>CM031601.1:39454400-39493182 GCA_018398815.1 Conus ventricosus
CATGGTTGTGTAAGGTGCGTTCGATTTATTGACTGATTTTTTGGTTTCGGGTTTTGATCGGATTAGACATTATTTTCATTTAAAGATTGATACATGCATAATAGAGATTTTTTAAATCTGAACAGTTTTTTTGGGGAACTGTTGGATGACGGCAACGCAGCATGTGTGCAGCCGTGCAAGGTGTTCGCTTGTTCGCGAGAGAAAGAAAGGGAGAAGTTGTGCACTGGCGCATGAAATAAGACTTGTTTGGCCCCTGAAGTGGTCCGTGACTATGCTCTTCGCATCAGTTTTTCTGGCTGCATTGAGGCTCAATACAAAAGCAAACAATGCAGGCGGCTGTGACAGTAATTCTCTCAAACACACCAGCATCCGTGTCCGTGTCGGCGGCGTGTATCAGTTCTCTGGATGTAAAATTGCACACGTGAACCGTCTTTTCCTCATGTGGTCAGTGACTGTCTATTTTCAAGTGATTTCAAGATCAAAATCAAAGCAAAAACTCAGGTTTGTGATAATAATCCACGCAAAGGGTTTACTCTGCTGTTCTTCCTGAAGTCTTCTGCAGTTGTCATTCGTTGGCTTCTCTTGTCCTGCGGTGACATTGAGCGGAACCCTGGACCAACACGGGCCAACGCGTTTTCTAAGTATATTTCCAGTGCTGGTGGTACACCTGTTCTATTAAGAAAACATCCGATCATTAATCATGGACCTGACAGAGACTTGAACCAAAGACTGTTTTCTATGGCTGGCTATTCACAGCGTGAAAAACACTGACATCATGGAAAGGTTCAAGTGTTGGTATGGATTTCTACAGAAGGAAAATGATCAGCTAAAAGCCAGAGTTGATTTGCTTGCAGCAAATGTCAAGTTCTCGAAGAACAGTGTGAAAATCTCTTCCAGGGGGAAAGATTTGTTTATAGATGTGTCCCCCAAAATGGACAGCCAAGTAGACAAAATCGAGTCATTTTCTCGTCGAAACAACTTGAGGTTTTTCAACGTTTTTGAAGGCCCCAAGTGAGACCAACTCCAAGTGCACCAGAATGATAGTTACAGTTTGTTGAACCGATTTTTTCCTTCCAAGCAGTGGACAATTGATGACGTGGAGCGGGCACATCGGGTTGGTCGAAGGAGTTACAACCGTAATTACCCTCGCCCGATTGTCACTCGTCTTTTCCACTGGCAGGATAAGCTGACCATTCTGAGGGAACAGGAGTGCAGGAAAAGAAATGGCAAAAAACATGGGTATACGTGTTGCTTCCGACTTGACCAGCCGTCAGAACCAGATTATCAAAGAGGAGAGAAATGCTGGCAGACATGCCTACTTCTGGAAAGGACGCATATTCTGCAAGAGCAAACAACATGAGAATCATGAAAGGGACACTCTAAGACACTCTGGCGATGTAACCAACGCACCCCTCCTCGGTATCACTACAGCAAGTCAAGTCACTCAAAGCAGCAATGTCAATGGATGAACGGTCAACCAGCACGACATGGCTCGGGAAGACGTGGATCAAATCATGCCTACCAAGATGTCCGACACCCAACAGAAGTGGAGCTCACGTAACTCCACTGATGACTTTCTTCGGACTGTCGATATGATTTCATCCCCCATTTCCAAGCCATCAAACAGAAGACATGAACGTTGGCAGGCAGGTCTACGTTTGGAACGGGCGCCTCTACCACAAGCGCAGGAGCATGCAACACCATGGCCCCAGAAAAGACCCACGAAGACTCTCTTACAGTCTGGTCCGGAATGCTGCCCCTGATGACTCCGCTGAACCAGTCAGTCAACAGGGCTTGGCACCAGCTCCAACCACGTGGACTCCACTCGCCTGCAGTCCCGACAGAGGCCAATGACGTCCTCTGCTGAAGACATTCCATGGACAGCAGCCAGTTTCACGCAGGATGCCCTGCTGATGTTCTATTGAACGATTTAAGCAGCGTGACCCTGTGCCAACGCCTATCTACATGGACTCCACCCACCACAGTCCCAGTGGAGGCCGGTCTCATCCTCTGATGAGGGCCTCCATGGACTGCAGACATGGCTGCTTTCCCCGTCACTCCCTGATCGTTCAACACATGATTACACCGGCACATCGGAGACACCATGCAGAACACGTGGCGAGCACACGTGAGGAACGAGAATGTCGCCAGAAGCCTGTTGATACAGGCCATGGAGCCCCAGTGGATGTTCCAGGGACAGCGCCTTCCCATCCCCCACAGCCACAGCGAACTCCTCGCCCCTCAGCCAGAGTGACGGTCAATCAATGGGGCGTCAGACTCACGTCCACACCAAACACGGAAGATGAGAACCATGTGCCTAGACCTAATTCTGGGAAGGTCAGGGACCGTCTACCCGTGGAATCCCGGCTCCATCATGAACATGACACGCAGACATCTTGTCTGTGACTGGTGACGTTGCACCAACTTCTGAGGAAACCAGCTGGGCCCAATGGTCGGTCGGGAATGTGTTGTGCATCGTGCATTCTATAGCAGCATGACCCTCTTGTGATGCCCCTCCCCCTTCCCACCAGCAAGCAGTCACTGATGGACTGATGCAGATCTGGATCCCCACACACCTTGTTCGCCACGCCCATCCTAACCACTCCACCCGCCAGTGAAGCCAAGGCACACGACAGCACCCCCATGGTGAAACGCCTGGTGGACCCATGGACTGGCGCAGATGAACTAGAGAGTCAGTCTTTTGGAAAGCCGGGACGGTAGACGTGACGGGATGAACTGTTCAAGTATGACCCATCTTCCTGTAGTGTCGGAACAACAGAACTGTTCTATGATTTCAGAAACACCCAAAACACAAGGCAGACAAACACGCAGCAAAACAAAGATGGCAATCAGGACGTACAATGACAAACATAACACACGATAAAACCACTCTCAGACAAAAGCAGGTCACAGATTGTTTCCCACGCATCGAAACAGGATCATCACAGGCGGATAGAAGCCAATCTATAGACACCTAGGGATTCGGCCCTGCCCTTGTCACTATCCCTGGGGTTGTACCAGGCCCTGCAAATGATGCTAATGCAGAGAACTGTTGCATTTCCTTTCTTTCTTACAATATTAGAGGGTTTGAGCTCTGTTACCAACCTGAATTACGGTTGTTATTCTGTAAATATGAATCGTATTTTTGTCAGAAACTTTTGCGACCAATTTCCCTTCATATCTGTTTCCTTCTTTTAAAATTTTTGTGTCACCTGGATTGAAATTATCTGATGCTGCGACATCCCGTCTATCTGGTGGTGTTGTTCTTATGGTAAAAAAGACAATTTCTAGATTTGTTGAACGCATTTCATTGAATGTGATAATTGTATTGCTGTGAAACTATTTAAACAGTTTAGTGGCTCACATGTCGACACTATACTGTTAGGCATTTATGTTCCCCAGCATCAAGCCCGTATTATTTAGATACAGAAATAAGAAATGGAATATATCTGCTTGAGCACTGTCTTCTCGATATTTTTGAACAGTATGGAGAATTACCTTTCATTATTATGGGAGATTTTAATGCCAGGACAGGTAAATCAAACGCTAGGGAAGTTACTCTCCCTGACACTAATGTTTGGAACGATGATGACAATAATACTAAAGAAGATGAAGCATATCTTAGAAATTCCAAAGATGAAATTATGAATGAATTTGGATGTTTACTTATTGAAATTGTGCGAAGAATTCTCATTATAATTTCTAAATGGTGTTACCTCAGTTGATAAGCACGGAGACTATATATATATAGCACATAATGGGGCAAGTATCATAGATTATTTTTTGTATTTCAAGGCGCCTTTTTCAACATGCTCTGAGCATGAGAGTGCTCAACATTGCTGAATCTAAACATTTACCTATTGAATTAAGATTAAACCTACCAAGAAATGTAAAACGCATTCAAAATAAATCTGTAAAAGTGTCATTCAAAGGTTCATTTGGAACAAGGATCGTTTAGATGAATATCAAACAGGCCTTCGAGTCACAAAAGATACTAGATATTTGAACGAAGCTGTAAATTTTGATGACTACTGATGTCAACCTGGCACTGAATAAATTTTACGAATGTTTGACTCTCGCAGGCCAATGTATGAAAAAACATATTGTTATAGGTGAAAAGAACAAAATTCCTGGTTCGATAGTGAATGTCGAAATGCAAGATCAGACTTATTGCAATCCTTGAAAAATTTTACATATTGCAAGAAACGCAATACAAGTTGAGGAACTGAGGCTTATTACACTAGTAAACGAAGAGAATACAAAATTTGCTTGTTAGAAACAAAAAGAAGATAAATTACGCATTTTTGGCTACTCTTGAGACAAATAAAAATGACCCCAAGAAATTCTGGGGGACTGTTAAGTCAAAGGTAGGTACGAAAGCACTAGAAAACTCCATCACAATTGAAGAATGGTACAATCACTTTCATAAAGTTTATAACGACTTTGAACAGGAAAACGAACTATATTCTGGAATCAGCGATTATTTTGTACCTTTAGCTAATCAGATGACTAACAATAATAATAGTGACACTAGTTTCTGTTGTAATTTAGATACTTCGCCTCGACTGGGAAATAACAGAATTGGAGGTTAAAATGCAGTACGATCACTTCGAAATGGGAAAGCTGCTGGAACCGATGGATTCAGTGGTGAATTTTACAAGTATTGCTCCTCCATTAGTCGTTCTTTTTTGACCAAATTTTTCAATAGACTGTTTGATTCCGGGACATTTCCACTCATGTGGTCCAGAAGCAATTATACATCTCTGCATAAAAAAGGTAATGTTAATTTTCCGGACAATTACCGAGGCATCTCATTGTTAAATGTAAGTGGCAAATTATACACCTCTATTCTGAACAAACGTCTTACAGAGTGGGTGGAAGAAAATAATGTAATCAATGAGTCACAGGCAGGATTCAGGAATGGTTTATAGCACAGTCGACCACATATTTACTTTAGTATACTTGTACAGAAACAGTTGTCTTCTGGCAAAAAGCTCTATGCAGCATTTATCGACTTTAAAAAAGCCTTCGATCTAGTGAATAGAAATAAATTGTGGTTAATACTGAATAAAAATGGTGTGCAAGGTAAAATGCATCGTGCAATTAAAAGTTTTGTACCAAGTCGTTAAAGCTAGAGTTCGGGGAAACAGTGATTTTACTGAAGCCTTTACATGTCCTCGTGGGTTTGAAACAAGGTGACAACTTTTAGTCCTATCTTATTTTCGCTTTTCATAAATGAACTTGCAAATGACGTTGCATTATCTGGAAAACATGGAATAAGTTTATCCCCCGATATTCTTCACATTCTTTTATGCTTTTTGCTGATGACGTTGTTCTCCTTTCACATACTGTAATTGGTCTTCAAAAACAACTAGATATATTAACTAACACTGCCAATAAACTAGGACTGATCGTGAATGAGGAAAAATCTAAAATTATAATATTTCGTAAAGGAGGCATGTTGCCTCACGAGGAAAAATGGTTTCACAATGGTATACAACTGCAAGTTGTGAATGAGTATAAATACTTAGGTGTCATTCTTTCTACCGGTTTAACTTTTTCGTATTCCTTGCAGGACAAGGCGCTCAAAGCTAAAAAATGTGTTTTTAGTATTTTGAAATTTTTGTGGTCTCTAGGCGAAAACAATCCAAAAATTTTCTTCAAAATATTTGATAGCCAGATCAGCCAATTTTAACATATGGCGCTGAAGTTTGGGGTTTAACTGCAAACCATACTATATTGAAAGAGTACACCTTTTAGCTATTAAACGTCTTCTGAATGTGAGTGTTCACACACCAAGTGCACTTATATATTCCGAATCTGGCAGATACCCGTTATATATTCAGACTTTCATAAAATGTGTAAAATATTGGCTGAAATTGACCCCTATGGAAAACAGCCGTATCCCAAGGAATCCTATAAATGTTATGTAGTCTGCATTTATAATGGCAACAAGAACTGGGTTAAGTAATATTTGTTTGACATTATATAAATATGGTTTCGGATTTGTGTGGGAAAATCAAGGGGTGGAAAATGTTAAATGTTTTGTGCATGCTTCAAACAAAGACTTGTTGACTGTTATTTACAAGACTTAGACGCTGCTATTAACTCAAAAGAAAGATTTCAGTTCTATTCTTCTTTTCGACAACTCTATAATGTTCCAGAATATTTGTCTAGAATAAAAAATCCATCTCTTAGAAAATACTTGAAAGAATTAGACTTGGAGTTTCACAACTAAGAATTCATAAGTCTAGATTCTCAATTACAAGAATAAATAATGATTGTCCATTTTGTCCTGGTATTGAAGAATCTGAATTGCATTTTATACTAGTGTGTAATGAATACAGTTCTTTACGGAAAACCTTTATCCCAGCCAAATACCATCGTCATCCAAATGCATTCAAACTGACTTTGTTACTTTCAGATGTCAGAATATGTAAACCTCTTGCTGTGTATTTATCTAAAGCCTTTAATACTAGAAACCACTTCTTGTACGATGTTTGATGTTTGATTCATTTGAAGATATACTTTTGCTTTTCCCGTTATTTTAGTATTATCATCATTTTTTCCCCCTCACATTTCCAATTTTCATACCCCCTGATGACATGGGCAGATTGGCCTATCATTAAAGTTTGTTCGTTGTTCGTTCGTTCGTTGTTCGTTCTCTCTCTTTCTCTGTGTGTGTGTGTGTGTGTGTGTGTGTGTGTGTGCGCGCGCGCGCGCGCGGCTCGTCCCAGCATTCCTCATGACTTCTTTGTTGACAGAACGGGACAGTAGCCCAAACCCAAAGTCAATCACGCTGTGTCAAAGTGAGAGTAGTGAGAGAGAGAAAGAGAGAGAGGGGAGCCGGAGGGGTTTCCGTTGCCCTTTGTGTATGTGTGTGTGTGTGTATGCGTGTGTACGTCTGTGTGGACGTGCGTGTGTTGCTGATATTTTCGTTCACCAGACGGCTTAGACCTAGATCTCCTGTTGAACTAGATTTATTTATAGGCCTACTGTAGTGTTATTCCAGGTACTGTTCACCCTGTTATGGGTTTTTTTTTTTCAAATTCTTAGGTCACAAGGGGTACCTATGAACGGACCTGTGCTGAAAACGAAGGCCGAGGAGTTTGCTGCTTCTCTCGGCAGTGACAGGTGGACCTGCGGAAACGGGTGGCTGGATCGATGGAAAAGAAGACACAGCATCGTATTTAAAACGATGAGTGGAGAAAGAGAGCAAGTGTTGAAACGAAAACAGATCAGTGGGTAGAAGAGGTCCTTCTACCAACTCTTGAAAAGTATGAAGAGAAGGATGTCTACAATGCTGATGAAACTGGCCTCTTTTGGCGACTTCTGCCAGACAAGACCTTCACCTTCAAGAATGAAAAATGCAGAGGGCAGAAGAAGTCGAAGGATAGGGTTACTGTCTCCTGTGTTGCAACATGGACGGTAGCGACAAACGTCGACCATTGCTCATCGGCAAGTTTGCTAATCCACGATGTTTCAAAAATGTGAAAAGATTGCCAGTTGACTACAAGTCAAACTACAGCGCCTGGATGACCAGCGACATTTTCTGTGAGTGGTTGCTGTCGTTTGACAGAGACATGCAAATGCAACGGCGCAAGGTGCTCCTTGTGATGGACAACTGCTCCGCGCACAAAATCCCCGAGCAGCCCTTGAAAGCAGTCCAAGTTCTGTTCTTGCCTGCGAATTCTACTGCAAAGCTCCAACCATGCGATACTGGAATAATACGCAACTTAAAAGGTCCACTACCGACGCATGATGGTGCTCGGCATGCTTGCTCAGATCGACGGAGGTGTGAAGGCGAAAGAACAGCGGCCTGAGTTCGATCTGCGGGATGCTGTCAATCTGATCGATCAGTCGTGGCAGAAAGTGACCCCCACTACAATCAGCAACAGTTTCCGCCACGCCGGCTTCCAACTTGGATCTGAAGACCGACCACAGGAGCCTGTTCCTGCAGCCAGCTACGAAGAACAAGAGCCTCTCCTCACACGTCTATGCAAAGAGTGGGGCATTTCGCTCGAAGAGTACGTCAGTGTGGACGACCACTTGCCGACAACGGACCCACCAACGTTCTCAGCATCTGCTACATCCACTTCGGCATCAAATGTTGCAGAGCAGGGGCCACGGACTCATCAGAGGAAGACGAAGCAAGCGAAAAAGAGGCAGAAAGAGTCTCAGTTGGTGAAGTGTTAGGCTATGTGAGACAAATTAACTTGTACTGTCTGCAGGCAGGGTGTGGCGATGCAGTCACCAATTCTTTTCATGTGTTTAATGACCTGTTGATGAAACACATAGTGAATGCGCGCCATCAGACACAGATCAGAGATTTCTTTACTTCAACTTCGAGTGACAATCTGAACTGTAGAGAAGACAAAGACAGCGAAGGGTTCAAAACAAGTGGTGGGGAGGATGGAGATGATCGAAGTGAGGGAGGGAAAGCAGGGAATACTGAAACGGGGGGAAATTGCGAAAATGAGAAAGCAGGTGAAACGAAAGAAAGGGAGATGAAGGAAAAGAGCGGGGGGGGGGGGGGGGGGGGGCAGAATGCGGGGAACAAGGACGAAGAGACAGAAACGAGAAGAGAAACAGAAGGGCGGAAAAGAAAAAAGACAGAGAATGATTGGGAAAGATCAGGAGGGAAGGATGGGTGGTTTGGAAGAAAGGGAGAAGGGCATGGAGGGGGAACGAAAGATGATTGGGATTTGAGAGAGGATGATTTCATTGAAAGAGAGAAAGAGAAAAGCATGCAAACGCCAAGGAAAAAGAGAAGGGATGGAGAAGAGGCGCACAGAGGCGGAGAAAAAGGATGCAGGAGTGAATGCGGAGGAGTAGGGGGCAGAGAAGAGTGGGGGGAGTGGATGGAATCGACCCGCAGAGGGAGAAACAGGAAAGAATGAAGGTGAAAGACTGCAAGGAAAGAGCGAAGATGACAATGGAAATGGAGGAAATAACTGCAATGTGGAAGAAAACTCTGATGAAGCGAGAAAAGAAGATGATGCATACACATGTAAAATCACCAGGGTACAAATCCTGAGCCAGATCAGTTCCACCCGACTAATAAACATTGGCGAAAAGAGCAATGTTCAAGATTGGGCTTTCCATATCCCATAGATCTACCCGACAGAGAAATCAAGCAACAGCTTCGTCCACCTTCGCAGATGGAGAACATTGTTGGAGACGGAAACTGTCTGTATAGGGCACTAAGCTTTGAGCTTTGCGGGACTCAGGACAAACACGGGCGCCTGAAGGAGATCCTGGTAGATTTCATGCTTGAAAACCAGAAAACATTTGCCGGATATGTTGGTGGTGACCTTGCGAGTTACTTGACGAAAAACACAATGCAGGCCAGGGCATGGGGGTCCGACGTCGAAATTTTTGCCGCCGCAACCCTCCTGCAGACAACCGTGGTTGTGTACACGGCCATCACCCCTTCCTCCAGAAAGTGGCTCTCGCACACCCCTCTCTTCCGGATCCAGATGTCCCACACTTTGAGGAGAAGATTTATCTCCGAAACTTATGCGGACATTTTGAAAGGGTGTCAAGTACCGTTTGAGCATGCAGGCTGAGTTCTCAAACAGGCGTACTCCTTAGATTTCTGGAACTAAAATGATGAATAACCTGTCAATGTTCCTTTACCATTTCCTTCCTAACGTAATGCCGTTTGGTCGCTGGTTGCTACAGCCATTTTTTTTTTTAGTTTATTGTTTTTATTGTTGTTATAGTGACAGCAGGACCTATTTTTTTCCTTCTACAATACATGTATTTCATTTTGATGATAATTTTTCAGTTTATTGTTGTTATTGTTATTCTCACAAGAAAGTGAAATTAACCCAATGAAAAAATACATGTATTTCATTTTGATAATAATTTTTTATCGTTTTCATTGTTGTTATTCTCACAAGAAAGTGAAATTAAGCCAGTGACAGCAGGACCTATTTTTTTCCTTCTACAATACATGTATTTCATTTTGATGATAATTTTTCAGTTTATTGTTTTTATTGTTGTTATTCTCACAAGAAAGTGAAATTAAGCCAATGAAACAATACATGTATTTCATTTTGATGATAAGCGCATTGATAATAATGAGAAAAAATGGTTGTGCGGTGAGACTAGTCAGCGGTCTCAGATAAGTTTTATTTGTGTGGCATTATTTGCTTGCCACAAGGGCAGTCGCATTCTAACACATTGTTGTTGTTCAATAGACTGAGTCTAAAGGGGCATTTATTTTCAATCCGCTGTGTGTGTGTGTGTGTGTGTGTGTGTGTGTGTGTGTGTGTGTGCGGATGTGTGTGTGTGTGTGTGAGAGAGAGAGAGAGAGAGAGAGAGAGAGAGAGAGAGAGAGAAAAGCCCGCTTATAAGGTAGTTGGACTTGAGTTACTCCTTATATCCGAGAACTCTGTTAGAAGGAAGTTCGGTTATAAGGAGTAAAAAGTTTGGTCCCAGAGCACTCCTTATAAGCGGGCCCGACTGTAATAAGGGAGGTGTTTCTAGAAAAGTCCTCTTGGGAAATCTGCTATCAATTGGTTAATGGGAAAAGTATGCAGAGAAGGTAATATTATAAATCAAAAATGTAGATAGAGCTACATAGCAATGAAATGGTTTCCACAAAGAGAGTATCCCGAATTTCACACTCAGAAATGTGTTTTTGACAACAAAAGGGACAGAAAGCAAGCAAAGCAGTACATCTGTCTTCATTCCCCATCATGAGTATGAAACACAAACATAGTCCTGCTATGATGAAGTATTATGTAGGAGCATGGACAGATGGACAGAATGGTGTGTGTGTGTGTGTGTGTGTGTGTGTGTGTGTGTGTGTGTGTGTGTGTGTGTGTGTGTAGGTATGTGCACATGCATGCACGTGCATGTGTGTGTGCATAAGAGCGAGCACGTGTGCACGCATGTGTGTATGTCAGCGTGTGTGTGTGTGTGTGTGTGTGTGTGTGTGTGTGTGTGAAATGAATGGCCAGAAGATGACTTAGTAACAAAAACAACACACACACACACACACACACACACACACACACACACACACACACTATACAGAGAAACCTGAAGAAATGAAAATCATGCATATGCAGTCTGGCATTCAATTAGTAAGTCACATATTGGTAAGAAATATACCTTAGCAATACAAAGGGTGTTTACATTTCAAGCTTGTCCACATTTTCTTAAATCTCTTTCTGGTATACAAACACACAGAAACTGTATGAACAAACCACAATCATACATTGGCAGCTCACACACACACACCTAAACCCAACAAAGTGATTCATGCATGCACACATGCAGATATATATGCAAATGCGCACGCAAACTTATGCACACAAGCACGCATACTCACATCCTCACAATAAGCCAAAGCAAAAACAGACAACAAAACCTAAATGGGCCTTTCAACGGTCTCACTTTTAGACAGTTCCTCTGCAGTGTTTCCCTACAGCCATCTTAAAACTTGAGCAGCAGCACACATGGATATCACGGCGATTACCCTGGTGGCAGTTGAAAGCATGAGATTCCAACAAGGATGGGGTCTGCAGCTTGCATGTCATCAACATATATCAATGTGTGCATGAGGCTGGCAAGAACCACAAGTCATCAGTGTTGTCAGACCTTCAGTTGGAGGCTGTCTCAGAATTCACCGCTGTTTCTGTTTTCATGAAAATTAATCTTGCCCATTGTAACATGAGCGGTTGCAACTCTCCCACAGCATGTGTGGCTCGCTTGCTTGGGTCTGTTTATATGGCTGTGGCTATAGGTCATCAGCATGCCAAATGAAATATGTAGGATAATTTACCAACACATTTACAAGCCTCCCTAAGCTTAAAATTTTTTTTTTTTTTATCTCTATCATTGCTTCTTTCCAGTAACAAACTATCTACACAAATAAGCAGTCAAGCACTCTCTCCATGCAAAGAAGAGATGAATGACGACTGGTTTTACTGGTGTAGAGTGGACCTCTAGTAAGACTCCATCTCTATATTTTCCTTTCTTCCATCTCTAAGAATGATTCAATGTGAGTCATGCATGGATTTTCCTGAAGCAAATGAATTAGGCATTAAATAGTTATCTCCTGCAAGAGACTTCAGACATGTCTACAAGTGGTTTTTTTTTTACCCCCATCTCAAGTGCCATGCCCTCTAAGAGGCATTCCTTCCATGTGCTCCTTAATCCAGATCCTGGGAACACAGCCATACTTTACGTTTTGTTGAACATGAACAGGATACTGTGTCATCACTGACTACATTCAGTGACAGTATTACACTTCGCTCTTCCTGGAAATTCTTAAAAGTCATGACTTTACAATTGAAAACATGTACTGTGATACTTGATACTAAATGGAAAAATGTGTTTATAAGCATGTGTTCTAATACTTAATAACAGTAAATGACTTCTCACACATGTAAAAAAAAAAAAAAAAAGCTGTATCTCCAGTAATCAAACACTGTATCTCCAGTAATCAAACAGTATCAGTTTGTGGGTATTAATATATAATATATTGAAAAATCTATAACCTTAGAAAGAAGTACAAATGACTTTAGAAAGAAGTACAAATGACTTTAGAAAGAAGTACAAATGACTTTAGAAAGAAGTACAAATGACTTTAGAAAGTACAAATGAACAGGCTCTTTTCTTTGATGCGTCTGCAGTGTTTGATAAAGCATGGCACTGAGGTCTCCTTAATAATCCTTGAATGCCTTATATCACCACAGCCCGCTAATCCTTGGCATGCGTTTACCCCTGCCACAGTTCACTGCCCACTTCTCTGGTCTGCTAGTGATTTCCATTAAACACACACACCATAAAACTTCCAGGCTGGGACAAAGCTAAACCAGTCAAAGGAAATGGTGTTAATTTTGGTACAACACAGCTTTGGTGGCGCCAGTGGTTAAACAGTATATACATTTTCAAACACTAGAAACAGTTTATCTATAACATTTTTTAATGTTAGAGGCAGATATTGAACTGACTGAGAGACTGTAACGGCCAATAATGCCACAGTAGCATTGTTGACATATTGAATTGATTGAGAGACCATAAGATAATGTTGCTTATAGCCCAGCCGACCATAACGGCCAATAATGTCACAGTAGCAGTGTTGACATATTGAATTGATTAAGAGACCATAATGGCCAATAATGCCACAGTAGCAGTGTTGACATATTGAACTGACCG
This sequence comes from Conus ventricosus, assembly GCA_018398815.1. NCBI lineage: Eukaryota > Metazoa > Mollusca > Gastropoda > Neogastropoda > Conidae > Conus > Conus ventricosus. Next base: position 39,467,577 of record CM031601.1, read on the forward strand.
AGAGACCATAAGGGCCAATAATGCCACAGTAGCAGTGTTGACATATTGAATTGATTGAGAGACCATTACGGCCAATAATGCCACAGTAGCAGTGTTGACATATTGAATTGATTGAGAGACCATAACGGCCAATAATGCCACAGTAGCAGTGTTGACAGACAGCATGTCAGCGTTCTGTCCATTTCAGTTGAATTTCCTCAAGCATGCATTCTTGATTTAGTTTCTTATCACTCTTATTCATAAGTATTCTAACTTTAGAATCCACTGTTGAATTATTTGAGGATGATACAGATATGCGTTTCAGCCCAAAACATGTTTGAATACCTGTGAGTGATCATCCAAAAGAATACAAAGGGTCATTAAACCCAGTCAGTTCTCACTGAACATTGTAGTCTCATCACTCAGCTCTCTCTCTCTCTTTTTTAATTTTTTTTAATAAATATTCAGTGTTTTTCTTTTTTAAAAATAAATTCCGTGAAACAATAACACGAATAATTCGTCATGTCTCACTTTGATCACGCACATGAAATGTGAGGCAAATATACAGTAAAATTGGTCAGCAGTTCTGAGAACTTGCATCTTGATCCTGTGTGAACTGAAGGTGAAACAGGTCTCAGCTTTACTGTCCCTGGAGGAGACGCACATATCTTGAATTTCAAAAAATCATTTATCTTTTACACAATTGTTGTTGGAAAACCAAAGAATTAAGCGAAGCAAATTGATTTCAGGTTCCCACTACATGACTGAGTTAATACAAGGACCATTCCACATTGCCTTTTCTTCACACACACACACACACACACACACACACACACACACACACACAAACACAAAATGATCCAGTATCTAAAGGAATTTATCACAAAAAATTAAAAAAGGTTCAATGAAAACAATCTTCAAAATCTGACAATGACAAAGTAAAAGGGCAAAGCTGACATTGGTCGACAGTGACTGCAGTTTCACCCATGGAATCAATTTTTTAAGAGAAACCCTGCAAAAATCCAGAATTTTTCTTGTCCATTGCAACATGCAAGATCCGTGTCTTGCAATCTTTATCTTTCAGTAAGCAATCCTGGAAGCAGCATCTGCACAACATTTTTCCTGCATTCACCATGGAAACGAACACAATGGCACAGGCAGGTCCATGATGGATGCTAAAACCATGCAGTGAACAAATCTATCGGTAATTATCTCCCTGCCAGTCATGCCAGCAGCTTCTTTCATCAGATGATGTGCTGCACTTCTTGTTCCACTTCATGTGCGCTGATTTCCTTTTTTTAATTTCCTTTTTGTTGTTGTTTGTTTCTTTTTTTTTTCATAAGGATATCAACTTCTGATTTTTGCCAATACGCTTTGTTTCGGGGAACAACAAAATCATGTATAAGCACACATACGCACATTTCACATGGACCTAGCTTCAAGCTGCAAGCCCCAACTGGCCTCCCGTAAGCACTAGCCAGGCCTAATGAACCCCAGCCAAAGACCCAAACCAGTCAGCACCGCCAAAGACCCAATGAACCATGGATATCAAAGTAAAGTCACAGGTGTGCTGCCTTGAAGTCAAACCATGATGTTTACAGCCCAGCTGTAGACCACAGGGGCTAGTTCACTGCTAGAGGCAAATTAGACATGGAACTATGAAGCTGCAGAAATGCCCAGACTAAAACACCAAACCAAGTACAAGTCTAAAACTAAGGGACTGGCCTGAAAGAAAATATACCACCAGCCACTGGCTCAGTCAAACCAAATAAAGAAGTATGGATTTCCTTTGACGATTTACACCCCATTAAGCTGCATTACTTTCCACACTTAGAAACACTGAAACAAATCTCTGGAGTAATAGTGAGTAAGACTAACAAAATCCTTTAAACAGGCACCATATTGGTAAGTGTTTCTGCAAACAAAGTTTCAGCAGCAGCTTAGCATGCATGGCAGTTTCTGTCAGAATGCTTCTTGTACAACCATGCCCAGGCCTTAAGGACAGGTCTTCATCCAACAGACTGAAAAAGGATCTTTTTGGTCCCATACCCTGAAAAAGACATAACCTGGGTAACCCCCCCCCCACACACACACACACACACACACACACACACACACACATTCACACCAACTTCTACAATATTTTGTGTGATGAAAAAAAATTTATAGTTATTTCTTGTCAATCCTCCCCCCCCCTCCCCCACCAAGTGCATAATATGTGTGTGTGCGTGTAACACAAGTCTGCCCAAATCTTAAATTCACTGTATTATTATATCAGTCCATAATCTTAAAGTATGCCCAAATCTTAAATTCATTGCATTATTATATTAGTCCATAATCTTAAAGTATGCCCAAATATTGGGTTCATTTCAGGCCATATTTAAGTTTCTTTTTTTCTTCTTTTTTTCCCCTGGGTGTAATGTATACATGTGTGCATGTTAAACATGTCTGCCTAAATTTGGGGTTCATTTTATGCAGTATACGTGTCCATCAGCTCCCAGGATGTTCTTTCCAGAAGTGACTTCCACTGCAATGCCCAATTTCCATGATAAAGAACTGTAGAAACTGCTCTAAGGCCCATCCATCCTTGCATGTCTGCCTCTTGTTTTCAATACTATGCATCATCTGCTCTCCTTTCTACCTCTTGTTTTCAACACTATACATCATCTGCTTTCCTTTCTACCTCTTGTTTTCAACACTATACATCATCTGCTTTCCTTTCTACCTCTTGTTTTCAACACTATACATCATCTGCTTTCCTTTTACCTCTTGTTTTCAATACTATACATCATCTGCTTTCATTTCTACCTCTTGTTTTCAATACTATGCATCATCTGCTTTCATTTTACCTCTTGTTTTCAATACTATGCATCATCTGCTTTCATTTTACCTCTTGTTTTCAATACTATGCATCATCTGCTTTCATTTTACCTCTTGTTTTCAACACTATACATCATCTGCTTTCCTTTTACCTCTTGTTTTCAATACTATGCATCATCTGCTTTCCTTTTACCTCTTGTTTTCAATACTATGCATCATCTGCTTTCCTTTTACCTCTTGTTTTCAATACTATGCATCATCTGCTTTCCTTTTACCTCTTGTTTTCAATACTATGCATCATCTGCTTTCCTTTCTACCTCTTGTTTTCAACACTATGCATCATCTGCTTTCCTTTCTACCTCTTGTTTTCAATACTATGCCTCATCTGCTTTACATCATATTCATTTTAGACAGATGACTACACTTGTAGCAGTATCTTCATATCTGAACTGTTGATAATCACTTTGCATTTGTTGCACTGAAGGATTTACATGTGCTGCCTTCTGAAACACTGAATAAACCTTTCTATTTAAAACAAACTGAAATGCACACACACACACACACACACACACACACACACACACACACACACACACACACACACACACACGAACCACCATCCAGTAGAAATCCATCTTGCTACTTTCACACAGTCTAATAGTGAGGTCAGTGAACTCCCTAATTTCAAATGAAATCTTAATGTGAAAAATTCATCTTTTCCTTTCCATGACATTCTTTGTCCATTCTGACATCAGAGTAATAATCAGCCTCATTATTATCATTAACATGGAAATCATCAATAATACCATCACTGTTGGTTTTGCTGATATTACCTCTTGATTACAAACAAACAACAAAAAAGAAGAAAAAAACTGACAAAAATGATGATACGGATTCAGAAGACAAACTCCCTCACCCCTTCCTCCCCTTTCATCCCTCACCCTTCCTCCCATCCCAATTCAAAAGAAAGAGAAGACTTCACAGTTTCTGCTTTTGTTTGTGAATAATGGGATGTCTACTGTGGGTTCACATAAATCATAGGATCATCCCTGTTTTCCTCCCATAAACCCTGTCCCTCCCTCCCTTTTCCCTAACCCTGCTCCTCCCTCTTTCCCCTCCCCTCCCAAGAGACCCTCAACGTTGATAATACACAGCGTATTTTTCATCCATGATTAAGATGACAGCAAACTTATGCTACACTAAACATGTAAAAAAAAAAAGGAAAATCAAGAGAAGAAGGGTGGGGATAGGAGGGGGAAAGGGAAGGCATAGACCACATGGAAAGACAGAGAGTTTGAAGGAGCTACCAGCACCTTGGCGCAGTGGTTCACACTGCGGATTGTGCGCTGGAATTGTTGTAGATTAAACTGCCGTCAACGCCATTTCTTGGCAGGATTTTTCAGCCATGACAGGCTCTTATGCAGAGTTAAGTTTCAATGGGTTTGACTGGGAAGACTGGAACCACGCAGTCAAGTTTCATCCACTTAATGGATGCATCTCTGACAGTGCTGCTCAAATTTCCTGATCAAAACTGAATGCTGGCGTGGCTGATACTGAGATCTACTATGGAAGTAAGCATAGAAAGCAGCCCTGTCATGTCCTCACAGACCAGTCCTGAACTGCGTATCATCACCTTCATTATCCTCATCCTCACTGATCAAGACGAACAAAAAACAGACCAAGTTTGGTGGCCCTTCATGCCCTGCTCTCATGGTGACCTCAGTTTCAATGTGCTCTCCATGTCTCTGTCCTTGGTGAGTTTGTGTTGAGGACTGTCGCTGGGTGGAGGGGGTGCCCTCTCCTCCTGACCCTGTTGCAAAACAACTGTTGTCTTCAGTCAGGGGCTTAGCAGGGTGTGTCCTGTCGATGTTGGATCAGAACAGGCACAACTGAACACCATCATAGTAACTTGGTAAGCAGTGCAGTGTCTCCTCTGGTGGGTTGCCTCATGATGACTTTCTGTGGACTGCTGTCGCCAGGGTTGTGACTGTGAGTGGCAGTTAGAATGAGTGGGGGCAGCAATAATGCTGCTGAAATAGCATGGAAAACAAGGCAGCAAAACAAAAAATAGAAAGAAAGAGAGGAGCAACAAAGGGACAAAGAATGTGTTTTACCATAGACAAAAAAAGAAAGAGAGGAGCAACAAAGTGACAAAGAATGTGTTTTACCATAAACAAAAAAGAAAGGAGCAACAAAGGGACAAAGAATGTGTTTTACCATGAACAAAAAAAGAAAGGAGCAACAAAGGGACAAAGAATGTGTTTAACCATAAACAAAAAAAAAGAAAGGAGCAACAAAAGGACAAAGAATGTGTTTTACCATAAACAAAAGAAAGGAGCAACAAAGGGACAAAGAATGTGTTTTACCATAAAAAAGGGAGGAGCAACAAAGAATGTGTTTTACCATAAACAAAAAAAGAGAGGAGCAACAAAGGGACAAAGAATTTGTTTTATCATAAACTGCCACATATAAAGTGCTTATCAACAGTACACATCTGAAATGGAAAAAAAAGCAAGCTCTTCTAAAGAATGGGCATGGCAAGAAACTGCCACACATAAAGTCCTTCACAGATAGTACACATCTGAAATGAAACAAAAAGCAAACCCTTCCAAAGAATGTGTACGGCAATAAACTGCCACACATAAAGTCCTTCACAGATAGTACGTGTCTCAAATGGGGGGGGGGGGGGGGGGGGGGGGGGGGCGGAATAGCAATCCCCTCCTCGATTCTCAATTTCCCCCCTTGCTCCCAAACCAACTGCAGACCATACAAAGTGGAAGGCACACTGATATCATTGAAGCCACAAAACATTAAATCCATTCACAGAAAAAAATCATTTCCGTTGCCCTTTGTGGCATGCACTATTCACACAGGTTCCATCATTTGCCACCCTGTCCATGTGTTTGAAGAAATCACAAAACAGCATTGGAGATGGCGTGCCAGACATGGCTTGCATATTCAGCCATTCTGAGAGCGATGTTGCGCAAATGGGCGCAGATGGGATTCATGGTCCCTGCACACAGCCGCCTCTTCATGCTGCTGCCACCGTAATACAGACTGCCCACAGCCAGGGCCAGGCCCAAGATGATCATGGCGGGCAGCTTGGGCAGCCACTCCGGCACCCACACCCCTGCAGCACAAAGAGGTTACCTTACCAGTCTTCATTGTTTTTCGCCTCAACATCATCTTTGTTCATTACATTACATTATTTGTTGCGCAAAAATTCTATCACACCTCAATCAACCTTTCCCTTGCATCCTGGTTTGCCAACACGAACACAGAGGTAGTGACACAATATCACAGTGGTATCTCATGAAATACTGAAATTTGTCCAATCATACGTTCGGTCTCTGCCAAAAAGTTAGTTATCTATTTGTCTTCTCAATTTTGTTGTTGCAGGGGAGCAACTGGTTACAGGATTTGAATACACTTCCAAAGAGCACAGGTCTGAAAGGAACCAAGCCCAATCATCTGTACTTGGTGCTACTCTTGACTGCACTCCTCACGGTGCTGGTCCTCTACAATCCACACATTTGACACTGGCTCTGCATGTGTCTCACCACTGTCAGTGAGGCAGGTCTTCCCAGACCTGTTCTCTTCAAGGACAAAGCAACTGTGAAATGTATGGGTTGAAAGAGACCCACTCTGTGGGGAGTGTGGGGTCAAAAGTGACGTCCAGAAAGGGTTCAATAACAACAACTGCAAAATACTGGCTGCTGCAATTTATTAACACCTACCATTTACTCTGAGTGGACAGGCGAACAAGTGGTCAATGCCTGGCCACCCATAATATCTAAGATCAGAGGTTTGCATCTTTCATGTTAGTTTGTCTGCTTGCTAGTTGTTGTTTTTTTTCTTCCCTTCTTCACCGGTTCCCAAGTGGTGTCTGAGGACTAGTGTTGCGGATGCGGTGATATATTTTGTTGTTGTGGTATAAACACAGATCCTGAGCGCAGTATGCACTTTGCTCAAGTAGAAGAACTAAAGACAAGTCCTCTTGGGCAAAATTTTGTAGATCTCCTTTAAATAGGGTAAAAAACATTTCACAAGATTCATACAATATTGTCATGACCAACCTCCCCTCTTTCCCTAGCCTTTTTCCTGACCAAGTTCTTATTGTAACTGAAAATACCCAAGAAATGAAAGCAACAAAACATGTTTTTAGCAAATGCATTCCCTAAACTGCAAGGTACCCAAAGCAATGGGCAGTACCCTTGACAGTGCAGTCAGAATACAAGAGTTTCTCACACCTTTCTTTTTCTTTCAAATAGGGTCTCCATTTCCTAAGACTAGTAAAGCAAAGTCTTTTTCTTTTTTTCCTTTTATTTTTTCTATGCTGATCGATGAGAATGAGGATGAGGATGTTGCTAGAGATGTCCATTCCCATCTGAGACTGCATGACAGGGCTGTACTCTACGCTTACTTTCATAATATAACCCAGCGTCAGCCAGGTCCAAGAGATACAGACACCTGCAGTGTTGGTCAGGAAATATGAGCAACACTCTCAGAGACGCATCTATTCAGTGGATGAAACTTGACTGTGTGGTCCCAGTCTTCCCAACTGAACTCATAGCAAACTCAACTCTGGGCAGGAGCCGGTTGGGGCAGAAAAATCCCACATGACTCTGATGGGAATCGAACCCACAATCTCCCAGCTGGGAGTCTGCAATGCTAACTACTTCGCCATGGCGGCTGGCAGCAAAGTCTCTTTCCAGTCTTGACAGTAATGTTGTGGTCTTGTGAGTGCTTTTTCAGCATTTTACTGTTCTGGTTATAACATGCATGCAAGAAACCAAACTTAATACCAAAATCTTTTTTTACCAGACTTCGCAGTAACTGGAAAAAGCCCCTGCGTTTTCCGTGACTTTCCGAGTTTTCCCTGACCAGTACAGACTCTGAAAACATTCACAGACATAATATTTTTTTTTCCTTTTTCATGGATGGTACCCTACAAAGGTGATCTGTTTACCTTGGGGTGATCAGCCCCAATTCCATACTCAGAAATCTGTTGTTTTAAGACTATACATAGAGCCATAACATTTGGGAACATTCTTGTTTCATTCTATGAAGAACAAGTACTTGGCCACTGTGATGACTCTGTAGTAATGTTTCTTTATCTATTGTGACTGCCATGATAGGCTTCTGTACCCTGGGCCACTTGACTTGACTCCATGAATTCCCAGGGGAACTAAGGGCTGCCACTACAGAAACAGGAGGGAAATTGAATGCGCACCTCTTAAGAGTCCTTTAACCTCTGTCGCTAGTGCAGCAAAGCCTCGGCCAGATAGGCATGTTGCTCGCAATATGAGATTTTCAACCATGCCTATTTGCTATGTTTTCTCCGTTTATCGCCGAGTGTCTTCTGACTTCCACACAAACAGGAACTGGCAAGTGCACAAGATATAAATATGGTCATCGTGCACACAATGACCGGAAAAACAAGTACAGATTTTTGTTGGCAGTACTGTCCGTGTAATCGGCAAATGAATAGATACAAGATACATGAATACTTTCTTATCTCAATTCTAAGAAATTACAATCGTGCTGCTGACTAACTATACATTAGTGACATAAATAAACATGAAAAACAATGAACAGTAAAACAAGTAGGGTAACTCAGCAACAACACCCAACAAAAACAATTTAGTTATAATGTAAACATTATATGTACATCATACATGTAGATAAACACATACTAAACTCACACACACACACACACACACACACACACACACACACACACAAACACACACACACACACCACACACACACAAACACACACACACACACACACACACACACACACACACACACACACACACACCCCTTACTAATTTTCAGAATTTGCTAAAAACAGAAACAACACTGTCAGACCTAAATTCTGATTAAAGAAGCATTAAAGTGTGATGATGATGAAGATACACATAATAAATGATCAAGCAATAGTAAAACCCAATTGAGTAAACAACATACTTATAATAGATTTTCAGTATTACATGATGGTCAAACTTGATTTCACAGAATTTTAAAATACATGTATAAAGGTAGGTAAGATAATGTTGCTTATAGCCCAGCCGACCGCAAAGGGCCACATCAGGGCTGTATGTAAAAAGGTAAATAATAGCAAAACAATAAAGTAGTCAGTTTCACACACAACCACCACACGCCACTCTTTCACTGCACAGACAATAATTATACTCCTGCAGCACCTTCACCATGCCACACACAGGGAAAAAATAAATTAATTTTCATAAAAATAATAGAAAATCGTAATAACCATTTCTTAATAAATTTTCTTTGTTGCACAAAATGAAAAAAATACAAAATATAAAAAGGTTTTTTAAAGTGAATAATTTGGCAAAAGAACATTTTTAAACATTTAGTAAAAAAACCCAAAACCCCCAACACACCCAAACCCCACACACACGCACACACACCACCACAACCCACACCAACCACATGTATACCACCGCCCTCACACACCCCTATACTACACATTTTCAACCCACACGACACACAGAAATGAAGCAATACACACATACGTTATATGTATACCCCTCCCCCCCCCCTTTGCCCCCCCCCCCCCTCCCACACACAAACACACACATTTTGTTTGTTGAGAAAGGTTGACACTGGGAAAAAACTCTCTTTTGTTCTGACCAATCGGCCCTTTGGCACCCTGCCCCGTTGGCCAGAGGGCAGCAGTTCTATTTATGGGCCGGACATGTGAGGAGTTTCTGCATTTTTTTGTTTTGTACTGCAGCTTCTAACAGTCACCTGCTCGCTTGCCTTTCACCCCCCTTTTTCCCCACACACATTCACAGTCTTGTTAAACGCATTTTTTTTTTAATTGAGCCCACCAAACCGCCAAGAGCCAAAGGGTTTTTAAAACGATTCAATAAAAACATCTTTTAAAACTGTGAAAAGGAGTTTACATGGAGTGCCGCAGCTTTTGCAAACAAAAAAAACCCCTGGACTGACTTTCCCCTTTGATTGCTGCGGGGTGAAATCAAAATTTAGTTTGTTGTCAATTACTGTGCCCGACGTTTATACTGAGACCCCCTTTCCACAGTTTGACCATAAATTTACGGTCGCAATGGGGGGATGGGGCTTTGGAAATCTTCACCAGTTCTTTTGTTTTGCTGACATTTAACTTCAGAAGTTTTCAAAAAACCCAAGCCGTAAATGTCCCGACAGCATCAAAATGGGTAGTGCTAAGTTGATGATCAAGGAGGGCTGTGTCATCAAAATACTAAATATCCGGGTTTGTTTTGGCCTTACGCTTTTAGTATAAATAATGAGAGCACAGGTAAAGCACGGCCTTTGGGGGGAGCCGGGGTTTTTGGGTTTTGGGAAAACGGGTTTCCCTGGTAAATTGATTGGATCTTTGAAAAAGGAAAGTCTAATCCAAAAAAACAATTTGGGGAAACCCTAAAGGTGAGTAGTTTCTGTGCCTGGGTGGGGTTGATTGTTTTGGGAATGTGAAGAAGGAAATCATGAGGAGATTCGAAAAGGAATTTGGTGTGTTAGTGTGTGTAAGAATTGCTGAGTAATGTGTGGTTGCATGTCTTGGATTATTTTGCTTGTATGCAAAGGGAAAAGGTCGAGTTGATGCTGTTTTTGTGAAAGCTTTTCAAAAAAAATGATGCGCTCAAACATTTAAACAATGCTAGTGAGAGAAAAGGGCCCTGAAATAGTTCAGTGGGCGGTTTTTTCTTATTGGGAGGGGAGATGGTTGAGTTTTCCAAATGGGTGGGCAAACATTCTTCGGGGACATGAAAAAAAAGTTTCTAAAAAATTCCCACAAAAGCTGTGTAGCACTGATCTTAGAAGTCTTCCACTGCATTAGGCCCTATGCTTTATGTAGATGGAGTTTCTTGAAAAGTCTCTCAATGCTGTGCCGGGACTCCTTCATCTGAACCATCTTTCCCTAATCTTTTTTAAAAGGTCGTACACGTTGAAAGGTCTCGCCCCCGCCGGTGGCGAAGTGGTTAGGCCCGGGGGGACCCCCGGTGGGAGGTGTGGGTTCAAACCCCCATCAGAGTCTGGGGGGTTTTTCTGCCCCAACCGGCCCCCTACCCAGGTTGAGTTTGCTGGGGGGACTCAGTTGGGAAAGAGGGGCCCACACGTGGGTTTTACCCTTTTTAATGGAGGTTTTGAGGTGTTGTCAATTTCCTGACCAACACTGCGGGTGCCTGTTCTCTGGGGCCCTGGTTTGAGCCGGGATTTTTTATGAAAGGAAGGTAGGTCAGCCCTGTCATGTGTCTCAGACGAAAGGGGGAAACCCGTAGTCTCTTAATATCTCATTCTCTCGATCAGCTTTAAAAAAAAAGCTAAAATTCTGGGGGCCCTTCATGCCCTGCCTAGGGTTTGCCCTAAATTTTTGATGTCCTCCCACGTCGTGGCTTTTTGGGTTCCCGTCGGGGTCCCCGGTATCGGCGGGGGTCGGGGGGGGCGCTTTGGAGGCTTGGGCCCCTGGGGATAAGGTCATTGGGCCCCCATAAAATTTTTCTTCAAAATTATAGTTTTCCTCTTATTTAGTCAGCACCCATTTAAAACACCAGGAATCCCCCTCCCATCTTCCCCCTTTCCCCTCGACACTTACATTACTGCCCCCCCCCTTGGATTCCCCCCCCCCCGGGCCGGGGCGGGGCGGGGCCGACGAGTGGGTTTGGGGGACGGGTGTGGAAATTGGCGGCGTGAGTGCAATGCTTGAGGTGGGAGAGGTTGGGACAGAAAAAAAAAAAAAAAAAAAAAAAAAAAAAAAAAAAGGCATCGCTAAGGTCCTGTTCAAAACGCAGTGAAATTTTAGTTCATTAGCAAACTTGATTTATCATTTCACTATTAAGTCAAAAGCAAAATTTCCCCTTTCTGGCTTGTCTGCCTGACGTTTTTCAGCCCTCCCCAAGATCCGCATTTTCCCGACGAAATTTGGGTTTTTTAACCTTCCCTTGTTTTTATTTTTTGCGAGCGAATTTCCCCTTTTGGGCTTCTTTTAAACTAGATTTCTTTTGTTTTACCCCCCCAAGACTGAAAGGGCCCCTTTTTCTTTTGGTTTAAAATTGTGGCCTTCGGGGCCTGGATATCCTGGTTATTGTGGGATAATTTTTCTTTTTTGGGGGGGGATGATCTATTTTTTGAAAAAATACAAATAATAAAAAATCACTTTACGTTTTAAATGTCTTGCGGGGGGAATTAGGAAAAGCCCCAGTTGTACTCCGTAACGCCCTGCAACCCTCGTTTGCCTCTCAGCCCAATTTTTATGTTTTTGTTAAAAAAGGGTTTCTTTTTTATTTGGGTTTTTTAAGCAGGGTCAGAGGACTGTTGTCTGTCAGAATTACAAAATTAGGAAGGGGGGGCAGATTTTTAGCATTTTTAATGTTGCCATGCAACAGTCTGGTTGTCCTTGGGGCGTGGTTGCCTTAACAAACTGCTCAAATTTTGGGGGGACAGCTGTAAGTCACATGAATTACGTCTCCGAGTCCAAAAGTTGGAGCACGGTGAAATAGTCTGCAAGGAGCAGAAACATCGCTTTTTCCCATAGTGCTTGAGCTTTGTTGGCCCTTGGGTGTGGTATTCAGCGTCCCCCCCCCAGTGCCCAAAATTCCGAGGTAGTTTTTAAAGGTGCATTTGAAATGAGAGGGATCAACACTGGGGTACAATTTGCTTTTCATTTTATGTTCTCCTTTTTCAGATTTCCTTCAATACAAACACACTCCACCCCCTTGGTGTTTATCACCCAAAGGGTTGGGTTCTTTTCCCTCGATGGGCACCCCAAAAAACCATAAAAGAAACACACTTGATGATCTGACATTGCTATAAAAAAAAAGTCTCTGAAAAATCACAAAAAAACAGGCACTTATCTCTCATAAAATGACTTACTACACACTCATCAAAGTTGTAGTTCAGAGGTTTTGGTGAAGTGAAGGGTGTTGGTTGTATAATAGAGGGGGGGGTAGGGGGGTTTTTTTGTTTAGATTCAGCTTCCCTTGTTTCATTTTGGGGTTTTGGGGCGCATAACGTCGTAGGCACACTTGAATGATATCAGATGGGAAAGAATAAAAAGACAGGGGCCCATCTGCTTTGCTCTTAGCAACGGATGAAATCAGGGAGTATTGAATGGGTCTGACAGATCCGGGCCCAAACCCGTTCCCCGGTCCTTCATTTTGGGTTGTACCCCTTGTTGTAAAAAACTAAACCTGCACATTGCATTCCACTACAAATTACACTGCTCCCACGCACAGTCCAAAACCAGCAGCCCCCCCTTCAACACTCTTACACAACTTTTAATGTAACGCAAACGTTTCACCCCCAGTAAAACAAATAAAAACAAGTAAAAGCGCCCGCAGACAATGGGTGGCCCCTGGTGAAGGCCCCGGGGAAGTTAGAAAAATTGCTGATGACGATTGAAATAATTTTTGTTGTCGGTTTTTTCAAATAAAACAGCAAACAAGCAAGCAATGACTGGAAATACATGTTTTGTTGGCAAAATTTTTCGTAGATTGTGCCAAAGCTGTAAGAATTACACATGTTTGATCAAAGAAATTATTTTCTTTTGGGAATTGTCAGTTAAAATTGCAGTCAAGACGTAAAAATTTAAAGAATAGGGCTAAGAAATATTTTTCTTTTGGCAAAATTGTCAGTATAAATTTTTAGAACAATGATGTAAGAATTTCCCATTTTTTTTTGTAGGCAGGAAAAATCAGTGTATCAGTGAACAAGCAGTTGTCAAAGGTACATTCTGTTTCTTTTCCGTTTTTGTGTGTGTGTGTGTGCATGGGGTTTTGTGTGATTGGTTGGCGTTGGAGGTTGGTGGTTTGGTTGGTTGGTTCTTGCGTGTTGGCTGCATATGTGTGTTGTGTGTGTTGTAATAGGGGGTGTGTGTGTGTGTGTGTGTGTGTGTGGTGTGGTGTGTGTGTGTGGTGTGCGTGTGTACGTGTGCGCCGCATGCACACGCTGTGGTGTGATAAAAAAAAATAAAATTTTCAATTTAGGCTTTTGAGTTTTGGGGGTGTTTGGTTTTCTTTCTTTTGAGATAGTGGGGTATGGAAGGGGAAAAGAGCCAGGCCCAATGGTTTTACTTGCAAATTGAGTTATGTGTGTGGGGTGTTGTGTTTTGTTTTGTGTGGTGTGTGTGTGTGGGTTTGTGTGTGTGTGTGTGTTTGTGTGGTGTGTGGTGTGTTGGGTTGTCTGTGTGTGTGTGGTCTGTGTGTGTGTGTGTTGTTGTGTGTGTGTTGTTGTTAGGTTGTGTCTTTCGTTTGAGATAGATGTGGTATGGAAGGGGGAATGAGCACGCAGTGTGTTTTATTGCAAAAGTGAGTGTGAGTGTGGGTGTGGCGTGTGTGTGTGTGTGTCTGTGGTGTGTTGTTGTGTGTGGTGTCTGTGTGTTGGGTTTTGTCTTTCGTTTGAATGAGTGGTATGGAAGGGAATGAGACATGCCAGTGTGTTTTACTTGCAAATTTGGGTGTGCGTGTGGTTGTGGGGTGTGGTGGGGTGGTGCGTGGTGCGTGCGGCGTGCGGCGTGCGTGCTCGTGGGGTTGTGCGTGCATGTGTGCGTGCGTTCGTGGTGCATGTGGTGTGTGGGGTCGTGCTGTAATGATTTGTAAACACAGGGAGTTTCAGGTCGAATATGTAGTGTACTGCTTTCACAAATTGCAATGCATGTGCCCTACACATACACACAAAAACCCCCCACCACACATTTTCCACCCACTGAGAAATTCCAACGAATGTGAAACTAAATACATGCACATTTCCTCATAGTGTTGCATACACTTTTCAAAATTTTATAGTGCCATGTGATTATGGAGAATAGTTTGTTTTAAAAATTTGGATATCTGATGTTTTTGAACATTTTGGTTTTGTTTTTTGCCAGGCAGGTTTTGGGGATTGATTTTATCTCTTCTTCAAAAAACTTAGCAGTTTTTAGAAGGGCAATGTAGACAACCAAAAAATGCTTTTTTCTTTTTTTTTAAAAAATTAAAAGGGGCACTGTTCTGTTGGGCCAGGTGACAAAAAATTCAATGAATGCGGTATGTGTTTGTCAGCATAGCGGTTCTGTGTGTGGTGTGTGAGTGTGCAGCATCATAGGTTGTGTACAGCTGACGTGCTCTGTTTATACCCCTCAAATGCGATTTTGTTATGTTTTGGTGAACATAAAAAGCACTGGTCATGGTATGGGGGGGGCCTTGACCTAATCAGAGTGTCGGGGAGCAGGTGGCTTTTGGCCCCCCGGGCCCCCTGGTGGATACTCCCCTCCAACCCCCAAAATAGCTGCCCTGAAGGTAAACTAAATCCCTCCCATTTCTTGCTGTGCGTCACCCCCCGACACCATTCGGCTGACCCGGCGGTTCTGTGCTGGGGCCCCTGTCATTCCCAAAGGGCCTTAAATTAAAGCGTGCCCTTCCCAAAAAATGTTAATTGTCTTCCCCTTTCTTTTCCCCCCTTTGTCCAAAATCAGTCTGTGTTGGTGGAGGCTTTGTCCAATCCTGCTCATTTCCCTTTTGTCCCCAGAAATTTTGTATGTTTCTTCATAGGGGTTTTTTTGAAAAAGTTTCGAAACCCCCGGTGTTTTGCTGAAGCTGGGTCTTGTCGTTTAACATTAAGATGTGACATGGAGTTCATTGTTTCCCCCTGTCTCGGACCGGAACAAAAAGAACTTTCCTTTTTGTTAAAATGTTAGCTTTCTTTAAGCACTGGGCTGCCATGATAACCCTCAGCACCCTAATTACTGTAAGGGATGATAGCGTGTCTAGGGTAAAAAAAGCAGACGTTAGGAAAAATGAGCAAACTCAGAGACCGTCCCAGACAAGCACAGCACTTTTAAAAGTGGTTTTGCTTTCCCAATGAAAAAAAAATTCTGTGCGCAATCCACCCCAAGGGAGAAAAAAAATTTTAAAATTTTTTGGCAGAGAGGTTTTCAGCCCCACAAATGCCGTTTGCGCCCGGTTCGACAAGACATCAGGATACTGGGAGGAGTGATAGCGCGCAGTGTGTGTGGTGTGTGTGTGTGTGTTGTGTGTGTGTGTGTTGGTGTGGTGCGTGCGTGGTTGGGGGCGTTGGTGGGGGTGCGTGCGTGCGTGCGTGGTGCGTGTGTTGTTTTGTTTTTTTCCCCTTTTTTGATTTTCACATAACTGCTTGATTTTTTAGGGAGAATGTGCTAGGTTACACACACACCCACACCAAAAACACACACACACCGCACGCACGCCCCCGCTCGCACGCAGGCGCCCACAAAACACACACACAACACACTCATGAGAAAAGGGGATAACTGTCTTTTGAGGGATGAAAAAAGATGAGAAAGGCCAACAGCAAGTTTTCCCCACTGAATGAATATTTTTTTTTTGGATCTTTAATTCTTACTCTTTATTTTTTTTGTTTAGAGGTGAGACCTAATGTTTTTTTTTAAAAAACATCTAAGAGATGATTTAAAATAGAAAACAACCGAATTTCCGCAAACCCGTTTTAACTAAAAATTTAAGCCCAAAACGCAATTAATCGATGCATTTCATTTGTATGCTTTTTTCGGGGGGAATTGCCAAAAGCATTAAAGAAGTCTAAGCCAAAATCAAAAGTGTGAAAAGGGAGGGCCGGGTAGCTCAGGGTTTTAAGCACCGGTTGTAATCCTGGTGATTCCCGGGTTGAGGTTTTAATCTTCCACGCCATTTTGGTACAGGGGGATTTTTCCCCGGAGTTACATTGATTTGACTCCATTTTCCCCACAGTCCTTTTTAATGGACTAAAAACCAAGATTTGTGTGTGAACGCACGTAAACTTGCACCAAGTAAAATCCCTCACCCAAATTTCAGAAGAGAAGGCCGTTTGGCCCTTGGTTGGATGTGTGTTCACATAGCATGCCCTTCCTTTAAAAATTTGGGGTTGGCTGCCTTAATGGCGGAAAGAAAAAATTTAAAAAGGGCATATCACAAAAATCCACTCCCTTTGTTTGGGTTGATGGGATTTTCCTTGCCCGTCTATACAGTGCTGTCTGTCAGATGGCCTGGTATGCAGAAAAAAAAAAAGGAAAAAACGTGCGAAAACAAACTGCCTTTCCAAATTTTGTACCTTTTGTGCTAAGGGAAATAATTTGTTTTTAGTTATCGTAGAGGAATTTTCCCTTAAGGACACTGCTCTCTAAGCTACAGCACCCGGCCCGTGGGCCTAGAAAAATTGGTTAGAGAACGATAGTGGGGGCATAAGCATTTGTGGCTTTTTTGGTTGAAGATTGGCCTAAAACCAGGCAAAATGACACCAGATACATCAAACATAAGTGTACTCACGTTGCCTTAGCATCCAAGTGGAAACCATGTTGAAAAGGGAGATAATTTTGTTAACAAACAAGTTTGCACTCCTTTGACACTGAATATGATGGAAGTAAACACCCACACTGTGACAATATGGTTAATGCACACCCACACACCTAAGAAAACAAATCTTTTAGCTAGACATTTATAACATGAGGTAACAGACATGTGAAATGTCCACCTCTTCGGGTTTGAGGCTCTCTTGGGCCTTTTGACATTTTTACCCTTAGAATTCAAAGAAACA
The DNA here is from genome assembly GCA_018398815.1 of Conus ventricosus. NCBI lineage: Eukaryota > Metazoa > Mollusca > Gastropoda > Neogastropoda > Conidae > Conus > Conus ventricosus. Next base: position 39,484,926 of record CM031601.1, read on the forward strand.
GTCTCAATACAAATCAAACCAAGGATGGGAAAATAGTAAAAGAAAAGTAACTGGCAAAACTTGGTATGTATTGAGAAGTGCGGATATAAACCAGTTCCGCAAGACCTGGAGTTGGCTGTTAGGAGTACACTGACAAGTCAGCACTGAGTGACCCATATTTCAGAACTGATCCACAATGAATAAATGGACTCTGATCATTTTTCAGTGTCTTTCCAAGAGATGGCAATGGCAGCAGATTTTTCAAAGCAAGTAGACAAGCAAAAAGAAAGCTTTACAAGGACTGGGCCACTGTTGTGATACGAGGTTTAAATGCTTTCCTTTGAGTGTACGACCAGCTGAAACAAGGGCAGTTTAACCAAGATAAACTCTCCATGAGCTACGAGGGCTCTCCGAAGCCAGACCTCAAGAACTGCACCATAGACAGTCACCTGGAACCTGCACCTGTCACACCCTGCTGTTAAAAGTCCTGTGCCACCATGGTACACAGATTCTGGAGATGAATACAGCGGCTGTTATCTCGCAAAGAGGATCAGGAGGAAGCACGGCCCCATCTTGCTCGGCTCCTTCCTCTGCAACGTCTGCAGCCGACTGTGTACTGCCATGATAGGCCTCCATTCCCATATGAAGACCCATTCTGGGCAATGACCTGCTGCCTTCTTGTCTGGCGGACTGATAAGCAACAAGCGAGCCCATCACAGGTGAAACATCTTGTGCATCAATGACTTACAGACAAAAATAAAAGTGGCATGTGACTTTATAAACCATGACATCATTTTTGTAAGACATACATGATGAATATAAACAGAAACTCACTGCTTTTCCTCTTTTCATCATCTTTTTCTGTCTCTGGGGTCGTTCCCCTCATATACTGCAGCACCTACAACAAAGATAAAAAAAAACATGTTTATCAATGATTAAAGTAAAACCATAATTTTTCCAATATATGTGTTTGCATTCACTCTGTCTGTGTTTGTGCATGCGTGCGTGTGTGCGTGCATGCGTACGTGCGTGTGTGCGTGCGTGCGTGTGTGTGTGTGTGTGTGTGTGTGTGTGTTTGTGTGTGTCTGTGTGTGTTCGAGTGTATGTGTGTGTGTGTGTGTGCTGTGTGTACATGTATGTGCAAACCATAAATAATGTGTGCAAATGTGTGTGGTTGATATTAAAACAAACTAATCTAATAAATTCTCTTCATTCACATTACAGAAAGGGCCTGTATTGTGTTCTTTAATGATGCTCAAGATATCTTGATAACTCAACTTATAATTCAGTGCTGATGTACACCATAGACACTGGACTCCATGCACCTCACAGTCCATATTCAGGTCAAGTTGCACAGCTGATGCAATGTGCTATGCTGTTGATCTTGTGCGTGCCTAGGTGCATGCATGCATTCACACATGTGTATACATATGCGTTTATGTGTGCATGCACACATTTCATGCATGCATCTGCACATACACATTTTTAATACTGGGAGGCTGTAATGAGAGTAGACGAGGATAACACTGAGCATTGATGTTACAAGCTCTTTGGATTTACTTTCACAATGTATAAACATAAATCCAAAATGAAAATGACAATAAAAAAGACTACACTGAAGAAGAATTTTTTTACTTCATTTCGTTTTTGGCCCAGCTGACTGAAGGAGTCATATCATGGCTGAGAAGATGACAGAGAAGAAGACAAAAAAGAATAGGACAAAGAAGAAGACAAAAAAGAAGAAGATGAAAGAGAAGATGATGAAGAAGAGAAAGAAGAAATGAAGCAGGGTAGTGCTGAGAATGCTGCTGTAGCAAGCACCCAAGGGGAAAAACCAGTAAGCTGCAAGAAAACGAAACACCCACACATACCAACACAATCGTCATCATCATTAATCATCTCACTACTGATCATGTGCCACATGTACAAACAAATACATGCCCACACACGTATACAAAACCCCATCCCAAACAAAACCAAGCAAGCCACACGTTACCTTCTGTGCACACTCTCGGCACTGCTTCTCATCCAGGCAGTCCCCGGTGGTCTCCCTCAGGGCAGGATCCAGAGGATTGCCCTTCAGGTCGAGCCACTGCAGGCTGTAGAGCTGGCAGAAAGATGCGGGCAGTGTGACCAGGTCGTTGCCCATCAGGTCCAGGTGCTCCAGATGGACCAGCTGGCCAAAGTCCTCAGGCAGGGCTATCAGCTTGTTCTTGCTCAAGTCTATCTTGACCAGGTGAGTCAGCAAGCAGAAGCTGTCCTGAAATTAATGTCAACAGTAATTCAAATCATGTGTTTTTCTATAGCCATCACCTGTTGGCAGAAAGGAGCAACTCTGTGTTCAGTACTTTTGCTGAGTGATTATTTTAGTTCTCTTTCTGAGATTTCATCAAAGAAAATTTCAATAAAAGCGTGCAACAAAGACACTGTACATGAACTGCTCCCCTCCCTTGTGCCCACCCCCCTCCCCCCCTGTCAAGCCTCTTCTTCATTTCCTGCTCCTCTCTCTTCGAGGAGGAAGCTTGGTGAAAGATAGGACAAAAAGAGGGAGGTTAGTCCACTGCATTGAGAGACACAAGGACCGGGGAGGGTTGAACAGAGACAATTTGAGACAGGATAGACCGAGAGGGAGAGAAAGACAGAGGAATGAGATACAGAGACAGAGAGGACAGAGACAGAGACAGAGACAAGGAGAGAGAGGGGGGAGAGAGAGAGGGGGAAGGGGAGAGAGGGGGAGGAAAAGAAGGGGAGAGAGGGGAGAGGGGAGAGAGAGAGAGAGAGAATAAGACTACGAACTGCAGTGCAACATGAAAAATCAGTGCTAGGTCTTAAAAGGTTGCCAACAAGATGCTTGTCCATCCCATCCTGTGATATAATCTTTTCGCTGTAAGGCCTTGATGCTCAACCCAAAAAATAGACAAACCCCAAAAACTATCCAGTCAAGACCTGCTGAATGTTCGTTGTCAGAGACTACCTCAACACTTCAAATATTTCGATCATGACAGACAAATTGCAGCCGCTATGCTCCAAAAATTGAAGAATGGACAGGAAGATTGGTCCTGTTTTGTGGGCGTGCATTAAATCTGCGTTTCTTCACCATTTGTTTTGTGTCCTCTTCTGCTTTTTTGTCGTGTTCCAGTAACGCCGCAGTTTGTTTCATTTGCCAAATAGTGGAAGAGCATCGAAGGCAACACTCAATGATCGAGGTTAAAAATGATCCCTGCCCCACTGAGACAAAAAAAAACAACACCCACACCCCTGTCAAATCCAATGTCCCAGCCTGTATAGACAGCTTTCCAACACCATCATGGCCTGGCATTCACTAACAAAGAAACACCAGTAAACAACAACAGCTGCTGGGGTCTGACTGTTGAGGTAGCCCAGCAAAACAGTTTCCCTTACTTGTACTTCCTTCTGTCTACTTCACAGAAAGCTATTTCTCTGGGCTATTTTCCCCCCCCCCCCCCCCCCCCCCCCCCCCCCCCCCCCCCATCCCCCCCCCCCCCCCCCCCCCCCCCCCCCCCCCCCCCCCCCCCCCCCCCCCCTGTTCTGATCTAGATTGTACAGGGATTGAAAGTTCCTTGGGGCGAAATGTGAAAAGTAGTAGCATGCTGAGGGGAGAAAAGAGAGAGAGAGAGAGAGAGAGCGAGAGAGAGAGAGAGGAGAGAGAGAGACCGAGAGACCGAGAGGAGAGAGAGGAAACCTAGAGAAGGTATACATCATGCAAACTGAGTACCCTTGACAAGCACTGCAAGATGGCATAGCAGGTAGAGCTGAGAGAGAGGTGGCAGACCTCTCTTCAGGGATGCTGATGAGAGAGATCAGCGTCAGGTCGCATTGTCAACCTTCCAGCCATATGGGTGACAGCAGATCTAGCTGTGATGATGGGTGACGGCTCTGGAGGTATGGTGTGGTCATTGATAGAGCGATAACACTGGCCTGAGAAACTCTGTTTTGGGATGGCATGGTGGGCAACCCTCTCAGGGTTAGGGTGAAAAATTGCCCTCTTTGTCTTAGTCAGTGAGGACCACAGAAGGGACTCATGCAACATTCCACAATGTCTGTCCTGCTCCCTCTTTGAGACACGCCTCACATGGCAAAGGACCATCACCACCAGAGCATGAAGGAGGCCACCTGTTAGCCCTGGAAAACAGTCCTTTGGGGGAGAAGAGGCAGAGTTCCAACACCACAGCTGGTCAATGAACACTGTAAAGTGGACACCAGTTCATATGGCACCAGAACCAAGTGCTGGACACCAGTTCAGCAAGTAGAAAGAAAAGGACCTAAACTCCAATCTGGGATGAAAACCTGAACAAGATAGGATAGCCCCCATCCAGTATCAAGCCCAAGATCCCTGCCTATGGTTATACATCCTTCCACCAAAACTACAGATTTGGGTACGTAACACCACATCCAAAAGGGCCCCTGGCCAACAGGATGTAAAACTTACCTCTACCATACTGAGGGTGATGAAAACAACAGCCATGTAGCGATTAGAAATGTGGTCCAGGCAGCAATATTTTCTATGATTTAGGCTGTATGGCAATAGCTTTTTTCTCTCCACCTCAATACTACTTAGTAGCACTTCCCCTTCCCTACTAAACAAAAGGAAGTCTGCTCTAAGTCAGCCTTTGGTCATTCTACAGACAAAGAGATAACTTCTTAGCGACATTATTTTTATGGTGTTTGGGGAGCAATTTCTCTTGTTCTTTTACACAACAGATTTGAAATTGTTTTCTTGATCACTCAGCAATAATTCAAATTTTCAATGTTTCTCAGTGTGACTGGAGGATCAGCTGCTCTTTGGTTCATGAGTCACTCTTTGTTATAAAGGTTCAATGGTTTAGATCTTCTTTTTGAAAGCTTACCAGGTTGGCTACCTGAAAAACATCTTTCAAACATAGATGATTCAAAAAAGTCATAAAAAATAAGAAGATGATTCAAGAAAGTCACACAAAATAAGAAACACACATTATATGGTACATGAAAAAGGGAGACAGAGAGAGAAAATAGAGAGAGAAAAACAGAGAGAGAAACAGACAGACAGACATGTAATCAAACAGAGACAAAAGTACCATGCATAGAGAGAGAGAGAGTGAGAGAGAGAGAGAAAGAGATGAGATAGAAACAGAGAAACAGAGAGGAGCAGACAGACGGACAGAGACAAAGAGAAAGAGAGAGAGATACAAAGAAAATGGAATGCACAAAACAAGAGAAAATATGTACTGCAGTATACTGACGGGTAAGGAGGTGAAGAAGTTGCAGGACAGATCAAGATGAGTCGCTTCAGGGATGTCAGCCTGTTTAAAAAACCGCAATCATAATACAGTACCATCTGCAGCATATAATTCAGCCTGTAAAACACCGCAATCATAATACAGTACCATCTGCAGCATATAATTGTGATGCGCTCCCACAAAAGGTACATTAAGTGTCATTTTGAAGATTTGAGATTTTGGCACAGTCAGAAACTAGAGAAATTAAGCTTCACAATGATATGCTTGGTTTTTGTTTTAGGTTTATTAAAACCAAAGTTATAGTAGTTTATATCCAGCTAGTAGCAAGGCGGGCCATTTTGAGAAAATGCCTGTTAAAGTTGACAGAGCAATCTTGATGAAAAACCCTTAGCAACAGGGGTAACTTTATAGGTCGAATTGAGCTATAAGACTTCACAATATTAATTTTAAGGGTTTAAAGTTGCCAAAAATGCGAAAAACCCAAAATCCATAAAAATAGATCAAACCACCTTTTCAAGCCCGTAGGCCAAATCGCTCTCAGCGACTTAGTGTACCCTTCGTGGGAGCGCGTCACAATTCAGCCTGTAAAACACCGCAATCATAATACAGTACCATCTGCAGCATATAATTCAGCCTGTAAAACACCGCAATCATAATACAGTACCATCTGCAGCATATAATTCAGCCTGTAAAAACACCGCAATCATAATTACAGTACCATCTGCAGCATATAACTCAGCCTGTAAAACACCGCAATCATAATACAGTACCATCTGCAGCATATAATTCTTACACACTGCCACCTCCCCAACCCATTCCACCCACCTCAGCTCCCAAAATACACAAAAAACCTCACACTCACCCTCTCACTCTTGACTCCCTTTCTGTTTGTTTCTCTGCCTTTCTCAAGACTATAATATATATATATATAAACTGAGCCACGAAAGAAATGCAAATGGAGGGTAGGTAGGGTGAATATAATTAATGGCACTGTAGGTGCGCTGTGACCATATATTCCGTGCAGTCATGAGTCAGCATTAGACCTAGTGTGCAGCATGTGCAAATCAGGTCAGTGTCACTAGAAATGAGCTCACACCGGCGCCATGAACGTGGAAGCGCGTTTTTGCATGTGCAAGGCGAATACAAACAGTCATGTCAATCTTTTTTCACTGAACAGTATTCACACATCACTAGGAATATAAACCCAGGCTGTTACGCCCTGGCAAAGCAATCACTTCCACATGACCAGAATACCAAGACTGAGCGCTGTCGACAGAGAAGAGCCATAGGGCGACTCCAAGCCGGAAACCGTGCTGCACAAGTCGCAGCTGCGTTTGGCATGGCTGTTTCTACAATTTGTCGTTTGTGGGCCAGGTTCCAGGCAAATGGCGATGCTTGGGACAACACACGAAGCAGCAGACCCCGATTAACAACTGCGAGACAAGATCGGGTGATTCACCACCATCACCTGCATGAGCCATTCACTTATGCAATGGAAACGGCCAGAAACACCATTGGCAGGCATGGTGCACCAATTTCTGGTGAAACTGTGCGGCGTCGATTAACAGAACATCACCTGCACTGCCGCCGTCCCGTAAGGCGACCTGTTCTTACTCCAAGACATAGGCAATGACTGCAATGGGCCAAGCAGCACCGGAACTGGAACTGGCGGCAATGGAGGGGCACCCCTCTTCACGGATGAGAGCCGATACTGCGTTCATCATGCTGATGGCCGAATCCGGGTGTGGAGGAGGCGCAACCAGAAGTAGGCCAACAACAATGTCCACAAGATCAACGCTTGGGGAGGTGCGAGCATCATGGTATGGGGAGGAATCAGCCTCAACCAGCTTGTTGGGCCTATTGTTTTCCTAGACATTGGCCCTGGTCGCGGAAATGGCGTTACTGCGCAGCGATACATTGACCAGGTGTTGAGGCCCGTTGTTGTGCCCCACTTCCAGCAGCATGGCCACCTCACTCTCCAGCAGGACAATGCTCGTCCACACACTGCCAGAGTCACCACAGACTTCCTGCAGCAACAGGGCATCAGAGCTCTGCAGTGGCCCTCGCTGAGCCCTGATTTGAACCCTATCGAACACTTCTGGGACCATCTCAAACGGGAGCTGAATGCTGTTCAGTCGAGGCCAACCACAGCCCGTCAGCTAGAGCAGGCACTGAGGCAGATCTGGAACAACGTCAACATGGCCACCATCAACCGTCTGATCCACTCCATGCCTGCCAGATGTCAGGCTGTTATCAACGCTCGTGGGGGACACACTCGTTACTGACCCTCTCCGTGACACTCATGACACGTGACCACTTTTTGCTTCAGCCAACAATAAGAACACTAAAGCCAGAAACTCAATGGTTGCATTCAATTCATTTCAATGGTTGCAGTTAAATGTCAACAACATGAGAGTACATTGAATGGACCCATCGTTTGCGTTTCTTTTGTGGCTCAGTATATATATATATATATATATATATATATATATATATATATATTCAATTACAAACAAAGCTTGTTCTTATGTCTTAGATTGAAGAAATAGGGGGAGATAAGCATTCATATCTGCAGTGGTAGATAATTCGGCCTAACTAACAGTATGTGCTTGCGTGGGTGAATGGGGAAAAATACAATAAATGCTTCTCAAAATGAGCCTTCAGCAAGCTTATAGTCTCCAAGGGGGAGACAATCTCCAATGGGAAGGAATCTTCTTCAATCTTAGACATAAGAGCAAGCTGTGTTGATAATTGAATATTTCTTGCAGTTATTGCAACACCAAGCTGCTCTGTAAGTTGCTGGAATGGTGCTCGGTACTTATCCTTGGAATTTATTAGTTTATTGTGTATATATATATATATATATATATATATATATATATATATATATATATATATATATATATATATATATATATATATATTATGTATGTGTGTGTGTGTGTGTGTGTGTGTGTGTGTGTGTGTGTGTGTGTGTGTGTGTGTGTGGTGTGTGTGTGTGTTTGTCAGATAGTAGGACTGCGCAAAAAAAAAAAACCCTA
>CM031601.1:39494182-39529182 GCA_018398815.1 Conus ventricosus
TCGTGTTTTTTTAATGTTTTCCGATATCAACTCTCATCCCAGGCTTGTAACCTTGGTGTGACTTTTGATTCCACCCCTTTCTTCATGCACCATGTGTCTAATGTTTGTAAGGCAGCATATCTGGAAACACATAAGATCAGTTCAATCAGACACTTCCTTTCCACTGAAGAAACAAAAACTCTGGTTTGTTCCCCCAAGTTCTCTCAAAGCTGGACTACTGCAACAGTCTCTTGGCTGGCTCACCAAGTCACCTAGTCAATAAACTACAGAAAGTTCAGAATAGTGCTGCCAGGCTTCTTTGCAAAACATCTAAATGTCAACTTGTCACTCCTCTGTAACAGTCCCTCCACCGGCTTCCAATCCAGTGTCGAATTGACTACAAGTTGGCTTCTATCTGTTTCTGGACCAAAATATCTTTCAGACATCCTCCACATCTACACCCCATCCTGTCAACTTTGTTCCCCTGCCAACAGCCGCTTCTTGCGCATTCCTTCTGTCAGAACAAAATCTTTTGGTCAATGTTCTCTCTTCTTCCATGGACCAACTGTCTGGAATACACTTCCCATCAGTGTCAGACACCTACCTTCATCCTCTTCTTTCAAATCTGCCGTTAAAACAAATTTCTCCCCCCCCCCCCCTTCCCAATCCACCTTCCGAGTGCCTGAGTGGGTTTTTGTGAACACACAGGAGTGCCTGGTGGTTGTGTTGCTTGTGCATGCTGTGTTGATGTGAGTGCGTGCACACGTGCATACATGTGTCTGTGAACGTAGGTGTGTGGTTGTGCATGAGCATGCGCGCATGCACGCTCCTGCGCGGGTGCGCACATGTGTGGGTGTGTACGTATGTGTGTTGTTGGTTATGTAAAGCACATAGAGCCCTAATTTTTAAAGAATAGGTGCATGTAAATTGACATTATTATTATCATTATTAACTCAAAAATGTGGAAAAGGATCTGAATCTGAATATTTTCACTGAAGGATCCAAGTTGTTTATTATGTAATGAAAACCTGGGGAGCACAGAGAAAATAAGCAGGCATGGTGAAGCAGAAAAGGTACCGGGTGGTTAAGGGTAGGGGGTAGGAAGTGGCTGGAGAAGGCTTGAGTGACAGGAATCTGCTAATGACTGGTGCATATATATGAGATTTGGAATGATTTTCTCTTCAGGCTGGTTCCAGTCTAAGTCAGAATGGGAAATTCATACTGCTCTATTCTGCTGTATGGTACCATGTAGCCATATATGTGATCAGCCTCTTGAGCAATAACAAATTTCATGACTGGCAAAGGTGGTAGGCTTAATTCTTCTGTGTGTCTTACATGCAGGTAGCATAAACTTACAGCCCTGATGTGGCCCTTTGCGGTTGGCTGGGCTATAAGCAACATTATCTTATTGTAGCATAAACTTGTCTGTTGGTAATGCAGGAATCATGTCTCAGACCATCTTATTAAAAGGTAGTGAGTTTTATTAATTTCCTGTAGTCTTTCAGTGAATGAAATCTCAGGTCGGGAGGCATATCATTGACACAGCCTGCCTGTCTGGATTTAGAACTCCTTTTAATGAAGTGAGCTGCCTGCCACTGCATTTGCCCCAACAATTCCTTGTCCTTGTATGCATCCCGTATTACGGAGCCAAGGTGGATCAAGTTATAGCAATGTACACTAGGTGATGTCACTTCTGCATGCTATTGCACAAGGTTACTTCTTAAAATTCACATTGTTGAAAAAAACCACCAAACTTGTTAACGATATTGTTAATAAAAAATCATTTCATGTTTAAAGCAAATGATAAAAATGTTTTTTCCGTACAATTATTTTTCTTAAAACCAATCAGTGGCCGAGGTAGGGATGAATTAGAAATCTTGCATTTGGCAATTTCCACACGTACCCAACAAAGATGATCATGGAAAGAAGCTATTTGAATCTTATAATTGAGCTACTTCTGGCAAAAGATTATGTATAATAATTCTCTTGAGGTGAAAAAAGGAGACATTGCCTGATTGTCACTGGAGCTACAAGATCCTCTATTCAAGAAAATGCCTTTGAAATAAAATTTATCTGAAAAATATGACCAATCTAATTGAAATATGCATTACATTGTATTTCTTGTGTGTTTATTATCCAACATATGCAGAACGCACATAGTGGTTTCTACTTAAATTCACTTTGATATAACGAAAACACAACCGAAATAAATCAAGTCTGAAGGCGCCTGACTGTCAAAAGGAAATTTGTCCCAGAAGAAATCCATTCTCCATTTTCCGGAAATAATTCGAGCTGTCTCAAAACAACATAGGCGACCTACATTTTAGAGAGGTCAGCGACTTCGAAATGGAGTGGAAGCCTTGGCAGTCTAAAATCTTTTACATATTTTAATTAGGGCAATGAAAGTCGCGTACAATATGCACTGTCTACGTTTTGATAATGACCATGATTAAAGTCTTCTGGAAAACAAAACAAAAACCAAAATGCTCACCAGTTCTGTGACAGGAACTTCTGTCAAGTTGCACAGACTAAGATCAATCTCATTGCCTTCGATTTTATCTTTCAAATTGCCCACTGACATTTTGGCTAAATTAAAGTGATTATGTTTCACGACTATGGTTTTCTTTCCTACAAAGTTACAACACAAATGCGACTTTCAGTTTCTCGAACTATGGGGCTTAATCGAAACCGGAAATAAATTATGGCAATTTATGAAAACAATTACATATCGAAATAAGTAATAACCAAAAGTTATAAATCAACCCAACATTGACACCAATGTTACACATAAAAAATCCCAAAATATATGGATATATATGTAAATCTGATCTGATAAAACATATGTGTGTTGTTGTTTTTTTAACACACAAAAGCATTGCCTTTTCCATTCCATATATTTCTTCGGCCCGACACAAGCAATTTTGTCGCCTGTCAGCTCGTGCCATGTGAAACATCCTCTTGTGAGAGAAGTTACACAACTATGGTTCGTATTGAAAAAATTCGTTTTTTTTCATATTATTTACTGAAAGTTTGCCCAGATATTTTGTTATTTTTTTTCTTCGTGAGGTTGTGTTCTTTTTTTTTTCCACTGACAGTGGCTGAAAGCTTAGTCCTTTGGTTTGCCCTTCAGTCTGTTGATGACATGACGACACTACTTTCGTTTGCTTCATCATACTAGTCAGATCGTACCGCCACGGGCACTCAGTTTTGTTTCGCTTAAATGGAGGATGCTCTCTCTCTCTCTCTCTCTCTCTCTCTCTCTCTCTCTCTCTCTCTCTCTAGTATTTGTGGAGATATGTATGTGTTTGTTAAGTTTTGTAAGTTTTAGTCGCTAGTCATGCTTAGTGCCTTAACTGAGCAAGGACCGGATGGAAAAAAAAGCGCGTGTTTGCTTATCAGTTACCCATGGAAATAATGATTATCATCATCATCATTATCATCATCATCATCATCATCATCATCATCATCTCTCTCTCTCTCTCTCTCTCTCTCTCTCTCTCTCTCTCTCTCTCTCTCCAGCCTTTGTCCCTCTCTCTCTCTTTCTCTCTCTCTCTCGTCCCCCCTCCCCTCCCCCCAACAGCATCTTTGTCCCTGTCTCCGTTTCACCGTCTCCGTCTCTGTCTGTCTGTCTGTCTCTCTCTCTCTGTCTCTCTTTCTCTTTCTCTCTCTCTCTCTCTCTCTCTCTCTCTCTCTCTCATGATGCTTGTTTTAGTTTAAAATTCAATAAAAAATGTCAGTTGATACCAAAGTGTGGTGCTTAATACCCAGGTGCCCCGATATGTTGACAGTGCTACTGGTGCTTTTTAAAAAATTTTGCAGAAAAGAGGGGGCATGATGTTAACTATCTGTCTCTCTGTGTGTTCCTCACTCCCTCCTCTCTTCTGTCCTTCCTTTTCCTCTTTCCTTCCCCCCATTCTGTGTGTGTGTGTGTACAGAACTGTAAAAAAAAAGAGAGAGCGAGAGAAAAAAGAAACCTCTGCACTAACAATAATTGTATAAATGTTAAAAATCTAAGCAAATATTGACTGTCCATAGGATGCCAAGTGTGAAAGGGCTTCCCATTAACTTCACTTCTAACACAGGCTACTGGCAACAGCGAATCTCATTAATATAATCCACTTGTGGTGCAGGCCAAGTACCTCGTGCAAATCGTCATAGCAGGGTCCCAGGTGGTAGGGCGGGCTTTCATGCGTGCCCTGCGACAGGAGTTTGCAGCCAGCCAACAGGCTGCCCAACGAGCAGGGGGAGGCAAGCAGGGCACCAGACGGGCAGCAGCAGACACAGCTGCTGGTATGACCTTGCAGGTAAAAGCATGACCAAAGACTGTGTGTGTGTGTGTTTCACTGTGTGTGTGTGTGTGTGTATGTGTGTGTGTGTTTGTGTGTGTGTGCGGTGTGTGTGTGTGTGTGTGTGTGTGCAGGGGTAATATTGAAAAGTTCCTTTAATGATTGGTCAAAAACAAGGAAAGTGGTTTGTTGTTTTTTTAAGACTGCACCCCCACTCCATCTTTTTTTCCCCTGCAAAGCTAATTTGTTCTCAAATAGCTCCTGGCATATTTTTACTGTTAATTTTTTTTTTTTAATGTGGATCTCTAGAAAATGAAATCAACATTTCAAAAGCAGATTTCTAAGATATTTACTTCATAAGATCTTAAAGAAGGTTAAGAAAACTTGTAGTAGACTATTTCTAGTCCCACAGAAAAGAAGGGTTTTAGTGTTGAAAAGTGTAAACTGCTTTCTGTAAATTAAAATAATGCATTTTTTTGTAAATTAGATAAGTTCCCCAAAATGGGTTTGTGTATGACTGTGTGCATATGTGTGTGTGAGAGTGTGCATAACATCATCTTTGCTTTATACCTGTGAGGTTGAACGTTCAAATTGCCATCTTACCTTTGTTTTGTGCCTTTTTTTTTTGGTTGTCCTTTTTTGGCCCAGATTTGATTTAAATGGAGAATGTTGGCATGAGCAGAAATAATTTTAGATACATTGTTAAGAAGAAAAAAACAATGCGGTCAGGCGTAGTAGGGAGAATTGTTCCATTTGTAATGCTGTTACAGAGTTTTATGTGTTTTAGGAGACAATCATAATTCACTGAATTGAACAGTGCCATACTTAACACATGCCCATTTCAGTCAGCTATTTGCTCTCTTTTGTACTGCGAGCATATCAGAACTAATTAACAGTAAAACAAATATTGGACAGACAAGGCTTCTGATTCAGTGCTGCTGGGAGTGCTGTTGTAAGGGTGGGCTTACCTTTTCTCAGACTTGTGAACAGTATTTTTACCTGTAGTATAGATAGCTTATCTTTTCAGATGGTACAGGGATACAGTATAATTTTTTTTCCCTTCCACTTCCAGTTTCTGGAATGAAACCTGAACCAAGTTTCAGCCAAATGAATACCACTGTTCAGTTTTTGCTTGGCATTCGAGGCATTAGGGTTGCTGACCTGATAGATGTGTTGCTTCGATACGACGATAGCGAGCCGGAAGTTATTACCGGAAATGACTGAGTGGAGGAAGAAACGGTGAGAGGAGTAGGCTTGACAACGAGCGATGGCGTAGGACGCTGTTTAACGAGTCGTACCGAGTGATGCGATAGATTGAAGTCGAGGAGACTTTTTAGTATAGTCAGAAGTGACTTTTCATGGTAGCAGAGCGTGATCTACAGATAATCTACATCGGTAGACTAATCTACAGATCTACAACTGACGTTGTTGACGAAAGTACAGATTGAATACAGACTAGCCAACAACGAAGTTTGACGGTCCGACTTCAACGAAACAAAAGTGCAGGACATAATTATAGTAGTCCACCAGTTGTATAAATCATGGCGCAGAGCTATAAAACACCGCCGAGCCTAGGGCCAGATACAAGTTATGAAACGTGGAAAAACGAACTGGAAGCATGGAAACTAGTAACGGACGTCAAGCCAGAGAAACAAGCACTAGCCGTTACATTGTCATTAACGGGCCAAGCACGAGCAAAAGCACTAGAAATCGATGTTGCACGGCTGAACACAGGAGATGGGATGGATATTTTATTGACTGCACTTGATAGTCTTTTTCTACAAGATGAGGTTGACTTGGCTTACACAGCATATTCAGACTTTGAAAGACTGAGGAAAGGACAAGACATGTCAATGTGCGATTTCATCATTGAGTATGAAAGAAGATACAATATTTGCAGAAAATACAAAATGGAATATCCAGATTCAGTGCTTGCATTTAAACTGCTGGACAATGCAGGTTTGTCAGTGAAAGAAAGACAATTAGTTCTGACAGCAGCGTCTGACAGAAAATTTGCTTCAATGAAATCTGCTTTGAAGAGAATATTTGGGGACAGTTCGACAGTAAGCACAGTGAACGAAATCAAGATCAAAGAGGAAAAAGAAGAAGCATTTCTGGTAAAGAGTTACAAATATCAGCAGTTTAGAAAGAAACCTTCTAGATATCAGCAAACAGGTTCACAACATAAAACAACAGAACAAAAAGGAACAAATCCATTAGACAGGAATGGCAAAAGAACCAGATGTGCTATTTGTGAGAGTGTGTTTCACTGGGCTAAGGATTGCCCCCACAAGCATCAAAAACAAGAAGAAATCAAAATGACAGATGCAGAAGAAAATGAAGAAGAATGTCACTTGGCTTTGTTTACAAAAGAACACAAACCTGAAAATGAGATACTCTTAATAGAGTCCTTTGGATGTGCGATCATTGATGCAGCATGTACCAAGACTGTGTGTGGAAAAAGATGGTACGAAGAATATGTTGATCAGCTGGAGCAGAAGAAAAAGAAGCAAATCAAGACTGGTGCAAGTGCTAAGACTTTCAGATTTGGTGATGGTGCAAAAGTCAAGTCCTACATGAAGGCAACAATACCAGCACAAATTGGTGATACCAAGTGCACCATTGAAACTGAAGTTGTGGACATTTGACTTACCACTTCTGTTGAGCAAGGATTCACTCAAAAGAGCAGAGGCTGTGTTGGACATGTGCAATGATAAGGCTACTTTGTTTCATCAACCAGTGGAGTTGAACTACACATCAACAGGGCATTACTGCATCGACATTTGTGGCAAACAGGAAACAAAAAACGGTGAGGAGAGTGAAATCCTGTTACTGGAAGGAAAACTGCATGAAAGTGAAAAGAAGCAGACTATTTTGAAGCTTCACAAGCAATTTGGACATGCCTCTACTGCAAACCTGAAGAAACTGATGCAAAATGCTGGGATGAAGGATCCAGAAGTGTACAGAGATATGACAGAAATTGTTGAAAAATGTGATGTGTGTGCACGTCACAAGAAGACCCCACCGAAGCCAGTGGTAGGGATGCCCTTAGCAGAAGACTATAATCACACAGTGGCTGTGGATCTGCATGAATTGGATAGAAATGTCTGGTACTTCCACATGATTGATGAATACACAAGATTCAGTGCTGCAGTAATCATCAGGAGCAAACGGGCTTCTGTCATTGTTGACAGTTTCATGAAGCACTGGATTGCAATACATGGCCCACCAAAAGTTGTACTCAGTGACAATGGTTCAGAGTTCAACAATGAGGAATTCAGGGACATGTGTGAAAACTTCAACATCGAAGTCAAAACTACTGCTGCATACAGTCCATGGAGCAATGGTTTGTGTGAGAGACACAATCAGACGCTGACAAACATCATGCAGAAAGTCAGGGCAGACAAGGAAGACATGGATTTTGAGACTGCTTTGTGTTGGGCTTTGGCAGCGAAAAACTCCATGGTGAACACACATGGTTTCAGCCCATATCAGCTGGTCTTTGGGAAGAATCCAAATTTTCCATCCACACTCACAGATGAACTACCTGCTTTGGAGGGAATCACCAGAAGTAGGACAGTGGGAGAGCATATCGCAAGTTTGCATGCTACAAGGAAAGCTTTCACAGAAGCAGAAAGCTCAGAGAAAATCAGAAGAGCCTTGAGGAAACAGGTTCGACCATGGTCAGGTCAGTACCAGATGGGAGACAGAGTGTAACTACAAGCGACCTGATGGTCATGAATGGAAAGGACCAGGAACCGTCATTGGACAAGATGGGAGCGTGATCTTTGTGCGTCATGGTGGAACTTTGATTCGTGTTCACCAGAGCAGACTACAAAAGGTCGAAGGTGATCTAGAGCAGGAGAAGATGGCAAGGAAAGACCCTCAACTGGCGAGTGAGGCTGCACATGATTGTCAGCAACATCGAAGTGATACAGGAACTAAAAATGAAGAAATCTCGCACAGTGAAGAAAATATTCCTGAATCAACGTCAGATCTAGACACAGAATCAGAAATCTTGGAAGAAGATGAAGAACATCATCCACATGACACAGAAATGGCTACTAGAATTGATCCAGCAAGAATTGAACCAGGACAGATCATTGCATATGATCATGTGGACACTGGAACAAAAATATCAGCGAAGGTGCTGAGCAAAGCTGGAAAAGCAACAGGGAGAAATAAGAACTGGTACAATATTCAATGTTTGGAACCAGAAGAATATGAGGGTGAAAGAATGTCTGTGGATTTGACAAAAGTGAGTGGACTTGTACTGTCAAATACAGAACCTACACCAACTACAAATTCAGATGAAACTGTTATGATCATGGATGAAGTTTCTTTTGAAAATGCAAAGAAAGAAGAACTTGAAAGTTGGAAAAAGACTCACGTGTACACTGAAATAGAGGACAATGGACCAGATGGATCTGTACACTCAAAGAAACAAAGGATGGAGTAAAAACAAAGGCTAGACTTGTAGCAAGAGGGTTTGAAGAAATTGGAAATGAAGACATGCAGAAGGATTCGCCTACTTGCACAAGTGAATCATTGAAAGTGATTCTCTCTGTCTTTGCACAAAGAAAGTGGACTCCATGCTCTATGGACATCAAAACAGCCTTTCTCCAAGAAAAAAAAAAATAGACAGAGACATTTTTGTGAGACCACCAAATGAAGCGAATAGCAGAGGAAAGTTGTGGCATCTGTAAAAATGCGTATACGGACTGAATGATGCTTCTTTGCAATGGTACAAAAGAGTGAAAGATGTACTGCTGAAACTCGGAGGAAGAATGTCAAAAGTTGACCCAGCAGTCTTCTTCTGGATGAAAGGAAATGAAGTTACAGGTGTCTTAGCATGCCATGTAGACGACTTCATCTGGGGCGGAACAAAACACTTTGAAAAGACTGTTGTTGATGAAATCAGAAAAACGTTCAAGGTTGGAAAGGAACAAAACAAAGCTTTCCAGTACATTGGCTTGGAACTGTCATCTGATGGAAACAAAGTCTCTCTACAGCAAACCAAGTATGCAGATATCTTGGAGCCGATCCCCATCAAAAAGAAAAGAACTCAACAGAAACAGGATGAAATGACAGCACATGAGAAACAGGCTTACAGATCAAAGTTGGACAGATTCTATGGACAGCTCGACAAAGTCGTCCTGATGTGTCATTCGATGCTTGTCAGCTTGCTTCAAATATCAAAGATGGAAAAGTAGAACATCTGACAGAAGCAAATAAAGTCATCAAAAGAATCAAGTCAGAACATGTGGAGTTGAAGTTTCATCATTTGGGATCAGGACCATTGAAACTGATGGTATACACTGATGCTTCACTTGGAAATCTCAATGACGGAGGAACTCAAGGTGGATTCATTATCTTCTTAGCAAACGAGGAAGGAGACATTATTCCAATTTGCTGGAGTTCAAAGAAAATTCGCAGAGTAGTCAGAAGCACATTAGCTGGAGAGACACTGGCGATGGCAGAAGGAATTGATGAAGCAATATTCATTGCAACATTGTTCATGGAGATCACAACAGGAAAAAGCAACCACGGATGGTCTACCTCTAGTCTGCATGACCGACTGCAAGTCTTTACATGATGCTCTGCAGTCAACAAAACATGTCACAGAAAAACGTCTGAGGCTGGAGATCAGTGGGATAAAAGACTTGATAGAGAAAGGCATTGTGAAAGAAGTGAAGTGGTCTGGCACTCATAGACAACTGGCAGACTGTCTCACCAAGAGAGGAGCTTCATCAACAGTACTGCTGAAAACTCTTCAAGAAGGAAAGATTTCCCTGGACTGCTGAATTCATTTGCATCACTAAAGCGAGACGATTTGTTGGAAAATAAGTCATTTGTTAGACAATTAGTCATTTGTTAGACAATTAGTCATTTGTAAGACAATAAGTTATTTGTTAGACAATTAGTTGTTCAGACGTTTAAAAATAATAGAAAGAGAGATGAGTTTGATAGATGTGTTGCTTCGATACGACGATAGCGAGCCGGAAGTTATTACCAGAAATGACTGAGTGGAGGAAGAAACGGTGAGAGGAGTAGGCTTGACAACGAGCGATGGCGTAGGACGCTGTTTAACGAGTCGTACCGAGCGATGCGATAGATTGAAGTCGAGGAGACTTTTTAGTACAGTCAGAAGTGACTTTTCAGACCAACTTACGAAAACATATTTGAAAAAACAACAAAACCTGTCCATTTCCTTCTCTGATCTCAAACTGAAAATACAAAAATATATGAAAGTCTTCTGGCAAGCGATATGCAACGCACAGATTAAGGAACTATTTCAGATCCTTCTGAACTTAAAAAGAACTTCTGTTGCCAAAAACTGAAAAGTAGAAACGGTGTAGTACAGGCTGCTTACTGATCAGTTTTCTTGAATATATTCTTTCCTTTGAAAAGTTGAAGGAACACTGTGGTGTGTGCCACATGATGAACTACTTCAGTGTCTCCCACTGCCTGTTGTATGTAAACAGTCAGCTGATTCCCAGAATAGAATCTAAATGGCCATCACTGAGCGTATGAATTGTTTCATTACTGTTTCAGCCGTATATATCTAATGTGACCATTTTGCCGTTGGTAGTGTGGCGTATAGTTTGGGTGGTTCATTGTGTTTTTAGCTTGCCTTGCATGAAATGCTCCCCATGCAGGGACGTCTTTGCTGTCTCAAGAAATGAACAGCAGTTTTTCGATTGAACACCAGCTGGGAAAAACTCACAAATGATGGTGGGCTTGTACAGCAAACTGTGATCTGGTGTGGCTATGCACACTGCAGAATTTAAAGGGTCAAATTAAGTGATAGCTATATTTCAAGTTTGAAGGGTTGAACTTAAGCGTATGTACATAAACTGTACTTTGTGTGTCATAATGTGGAAAATAAGTGTCAGTGAGAGTTCTGACTGAGTGTAAAACACGTTACTGAATGCTGGGACTTACTTGAAATTTAGCACAAGGGTTCCAGTGCAGATTCTGTGCATAATCTTTGTTCCAGATTTGCAATGTATATAACTATTATAAGGAAATCAGTATTTATCGTTTGATATGGCTGGGATGTGAATGGTGTGAAAATTTGTCTCAGATTTTTTTAGTGGCAAGAATGACTTTGCTTGGGATTTTAACCTCAGTTTTTAAGTTGTGCATCATTTTGATTTTAACTTCCTGTCAGTCTTGTGATGGTCCTGTTGATTGGCTTGGCTATAAACAGCCTGACCAGGCCTAGATTTCTTCTGGTTGGAGCAGCCAGGATCTCATTTCAAGCAGAAGACACATAGTTTGGAGTTTGCTGAGAAGTGCTATGTCAGTATGTTGTACATTCAGCTGGCACGCGCAAGAATGCACATGCTGCAGCGATTTACACACGCTTACACGTTAAGTGTGCAACTTTGTTAATTGTCTATGTGTTGCATGCTGATAACTGGTAGCTTTTCGGTGATGAAATATTTGCATGACAACTGTTTGGTTATGCATGAAATATATGCATATGTTGTGTCGCTGCGTCGAAGACGATTATGTCAGAGCATGACATGTGCACAACACATCATCTATTCTTGATGACAATCACACACAACAACACAACCACACACACAAGAAGAATTTTATACAACTCTGTATTAAAGCAACATGCACACACATAAACTGTATGAAAGATAGTGCTTAAGCTTTTAGTTAATTGTTCATATTTGATGTTGCATGCCTGATAAATTGTAGGTATTGTCTTCTTTTTCGGTGTGAATGTGATGAAAAATTTTGCATGTTTGATTTTTTTTATTTTAATTTATGAGTCACTAAATGTGATATGTCTAACTGTAATTGGTGTAATGCGAGAGATAATTATTGCATATGTGTGTTGTGATGTGTGTGTGTGTGTGTGTGTGTGTGTGTGTGTGTGTGGTTTATGAGTCAGTGAGCTGTTGAAATCCATTTCATCTATTTGTTTCTGTGATGGAAATCAAAAGTATGATGGGGACTGTCAACCATACATGATAAATCTTGACATATATCTGTATTTTGCAATCATGCATGTTACTTGTAGAATCCGTCTGGTAGGGGGAAAGGACTACATGGAAAGCACTTTTCAAAGAGAACTCAGCTGGATTGAAATGTGACATATGCCACAGGATCTGATAAGATTGCCAGCCTAGCCGGAGGTTGAAGAGAATAGGGCATCCAAACCAAAGTCCTCAGCATACAAGTGGGAGGTGGGGGGTTGTACACACATCACCTGACCTCGTGAAACAGCCCTGGATTCCTGGGAAGAAGAGGACTAGAGCCTAAAAGCCATGGCAAAAGCAGTGAGTTCAAGCAGGATTACGCTGAGAAGAGATTAAACTTCATAGGTCTAAAAATCACAACATGTTTCAGATACACAAGTGTGTTGTGGTGTTGGGTGTGTTTTGGGTGTGTTTGAGTCAGTGAGCTTTGAAATCATTTCTCTATTTGTTTCTGTGATGGAAATCAAAAGGTATGATGGGGACTGTCAGCCATACATGATAAATCTTGACATATATCTGTATTTTGCAATCATGCATGTAGAATCCGTTCTGGTAGGGGAAAGGACTACATGGAAAGCACTTTTCAAAGAGAAATCAGCTGGATGTGAATGTACAATTGCCAAGATTGATAAGATTGAGGCTTGCCGAGGTTGAAGAAATAGGGCATTTCAAACAAAAGTCCTAAAGTACAAGTGGAGGTGGGGGTGTATACATCACTGACCTTCGTGAAACAGCCTGATTGCCTGGAAGAAGAGACTAGAGCCTAAAAGCCATGCATATGCATGAGTTCAGAAGGATCTCGCTGAGAAGAGATAAACTTTCATAGGGCTTAAATTCACAACATTTTTAGTACACATCCATTCCCAGGCAAATTGACTGTGAGCACACTAAACCATCCTGAGTTTTGCAGATCTGAATCTAGCAAGATTTAAAAAAAAATAATGCAGGTGGGCTTTTGGAAGTCATGACCTGATGTGGCTCACCCCTTACATTGAGGAATTCATGGGTTAAAACACATGTTTGGGGAAGGGTGGTGAGGGGCAGGGGATTTTCTCTTAAGACCTTAAGCCTTCTGCTGATCCACTTCTCCTTGGTTTTCTTCCTATTTTTATTACGCAGTGTTTTGCTTCAATTGCCATGGAAATAGATGGACCTGTGCATAATGGAAAGCATGTTGTTGCAGGAGGCGTTACAGATTTTAAACTTGAAGACAGTTGAGGACTTGGAAGGGCTTCAGAAAAACTATGAGCATCTGTTAATGTAAATGATGAAAGTGAAAGGAGGGTCGTTTATTACAATCCAAGGTAGAGTACAATGTTTCTGTGGTGTTTTTACAGAATGTGATGAAAATGCTAGCCTGGTAGCCAGATGCACAGCTGTATCCTCCCAAATCTTTTTGCAGTTTCCCTTGTTTAAAAGTGATTCCACAAATCCTGAATTTAGTAGAAACATCCAGAATTTGAAAGTTTTTGTTTAAAGATGTGTGTGTGTGGTTCTTTTTTGAATAGCGATGATAAAGTATTAATAGAATAAAGCCCAAATGATGTTTTGTGAATGTTCGCAATCATGTGTGGAATATTCATTTTCTTTTTAAACCCCACAGATTTCACCTGAAACACAAGATCAGAACTATTTTCAGTCAAAAGCCAAACTGCTCTCTTTCATTCCACCTGGCCCCATCGTCCGTGAATTCTGACTGCAGAGGGTTGGCAGCTGTGCATGTGCTATCCGCAGATCATGTAGGTTTGCACATTTTCCATGAACTTTCTTTTGTAAGATTTTTTTTTCACTCCACCTTGGCACTGCACACTATTACATAAAAGTGTTCCGGTCAGTGAGGCTTGGTGTCATTTGTTCAGCCAGCTTTTTTATCCTGTTCTGGCACCACAGACTGCAAACTGTCATCTGGACTTCTGCAGTAACAGAAATTCCCAAGGAAGAACTCTGCTGCACTGCTTTGCATCAATCATCAAATTTTGGCCACGCATTTAGATTTGGCTACAAGATTTACCTTTTCTTCCCACACTTTCGTTTGGTTGCATTTACTACTCTTCGCTGGCTGCTCTGGGGGTGCTATTGGATTCTTTTTTGCACCCATGGTGGTGAGAACACCACAGTATTATGGACTGTGGTGTGTCTCTATTTGACGCCGGGAGCGCAGACACAACCAGCCGTGTCTCCCTGATGAGTCCCGACCCAGCGGGCGAAAGGCCTCGGAGCAGGCAATACAAATATATCTGCCTTCAAAAGGGATTGCGATGGTTCCCTTATGCAGCTAGTGAGGAGTTTCCATATCTGTAACTTTTTTTTTTTTTTTTAAATTTCATGTTCCTAGTTTCTCCATCTTCAAACTCCCCTCTCCCCTCCCCTCAAGTCCAAATCTTTGCCAGGTCATTACTATGAAGACAGTTCAGTTGTTGGCCTGCGCTTGTTTTTCCCCTACTGTTAGATTGTTCGTCTATGTATTTGTCTGACTTTATTCAAGTTTAAAAGGCTGTGCCAGTCTTGAATAAAAGTTACTGTTTGTTAGGTTTCCTTGTGGGAGCAAAACATACCCCACTTGTTTACTGTTTATCGTTAGTTTTTGGAAAAAGTGCCATTCATCGCCCATGTTTTTATCAGTTAAACAGTGTGTGTACGTATTTGTGATAGAGATAGCTATGGTTTTGATTTCAATTAAATGTATTAATTCACCTTGTGGTTGTTATCTGTTAGTGTACTTGTGTTATTTTCTAATCATTTAAATGAAATAGATTTTCTGCTGACAAAATTGAATAATAATGTTTAGAATGTTTAGACACATCTAATTTAAATGAAAAAGATTTTCTGCCGACAAAATTGAATAATGTTTAAAAATTTTTAGACTCATGTCGGAATAATCCGCACATTTCTTTGCTTGCCAGTGTGGAGTACAGTGATCTCTGCTGGATGTTGTTTGATCTCTGCTGGATGTTGTTTGCAGTCTTAATTCATGCGTATGCGCCTGTCCAGAATGCATCATGTGAATTAGAAATAAAAGTTCAAGGACCACTATGAAGTAGATTGATGTAAGGTTACATTGTCTGAACACAAATTGTAGTTCCATTAGGGTCAAGCTTGTTTGGTAAAGCTGGGAAAGGGATTTAACTCTTTGTTCTCCACAGTTGCTGTTACCCTGTACTTACTGCAGATACTTTCCCCTATGCTTGAGAGAACGGGGAAATACCAATACCTGGGCCACTTCCGCCCTCACCCAGTTTCGGGCGAAGTAACCCAGGATTGGTATTTCCCCGTTCTCTGACAAGTAAGACTTCAATAACCAAAAAATAACGATTATCTACAAACAAACATACTGTGTAGGGTTATCCGTTTTCAAAACTAATTTACTAAACTTTTCAGATTTCAGTTTTTGTTTAATCCTATGTTTTTCCTGATCATTTTCAATAACATCATTTTCGCGCAAACATTCTTCAAATGAGTCTCTGTCTTTCATGTGAAATAACACTACAGTCTTTAACTGTTCTCTAAAGTCTTTTAAAACTGAGTTATATTTTTGGCATAAAATCCACACACTTATCCTAGCATGCCTTCCGCTGAAAGCTAGTTTTGACAAAGTGTTGTTCTCTTTTTAACTATGTCTCTTTCTGCCGAACAGTCATCTATAATAAATAGTGTTTGCGTTCCTTCAAACAGTCTATAAAACTGTTCTAAACACTCACTCAGTTTATTGCTAGGATCAACTAAATATATGTCATCATCTGTCCATATAAACCTTCTATCATGATATGCTTTGTTCCATTTAAGTGTTGGACAGAAAACTACAATATGATTAAAATTATAGCGATAAACTGTTGTAATAGGTCTAGGACAAATATTGTTTTTCCACAACCAGTCTGCCCACAAATCAATGAGCAATGAGGAGTTTTTGTCATAAAGTTTAACTGCTCCATGGTTTTTATAGAAGAATTTATCTAATCCAGTTATTATTTTTATCATACTCTCTGTCAAAACTTGTTCAGTATAATAAAACCCTATAAGGCCTAAATGTGTAAGATTAATCCAATTCAGTTCTGTAAGATTGTTTCTATTTAAGTCAACATTGATTTTGTTGCTTGTTGTTATGATCTTAATATCCTCGCCATTGTGAAGAACGACGATGGTAACGTTAAGACGTTTAACGTCCTAAGTTTTGCCAGCTAATATTAATTCCTTTATAAGGACGTCACTAACGCCCACAACCCCATCCCTCTCCGCATCTTTAAAGACAGAAATTTCAAATATCATTGTGAACGTGTCTCCTAATTTTCTGCTTGGAAAGAACTGTAATTTTGTAGAAGCTTTTTTTACAACTGTTTCTTTTCTGTGGAGGATGTACTGTTTTTTCCCATAACGGCGTTATTTCAATTTCTTTCCGACTATTGTCGTCCGGCATAAGACTTACATGTAAAGGGCCAGAGTTGAATGCTTTTCTGAAACTTTTTTGGCGGCTAAAATATGTAAATGGGCTTATGAATTCAAATTTTATTTCCCATTCTAAATATGGTTCTAAGTGCCATTTGAGGTCAGGTTTTCGAACTATTTTATATTCATACTGGCCAACATTATTTGCCTCTAGATTGCGCAGTTGTTCTAGTTTAGGAAACTTTTTGCTGTCGCCAACCTCTTTGCGTTTATAATCACCGTCTTTAGTGTACTCAAAACCATACAAAGCGCCTATCTCACCGTTCTGTTCAAAGTCCGCAACATCTGCAAGATCTTTTAATTCTAAGGTTATACACCTCACAGGCGCTAATGTAAACTACCTGATTCTTCTGGCCCACGCGACATGTTTTAGTACAACGTATTATTTTATTTCCAAAACAATGTGCAGGTTATCACATTTCACGACTTTCCCTGTTTTGTCTTTGATTTTTATATTAAATGATCCGACCCTCCACAAACTAATCTTTAAACTGTAAATTAGGGAATTGTATAATTTCATAATCGCAATATGCAGCTTTCCCTGACGGAAGAGCTCTTAAAACAGTTGAGGGCCTTCCATCATATAAGTTTTCATCAGTGCTCAGCTCATCCAAATGAACATAGAGTAATGAATGTAATGCAAGATCGAGCGGATTTTCTCCCTCATAAGTAGTTTTGTTTGACGTAACTCTAAAACTATGAACGGCCCGATTGGCAGTTGTAAAGCCTAACATTTTAGCTAGCTCTTTATCAAAATAGTACCCTACTTCTTCTTCTTCAGGTTTGAAGGTCAACATTGTTTTCAGATTCGCATTGTTAAGTTTGAGAGCAATGTCGAAGTTACTCATTGCTTCTTTTAGCGAGCAAAACCCGTAATAACCATCAGGTATGGTTAACTGGCTAACTAATTGGCCTCTATTATTAACTTTTTTAATCTTATTATTCTCCTTGGCTTTGCTTATATTAAACCATACGACTTTGTAGAATATTTCATGGAGCGCGACCGTTCTGGTTTCGCATTCGTTATTAATAGCATGTTCTAAAAACGAAGGGCGGTCTTGAGTTGTTATTGTTACAAACATTTTTTTAAAACAAATTAAAAATGAGTGCATTCAAATATACTGATGCAAAATATTCTGTTGGGCCGCACTACAATCTTAAAAATATAACAACTGACACCCTCGACATTTCTGTGACCCAGACTGACACCTTTCATAAAAAGGTGAGTACTCCATTAAGCAGATATCTTAACCCCCTATTAAAAAAGACTACATCGCAAAAGTGTGGTTCAGTCATCCGATGCAGTTTTATCAGAACCAGTTAAACTTTGCTGTGTTTTGTGCAACAACCGGGTGGGGAGTATCGTATGCTGATCATCTAAATCATCCTGATCCTTTGGTGAGGTCAGTGTATAGATTTCATTTTTATTACACCTTCAGACGTATTTTGACTGAACTGCGAGCGCCATTACCAAATGACAAACCGTTTAATCCATTTAGCAACAGAATAGACATGAAGGCTTTTGAAAGAATCTGTAACGAATTCAATATTAAAAATCAAGACAGACTTTAGACAAAAGTTGGACGCAATCATGGCTTAGCACCCTTATTATTGGGGCGTGCACAAAAATATAACTATGACTGGAATCCTCCTTACACATCTTTCTCTTCAGGCACAGCTGTTCACCTCGGGCCATAGAGCAAGAGCATAAAACAGCATGGACAACATTTATCTTAGACACTTCTAAGGGCCTAACTAAAGCAGGAATAGAACGAATAAACGACTCTGTTCGCACTTACGTTTGGTGTTTGCTAGGTTCACAAGCACAGACAAGATCGAACATAACAGATCCTTCTACTGGCTTTGACGCACAAAAACAATACTTAGCAAATTTAGAGGACGCCATTAATTCTACTGTTGATTTGCCTTCAAGTATTAAAAGGTACCAAAATGTTTTACAATACGCAAGATCGAAAGTAGACTTTGCTGTTGGCCACTGGTTTATACATGCTGCCTTCTGACCTCAGGCTCCAGATAGGAACAATAATAAACTACAACAATGAAATTCTTGTGCAGGAAATGAACAGAAGGTTGGACAAAACGACATAAATTCTGAGCCAGTAATATTGCAAGCAGTAAAAAAACAAGATGACCCCCCAAGAATAAGTCATCCAATCCCCGTGGCCCAAAGCCCAAAGGCCATTGAAGACTCAGCAAAGCTCGCGGACTCTGTTCGCGATGACCATGAATATGAAAAGACAGCGCTTGTTCTTGGATTAACAGGCCTAGGATTACTTGGTCTTTATCTTACTAAAAATTTAAACCCCAACTATTAAGAGAACTAATGTCCATAAGTGCTCGGCCATAAAGCCAACTACTTTGCTTGCAGTAGACAAAAGCCAGCTAACAATACCTCCTAATATACCTGGTAAAGAGTCTATAGCTTTACCGGCTAATTTTTTTAATAAATTCGCAAGATGATCAAGCTGTTTTTTTACCCATGATTTATCAGGTGGAGGCGATGGCGGCGGAGGTATGAACTTTGACCACCGCCGCCTGTAATACCCAAACACCAGTGTACTTATTGCAAATCCTAAGGCCGTTATAACGCTTGCTAATGTGACTCCTTGCTCTCTAAACAGTGTTCGTATTCGTTCTGCTAGTGTCGTGTCTTCATATAAAAATTTTTTCGAATAGTTTCTCTTATTCTATTCACTTGAGTTCGTAATTGGTCCCGGTTAGTAGTTAGCGCTTCTAGCCCTTGCTGATCTTTCTTGCTCAAGATTTTTTAGTCTTTGGGCTATTCTTTCTTTAATTTCATGCCCTACGATGCGGTCGTCAGTCTCAGCGAGTTTTTCTTTTTCTCTTTTTATATGCTCATCTAGTTCACCCAGTTTTGCTAAATTGTTTGTTAATTCCCCTTTGATGGTTCTTAAAAGACGATCAAGGGCTAATAATTCTCTCATAGGTAGCGGTGGATCGCGCATAGTTTTTAATGCTGTTTCTTCTGAAAAACTGGATTCTGCTTCTATTACATTTATTAATTCACCTGCTGATTGATTTAATTCTTTAAGTTCCATGTTTTGCATTTGGTTATCTGTCGGGAGTTCTTGCAGTGTGTTTTTGAAGTTTAGAAACTGCCTCCGCCCTTAATTTTGGCCTAACAAGGCCAAGGCGATTTTGTACGCTCGCAGGGAGTCTATTTCTAATTGAACCCACGGCTAAAAACTTTGATGGGTCTTTTTTAGTTGTAAGCTGAACAAGTTGTCCTTGGTCGCTCCTCACAAACAAATGGTCATCTTTTACTTCAAAATCATTAGGGTCTATAAAATTCGGGAGGTTCTTGGCCTAAACTTTGGTATAATGATCTGACCTTACTTTCTGTTAATTCACGCCGCAAAGAGAGCCCCGAGCGATGTTGTATCAAAGGAGTCATTTCACTCATGTGGGTCTCCAGGATCAAAATCATCATAATCTTCATCTTCAATGCCTGCCATGTTTCTTTAATAATTAATTTTTTATTTTGTTTTATAAAAAAATGTTACAAGCATATGGCTCGATTCTTGACCCGCATAGAAGACTGAAAAGAGCCCTTTGGCGTGAAGGGAAATAAGCGGAATATTACTGTTCCAAATAATCCATCTACTATTGATGCGGATCAAATTCTTACTGTCAAATTTCCAGACCTAGGAGCGGATGAAGTGATTGTGCCAGGCTCTGCACGTCTTACTTTTAAAATAGAACTCGCTTCAACAACAGACCCAAACAGAACAGTTGTACAGAATCTGGGGCGGGCAATCGTTAAGAAAATTTCTATAAAACTTGAGGGCAAGAAATATTCTCTTTACACAATGCAGACATATTTTTAACCTATTCTGATCTATGGCTAACTGGGAATGAAAAGGGCTGACTTTGCGTTTCAAGGAATCGAAACTGAAGAAGCACTAAAACATAGAATAGGCGCTGGAGATACTAAAGACGGTAAAAAGTATGCAGCTGTAAAATTTGCGTATGGAAATCGCTTTTCTATTTCCCTTAGATTTTGAGTTGTTTAAAAGCGCATGCGCCATACTTTCAAGGAGCATTAAAAGACAGATTGTCATATGAACTAACTTATAATGAATACAAACGCGTTATCAAATCATCAGACACCGGAGCAAAGTACAGCATTTCTGACATCTTGTTAGAGTTTGACGTTGTTAGCAACCCTAATTTAGCAAGGCTGATTGAGCAACAATATCAGTCAAAATTAGCAATATATTACGAAAGAGTGATTCATCATACAACATATCCCAGAAGCAGGGCAGACACTATATGGAATTTTAGTTTTAGTGTCGCAGCAAGATCGCTTAAAGGTATTTTATTGCTGTGTGAAGATGAAGAACCGTTTGAAAGAGGAAGTGAAAAGTTTATTAATCCTAAAATAACGAAAGTACAATGTTCGATTGAGGGTAGTCCTAACCAAATCTAAAGCTAGCGGGCTTAAACCTTATCAGCATTTTGATGAAATAAGAAAACTGTTTGGAGGCGGGGTGTAGAAATCCAACAGTAGACCTTGTGTCTAAAGATCTGCACCTTCACAATGTTAGACTTGATGATTATTTAACAACGAAATAAAGGTTTATGGGTTGACCTAAGGTCAACAGAGGATAATCAGTTGCATGGAAGCGGGAGAACTGTGAGAGACGTAATAAACATTCAAATTGATAAAGAAGAAGAAGCCGATAAACCGCTTAATGTACATTGTTTTTAATATATGATGCGCAGCTGAATATTGAAAATAACAGATTAAAAGATATACAATACTAAATTATTTTTATTTTAAAAAAGCATGTCTGTTCAGGTTTATCCAAATGTGCCTACAGCGCCGCCAAAAGAAGGGTTAGTAGAAAGCCCTAACATAAAAACCTTCAGATTAACAACATTACACAAATGCAACAAAAACTAGAGCAAGACCTTTCAAAATACAGCAAAACCAAACGAAGGTATTCTGCGCCTGTAATGCTGTTACTTATGTTAATACTGGGGCATCGACTATAAGCGCTCTATCAGCAGAACGAGTGTTGGTCTCTTAGCAACGGGCATAGGCGCACCCGCGGCTTTACCTCTAGGAGGTTTGTCTTTAGCTCTCGGTCTATGTTCATTAGCTGTAAGTGCGGCTGGCAAAAAATTAAAAACTAAACTCCAAAAGCACACAGCTATGGTTCAACTAATAACGGCTAAACTTAGTTCGTTTAAAAATGACAATAAATAAAGCGCTTGTTGACTCAAACATCACGGATGAAGAATTTAATCGTTTACAGGCCGATTTTGATGACTACAAAAGACAAAAGTTTTATCTTCAAAGAAAGGCGAGGGGAAGTTTTTCTCACAGCAACGCGAGCAGATAAAAAGGAATGCTTAAAAAAGGTAAACGAAACATTAAACTCTGTTCTAACAGCTCACAGTACAACATCGAAGGGTGTTATACTTTAGTTTATGAGTCCAAGCACAAAAAGACCGTATTTTTATTCTGATTAAGCCGTTGTTTTTTTTTTAATTTAAAAAAATATGTTGGCTTAGAAAAGAAAACGCGGGGGCTAAGATATATGAAGGCCCAGATGAATTGTTTTGAAGGAATGCTCGAGAAAAGGGTTTTATCAAGGGCACTGAAGGGTATTGTTTAGAAGCATTCCCCCAAACAAATGCGGCAAGCGTTGACATGCTATTTTCAGTTCCAAGTAAAAAACAATAACCCGCCAGTTAAAGTAATGTTAGCTGTTTTAATCGACTATATAACAATAAATGAAAAAATCTAGAAGTCGGGGCCCAAACTAAACAACAGACTATCTTTCCTAAAATGATTTTAACCCCGGGTTGGGGGCAGACAACTGCTTACACAGTTGACCTCCCGTGAAGAACAAAATAAAGGGCCGGGTTTTGGTAAAGGGGGCGAATCTTAGAGATTATTAAAACAGGCTAAGTATGCACCGATTTAGGCAAGGCTTACATTCCGCTACCTCGGGAGTTGGTTTTAAAGAGAGAAATTTAAACAAAAAAAATTTCAACAAAAAAATGTTTCATGGGGTGCTTCTTGAAAAGGCTGCATATGCCGAAAAAACACGCGGAGAGTGACAACACCAATCCCCCAAAGATCTTAACTTCAATGGAAAACTTTCTTTAGTGAACCAAATGATCAGTTTGAAGAACAAAACAAACCAAAATGTCATATCTACACAGGGGATGAAAGGAAAAAAATCTACAGCCGATTAAAGGCCCCAAAAACAGTCCAACAATTGGCGACCCAGAAAAAAACAGTTGACTTAACTAATGTTTCACCAGCGGGGCTCCACATTACACATTGATACGAACAATAGAAGCAATGCAGCATACTTCAAAAGATGGGCACAAACAAAAATTTCTGTAAAAATGTTTAACAAGAAGCCACTGTTCAAGCCGCAAGCGAAAGCGAACATAAAAACATTGATCGGCCATTGCTGAAAACAGAACTAATTACGCCCCCCTATCAAAAGTTATTTTTTAAGAAACGGGAAAAACTGCAACATTCTCCATACTGTTTACGCAGCTTTCGAGCCCTTTATTTTCCTTAGAAGGGCCAGCGCCACAAAAATTCAAAAAAAAAACGTCTTAAATGAGAAATCACAGTTTTGTTCATTTGCTTTCATTGTTGTTAGGTCGGAGGGCGCTCTTAAAGGGCCCAAATTATACAGGGGACCGGGCGGCTAGAAGTTTTTTACGCGCCATGCAGCAAGTGCGTAAGATTGTTCTAATAATCAAATTATCTAAAATCATGATGACGTCTGAAGCCCAACAAAAATCCTCACCCACTCACTGTTGGATTTGTGGTTTAGCCTCTCATCAACGCAGCGAATCCAACAGTAAGAGCCCAATGATCACATTAGGGGAAAAGTTAAAGGGACTGCGCACAAAAACAATCTTCACAAAAATTTGAAAAAAAACAGGGAAGCTGCCCATTTTCTTCAAAAACCTTGCGGGGTTACGACTCTCATCAAAATTTGCAAGAGTAACCAACGCCTTCAGGGTGAAGCATTGCACAGTCATCAGAAAAGTACTGTCTTTTTTCTAAATAAAATGTCTTTTTTTACCTATGAACACAGTGGATCATTGAGCACTAGCTTGTCCTTAAAGTCCTGCCCAATAACGGAAGAATATTTTGCCCAACCTTTTTAGAAAGGGTGTTTCCCCCTTTTGGACATGAACATTGGGAAAGGTTGATGAAGACTCACTTCCGCCTAAAGGCGCGTTCTTTTCTATCTTTAAGGAAAGGACACAGTGCAATTACCCCATGCTCAAGATGCGTGGCAAAAATTAGAGTTAAAACGAGGGGAACTATCAGACTCCTACTTGATGGCTGAACTGTTTGTTGGGGGACGTTTTGAAAATTACAGAAAACCTCATGAAACATTATAGCCGGGGCCTGCCATTAAATTTTTGCGCCGGGATGACTGGGGTGCTTTTTTTAAAGTTACTGGAGTACAAGATTTTTTTGTCAGATTTTTCCAAAGATTCAGATGGGTTGAAAACGGATTGCGCGGAGGAATTTAGTATGGCGTCGCATCATTAAAGTAAAACAAACAAAAAATACTTGGACGATAGGCCAATAAAAGGTCAACTACTTATTATTTAGATGCAAAAATCTTATGGGGTGGGCAGTGGGGAATCACTTCATTACCAACTTTTAAAAAGTACACAGGCGGGGATCCAATAAAATTTTTAAAAGGATTAAAGGGTTGAGCATTTAACGCCTGATAAAAACGTGGTTTCATTCTGGGAAATTTGACTTAGAATATCCTCATGAATCCATGACCTACATAAGACTACCCATTACAAACAAAAGTCTAAAGAGGATCCAAGAGAACACCTAAAATTTGCCCAATCTTCGAGGGAAAAAAAATTATTTCGTCATTACAGAACCTACAATTTTATTTAAGAAAGGTTTTAAAATTTCAGGGTTCTGTAAATTGCTTTCGTCAAGAACGTTCATGAAAACCCTACATCTGAAGAACACTGATCTCAGAACCAAAACCAAAAGCTTCAGAAAAAGACTTTTTCA
Source organism: Conus ventricosus (assembly GCA_018398815.1). Lineage (NCBI taxonomy): Eukaryota > Metazoa > Mollusca > Gastropoda > Neogastropoda > Conidae > Conus > Conus ventricosus. The sequence goes on from CM031601.1 coordinate 39,518,962, forward strand.
AGCTAAACACAGCTGTTTTTTTGGAAAACTAGGAGAATCCGCACAAGCGTAAAGATTTGATTAGTCACCAAAGGAACGAAGCAATTAACGACTTCAAAACCTAATTTCAGGACTTTAGAAATTTCATGACAGTTTTTTGGGGATAATAGAAAAAAAAGAAAACAAAATTTGACAAACCTTATTTTTTGGTTTACTGTTTTTAGACTTATCAAAGCTCTTTGATGTTAGAGTTTCTTTATGAATCTACTTTAAGCCCTCGTTATCCTGAAGTCCAGAGTACTTTACACGAACAGACAGTTTTGTTATTAGATATCCTACTGAAGACATCTATAAAGACATGGAACCGAAAGTAGCTAAGAGCGGGCATGCAGGATGTACGACACATCCGATTACCCTAAAGATTCGGCCTTTACATTCAATACTACTAACAAGAAGGTTTTTAGGAAAGATGAAGGATGATATTATGATGAATAATAGGTATGATAAATAATATTAATTTATGCATTATGACAATAATTTTTGAACCATGTTTATGATTATAATGAATTACAGCATTAGAATGAAGATTAATATGGAATTATGAATGATCCATTAATGAAATATGTTGATGGAATTATGAATGATGCAGAAAAATGACATGAGGAAAAATATGATATATTAAATAATGCATGAATTATCTGGAAAGGTGATCATGGAGTATGTGGGGTTAAGGTCAAAAATGTACAGTATTTCGAGCCAGAGGAGAAAATCATTAGAAAGCAAGGGGGAATATTACTCGCAGCGTTGTGCAGTAACATATCACATGACAACATACAAAGAAGCATTGTTTGGCAATATGCTTTTCATCATTTGACAACGTTAAAACTGCGATCTTATCTACAGGAGATCAACACAACAGTTGTAACAAAGAAAGTCGTTAGTAGAAACAAACACAAAACGTGTGTTTGTTAATCCAGAGTTTTCATTGCATATCGGGCACTGGAGGACAGCATAAAAGGGGGTTTATAATTTTTCATCTAACTTTTATTATATGATCAAATACATAGCTTCATCTATTATTTAAATCTTTCTTCTTGTTTGCTTGACGCGTTTCGATTTTTTTTAGTATTTCAAGATATTCTTTTTCCAACATTTGGGGGTTTAAGTTGTAGGTGATTGGATGAGTTACATGCATTGATTTAATACCGAACAAGTTTCCTTAATAGCATACACGCAATGAAATGATTTCCCCGTATCATTTTCAAGGTCTCTTCCTTTTACCATTCTTGTTTCGTTCTGCGCTTCCTTTGGCCTCTCCTTTTTTAAACCAAAATATGTTTACGTAAAATAAATTAAAGAGGAAATGTGTCTGGCCGGGAATTATCTGCGTTTTCTTTCCAAAAGATCTTTGAGGAGCTGGTTGTTTTGTTGTGTCAGTTTCTTCGTAAAATAATAAACGGGCGGATTCTCTTTACAATTTCTTTTTATTTCATTGGGTTCAACATCCAATCTGCGATGGTTGCCTGATGCGGTGTCCCCTTCTGCTTCTCCCCGTAAATTAAAGGTACCTTACTTTCAATCCAAATGGTAATAGTTTGCCGGATTGAGAAGACTCTCCTTCAGCAACATTTATTGTTTTTTTTTGATTGCTTGTACTGGTTTTAGGCCTTTATATTTTCATTATTTCATTGCGCGGCAAAACTGGAGGCAAGAAGTCTTCTAACCCATCTCTTATGTGTTGCGAGAAGTGTCAATCAGCTCTCTGTGATACTGGTAGGAGAAAAGTCTTTCAGCTAACTGTTTGTTAAAGTTTTCGACTCTAACGCCTGGATCGTTGAACTCCTGGAATGTCTTTTAATAGTAACTCATATGTTTTTAACAATAATTGATTCACTTGGCCTTTAAATTCTTTTCCATCATGACTTGAATCATGCGGAGGATAATAAGTGGACCTCGTTGATATATTAGTTGTATAGCAAAACAGCAACAAGCAGAAGCACTTTTTGTGTTAATGGTTCCGGCATCCTTTGTATCTTGAAGCTAATGTCAATGACTGTGCGTGCGTACTTAAATCTTTTCGTCTAATCTATCAGAGGGTAAATATAGAGATCCATTTGATGGGTGTCGTTTGGGCGTTGTATTGACAAAGTGTGGTCTTCTGTATTCGGCTAGCGCAGGTAAATAAATTTGCCAAATCGCTTGTTAGATAACCATTTCTTTTGCTGTTTGTTCACTACACCTGCTGCTTGGCTTAGCTTTTTGATTGCTGTTATTCCCTTCCAATATCCTTTGGAGCGAATTTTAGAGTTTGTTCATTTTTTATTCACCAATATTATGGCGCAACAAAATACACAACGGGTCATACAAAGGCAATAAACGCGATCTCTTTTGCATCTTTTGTTTTTCTGATTGGTTGATAAAAGTCACTGGAATTTTGGCGTGGGCAATGTTCGATGGTTTGCCTGTTACAAGATAAGATTCTTTTATTGCTTGATCAACATCTTTAAATGTGTAAGCTGCATACCCCTGTTTTTTCAGTGTGTTATTAATAAAATCTAACTGCTCATTCTCTGCTTTTCATTAGCGTCGTTTGTGCTGCGGCTAGTTGCTCCACAGCTTTGTTATGTCTTTTTCTTCGCCTTCGTCCGCAGTTTACTAAATGCGTATTTTTCACTAAAAGATGAGGCATTAACCCACAGCGCCGCCTCCTCTTCTCCATCATTACGGATGTGAAGCCCGTGTGACTGTTTTGAGTAAATGTATTTTTTTCTTAAATATGTATATTGTCCGGAATTATTTCCTTGTTAACTAGAAAATCTTTCGTAGCAAACGAAGCTGCCAATAATAGCAATTCGCTTTGCTGAATTTTTTTTTTCCTAAAGTCTTGTTTAGCCAAGATCTGTGGTTTAATCCTTAACAAGCTTTTACCAAGCATTGAGTATCCTACACTTAGGCCTCCAATAACAGCAGAATGGTATACAAGGTTAGCAACAGTTTTTTCGGTGCTCATTTTTAGAAAATAAAATAATTATAATTATTAAAAAACATGAACAGTGATGATTACTACAGTACAAGGCGGCCTAAACCTTCCTGAACTTATGAATGACCAAGTTGATGACCAAGCTATTATGCCCAAAAAGGAGAGGCTGTATTCTTTGGCAGCATGTGGGAAAAACAAAACAGTTCCTCGGAACTGAATTCAGCATTGAACAGATTCAACAGATGTCGCCGCAAGACATTTTAAAGTATCATAACAGGTATGAAGCGCAGCTAGGGTCTAGAATGGTGAAAAGTGTGGGGCAAACGGTTCTTAGTTTGTACACTAAACTAGTCAGCAGATTTGCTCCCATTGATTCTGAACAAGATCTTACGTATGATTTAACGCAAGATCCAGTTTTAACAAAGTCATTAGAGTCTCTAGGATGTGATCTATACTACAGATTTGGAACATTGTTATCGCCATTAATCATGGGATTAATAACTTTTAATCATATAGATTTTATTTCCCTTCAAAATGAACGAGCTGGAAAATCAGCAGAATCAGAAAACACTGAATCAGGTGGAGAAAGTAACCAAGCCAGAAAATCAGCAGGAAAACGCTGAATCAGGTGGAGACCATTAAAAATCCTGGGCGTGTTGAAGCAGGAAAAAAATTAGCAGAGTGGAACAGACAAAAAAAATTAATGTTACAGAATATGGCTCATCATGAAAACATAACACCGCCAACGCCAGAACAAGTTGATTCAATGCCCGCTATAAAAACTCCCTGTGATTCAAGGCCTACAGCGCCAAAGTCTTCATGGAATATTGAACTTAAAACTGTTGCCATTTTTGGCGCCATTGCTGCTGCTGGGGGCGGTTATTACGGTTATAAAATATATAAAAATGGCACCAAAACAAAAGCAATCAAAAAAATCTGAACCACTAAATACAGAAAAAAGACAACTGCACGCCAGAACGTCAACAACAAAAGATCATTTTGATCCATTTCAGATGGAATATATTTAAGACTTATTTTAAATTTTTTTAATAAAAATAGATCATGGCGTATTATAAAATGATGAAGTCAATAAATAAAGACATGGAGTCTATAAAAGACATTTCCATAGACCAGAATTGTAATCAATGCGGTTGCTTCGGATGTAAAACCTTCATTAAGATCTATGCAGAGAAACGCTGAGCAAGACATCCTCAACGATGACGCGTTTTTTGAGGCGTGTGTGTACTATATTAGACATCTACTATTTAGATAAAAACATAGATTGTATTTTTTTGATAATTATAAGATAACTTAATAAGAACTTGGTTGTACTTAAGGATGACTTATTATAATCTTGAGGTAACTTAATCAAGAACTTAATTAAACTTATCAGAACTTATTAAGAACTTGAAGTAACTTAATTAAAAAACTTAATTAAGAACTTGGGGTGACTTAATTAAAAACTTAATTAAGAACTTGGGGGTGACTTGGGGGAGGTGAGTGTGTGTGGTGTACACAGAGCTTTATTATTTGTCATGTGTAACACCACTTAGGTGCAAGACAGTGCTTGCGTTTTTGTGATGCATTGGCTCTTTTGTTGCAAGTTCAAAGCAGCCACCAAAGTGCACAAAAAAAAAGTTTATACCACACCCCTCCTCTTTTTTCATCCAGGCTTGGGACTGGCATTGGCAGAGTTAGTGTTTTTTGTTGTTTTTTTTTAAAGTAAAATACTGCTTTGGCAGAGCTAAAAAGGCAGCCTAAAAGTTTGTAACAGGGCGTAGAAGCAGGACGTTGAAGCAGGTGAAGCGTAGACAGCAAAGCGACAAAGCAGCAAAAAAAAGTCTGATCTCACTGCTGATAACCTTTGACCGCTCTAGGGTGAAGCGGTGGAGCGTTGAAGAAACGGCTTGCCACTGTGACCTTTGACCACTCTAGGGTTAGAGCGATGAAGAAACGGCTTGCCACTGTGACCTTTGACTGCTCTAGGGTAGAGCGCTGAAGAAACGGCTTGCCACTGTGACCTTTGACTGCTCTAGGGTAGAGCGCTAGTTCTCTCTCACTGCTGCGGACTTTGAGAGGATTGTGTTTGGAGTTGTATTGGTTCTTGTACAAAAGTAGTCCAATAATTTCTAATCTCCTCACTGCTTGAAAACATTAAATTCAAATCCTTCCTCATAGCGTAGACTTCTATGAAAGAAAGACCAACTGTAGAAAACCTTTTAGCATATGGTTTCAACAAACGAGCAATCTCTCTTAGTTTGCGAGAATATGAAGGGGATATCCCTACATTGCTCTTCAACCACTCATCCCATTTTTGAGTATGCGCTCCACTGTCTTTTTCTTGTGAAAAGGCCTTGAAGGTCTGTTCTAAAAGCCAACCATATTGCAAGTTAAAACACATTGTTGTAGCTTCCTGCCTTTGAAGCTGCCTATACCCCTCCTTCAGTTTATCAATAGCAACAGCAATAGACGTTATTTCCTCTGCCCCAAAAACGAAAACTTCTTTCCTAACTGTCATTCCCACATCAACCTCTTTTGTTTTCAAGTATTGGTGGAGTTCTTCTGGTGTCATCTTTTGTTTTTTTGCTTGCTCTCCATACAAATCAGATAGCTTTCTTTTGGTGGTTTAGGGAAGGCGGGTAGTTTCTTACTTGATGATGGGCCTGCCGCTCTCAACTCATCCAAAGCACTAACAAATTGTGCATGGTACTCAACATGCTCGTCAAGTATTGTCAGCTTAGAAATCTCCCACTGTCTTTGTTCTGCCATGATCAAAATATTATATAAACAAAACCAACCTGCACAAAAACCCGGTAAATATCTTCTCACTACACCACACACCTTCACAGTCCAACGCCACCAAGATAAATGACAATACAAGCCGGTCTTGCTGACGTGGCGGCCACAAAGTGGGAGTGACACGTAACAGTCTAGAACATTCGCTAACGCGCCGCCAGGTGCGCTTTATTGATTTTTTGGTCGCAGTTTGTAAGCAGGCCTTCAAACACCTTTTTTCACTGAAAAACACCGCGTCTTTCCGCCACAGTCCCAGTATGCGTGATGAATTGTTTTGCTTCGGCTGACTTTCAACAATGCAGCGCCATTTTTCTCATCGATAGCAAACATTAAAACTGGCTGTATCTTGTCAACAATATTGTCTCAACGAGCAACAAACTTTAAGATACACAATTCTGTTCTTCGGTAAACCGGTTACACACCAGAGCACAGTAAAACGCGTCGTGCTTGCCCGGCAGTCAGTGGAAGAATGTGTGGGTTAACCTAGTCGTGAGCGGCCGTAAGGCTACGCTTAACTCGCTGATTGGCCGGGCTGGGGAACAGCGCCGCCGCGCGGGAGTGTTGGCGTAGGAGGTGATGTAATGCTAAGCAGGAAGGAAGGGGGTGAGAGGAGGTGCAGCAGTATTGATTTTTTGGCCTGTGTGTGTGTGTGTGTGAGTGCAAGTGTGTGTGTGTGTGTGTGTGTGTGTGATGTGTGTGTGTGAGTGCTGTGTGTGTGTGTGTGTGAGTAACTTGAGGAGGGAGTGTGATGGCTGTGTGTGTGTGTGTGTGTGTGTTACTGTGTGTGTGTGTTGTGTGTGCATGTGCAGTGTGTGTTGTGTTGATGGGTGTGTGTGTGTGTTGTGTGTGTGTGTGTGTGTGTGTGTGTGTGTGTGGTGTGTGTGTGTGTGTGTGTGTGTGTGGTGTTGTGTGTGTGTGTGTGTGCGCGACGTATTTTGTGAAACGCAGAAGCACGTATGCCTATAGCTCCGTGTCTAAATGAAAATATCACAAGCAATCCTTCGCCACACGGCCAGGTGACGCCAGCCCTACCTTATGGCGCCATAATTACAGGCCATAGGATCCGTCCAGGGCCGCGTTACATGGTACTGCCTGCCACAAACCAAGCCCTCTAATTATGGGTTGTTCGAAAAGTGTCTCACCCAAGTTTTATTTTTGGTGACGGTCTCCGAAAAAATTTGGGGGTTTTGAAAATGACGTATGCCCCGGGAAAATGATTAGGAAAAATAGTTTGAAGTCTTATTTGCCCAGAAAAAGGGGGGAAAATCCCAATTCGGGGGTTATTTTTCCCCCAAAAACGGGTGAGGGGGGGAAGGGGCCCCAGGTTTTGGTATTTCCCCCGTTCTCTACTTTTAAAACCAATTTCTTTGACCCCCATTTTCCATCAACAGCCACGAACATAATTATAACCGTTCCTTCAAAAATGATTATATTTGGCTGGTTACATACCCCGACTTCTTTTTTCCCTTTCGGGGGTTCTAAGCCCCAATAAATTTAATGGGAAATTATAAATTTTATTCACTTCAAAAAACCCAAAACTAAAAACCCGCCCGGGTTTGTGCCCCCAAAATTTCGGTCAAAATTTCCCAGGATCAATTATTTTGTAAACTTGTTTGATAAAAATTTCAAAAACACATTTCAACCCAAAAAAAAAATTTAATAGAATTAAACCCCTTTATCCAAATTCTTTGCGGGCAAAAATTCAAAAAACCTAAAAATTTTGCATGGGGAAATTTAAATAAAAGCGCTGGGGCAATCCCAAATTTAACTTTATTCGAAAAGGGGGGTTTTCCCGAACGCTCCCAAAAACATTGTCTACGGGAACCCAATGTTTGGGGGGAAAACATTTTAAATTACGGACGAACCCCCCTCGACTAAAAAAAAACCAAATACAAAACATATAATAAAAATGTAGGCTTTTTAGGCAAAATTTCCCAAATATCTCGCCCTTTTTATATTATATCTGTTTTTTTTTTTTCCTTATTTTACAATCGTAATAACCTGTACCAAGTAATTAACTAAAACTACTCCGAAATTTAACACAATCTAATTCCCCTGCAAACCCTTTAATAAAAATTTAAAAAAAAAAAAAACAATTCTTATAAAAATTTTAATGCCCCTTAAATTTTTCCTTTCCGCCCATCCCCCCTGGTTTATTTTCCGAGCCCCAAAACAACCAAAAGTGAATTTTTAAAACAAGACCTTCTATCCGAGGTCCCTACCCCCCCGGGTTCCCCCCAATCAAAAAACCTCACAAACCCCCAGACACATCACAAGCATTCTGCCCTCCTTTCCGGGCACGCCCCCGCTTTGACAGCTCCTTTTTTTAATTTTAAAAATTCGTCCCCCTTTTACCAACTTTACATCTCAAAAAAATAACCAATTTTTATCAATTTAAAAACCCGTATTCTTTTTACACCAGCGACCACTACCAATTACAACATATTATTCTTAGCGCTCAATCCCGCCTAAAAACTTCACCAAACTGTATCATTTGTTAACCCGAAACGCACATTATTTAAATTCCCATATTTACGGGGTTTTTTTCCTCGCCCTTAAGTTCAAATTATATTCTCTTCTTCTCTTTAAACTTCCGCACATTTTTAAAAACTCCTCCTCTTAGCCAAATTTACATAAAAAAAATCTTTGCGAAAAAAAAAAATCAAATTTAAAAGGAAAACCTCCCGTTGGGGGCTGAAAACAAAATTTGATGAAACCTGATATTACAAAAAACCAACTTCACAGGGCCCCCCCGAATTTTTTCCCCTACTTTAAACCCCCTCACCTTAGACAACAGGAACGACACCCCAATGGACCACCCCCAGTCGCCGGACACTGCCAGACGCCAACGCCCTGGGGACGTGCAGAAAACCCTCGCCCCGAACCCAAAACACCCACTGTCAAAACGGGCCCGGGCGAAACCACTGGGGCGACCCCCCCCAGTCGCCGGGGCATTTCCAGACAGCCCCAAAGCCCTGGTACGTGCAAACCCCCGCTGAAAAAACCGAAAAATCGCATCTTTAAAACCCCGGGAGCCAAACCTTCAAAGTCGGGCGAGGGGATACCACCAACCCCTGCCCCAACGGGGGAACAACCTGAACGAGGCCAAAACCCCAAACCTTTTGGGGTTTAAAGCCCTTGTTCGTACTTTAAATTGAGACCCCACCCCGACACCCCCCGGTTTTACCTCGGAAAAAATCACAAGACAGCACTTTACATTTTACGGAAATTCCCCGCGGCACATCGGGAAAAACTCCAGTTTTCAAAGGGCGTTAGTTTACACACGGTAAAAACTCCACTATTCCGCCCAAACTTGAAAAACCTTCTCCCCCCCCCTCCGAGTTAACGGGTAAGCAAATTCCCCGGAAAGGGTTACGCACTTACGGGCCTGCCACCTGGCCCGGCCCGGGGCCCCACTCCCAATTGTCATGAGGGGGACCCGTGTTCCCGTTCGTGCGGACAAAGGGGGGGCCAGGGTTTGAAGTGCGTCTATAACCCAAATGCAGCGGCTGCACAAACAAAACAAAAAGAGAAACTATAAAAAAAATACTTTAAAGAAAACATACGCTAGCTTGGAAAAAAATAAGGACTTGTTCAGGGAAAAAGGGGGTTTCAATTTGTTAGTATATTAACAGCGGGGGGGGGGTTTTGGGTAAACTCTACATGTTTATGCTTTAACGGGGGGGTGCCCCCCAACAGGGCTTAGCTCCTCCAACGCCTCAGCCTGGAAAAAGTTGGATTAGAAAACAATTGCATCATTAGTTAAAGAAGTTAGCACCCAAAGCCTTGATGCTCTGCCTGGCTAATAGGCAGTGTTGTTAGTTGGGTTTTGTCTACTATAGGCAAAGTTGCTGGTTTTAGGGCCCGACCATCTTTTGGCCCGTTAGGAGTGCTAGCTGCGGGATTAATTTTAGTGAAATAAAGTATGGCTAATTCAGTAAAAGTTAAAACCAACGAGGGCTGTCTTTTCGCTAGTGTGGCTACCAGTGTGAGGTAGATCAACAGGTGGCGTGCTTTTTTTGGCTGTGAGGCGCTTATAACGGGATCGCTTTCTTCAGGGCTAGGTTACTTTTTTTTAAAATGGATGGAGCGGGCCTTGTGTTTTAAGCCTTGATTGTGCCCAAGTTTTTGTCGTCTCCAGCTATGGGGATTTCATTGTTATAATTCTGTATCATGCCAATCTGTAGTCTAAGGTCAGAGGGAGCATGTATAACCCATAACCACACAAAGTCAACCTTTGACCTAGCATGTGCAAGAACATCTTGATAACCTTTGTATGCTGGCAGGCAAATCAACAGCAGAGTTAATAGCATCTTCTAAATTGGCTAGAAATTTTTTTTCTAGCATAAAACCCCTGTAGATTGATCTACTATGCTAGATTTGGTCTGTGCTTGTGCTCTAATAAACACCAAACGTATGTCCTTATGGAGTCATTGACCCTTTGCACCCCTGGCATTGTTAACCTT
>CM031601.1:39534182-39540659 GCA_018398815.1 Conus ventricosus
AAATACGCCTTCCATACGCAATAATTGCGTCGAGTGCGTCTTTCTGCCGTGTTGCATCGGTGCTTATGCGTGTTTTTAGACAAATTTGCGCAATCCGCGTAAGTTTCACGAAAGTTTCCACGCGAAAAACACAGAAGTATCACTTATATACCACGAATTGAGGGGACAATCACGTTATAATACACGTATTAGACGTATGAAATACTAATGATAGACTGATATAAACACAAAAGCATGGCGCAAGATTGCAGGATGAATGGCGTACTTGTGGCGTATGGTCGGGGGGCTAAAAATTTGGGCCGATGTTTCCTCTCAAACCTCAGTCTGTGCCGAGTTTGGCCGAGGAAAAACACATCTAGGATCCTTCAATCGGGACCCCCTTGAACAACCCTAGAAGTCATCACATGAACCCCCAACGGCCAGATGTGCAGTGTTCCTCCTCCAGAAAGCATGACAACCAATTGATCCAGCTCCATGCCATCCTGAATCGCAGGCGCAAAAGGAGGGAGAGAAGGAGAATAGGGAGAGTGTGGGCCCGGCCATGGATTGGTAGAAGAATGGAGCAAAGCCTGTATGACAGACTTATGGTGGAACGAGGAATGAAGACCCCAAACCATTCCATACTTCATGAGAATGCCTCCGGGCCCTGTATGGACGAGAAAGTCCAGAGGCTGACCCCCTACTCAAACCCAAAAGACCACCAACTGGAGAGCACCCCTCGAGCCTGGCCCCAAGGTGGCACTGACCCTACGCCACCTAGCATTTGGGGCCAGGTACAGTGACATGCAATATGCATGGAGGGTGCCCCACAACACCAAACAGTTTTTGGTGGTCAGAGAGGAGTGCGAAGCCATCGAGAGGAGTACATAGATGAACAGCTGACCCCTCCCAGCACTGAGCAAGGATGGCGAAGACTGGCTGACGAAAGGTACGAGCGCTGGCAGTTCCCCAAACCGTCGGGTCCCTCGATGGAAACATGTGGCCTGCAAAGCTTCCCCCTGATTCTGGCTCAGAGTACTACAACTATAAGGGGTTCTTCAGCATCATACTCTTCGCCATGGTCTCATCGGACTACAAGTTCATCTGGACGATTGTTCAGGAAAAAGGGTCCTCGTCAGATGCTCACATCTACAACAACAGTGAGCTGCGAGCTGGCTGGAGCATGACGCATCGTAGGGTGGCCACGTCGGATCCACTCCCCAACGAACCCAAGAGTACCCTACTTTATTGTAGGAGAGATGCTTTTTGCACTTTAGGACCCACCTCATGAAGCCCTATAGTAGCAGGAATCTGACCAGGCACGAGAGAATCTTCAATTACAGACTGTCCAGGGCCAGGAGAGTGGTTGAGAATGCGTTTGGCATCCTTGCCAACTGCTTCCAGGTTCTTCTCACCAAACCCTGGGCCAGCATGCAGACACTGTTCGGCTGATTGTGAAGGCGTGTGTGCTCCTTCACAACCTCATGAGGACCCGCTACCCCGTTCTACAGAACAGGGTCATCGACCGTCCAGGTGCAGATGGAAACATGGCGCCTGGGGAATGGCGTCAGGAACGGAACCTCTTGGACACTCAGTATCATCAAGTCCAAGCCCCCAACAGAACCTCCAGGGAGGGAAAGATGCAGAGGAATCTCATCAAGCACTGGTGCAACTCACCAGCAGGATCCGTTCCATGGCAGGACAGGATGATCGACCACCCCTAGACGTGTCAGGATTACTCCGGATTACTCATGAGACTGCAAGTGACAGTACTGAGGACTGATCTGCTCTCTACAAGTGTGTGTTGCTGGTGTCATGTTGATATTTTGAAATGAAAGTAATTGTATGTTAATATGTTAAAAGTTTTGTCTGTTTATTTCACATACATCGCAATGCAAATTTTTGATAGTAATGTAGAAATTAAAAATATCTGTTTCCATTATAGGAAAGTGTGACTTTATTAGCGACAATCGTTAAATTGGACATTTGGGCGGTATTCGCTGATATACGTGGAGCGTCCGTCTTTCAGTCGTGATTTGTCAGTGCTTTATCAGGTTTTATTCGTGATACATCTGTCAAAATTTGACGCAAAGACCCCAAAAATTTCTCATTTTTTCCACGTATCAGCGCGTACCAGAAAATCTGCCAAAAATTTGTAAGTGGTATATGCGCATTTCATCTGTTTTTTTCTGTGTGACAGGCCTTAAAAGATTGTTGGCGTGCCCCAAAAGACATCCTGAAGATAGCAAGGCTTGAAACAAGCTTGTAGATTTTAACACTTCATTTAAAAAAAATATTTTTAACAGATGTTGCTCCCCAAGGGGTTGAGCACCTTCAGATTTTTTAAGGACACTTTTATATTGTTCATAATATATATGTATATATATATATATATATATATATATATATATAGATATAGATATAGATATAGATATAGAGATAGAGAGAGAGAGAGAGAGAGAGAGAGAGAGAGAAGGGGGGGGGGTGCGCGCGGGGGGGGGGGGGGGGTGCGCGCGCGCGCGAGTGTGTGTGTGTGTGTGTGTGTGTGTGTGTGTGTGTGTGTGTGTGCGTGCGTGCGTGCGTGCGTGCGTGCGTGCGTGCGTGCGTGCGTGCGTGCGTGTGTGCGTGCGTGCACATTTTCATTTTCACTTTCATGCTTGTTGTGTTAATTCGGTGGATCATTGTCTGACACTGATGTTTTGTATTTTGGCTTCCACCTGCAGTGAGCCTGCTTTCAACCCAGTCGTTCTTCAGTTTGGGGCGGGTTGGTAAGACTGCAAGACACCATTACTGATGAGAATCTCTCATCTGGGAAAGAAAAAAGAAAAAAAAAGAAAAAAAAAAAAAAGATCCGGCTCTGGTCCGGCAAGTGGCAAATCCTGAATGAATGTCGATCATGGTCGAGCATGCGCAGATGTTTCTGTTCTAAATATGTAATTCGGAGATTCCCCCTACTGTCAGGAAAGGTTTTACTATCCATAATATCCACGTCATCCTTCTGATAATATTTTTTTCCCTTCTTGTCCCCTTCATCCATCCCTGTCCCTTTTACAGTAATTTTCATAGCGACTGGTGACTTTGTCACCTGTATTTCCCACTCACTCTTTGTTTAGTTCTGACATTTATTTGCTGTTTTCTTGTTGGCCTATGACCGCTAGGTCGAGGCGCGTTACTTCAGTGATTGTTGCAGCTCGGATCTTTTCGTCTGTGTGATCTGTGTCAGCCCGAGCCGACTTCTGCCAAATGACGACAGCGAGCTGATCACGGGCCCACAGCCTTCTTTGATGATGCCAGCTCACCACCTGGCTGTCAACACACACACACACACCACACACACACACACACACCACACACACACACACACACACACACACACACACACACACACACACACACACACACACACACACACACACACACACACACACACACACACACACACACACACATGGCCAAAAGACACACTAAAATAAAGTTTGTTGTTAGTTACTCCACCGCCGTAAAAGATTCCAGTCTAGAAGTGTTGAGGCAGCTGTACAACGCGATGGTCACCTCACAACTACACAAAGTGCCTAACATCTCCTTTGTCAGGAATGACAACATCAAGCGGTACAACCTGAGGGACGCCATCCACCCCAACTCCAGAGGGACCAGCATCCTCGCCAGTAACATCGGGCGTCATCTTCGCAACCTCCTCTGGGAAACACCGAGGAAGCCATCGCGCTCTGGAAGGTTCTACCACCCCCATACCTACTCCGGACCTTCACATCGTGACAGGTTCAATCCTCACCTTGCCCTGAGCGACTGGGACCTTTTCTACTGACGTCAATTTTTGTTCCACCTGCAAGCTTAGGACTGCTGAGTAATCCACGTTCTCTTCGCCATTAATGACTGTTCAACATCGTATTTCAGAATATTGTAGATTCTGGTAATCAGCTATAGACGTGTGAAATATATTAAGTAACCCTTGTATTCCTGTATAGGATTAATCGTCTGTTTTTATTTTTGTTATATTTTCTAACAAGCTAACGTAGGCGTATAGTTTTGGCATTGTTCTGACAATCTTTGTGTTATTAGAGCGTGTTTAAGATTTCTTTTCATTATATTATTGTTTTTATTTTCTTACGTTTGTTAATTGCGTTGTCTCACCCTTTACATGATGCCATCTAAACATCTTCAAGTTATGAAGTTTATGCAGTGGAACGTTAGGTCTGTTTCCACAAACTTGCCTTATTTAGTTCAACATCTTGCGAATAACTCGAAACAGACACAAGCGGGCGCGCGCGCGGACACACACACACACACACACACACACACACACACACACACACACACACACATACACACCACACACATACGCACACACACACACCACACACACACACACACACACACACACACACACACACACACACACACACACACACACACACACACACACACACACACACACATACACACATACACACACAGACAACGAAAATTGTTAATAGCAGGAGACTTTAACGCCCATTCGCCGTTTTGGGACAAGGATTGCATATCAGTAACTTGTAACCGATTTGTAGAAAATATTGTTGATTCATGTTTATATTCGCTTAATGATGGCAGTATAATTAGAATTCCAGATATTCCAACTCATAGGGCATCAGCAATAGATTTATCCTTGATATCTCCTGCATTAGCCTCTGAATGTAGCTAGTCTACCTTTGAGGATACTCTAGGAAGCGACCACCTTCCAATGATTGTAACTTTTAATAAAATAACCGATTCTTGTGAATTTCAAGAAGACATACTCCCAAAATATAATTATGAATTAGCTGACCGAGAAACTTTCAAAAACAAACCAGCTACATACAAGACTTGATATTAATATTGTATTTTAGAAGTATTTTATATTTACAACCAATTAGAAATTACGCGTATAAGCTTATGTCTGATTGTAATATTGATTTATCAACAGTTCCTGAAGATCCTATCACGCCCAAGATTCCCCCTTGGGAGCATTTGTGTGGAAATTTTGATTATAATTACACAAGTGTTTCTAAGACTGAAAACAGTAATCTCTTGGTTAGTGAGGTCAGGGTTCATCTTGACAATTTTTATAGCAATCACCTTAAATTTACACTGATGGTTCAGTCCTAGATAACATTGGTAGTGGTTCTGGTTTTGTCATTCCCAACCTAAATGTGAAAAAGAATTATCATATTGGCAAAGCGTTTTCCATATTTACAGCAGAATTATATGCAATATTGAAGGCTTTGAGCTACATTTACGATGCTCCCATGCCTTTTCATAATATTCTCATATGTGTTGTCAAAATCTGTCTTGCAGTCTCTGGAACATTGGGATGGTAAGGCTCGGAAAGATTTACTTTTTGATATTCATCACCTTATACACTGTTTAAGGATTCATGGAATATGTATTGACTTTTGCTCGGTTCCGTCTCATAGTGGGTTGAAATGGAATGAAGCAGCAGATATACTTGCTAAAACTGGAGCTAAACATTGCCTTGATTGTAATTTATTATCTTCACTGAAAGCATCTTCGTCAGAAATGTTGCTAAAGTTAGAAAATTGTGTTTCTAACAGAAATTGTGGAGAAAATCTCAAATATGTAAATACTTGTCCTCGTCACATTTCCAAGATAGTAACAAAACTCAAGTTAAATGCATGGAACACAAAATATTCTTAGCATGTTTTTTGTACTTGTGGTAAGCCTTTTTCAGTGCATCATTTGTTGATAGAATGTTCGGTCTTAACTCCAATTTATAAGGAACATTCTATTGATATCAACGTCCAAGATATCAGTCAAATATTGTCCAGCCCTTCTATCATAAACATTGCTACTATTATCGCACGATCTGAAATTGCCAAGTTGCTTTGATGCGTGTTTATTTTTACCACTAATTCAAAAAGTTCTTGTTGTTATTTTTTATCTTCGAGGTTAAGCTTTGTTAGTTAGAGATGACGTTTTAAATAATTTTTCGTCTAATATCATCACTGGTGAACAGACGTTAAATAAACCACTGAACTGAACTGAACTGATATTAATATTGATAGCACTGATATTATCCTTAGTGTTGCAGATGTAGGCATTCCAACATTTCGCCCAGCTAAGTCAAACAAACACTCTGGAAAAATCTGGTGCACACCTGCTTGTGACTCGGCCGTTAATAACAAAAAAAGTTTGTTTAAAATCTATTTAAAAGACAAAACACCAGAGAATCTAATAGCCAAGAACAGAGTGAATCACTACAGTAACATGGTAATAGCTGAAGCTAAAAGGCAAAATCGGTCCTCTTTCTGCTCTAATGAGATTTGAATCATAAAGATTTACAAAAAGTTTGGAAAAGGTTTCATGAAAGGAAAAGGAATTTAAACTTGCCATCTTGTCCTGTCAAACTGAAGAACCAACAATTTCCATCTAATTCAGAAAAAATAAAACTTTCGCCAATATGTGTTCCAAATCTATGCGTTTGAAGTCTGTCCTTAAAGATCA
>CM031601.1:39541659-39579159 GCA_018398815.1 Conus ventricosus
GCAAAAAGTCAGCCATGAGAAGAGATACAAGCTAAGGAGGATCTCGTGAGAAGATAACTTCAGGCAAATTCACACTGTTTCAGATACACATCCATCCCAAGGCAAATTGACCTTGAGCCACACGACCATCCTGAGTGTGCAGATCTGAATCTAGGCAGAGATTTAAAAAAAAATAACTGCAGGTGGGCTTTTGGAAGTCATGACCTGATGTGGCTCAGCCCCCTTACATTGAGGAATCATGGGTTGAAAACACATGTTTGGGGAAAGGGGTGGTGAGAGGGCAGGGGATTTTCTTCTCTTAAGACCTTAAGCCTTCTGCGTCCACTTCTCCTTGGTGTTTCTTCCCTATGTTTTATTAACGCAGTGTTTGCTTCATATTGCCATGGAAATAGATGGACCTGTGCATAATGGAAGCATGTTGTTGCAGGAGGCGTTACAGATTTTAAACTTGAAGACAGTTGAGGACTTGGAAGGGCTTCAGAAAAACTATGGAGCATCTGTTTAATGTAAATGAGAAGTGAAAGGAGGGTCGTTTTATATACTAATCCAAGGTGAGTACAATGTTTCTGTGGTGTTTTTACAGAAGTGATGAAATTGCTAGCCTGGTAGCCAGATGCACAGCTGTCAATCCTCCCAAATCTTTTTGCAGTTTCCCTTGTTTAAAAGTGATTCCACAAATCCTGAATTTAGTAGAAACATCCAGAATTTGAAAGTTTTTGTTTAAAGATGTGTGTGTGTGGTTCTTTTTTGAATAGCGATGATAAAGTATTAATAGAATAAAGCCCAAATGATGTTTTGTGAATGTTCGCAATCATGTGTGGAATATTCATTTTCTTTTTAAACCCCACAGATTTCACCTGAAACACAGATCAGAACTATTTTCAGTCAAAAGCCAAAACTGTCTCTTTCATTCACCTGGCCCATCGTCCGTGGAATTCTGACTGCAGAGGGTTGGCAGCTGTGCATGTGCTATCCGCAGATCATGTAGGTTTGCACATTTTCCATGAACTTTCTTTTGTAAGATTTTTTTTTCACTCCACCTTGGCACTGCACACTATTACATAAAAGTGTTCCGGTCAGTGAGGCTTGGTGTCATTTGTTCAGCCAGCTTTTTTATCCTGTTCTGGCACCACAGACTGCAAACTGTCATCTGGACTTCTGCAGTAACAGAAATTCCAAGGAAGAACTCTGCTGCACTGCTTTGCATCAATCATCAAATTTTGGCCACGCATTTAGATTTGGCTACAAGATTTACCTTTTCTTCCCCACACTTTCGTTTGGTTGCATTTACTACTCTTCGCTGGCTGCTCTGGGGGTGCTATTGGATCTTTTTTGCACCATGGTGGTGAGAACACCACAGTATTATGGACTGTGGTGTGTCTCTATTTGACGCCGGGAGCGCAGACACAACCAGCCGTGGTCTCCTGATGAGTCCCGACCCAGGGGCGAAAGGCTCGGAGCAGGCAATACAAATATATCTGCCTTCAAAAGGGATTGCGATGGTTCCCTTATGCAGCTAGTGAGGAGTTTCCATATCTGTAACTTTTTTTTTTTTTTTTAAATTTCATGTTCCTAGTTTCTCCATCTTCAAATCTCCCTCTCCCCTCCCCTCAAGTCCAAATCTTTCCCAGGTCATTACTATGAAGACAGTTCAGTTGTTGGCCTGCGCTTGTTTTTCCCCTACTTTTAGATTGTTCGTCTATGTATTTGTCGACTTATTCAATTAAAAGCTGTGCCAGTCTTGAATAAAAGTTTACTGTTGTTAGGTTTCCTTGTGGAGAAAAAACATACCCCACTTGTTTACTGTTTATCGTTAGTTTTTGGAAAAAGTGCCATTCATCGCCATGTTTTTATCATTTAAAAACAGTGTGTGTACGTATTTGTGATAGAGATAGCTATGTTTTGATTTCATTTAAATGTATTAATTCACCTTGTGGTTGTTATCTGTTAGTGTACTTGTGTTTTTCTAATCATTTAAATGAAATAGATTTTTGCTGACAAAATTGAATAATAATGTTTTAGAATGTTAGACATCTAATTTAAATGAAAAAGATTTTCTGCCGACAAAATTGAATAATGTTTAAAATTTTTAGACTCATGTCGGAATAATCCGGGACATTTCTTTGCTTGCCAGTGGGGGAGTACAGTGAAACTCTGCTGGATGTTGTTTTATCTCTGCTGGATGTTTTTTGCAGTCTTAATTCATGCGTATGCGCCTGTCCAGAATGCATCATGTGAATTAAATAAAGTTCAAGGGGCCACTATGAAGTAGATTGATGTAAGGTTACATTGTCGAACACAAAATTGTAGTTCCATTAGGGTCAAGCTTGTTTGGTAAAGCTGGGAAAGGGATTTAACTCTTTGTTTTCCACAGTTGCTGTTACCCGTACTTACTGCAGATACTTTCCCCTATGCTTGAGAGAACGGGGAATACCAATCCTGGGCCCCTTCCGCCCTCACCCAGTTTCGGGCGAAAGTAACCCAGGATTGGTTTTCCCCCTTCTCTGACAAGTAAGACTTCAATAACCAAAAAATAACGATTATCTACAAAAACATACTGTGTAGGGTTTATCCGTTTTCAAAAATAATTTATTAAACTTTCAGATTTCAGTTTTTGTTTAATCCTATGTTTTTCCTGATTTATTTTTAATAACATCATTTTCGCGCAAAATTCTTCAAATGAGTCTCTGTCTTTCATGGGGAAAAACACACAGTCTTTAACTGTTCTCTAATGTCTTTTAAAATGAGATATTTTTTTGGCATAAAATCCACACACTTATCCTAGCATGCCTTCCGCTGAAAGCTAGTATGAACCAAAGTGTTTCTTCTTTTGAACTATGTTCTTTCTGACGAACCAGTCATCTATAATAACTAGTGTTTGCGTTGCTTCAAACAGTCTGTGAAAACTGTTCTAAAGACTCACTCAGTTTATGTCCTTAGGATCAACTAAATATATGTCATCATTGTCCATATAATCCATTCTATCATCAGATATGCTTTTGCGTTCCTAATAAGTGTTGGACAGAAAACTACAATATGATTAAATTTATAGCGATAAACTGTTTGTAATAGGGCAGGACACATATTGTTTTTCCACACCAGTCTGCCCACAATCAATGGCATGAGGTGTTTTTGTCATAAGTTTAAACCTGCTCCATGGTTTTATAGAAGAATTTAATCTAATCCAGTTATATTTTTATCATACTCTCTGTCAAAACTTGTTCAGTATAATAAAACCCTATAAGGCCTAAATGTGTAAGAGTAATCAATTCAGTTCTGTAAGATTTGTATCTATTTAAGTCACAAATGATTTTGTTGCTTGTTGTTATGATCTTAAATCTCCTCGCCATTGTGAAGAACGTCGTTGTAACGTTTTAGCGTTTATCGTCTGTTTTGCAGCTAATATTAATTCCTTTTATAAGAGTCACTAACGCCACAACACCATCCCTCTCCGCATCTTTAAAAGACAGAAATTTCAAATATCATTTGTGAACGTGTCTCCTATTTTCTGCTTGGAAAGAACTGTAATTTTGTAGAGCTTTTTACAACTGTTTCTTTTCTGTGGAGGATGTACTGTTTTTGCCCCTACGGCTTATTTCAATTTCTTGCCGACTATTGTGTCCGTCATATGCCTTACAGGTAATGGCCAGAGTTTTGAAGCTTTCTGAAACTTTTTTGCGGCTTAAAATATGTAATGGGCTTTGAATTCAAATTTTATTTCCCTTTCTAAATATGGTTCTGATGCCATTTGAGGTAGGTTTTCGAACTATTTTTTATTCATACTGGCCCAACATTATTTGCCCTTTGATGCGCAGTTGTTTCTAGTTTAGGAAACTTTTTGCTGTCGCCACCTCTTTGCTTATATAATCACCGTCTTTAAGTGTACTCAAAACCATACAAAGCGCCCTATCTCACCGTTCTGTTCAAAGTCCGCAACATCTGCAAAGATCTTTTACT
This sequence comes from Conus ventricosus, assembly GCA_018398815.1. Classification (NCBI taxonomy): domain Eukaryota; kingdom Metazoa; phylum Mollusca; class Gastropoda; order Neogastropoda; family Conidae; genus Conus; species Conus ventricosus. The sequence goes on from CM031601.1 coordinate 39,545,617, forward strand.
TCTAAGGTTATACCACCGCACAGGCGATATGTAACTCCTGATCTTCTGGCCCACGCACATGTTTTTAGTACAACGTACTTATTTTATTTCCAAAACCAATGTGCAGGTTATCAATTTCACTGACTTTCCCTGTTTGTCTTTGATTTTTATATTAAATGATACGACCCTCCCACAAACTAATCTTTTAAACTGTAAAAAGGGAATTGTCTAATTTCATATGCAATATGCAGCTTTCCCTGACGGAAAAGAGCTCTTAAAAAACAGTTGAGGGCCTTCCATATATAAGTTTTCATCAGTGCTTCAGCTCATCATCCAAAGGAAATAGAGAATGATTGAATGCAAGATCGAGCGTATTTTCTCCTCATAAGTAGTTTTGTTTGACGTCAACTCTTAAAAAACTATGAAGGCCCGTTGGCTCAGTATGTAAAGCCTCAACATTTTAGCTAGTCTTTTATCAACATTAGTACCCCTACTTCTTCATCTCAAGTTTGATAGGTCAACATTGTTTTCAGATTGCTTTGTTAAGTGTGAGAGCAATGTCGGAAGTTACTCATTGTACTTCTTTTAGCGCCGGCCAAACCGTAATAACATCAGGTAGGTTAACTGGCTAACTAATTGGCCTCTATTATTTAACTTTTGTAATCTTATTATTCTCATTGGCTTTGCTTATATTAAACCATACGACTTTGTAGAATATTTCATGGTGCGCCGACGTTCTGGTTTCGGCATTCGTATTAATAGCATGTTCTAAAATCGAAGGCGGTTTGCTTGTTATTGTGTACAAACATTTTTAACAAATTAAAAATGAGTGCTGCATTCAAAATATTACTGATGCAAAATATTTGTTGGGCCCGCATACAATCTTAAAAATATAACAACTGACACGCTCGAATTTCTGTGACCAGAACTGACATTTCATAAAAAGGTGAGTACTCATTAAGCCAGATATCTTCACCCCCCTATTAAAAAAAGACTACATCGCAAAAGTGTGGATGGTTCGTCATCGATGCAGTTTGATTCAGAAACCAGTTAAACTTTGCTGATGTTTTGTGCAACAACGGGTGGGTGATGGAGTATGTATGCTGATCATCTTATTCATCCTGATCCTTGGTGAGGTCAGTGTATAGATTTCAATTTTATTACACCTTCGAGACGTTATTTTGACTGATCTTGCGAGCGCCGCTCCTTACCAAATGACAACCGTTTAATCCATTTCGAACAGAAATAGCATGAAGGCTTTGAAAGAATCTGTAACGAATTTCAATATTAACATCAAGACAGACTTTAGACAAAAAGTTGAGACCGCAATCATGGCTTCGGCACCCCTTATTATTGGGGCGTGCACAGAACTATATCTATGACTGGAATCCTCCTTAACACATCTTTCTCTAAGGCAAGCTGGTCACTCGGGTCATAGAGCACAGAGCTTAAAACAGCTATGGACAACATTTTATCCTTAGACAACTGCTAGGGGACCTAACTAAAGAGGAGGAATAGAACGAATAACGACTCTAGTTCGCCTTACGTTTGGTGTTGCTAGGTTCACAGCACAGACAAGGATCGAACATATACAGATCTTTATGGCTTTGACGCACAAAAACAATTACTTAGCAAATTTAGAGGACGCCATTAATTCTACTGTTGATTTGCTTCAAGTATTAAAAAGGTACCAAAATGTTTTACATACGCCAGATCGAAAGGTAGACAGTGCTGTTGGCACTGGTTTATACTTGCTGCCTTCTGCCCTCTGGCTCCAGATAGGAACAATAATATAACTACAACAATGAAATACTTGTTGCAGGAAATGACTGGATGGTTGACAAAACGGACATAATTCTGAGCCAAGTAATATTGCAAGCAGTAAAAACACAAGATGACCCCCCAAGAATAAGTCATCCCAAATCCCCGTGGCCCAAGCCCAAAGGCATTGAAGGACTCGCAAAAGCGCTGCGGTTCGGTTCGCGATGACCATGAATATGAAAAGACAGCGCTTGTTCTTGGAGTAACAGCCTAGGATTACTTGGTCTTATCTTACTAAAAATTAACCAACTATTAAGAGAATAATGTCCATAAGTGCTCGGCCTAAAGCCCAATACTTTGCTTTGCAAGTAGACAAAAGCCAGCTAACCATACCTTCCTAATATACCTGGTAAAGAGTCTGATAGCTTTACCGGCTATTTTTTTAATAAAATTCGCAAGTGATCAAGCAGTTTTTTTTACCCTGATTTATCAGTGGGAGGCGGAGGGGGGGGGCGTGATGCGGGCGGAGGTAATGAACTTTGACACGCGCCTGTAATAGCCAACACCATGTATTTATTGCAAATCCTAGGCGTTATATATCACGCTTGGTAATGTGACTCCTTGCTCTCTAATCAGTGTTCGTATTCGTTCTTCTGTAGTGCGTGTCTTCATATGAAATTTTTTCGATTAGTTTCTCTTATTCTATTCACTTGAGTCGTAATTGGTCCCGGTTAGTAGTTAGCGCTTCTAGTCTTGCTGATCTTTCTTGCTCTAGATTTTTAGTCTTTGGGTTATTCTTTCTTAATTTCATGCCTTACGATTGCGGTCGTTCCGTTCAGCGAGTTTTTTCTTTTCTCTTGTTATATGCTCATCTAGTTCACCCGTTTTGCTAAATTGTTTGTTAATTCCCCTTTGATGGTTCTTAAGACGTATCATGGGCTTAATGATGCTCTCTAGGTAGCGGGTGGATTGAGCATAGTTTTTTAATGCTGTTTCTTCTGAAAAACTGGATTCTGCTTCTAGGACATTTATAATTCACTGCTTGATGATTTAATTCTTGAAGTTCCATGTTAGCATTTGGTTATCTGTGGGAGTTCTTGCAGTGTGTTTTGAAGTTTAGGAATAAGCCTCCGCCCTTAATTTTGGCCTACAAGGCCCAAGGCGATTTTGTACGCTCGCAGGGGAGTCTATTCTAATTGACCCACGGCTAAAAACTTTGATGGGTCTTTTTTTAGTTGTAAGCTGAACAAGTTGGTCTTGGTCGCTCCTCACAATCAAATGGTCATCTTTTACTTCAAATCATTAGGGTCTATAAATTCGGGAGGTTTGGCCTAAACTTTGGATAAATGATCTGACCTGACTTTCTGTTAATGCACGCCGCAAAGAGGCCCCGAGCGATGTTTTTGTATCAACGGAGTCATTTCACTCATGTCGTCTCCAGGATCAAAGTCATATACTCTTCATCTCACTGCCTGCCATGTTTCTTTAATAATTAATTTTTTTATTTTGTTTTATAAAAAAATGTTACAAGCATATGGTCGATTCTTGCCCGTATAGAAGACTTGAAGAGACCTTTGGCGGGGAAGGGAAATAAGGGTATATTATGTTCAATAATCCATCTCCCTATTGATGCGGATCAAAAATTTTACTGTCACTTTCAGACCTAGGGAGCGGATGAAGTGATGGTGCCAGGCTCTGCACGATTTCTTACTTTTAAAAAGAACTCGCTTCAACAAAGACCCCAACCGAACAGTTGTACAGAAAATCTGGGCGGGCAAACGTTATTAAGAAAAATTGCTATAAACTTGGAGGGGCAGAAATTTTGCTTTACACAATGCAGACATAATTTTTAACCTATTTGTCTATGGCTAACTGGAATGAAAGGGCTGACTTTGACGTTTCAAGGAATCGAAACTGAAGAAGCACTTAAAAACATTAGAATAGGCGCTGGAGATATAAAGACGGTTAAAAGTATTGCAGCTGTAAAATTGCGTATGGAAAGCTTTTCTATTCCTAGATTTTGAGTTGTTTAACGCGCATGGGCGCCCATACTCTTCAGGGCATTAAAAGCAGATTGTCATATTGAAACTAACTTTTAATTGAATACAAAACGCGTTATCAAACATCAGACACCGGTGCAAAGTACAGATTCTGACATCTGTTCGAGTTGCGTTGTTAGCAACCCTATTTAGCAAGGCTGATTGAGCAACTATATCAGTAAAATTAGCAATATATTACGAAAGAGTGAGTCATCATTACAACAGATCCCCGATGCAGGGCAGACACTATATGGAATTTTTAGTTAGTGTCGCAAGCAAGAATCGTTAAAAGTATTTTATTGCTGTGTTGAAGATGAAGAACCGTTTGAAAGAGGTAAGTGAAACGTTTATTAATCCTAAAATAACGAAAGTACAATGTTCGATTGAGGGTAGTCCTAACCAAAATTACGCTAGCGGGCTTAACTTATCAGCATTTTGATGAAATACGAAAACTGTTTGGAGGCGGGAGTGTTAGCATCAACAGTAGACCTTGTGGTCCTAAAGATCTGCACCTTCCAAATGTTAGACTGAATGATTATATAACAACGAAATACGGTTTAAGGGTGACCTAAGGTCAACAGAGGATAATCAGTGGCATGGAAAGCGGGAGAACTGTGAGAGACGTTAATAAAACATTCAATTGATAAAGACGAAAATGAAGCCGATAAAAAAGCTTAATGTACATTTGTTTTTAATATATGATGCGCAGCGCTGAATATTGAAATAACAGATTAAAGATATACAATTACTCATTCTTTTTATTTTTAAAAAAAGCATTGTCCTGTTAGGTTTATCCAAATGTGCCTACAGCGCCGCCAAAAGAAGGGTTAGTAGAAAAGCCCTAACTAAAAAAACCTTCGATTAACAAACATTATCAACAATGCAACAAAAACTAGAGCACGACCTTTCAAAATTACAGCAAAACCAAACGAAGGTATTCTGCGCCAGTATGCTGTTACTTATTTTAATACTGGAGCATGACTTAAGCGCTCTATCAGCAGGGAAAAGTGTTGGTTCTTCTTAGCAACGGGCATAGGCGCACCCGCGGCTTTTACCTCTAGGAGTTTGTCTTTAGCTCTCGAGTCTATGTTCATAGCTGTAAGTGCGGCTGGCAAACAAATTAAAAAACTAAACTTCCAACAGCACACAGCTAAGTTCAACTACTAACTTTAAAAAAAAATATAAAATGGCTAAAACTTAGTTCGTTTTTTAAACTGACAATAAATAAAGCGCTTGTTGACTCAAACATCACGGATTGAAGAATTTAATCGTTTTACAGGGCCGATTTTGATGACTCAAAAGACAAAAGTTTGATCTTCAAAAAAGGCGAGGGCAAGTTTTTTCTCAACAGCCAGACGGGCCGAAACAGCAGATAAAAAGGACATGCTTAAAAAAGGTAAACGAAACATTAAACTCTGTTCTAAACAGCTCACCGTAACACATCGAAGGGTTTGTTTATACTTTAGTTATGAGTCCAAGCAAAAAGACCGTTGATTATTGATTCTGATTAAGCGTTGTATTTTTTTTAATTTTAAATAAATTGTTGGCTTAGAAAAGAAAGACAGGCCATGGCTAAGATATATGAAGCCCAGATGAATTGTTTGAAGGACTGCTCGAGAAGAGCGTTTATCAAGAGCACTGAATGTATTGATTAGAAGTCATTGGCCCAACAAACGTGCAGGCAGCGTTGTACATGCTATTTTCAAGTTCCAAGTAAAACTAACAATTCGATGACCCGCCAGTTAAGTTATTGTTAGCTGTTTTATCGACTATATAACAATAAATGGAAATCTAGAAGTCTGGGTTTAAAACTAAACAACAGACTATTCTTTCCTCTAATGATTACCACCCGGTTGGGCAGACGAACTGCTTACACAGTTATTGACGCTGCCGCTGAAGAAGCTAAAATGAGAGGCTCTGGTTGGTCAGAGGCGACACGTTTAGAGATTAGATTAAAACAGGTAAGTATGCACCGATTGTAGGCCCTGGCTTACATTCCGCTACCTCGGGAGTGGGTTTTTTAACAGAGAGCAGTTTTAACCATTAAAAATTCAGACAACAAATGTTTCATGTTGGTGCGTTCTTGGCAAAGCTGCATCATGTCCGCAACCGCAGAGAGAGTGACTAACTATCGGGGCAATACGCCAAGATCTTAATTCAATGGAAATATCCTTTCCTGTTAGTGTAGACCCCAAAATGATCAGTTTGACGAACAAAACAAACCAATAACTGTCAATAACTACACATGGGATGAGGAGGGAAACAAATCTACAGCCGATTCAAATTGTCCAAGAACAGTCCAACAATTGGCGGAGCCAGACCACAAATCATGTTGATATCCTAATGTTTTCACCAGCGGGGGCTGCCACATTTTACACTTGATACGAACAATGAGTAAGCTAATGCAGCAGACTTCAAAAGATGGTCACAAAAAGGAATTCTGTAGAAAATGTTTAACAAGAATGCCATCTGTGCAAGCCGCAAGCGCAACTGCGAACATAAGAAACATTGTATCGGCCCAGTTGACTGTAATACGAAAATAATTACGCCCCCACCTGGATCTAAAGTTAGTTTTAAAGAACTGGAAAAAACTGCAACATTCTCCATACGTAGTTTACGCAGGACTTCGAGTCGATATTGTTCCTTATGAAGGGCCCTGCGCCACAACAACTTCGAACAACTGTTTAATGAGTATCATCAGATTTGTTCATTGCTTTATTGTTGTATAGGTCGGATGGCGATCATTCAGGACCAGAATTATACAGAGGACCAGATGCTGGCCTAGAAGATTATTAAGCGCATGCAGCAAGGTGCGTAATGATTGTTCTAATAATCTGAATTTATCTGAAATCATGATGACGTCTGCAGACAACACGTTGCCTCGACACTCACTGTTGGTTTTGTGGTTTAGGGCCTCTCATCGACGCAGCGAATCCAACAGTAAGAGCACATGATCAACATTAGCGGGACAAGTTCAGACGGAGCTTGCGCACAACAAATGCATCTTTCAACTAAGTTTGAACCAAGACAGAGTGGAAAGCTGACCCATTTTTTCATAACTTGCGCGGTTTACGACTTCTCATCTTATATTGCAAGCAGTAACCAACGCTTCAGGGTAGCTGCATGCACAGTCATCAGAAAAAGTACATGTGGCTTTAATCTAAATAACCAGTCTTTTTTGACTCTATGCAACACATGATGGGCTCAATAGAGTCTCACTAGCTATGTCCTTAAAGTCCTGCCCCAATTAACGAAGAATATTTTGACCCAACGCTTCGTTCTAGAAGGGTGTTTACCCTTATGGGAGTACAAGAACAGTTGGAAAGGTTGATGAAGACTCACTTCCGCCTAAAGGCGCGTTCTTTTCTAGTCTTAGAGGACAGGGACATCAGTGATTCAGATACCAGCATGTCAAGAGTGCGTGGCAAAAGTTAGAGTGTAAACCGATGGGAGACTATCATGGACTCCTACCTTGATAGCTGAACATGTTTGTTGGCGGACGTCTTTGAATATTAAGAAAGCCTGCGTTGAAAAATTATTCAGCCTGGATCCCTGCGCATTACATTTCTGCGCCCGGGGATGATGTGGGATGCTTTTCTTACAGTTTACTGGAGTACAGATTGAGTTATTGTCAGATTTACCATGATTCAGATGATGAAAACGGATTGCGCGGAGAAGAAGTATGGTCGTCGCATCATTATGTAAAGCAAACAAACAAATACTTGGAGACTATGATCCAAGTAAAAGGGTAAAACTATCTTATGTATTTAGTGCAAACAATCAGTATGGATGGGCAGTTGGCGCAATCACTTCCTTACGCAACTTTAAATGTACACAGGCGCGTGATCCGAAAATATTCAAAAGCCTTAGAAGGGTTGAGCTTTTAAGCCTGATAAACAGCGTGGTTTCATTTAGAAGTTGACTTAGATATCCTCTGAACTCCATGCCTACATAATGTCTACCCATTAGCAGCCGGAAAGTCTAAAGATGGATCCCAAGTGAACCACCTAAACTTGTGTAATCTTCGGAGGCAAAAAAAATTCTGTCAGTCCTTACAGACCTTCTACAATTTTATTTAAAGACATGTTTAAAGTAACTGTTGTTCATCGTATATATTGCTTTCGATCAAGAACAGTTCATGAAACATACTCTGAAGAACACTGATTCAGAACCAAATCCAGACGCTTCAGGAAAAGACTTTTTCAAGCTGATGAACAACAGCTGTTTTGGAAAAGACTATGGAGAATCCGCCACAAGCGTAAAGATCTAGATTAGTCCCAAAGGAACGAAGCAATTAAGCTGACTTCAAAACCTAATTATCAGGACTTTAGAAGATTTCATGATCAGCTTTTTGGCATAATGATGAAAAAAAGAAAGTCAAATTAGACAAACTGTATTTATTGGGTTTACTGTTTTAGAATTATCAAAGCTTTTGATGTTAGAGTTTCTTTATGACTACTTTAAGCCCTCGTATCCTGAGTCCAGAGTACTTTACACAGATACAGACAGTTTTGTTATAGATATCCCTACTGAAGACATCTATAAAGACATGGAAACCGAAGTAGCTAAAGGGCATGCAGGATGGTACGACACATCCGATTACCCTAAAGATTCGCCTTTACATTCAATTACTAACAAGAAGGTTTTAGGAAGATGAAGGATGAATTATCTGGAAAGGTGATCAAGGAGTATGTGGGGTTAAGGTCAAAAATGTACAGTATTTCGAGCCAGGAGAAAATCATTAAGAAAGCAAAGGGAATATCTCGCAGCGTTGTGCAGTCAAACATATCACATGACAACTACAAAGAAGCATTGTTTGGCAATAAGACTTTTCATCATGACAACGTAAAACTGCGATCTAATCTACAGGAGATCAACACAACAGTTGTAACAAAGAAGTGTTAGATAGAACAAACACAAAACGTGTGTTTGTTAATCCAGAGTTTTCATATGCAATCGGGCACTGGGGACCGCATAAACAGGGGGGTTATATTTTTCATCAACTTTTATTATAAGATCAATCATAGCTTCATCCAATTCATTTAAATCTTTTCTCATGTTTGCTTGACGCGTTCGAATTTTTTTTATTATTTCAAGATATTCTTTTTCCCAATTTGGGGGTTTAAGTTGTAGGTGATCTGGATGATTTAGCATGCATTGATTAATCCCGAAAATGTTTCCTTAATAGCATTACACGCATGAAATGATTCCGTATCATTTTCAAGGTCTCTTCCTTTACCATTCTTGTTTCGTTCTGCGCTTCCTTCTGGCCTTCCATTTTAAACCAAAATATGTTTACGTAAATTAATTAAAGCGGAACTGTGTCTGGCGGAATTATCTGCAGTTCTTCTTTCACAAAAGATCTTTGAGGAGCTGGTTGTTTTGTTGTGTCAGTTTCTCGTAAATAATACACGGGCGGATTCATCTTTACAATTCTTTTTATTTCATATGGGTCAACACTCCAAACTGGATCGGTTGCCCTGATGCGAGTGTCCCCTTCTGCTTCTCCCGGTAAATAAAGGTACCTTACTTTCAATCCAAATGGTAATAGTTTGCCGGATGAAGACTCTCCTTCAGCAACATTTATTGTTTTTCTTTTGATTGCTTGTACTGGTTTTAGGCCTTTAAATTCTTCATTATTCATTGCGCGCAAAACTGAGGGCAGTCTTCTAACCCATTCTGTGTTGCGAGAATTGTCAATCAGCTCTCTGTGATACTGGTAGGAGAAAAGTCTTTCAGCTAACTGTTTGTTAAAGTTTTCGACTAAAGCCTGTGATCTGTGAACTCCTGGAATGCCTCTTTTAATAGTAACTCTATGTTTTAACAATAATTGATTCACTTGGCCTTTAAATTCTTTTCCATCATCGACTTGAATCATGCGAGGGTAAGTTAGTGGACCTCGTTGATATATTAGTTGTATAGCAACAGCAACAGCAGAAGCACTCTTTTGTGTTAATGGTTCCGCATCTTTGTATCTTGAAGCTATGTCAATGACTGTGAGTGCGTACTTAAATCTTTTTCGTCTAATCTATCAGAGGGTAAATATAGAAGATCCATTTGATGGGTGTCGTTTGGAGTTGTATTGACAAAGTGTGGTCTCTGTATTCGGCTAGGCGCAGGTAATATAAATTTGCCAAATCGCTTGTTTAGATAACCTTCTTTTGCTGTTTGTTCACTAACACCTGCTGCTTGGCTTAGCTTTTTGATTGCTGTTATTCCCTTCCATATCCTTTGGGCGAATAATAGATTTTGTTCATTTTTTATTCAGCCAATATTATGCGCAACAAAATACACAACGGTCATACCAAAGGCAATAAACGCGATTTCTTGCATCTTTTGTTTTTCTGATGGTTGATAAAAGTCACTGAATTTTGGCGAGGGCAATGTTTCGATTGGTTTGCCTGTTACAAGATATATATTCTTTTATTGCTTGATCAACATCTTTAAATGTGTAAGCTGCATGCCCTGTTTTTTCAGTGTGTTATTAATAAAATCTAACTGCTCAATTCTCTGCTTTTCATAGCGATCTTGTGCTGCGGCTAGTTGCTCCACAGCTTTGTTATGTCTTTTTCTCTCGCCTTCGTCTCGCAGTTTACTAAATGCGTAATTACTTCCACTAAAAGCGAGCGCATTAACCACAGCGCCGCCTATCATCATTACGAGTGAAGCCATTTTTTATAAATGTATTTTTTTCTTACATATTTATATTGTCCGGAATTATTCCTTGCTTAACTAGAAAATCTTTCGTAGCAAACGAAGCTGCAATAATAGCAATTAGCTTTGCTGAATCCTCAAAGTCTAGTTTGCCAAGATCTGCTGGTTTAATCCTTAACAAGCTTTTACCAAGCATTGAGTATCCTACACTTAGGCCTCCAATAACAGCAGAATGGTATACAAGGTTAGCAACAGTTTTTTTCGGTGCTCATTTTTAGAAAATAAAATAATTATAATTATTAAAAAACATGAACAGTGATGATCTACTACAGCTACAAGGCGGCCTAAACTTCCTGAACTTATGATGACCAAGTTGATGACCAAGCTATTTATGCCCAAAAGGAGAGGCTGTATTCTTTGGCAGCATGTGGAAAAACAAAACAGTTCCTCGGAACTGAATTCAGCATTGAACAGATTCAACAGATGTCGCCGCAAGACATTTTAAAGTATCATAACAGGTATGAAGCGCAGCTAGGGTCTAGAATGGTGAAAAGTGTGGGGCAAACGGTTCTTAGTTTGTACACTAAACTAGTCAGCAGATTTGCTCCCATTGATTCTGAACAAGATCTTACGTATGATTTAACGCAAGATCCAGTTTTAACAAAGTCATTAGAGTCTCTAGGATGTGATCTATACTACAGATTTGGAACATTGTTATCGCCATTAATCATGGGATTAATAACTTTTAATCATATAGATTTTGTTTCCCTTCAAAATGAACGAGCTGGAAAATCATCAGAATCAGGAAACATTGAATCAGGTGGAGAAAGTAACCAAGCCAGAAAATCAGCAGAAAACACTGATCAGGTGGGGACCAGTGAAAAGCATCCTGGGCGTGTTAAAGCAGGAAAAAATTAGCAGAGTGGAACAGACAAAAAAAAATTAATGTTACAGAATATAACTCATCATGAAAACATAACACCGCCAACGCCAGAACAAGTTGATCCAATGCTGGCTATAAAAACTCCATGCGATTCAAGGCCGCCAAAGTCTTCATGGAATATTGAACTTAAAACTGTTGCCATTTTTGGCGCCCTTGCTGCTGCTGGGGCTGTTATTACGGTTATAAAATATATAACCAATGGCAACAAAAACAAAGAAGTTAAAACAACCTGAACCACTAAATACAGAAAAAGACAACTGCACGCCAAAACCGCCAATAACAAAAGATCATTTTGATCCATTTATAATGCAATAATATTTTAAATTTTTTTAATAGAAATAGATCATGGCGTATTATTAAAATGATAAAGTCAATAAATAAAGACATGGAGTCTATAAAAGGACATTTCCATAGACCAGAATTGTAATCAATGCGGTTGCTTCGGATGTAAAAACTTCATTAAGATCTATGCTGACCGATCCCGCGCTAAGGGCGTTAAGCAAGACATCCTCAACGATGACGCGTTTTTTGAGGCGTGTGTGTACTATTATTAGACATCTACTATTTAAGATAAAAACATAGATTGTATTCTTTTGATAATTATAAGATAACTTGAATAAAAAACTTGGTTGTACTTAGAGGATGACTTAGTTATGATCTTGAGGTAACTTAATCAAGAACTTAATCAAGAACTTATTAAGAACTTGAAGTATTAATTAAAACTTAATTAAAAAACTTAATTAAGAACTTGGGGTGACTTGAAGTGACTTAAGTTAAGAACTTAAAAGTGACTTAAGTGTGTGCATGCATGGGGTGGGGGTGGGGGTGGGAGGGAGGAGGTGTGCATGCGTGGGGTGGGGGTGGGAGGAGGAGGTGTGCATGCGTGGGGTGGGGGTGGGAGGAGGAGGTGTGCATGCGTGGGGTGGGGGTGGGAGGAGGAGGTGTGCATGCGTGGGGTGGGGGTGGGGCACATCTGTCCCAGTTACGAGCACCATACATCCTGTTAGACTCATGCTGCTAAAATAGGGCGTTCACAACATAAACGGCTATTTATAGTAGCAGTCAGCAAGGCGGATTTCCCACAGTCCTCTTGCTGCTAAAAATAGCGTTCATGTATAAACGGCTATTTATAGCAAGGCGGTATTTCCCCACAGTCCTCTTGCTGCTAAAAATAGCCGTTCATGTATAAACGGCTATTTATTAGCAAGGCGGATTTCCCCACAGGCCTCTTGCTGCTAAAAATAGCCGTTCATGTATAAACGGCTATTTATAGCAAGGCGGATTTCCCCCGCAGTCCTCTTGCTGCTAAAAATAGCCGTTCATGTATAAACGGCTATTTATAGCAAGGCTGACTTCCCCACAGGCCGCCTCCCGGCTACGCACTACTCCTCTCCATACTGGTAGATGTACTAAGGTCTGCCTAGCCCTATCTAGTTTGTTTGCCAGAACATTCGAAAATCGCCATTCAGTTGCATAAGGACACACTTGAAGGCAGATGAACTAGTTAGAATTAGAAAAGTAGAAAAGTATACACATCTTAACACAGATCAGCTTGCTACATTGACACTGAATCTGTAGTTAACAATCAATCAAGTCTGATACAAACTGAGAACATTTTTACTTGGGAGGAACAGCAAAAATGTTTCAAATATAGTTTTTTAGCATACGAATCAGTCGTGTTTACCTCCGCCTTAAGAAATGAACGCCATGTTTTTTAAACATGGCTTTAGCTGTCTCAAGCCAGCTCCCAACAATCAAGCGTGATGGTTTGTTTTGCTTCGGCCAACTTTCAACAATGCAGCGCCATTTATTAGATAAAGAACCATCTCATCGATAGCCAAACACGTATTAAAACTGGCTACATCTTGTTTCATTTCCTTGAACCAACAAACCTTTAAGATAGTCGTTCATTTCCAAAGCAGTTAGTTCACTTTTTCGTTTTCTAGAAAACATCTCCCCGGTTTCACAACATGCTTCGCCTAATTCTTTCAACAAATACTCTAACATGCAGTTAAAGTAAACCTTATGGCCACGAATATCACAACCCTGTTCTTCAGTAACGTTTAACAAAACCAACCTGCACAAAACCCGGTAAATATCTTCTCACTACAACGCACACACCTTTACAGCTCCAACGCCGCCAAGTAAACTGACAATACAAACCGGTCTTGCTGACGTGATTCGCTAAAGCGCCACCTGTGTGCTTTATTGATTTTTTGGTCGCAGTTTGCAACAGAGCGCCTAGCCTGCGCTGTGCAACGAAGGCCGCGAGCCGTAAATTAAGTGATCAGGTTTCAGCCCCGTGTCTGCCTGTCTGTGTACAAGTTTGTAGGCAGAAATTAGTCAGAAGAAGTGTGCGGATTTTATGTCATTTAATTGAGAGAGAGAGAAAGAGAAAGAGTGTGTGTGTGTGTGTGTGCGTTAGTGTGCCTGTGTGTGTGTTAGTGTGTATGGACGTGTGCATGCATGAGTAAGTGTGTGTGTGTGTGTGTGTCGTGCGCGACGTATTTTGTGAAACGCAGAACACGTATGTCTATGGCTCCGTGTCTAAATGAAAATATCACAAGCAATCCTTCGCCACACGGTCAGGTGACGCCAGCCCTCAGTTCGCACAGTGTCTCAGCAAGTTTTAGTTTGGTGACTGTCTCCGCAAAAATGATGGTATTGAAAATGACTGTATGCGCGAAAATGATTAGGAAAACATAGTTTGAAGTCTTACTTGTCAGAGAACGGGGAAATACCAATCCTGGGTTACTTTCGCCCGAAACTGGGTGAGGGCGGAAGTGGCCCAGGATTGGTATTTCCCCGTTCTCTGCTTGTTTTGCATGGAAACTCTTCAACCTGCATTAGAATTATTTGTTCAGATGTATGCTGAAGTTTTGATTTGGAAATAATATGTAGTGTTTTAATTTTAAAGTGTGAGTTGGCTACATATTTTGCAATGATATGTACTGTTTTCATTTTAAAATGTGTATTGGTTACATGTTTTGCAAAAAGGTCAAGTGTAGACGACATTTTACATGTTTTGATATTGCACTCAAAAAGAAAAATACCCTTCTCATCAATATCTAGTTCAAATTGTATCATATGTGTCACAGACACATACTGTTTTTTTTTGTGTGTATTTTGTTATATATTTTTTAACATGAAAAAAAATTGAGTGGTATTGGCTGATATGTGCACACATACACTGATCAGTGTATTTAAAATTTGTTTGGACCATTTATTGAACACTACTGTAGCAAAATGTAACCTTTTATCTAACCTTGCCAAAACAAAACAAAAAAAAGCTGCCAGTTACTTGCGTTTTGGTGGGTTTCCTATCATTTATTTTAATCATTAGCAGAAAGGGAATGAGGACGGTGTTTCTGTGCAAGAAAGCATTAATTAATTTTATGAGAAATATATTGAAGGCTTTTGGAAGGCATTATTTGCAACTGTTGTATGTTTGTATGAAATGAAAGACGCTGAAATATCGTTAGTTATGTAATGTATTGAGAATGGAAAATATTACTGGAACAGTTAATTTTGCTGAACAATATCCATCCCCTTCTGACTCAAACACATTTTCATGCTACCTCTGTTCCCGCCCAAATCATTTTCTATTTTGTTTCATAGCATTTGAAGTCTTCCTGCACCTGCCCAACCACCTGTATTACTACAAACCATGGCAAAGACCTGTGGTGCATTCTTAGCACCATCATACCTTAATAGTCTTAGTTCACATGCACTACCATTTTGCCTTTGTCATTTTTACTGGCAGGCGCATGCACTTGTGTGCATGCACGCACGTACACATGCACGCACACAGAGTATTGAAAATATGAGGTAAGTATGCATGGCACAAATAAGGTACATTCCTATTCCATTCATACAAACTGATACACACTCACACACACACACACACACACACACACACACACACACACACCACACACACACACACTCAAACTCAGTTCTTTCCTACTCTCTCTCTCTCTCTCTCTTTTACGCACACATGTACACACACATGCACACGCATACATACATGAATACAAATGACATGTAAAGAGACTGTTTTTAATCCATGCATTCATTTACTTTGGTGGTGCCACAGAAATGTTATCTGTTGTGGACATAGCCTCCAACAAAGTTTAATGTTTAGATGTAAAAGTGTGCCTGTGTGTGGTGTAAGTGTGTGAGTATTTGCTTACAGAGCCTACATGATTCTTCAGTTTTATTTTGTGTAAACCAAACCAGTTGATGTATTCATGGTGGGGAAATTTCTCCTGTTGGTTTGGTCTTATGAAGTTACCATAAGGTGTGGACCTTCCTTGTAAAAATCTTTAACGTGGTGACAGCCCTGATGTGGCCCTCTGCGGTCGGCTGGGCTATAAGCAACATTATCTTATCTTATCTTGTAAAAATCTGTCTCTCCTAACTACTTCTATTATTTTTCTTTTTATATGGGAAACAATTTCAAGAATAAAAAATGATTATTTTTTCATTGATCCCAGTTATACTGAAGCATATATGAGGAGGGATTAGGTGGGATGGGGGGCTGTTTCAAAGAACTGCAGTGATGCCTTCCCTGTGATTGTGTATCTGTACTCATGGTTCCATATTTGATTTGCTCTTTAAACTTTGTTCTGTACAATTTTGTACTACAAAACAGTACATGACAGTGTAAGGAACAGTGTACTATATGTATAAAATGTTATGTCATAAGTGACATAAGGTATAAAGGTAAATTCAGATTTTTAAGTTAAATGCTTCAATGAATATTCTAAAGCTGGGCATACTTAGTTTCAGTAGCAAAAGCTTGTAATATGGTTATCCACATGTAGCTTTGCAGTAGGCCGAGACTTCCATAACATGACTTTGCCACTGACCAGACAATTATGTATTCAAATTATGTTTCATTCCATTTATCCCCATAATGTTGAACAAAATATTATGGTTACACTCAGACCCGTCTTTGATGATGCAGCGCCCAAGAAGGGAAATGAATGTGACCTGTTTGGAACTGACTTTGAGTTGCTTCCCCTGTCAAATCTGTTTGGCTTTCCTGCGCATATTGTGTGCTAATATTGTTCATCAGTTCCTGTGCATCGGGTACCATTCACATTTAGAGAACCTAGATGTGGTAGAGCAGTTTTGGGAGGGTGCTGATAACACATTACTTTATGTAACAATGTACTTTATTTCTTGTTTGCAGCCCTGATATGGTCTTTGTGACTGTGTGGGCTGTTAGCACTGGCCTTGACTTGTCTCATGAAAAGTATAATGTGTTGCAGGTTGTCAGAGCAAAGGAGAGGATCGAGTCAGAATTGCTAAGTCAACAAGAAGTGGCCAAAAACAGTCAAAGCCAAAAGAGCAAAGAAGACACATGATACATGTGTGTGTGAATTTATATGTGAGGATGTGTGTGATAAGTACGAGGAAGTGCATGTTCTGACGTTATGAGTGAATGAGTAGAGAAAAACCAGTGTTTCAAGACAAAGTGAAAACACAGCATCACATGGAACTTTCTTCAGTGTTACAAGGCTTTATGTGATTCTAATTGAAGCGGTATTTCGTGCTGTATGGCATTTATAACTATCATTTTATCAGTTTTTCAAGAACAGGGAAAGCAGGCATTGATTTGGATTAGAATTTATTTGATGCATGGTTTTGTTTGAGTCTTTTTTTTTTTTAAACTAAATTATTAGATCTATTCATTATGTGTATATGTACCCAAGACAAATGATACATATTTCAACACAGGTGGGAAGGTATGTTCTAATGTAATGGAATTTAAAGTTTCAGGATATTGGATTGTTTTTTGATTTGTACGCTGGTATGCTTCAGAGCTTGGCATTTATGCCCAGGGAATTTGGCTGGAGATTTTTAAGATTAGGAAAAGAATGGCTATTGTAGGTCATGCAACAGTTTGTTTGGCCGATGAGTTGTACATTTTCCTCTTTCCTTGTAGTACAGCAGTTTATATGCATGGAAGTGTTTTACAATTGTTTTGCCTTGTGTTACTGAGCTTGGAAGACAAGGGAAGAAATGTTCATCTAAGGGTTTGTGTGTGTACGCATGAATGCACTTGCGTGCACGTAAGTGTGTGTGTATGTGTGTGTGTGTGTGTGTGTGCCTGAGCGCAGTTGTGCTGTGTGATGAAGAAAATAATATTACCTTCAGAGTCTGTATTCATCCAATACTTATCTTCACCACAAAGCATTTTTGCACAGGAGACTTTTTCCCCCCTACCCCTTTTTCTTTCTCAATATAATGAGTAATATTTTCTACTTATGGAGTATTCTGCAGAATTTGGGAAACCAAAGGCGGCTAGTGTGCAGTGATTAGCATTGCAGGCTGCGAAGTTTGGGGTTCATCACAGACCTTGATCTGTGAGATTTCCAGCCCTGGTTGGCTCCAGCAGCGAGCTGAGTGTGTCGGGAGTCAGAAGGACGGAAACCACAGTCAAGTTTTAGCCATCTAATGGATGTGTCTCAAAATGATTGTCGTGTCTCAAAATGATTGTCCAATGGCCTGATCAACACTGCAGGTATCTGTGTCTCTTGGTCCTGATTGCTGCAGGGATATATCATGAATGATGCTGAGTAGAGCCCTGTCATATGGTCTCAACCAGAATGGAGCTCCTTAGCATTGCTTTCATTCTCAGTGATCATCATAAGAAAAGTCTCAAATTCTGTAGCCATGATTCGGTGGTGACCTCTGCCCATTTCATCCATGTGCTACAGATTTGTGTCAAAAGCCAATAGAAGATAAAAATTTGTAGACCGGTAGTTGATGGACTTGATTTTGCTGGTTCTTGTCTGAGCAAATATTGTTATTGATAACTCTCTCAGTCGGATGATATTCTGCACATGCTGGATCAGAAGAGGAATCACAGAACACCAGCAGAGTGACTGCAGTGGTGCAGTATTTCTGGTGGGATTGCCTCGTAAGTGATTTAGTAGCCATTTCATCTTTTGGACTTCTGGTGCTCAGACTTTGCCTGAAAGAGGCTGGATGTGGCTGTATATGTGGCAGACTGAAAAAGTAACTTGGATGTGTCATAGAGATGCCAATGGAAGATAACACACAGGGAAGTAGGTGAGGGAGGGTGGGAGTGGGCAACTATGATTTGATACTAAAGTTAAGTAGTGATCATTTTCATTCAGATATAGATCCAACTGCCAGTACAGTATGGACGGTGACCTTTCTGGTGGTGGGGAGAAAAGATCTTACCTGAAGAACAGTTTCCAGTGTTCACAACATTTCACCAGGTTGGATCTTGATCTGCATTTTCGTGGAGATCTGAATCTGTCCTCAATCGCTTGCTTTTCATAATTGTCAAAAGACAGAAGAGGGGTAATTGTAAAAACTCAAAAGGAATGTATGAATAATGTTAGCCGGGAGGGGGCGGGGAGGGGGGAGGAACTGATTATGTTCACAACCTTTATTACCACAACCTGATTGTGAAAACAACTGTTTTTATCAGGAGCCTTTGTAGGGGAGGGTTGGGCAATAAGTTTTATGGATTGAAGCTCATGGATTGGACAGATTATGATTTGAAAATATGGGGTTTTATCGCCATGTCCAAGTGTCCATGTCCTCGCAACATACTTGTCTTTGCAGTGTTGTCTTTCCAGCTCATGGGAAGACCCTTTAAAAATGTTAGAGGACACTGGCCACCAGGGTATCACATAGGGTGGCTAACGTACTGGCACAATTGCAATGTTCCCTATGATTCACAGCTGGGGGTACTTTACGCTCAGACTTTGCAGTTTGGCGAACAGATTTACGCATGGAGGGTTCCTATGGATGCACACATTTTCAGTCGCAAGTAAGATCATTTTTCTACAGCTTTGTTTAGAATTGAAAGTTGTGAACTCTTCAAGAGCTGCTGCCAGTCAATTTCAATGATGACTGCTGTTGACCGCATCAACATCAGCGTTGAAGCCCCTGAGTATTCCAGTCTTCACATCAGTAGAGGGAAATCATAGTTTTGGTTCAGTGGCCTTTGCCCATTAAAAACTTGCTGAAGGCAAGAATCGGCCTCTGATCTTCTTTAGCATTGTGGATGAAAAGGTTGACAAAGGTGGTACTGGCACTGCCACTGCTGCTATGTATATTAATACTGTTTTCGATTTTATAGAAAAATATTGACCCAAAAAATTGCGACAGTGCTCATACTATCACCAAGGCTGTTGATCTGAAATGTCTTGTACACATGTTAAATTCCATTCCATGTTTCGAAAGAGTAGGCCATTGTGCGTTAGTGGATATGGATGACACAAACATTAAAACATACAAAACATGCACACTAGAAAATTTTGAATTTGGCCACCTTGAACAAGTAGAATATCTGTCGGATGTTCAGTCCAGCTTGGGACGATACCGCTTGAGAAAGGAATGTGTGTGTGTGCACCTGCATGTGTTCATGCATATGTGTGTGTGTGTGTGTGTGAAAGAGAGAGACAGACTTCAACTTTTTGAAGTGGTGGTATGATGCTTATCATAACATACAGAGTATATATTAATATCAGTACATTAATTTCAAACAATATCAGATTAATCTGACAGTTATCTAGTTCCAGTTAGTGCATGCATGTGCCATGGTTTTGTTTGAGTGTTTTGTTCAATGTGAGTGCGTTTCAGACAGAGTGAGTTGTGGCTGTAACCCAACAGTCTGTCTATGTCTCTGAAGGAAGAAGTCTGCAGACTGAATGATAATTCATGCTTTTCTCTTTTTTTTTCTTCTGTGTGGGACAAAAAGGCGGGGTTTACAGATCTACATGTGCACATACTCATACCACCTCATAAAGCAGTGGATGCAAGTTTTATAAACTGTCATTTGTTATAATGCATGTTTGCTTATGTAGAGGGGGGTACTGTGTGAAAATATCCTGTGCTGGAACGTCTGCACACAAAGCCCATTGTATTTAATCGTGAACATCAAGGTTCTGACAACAAGCAACTCTGCATTTCTCTGCAACATGTTTTATTTTGTTCACAGTTGGCTGTATACTTGAACAAGTGTATCACATCCACAGATTCCTCTTGACCAACCGCGAGAAAGTCAACAACTTGGAAAAAAAATGAGGAGCAATGTTATTTCATTTATTACAGCTAAACAGTAGCACATACATTATAAAAAAAGAGTGTACATGTACCACAAAAAAAAGTAAAAAATATAACTCTGCAAGAAAAGTTCATTTACTCCTTTGCTAACTGTGTATTACATTTCCCAGAATCTTGTTCTCTTCGATAGTTTGCTGTATGAAGACAAAGTGGAGCAGTGTGCTACCTTGCAAGGCACAGCAGAAAATTGCTAGCGTAGATGTTCAAACTAAAACTTGATTTTTTTTGTTTTTTTTTGTTCACCAGTTTCCACTGGCAAATGTTCTTGCGATTCATATTTGAAACCGCAAAAAAAAAAAAGAGAAGAAAATCCAGCAGTTTGTACAAGTTCATTTCATGTCAGAAAGATCAAGCAAGAGTTCATGTATAATTTCTATTCGAGGTACAACTGAAAACGTCCTAACTCACAGACGTACCTGTCAAAACCATTCATTTAATGGTTGTGAACAAAAATCAAGAAAAAGAGGGAAAAAAGGAAGAAATAAAAGACTGGTGTTTCAGTTTTCAGTATTGAATGTTAAATTGAATACACTGAAAATGTGAGATAAATGAGAAGTGAGAGAAAAGATAAGCGAGTATAAGTTGCTATAAATATCTAAAACTAATCGAATATGGTGAAATAAAAGTATTTGAATTGCGCATACTAATGTTTTCTGTTGTCTGAGAAAACAAAACTTGCAGTTTTGTGTATCAAGTTTTGAGAGAGTTTTTATATAGACGGTTAAGCATTCGTTCATTTCATCGTTCTGCATGTGACGGTGTACAGAAAATGGTTCACAATAGAGGGCACAGTGGTCCTCTTCTCTGCGATATGGCAGACTTCAGCCAATAGTAAGTAAGAGAATCCATGGTAAATCTTTCAGCGAAAGCAAACAAACAACTGGGAAACACAGAAGGCTGTGGACTCCACAGACACTGGTCACTTTTTTGGTTTGTTAGCAAACAACACTGATGTCACGAGCATTCACCACTTCGTCAACTCGAAGGCACTTTCTGATGTTGTGCATCAGCAAGACGCTGCAAGTGACAGACACTGACAACAAGCTGTACAGACAAAGATTCCTGGGTTTGGTTGGAGTTCAAAGTGGACAATACTTGATGCCCAGATTTTCGTCAGATTACACCAGTTTAAACACTTTTTTTTCGGGGGTGGGGGGTGGGGGGAGGGGATGATATCCGCCAGACACCCCAAGAAATGTACTTTTCAGGGATTTTTGCATACCCTGCTTTCCTGGTCAGAAATGCTGCAAGGGTCCATATGTATCTTCTGTTGCTGCAGTTGAAGGAGTTGAACAGCTGATGCAATAACCTCTGATGACTATGGAATTGGTGGTACTTAACGTTGATACCTGGCGTTTTCTATCAAATCCGAAAAATGAAAAATGTCATGCACGTCCAAATCGCAAGGATAGTTTCTTCCCACACTTTGAAAGAACCGACACTTAAACATTCTACAAATTGAAGAGACTGATATCTTTTTCTTTCCACACATTCAAGGAACTGACTTTTTTAATCTAAGAATTCGACACTTATTGATCGCCGATACATATAGTCGATCTCCAGATAGAAGGAGAGAGAAGGAAAAGGGACATTTCAATCAGAGTTTTAATGGTGTGGAAGAGTGATCAAACGAAAAATAGCAAGAAACTAGTAGAGGTTATACTGTGCATGAAAACGACAATGCAAACGAATCACAGCTAAACTAACGCTTGAGATCCGTGGGAACAAAAGGAATGGTAAGACGATGTCACACTAAACTATCGGTGCACAGAACTATTGTAATTTGTTGCAAATGAAAGGGTAAAAACAATAAACGATGTCTGCAACATTCTGACTGCATGGTGTCGGTGTGAAGATTGCGCTTTGGTGTTGATGTGTTGCTTCAAATACGAAGAAAATGCTACTGTCTTGTGTGGACTAAATACATACATTTTAAAATGTCAAAACAGATAAAACTGGAGAGAAAAAAATTGTCCATGGGAAAATTGTGTTCGCAAAAAAAGAAAGACTCAGAATCAAGACAACTGGGCGAAAAACAATATAAAAGTTAAAATATGAGAACTTGTCAACAACAACAAATTTCATAAATGCCGCATTGGGCACACTGGGGCCGTTAAAGTCGTGGATATGCATTTTCCTATCATTTTTCCCTGTCTGAATATAATCTCTGTTGAGTCATCGGCCATGGTGATGATAAGACTGTTGTGCGTTACTTGTTGAGCGAAGAAGAAGAAGAAGAGAGATGGCAACAGACTTTTACTTTATATCTTTTGTAATTCAGTTCCATTATTCGTTTGTTCACCCTGAGTTGGGTCAGTCTGTTCTTACGTATAAACAAAATTGCAAAAAAAACAAATGTAGTACATTTCAAAATTAACATTTACAAGAAAAAAGCAGGCTCATGCGCACATGGAATGTATTAGGAGTATATGCATCTAGCTGTACATGTTCTTTTTCGTTTCTTTTTAGCAGATGATTCACAAACCCGGTGTGAAGAGGTTTTCACGACTAGACACGGTCTCCTGGAACCACTGCAAGTAAAGTATTCAAGTTATCTGTAGTTTTCTGTTTTGAAAAAAAAAAGAAAGAACACACACACACACATGCACTTAACATCTCAAATTATGAAGCGATTTAAAAAAAAAAAAAAGAAACGAATATGAAAGCCTCCATTTGTATGCTGTTATATAATTTTCCTTGATGTGGAATTTGGGCATACATCACATACAGAAAAATAAATGTATGTATAATATTTCATACATTTGTCGTATGAGGCCTTTTTTCTCACTTAAAAAAAAATTCCAAGTGTTTTGAGTTTCTCGCTGAACATGGTATCCTCTCTCTCTCTCTCTCTCTCTCTCTCTCTCTCTCTCTCTCTCTGTCTCTCTCGCACACACACACACACTCACACACAGAAAAAATGCACTCGTTTGTCACATTCAGGTTTAACGTGACAACACCCTCCCAGGGTGACATGGCAGACGGAAATAACCATCCCGGAAGAGAGAGGTAACCAGAGAGACCAAACGTTCGGACTTGCAGCGAAAAGGGTAGTTTTTAATGTCGGCGCCAGCGGGTTTCCAAGGTGCAACAATGGACGGCGAAGTGGACGCTCACGCCAGGAAAACCACCATGCAGCCACCCAGTTGCACTGCACTGGTCCCTCCTGTACCGTCTGAGGGTCCACAACAGCCTGCCGGACTCCTCGTCAGCTGAGGATCGCCACGCCAATCAAACGTTCTTCCCTTCACGTCACAGTGAACTGGAGACACCTGTGTCTGGCTGCCCGTGCGAGTTCATTTCTAATGGACATTTTGGACTGGCCGTCTCGCAGATAAGGTTCAAACGAGATCAACATCATGCCAGTCTTCTTACCAACACAGATCCTCGGTGTTTATGTAAACGCAGATTCGTATTTTCTTTGCGCTGGGGGAAACGGGGCATGCGTAGTCTGTCTATTGGTGACATTATGATATCGCCATTCCTATCTTAACAACAACAACAACAAAAATAGTGTACATATGATTCTGTCTTACGACTTGGGAGTCAGCTCCATAGTGACCCTTAATGCATCTCATGCAAGGAAATCTTAAATGATGGAAGGAACAGTGAACTGTAGATAATTAAACAAATAGGGTAACTCTCGCGCCCATCTGCTTATCATGCAGTTTGTAATGACCATGCTACACACTGCTGATGGCACATACGTCACTATGAACCAGCTGTCCCTGGGCAAAGTTTTTAGGATCTGGGCATCGCGTATACATACACACTCGCACAGCCACATTTCATGCGTGTTCATCAGACCATGTTCTGCACTGGAACCAAAAAAAAAAGAAAGCCCCCAATGTGTGGCACTGTAATACAATAGTAAACAATAGTGGAGGGATGTAAGGATGGTGCAAAGTATGTAAGAGTTGGGAATCCTTGATACAAACACCTGTGGCACGTGCATACGACTGTGAACACAGTCATGCCTAAGAAAAGATCATTGAACAAGCCAGTCGGTCCCATCTGGTGCTTAGCCAGGCGGAGATCGAGTGCTTCAGGTTCCGTTGTCTAAAACGTCTGATCAGAAGTCATGACTGGCAGTGACTGTATTCACCCATGCGTGTTTCATCCAAGCGTTACCCTCAGCGGGACGTCTCGTAAGAGTCCGGTGTCCATATATTATGTACAAAAACTCTTCCGTCTTCCTGTATCCGATGACCCATTCCTGTTGTGTACCGATTAATGGCTGAAACACATTTTATTCCTTTCCGATGACGGTGAATTCAGTGACTTTGGAGAAAAAAAAAAAAAAAAGAAAGAAAGAAAGAAAGAAAAAAAAAAACGATCGTGGGATAACATGTAGCTCTGATGACGTCACTGCGGCAAAGTCTAAAATTCTTCTGGGGGTTATGCAGATGATGTAACACATACATCTTGTGCAAGAGTGTGGGGAAAGAGGATGGGGCAGTAGGAGCACGGGGTGGGGGGGGGGGGGGGGGGGGGGGGGGGGGGCAATTCAAGATCACTAGAAAAGCTGCCCGCCGGCAAAACGCAACCTGAAGAAAAGGAAAGGAAGGAAAGAAACCGATAGGATAACGTACATGGGCCTAAACGGCATTAGATCGAAAACATATAAACACATACATTTTGAGTTTGGCATGGGCCGGGTGGCGACTAAAAGAGGCCTATGGAGTAGTAGGCGAGCTTCACTCCAGCGACAGACCCGTCCCTTTGTTCTGTTCCCCAGACACTGGAAGAGTTAATACCTCCCTGTTTGCACAAGTCAGGGCCGCGGCGGCTTTGGCCTCTAAAGCTGCGCTTTACGAGATCGATCACACGGCAGATAAGTGGCCTCGAGACGGGTCAGTCAAGGCCACGTGCAAGAAAGGAAGTAAAGGGAACAAGAAAGAATCCCGAAGAAGTTGCCAGAGCCAATCGATCGATCTTCGTTTGACTGATCTTATCGGAGCGAGCCAGACAACTGTCACAACAGGCGTGAGAGAATGCCGAGCTCAGCGTACGTCGACCTGTATGGCTTAACTTGACAAACCTGGTACCACAGAGAGAAAAGAGTGCGGTAGGGGCGGGAGAGGGGGGGGGGGGGGGGGGGGGGGGGGGGGGGGGGGGGGGGGGGGGGGGGAGGGGAAGGGGGGGGGGAGGAAGAAGTGAAGTAGGGAAGGCAGGGGAGAGGCTATTGGGAAGGGAACAAGAGAGGGAGAAGACGGGGAGGGGAGGGAGGATTAAGAAGGAAAAAAAAATGATGGAAAGAGGGCAACAGATTTGGAAGGACTATAGGAAAACGTCGAGGAGGGGAAGGAAACAGAAAAAAGGGGTGAAAATGAAAGGGGGAGGGGGAAAGGGAGGTCACATTGGACAGCAGTCGTGGAGAGAGATAGGCAGAAAAGGCGAATTAGGAAATACAAAGAAACGAAACAAAAACAGGGGTGGGGGTTGAATTACGGAACGAGAAGACTGAGGGGTGGTGCCGAGTTCCAAACGATGAGGAGGGGGGTTCGGAGGAAAAGGCAAGGGGAATCGGGTGCCAAGAATAAACGATGAGGAGGGGGGTTCGGGGGGAAAGGCAAGGGGACAAAGGACAGAGGTAGTGATGACTGAACGAAAGATGCAGTAAAAAGTAGAACAAAAGCAGTGCTGTCTGAACAAAAGATGCAGTAAAAAGTAGAACAAAAGCAGTGCTGTCTGAACAAAAGATGCAGTAAAAAGTAGGCCAAAGGTAGTGATGACTGAACGAAAGATGCAGTAAAAAGTAGGACAAAGGTAGTGATGACTGAACGAAAGATGCAGTAAAAAAGTAGGACAAAGGTAGTGATGACTGAACGAAAGATGCAGTAAAAAGTAGGACAAAGGTAGTGATGACTGAACGAAAGATGCAGTAAAACGTAGGACAAAAGTAGTGATGGATGACAATACATGCAGTAAAAAGTGAGGGAAATGTTTGCACTGACTGAACAGGCCCTCTGCAAGTTATTGTCAATTAAGCAAGCTCCCATCCCCCCCCCCCCCCCCCCCCCCCCCCCCCCCCCCCCCCCCCCCCCCCGCCGCCTGTAGGTAAAAGTAAAGACATCCACAAAAATAAAAACAGGAAATCAAACGCCCCGTTTCTGTTTTCTTTTTCTTTCTGTCTTTTTCTTTCTTTCTTTTTTTTCTTTCTTTCTTTCTTCTTCTGTTTTTTCTACGATGGCTCAGAGATGCAGCACCGTGTTTAAGTTCCGCGGAACTGTCATCACAACGTTTTTTTCTTTTTAATCATCTCTCAACGTGGCACCGTATTATTAGTGTCAGTAGTGAGAGACAACATCCATCCTCTAAACCTCATCCTCCTCGAGAACCATTAATCCTGTCTGCCGAATCACCATAGTGTGGATGGGTGCAGGGGAATTAAACCTGAATGTAACTGATCAAACGGCTGCGGATGATCAGTATATAACAATCACATAGGACTACATACAACAATCACTACGCGAACGAGCTTTCTCATACGCAGCTCCCAAACTCTGGAATAAACTCCCCTATGACTTAAGACATTCTCAAACCTTTTCTTCCCTCAAAACCTCCCTGAAAACCTACCTTTTCAAACAATACTAAGAAGACAGTCATTACCAGATAGTTGATTGACTTTTGTTATTTTGTGGATTGCTTAGTAGTTTGTGCTTGTTGCGGCTGTTGTGGTTTGTTGTGTCTGTGCGTGAGAGTGTGTGTGCGCGTGGGAGAGAATGAGAGAGAGCCTTGGTTTTTCATTTCTGAGCCGTTTTTTTTCAATGCATTTTCTTTACATTTAGCAATTGCATTTTTTCTGCCTTTGTAAAGCGCCTTGTGCCGTGGAAGGCGCTATATAAATCCCCATTATTATTATTATTATTATTATTATTACGCTTGAAACATTACTATGATAGAAAACGCCACCAAGGGAAGCTACTGAATGGGGTTTTCTGGACCCCACGGGGTAACTTCCCTTTCCAAAACAACTTTCTGTCGAATGTTACGGTCGGATTCGTTCAAACAAAACGAGCCAACTTGTTTATTTGGCATTTGTATTTCATATTAACATTTTGTTTTTCTTTTCAATCAAATTCACTTTGACTAAACGGAAAGGAAATACAACGGAAAGAAATCGTCTCTTTTTTCCTTTGCCCCCAGTAAGAGAAGATAATTGGCGGGAAGAGGCTTTCTGAATCAATTGTTGAGCAATTCATGCTGATTATAGCCCGGTCGACCGTAACTGGTCATACCGGGGCCGTCACCTCGTTGAAGTTAACTCTTAGAATACACACACACACACACATATCACTGAGATGGGATTGGAACTTCTCTACGTCAAAGTAGATTATCTTCTCTTACGGAGGCAAATGTAGACAGGCTATTGAGAAATCATGTTTGAAGGCTAGTTCTGGCTGCGTGCAGTGATTCTGGCATGTTGGACTCCATCTCTCAGAGACGCTTGTCTTCAGTTTGTCGATCACTGCCACTGCCCAACAGACTGCTCAAACTGACTGCAGGAAGAGGAAAGAAAGGGGAGGGGAGGCACATCGTTGTGTGTAGGGTTAGTTTCTTTCTTTTCTTTTTTTCTTTCTTTCTTTTTTCTTACAAAGATACTTGTTCGTAAACTGCTCACAAGAAAACAAAAATCGCTATTCCATACATTACATGTAAACAAGAGGCTCCATTCCGAGTGTCCATTTCACCAGACCGTTGACCTATCGATTGCTGTTTTTTTTTTTTGCAGTTTACCAGCGCAAAGAGAACATGAACGGCGCATAAATCAGAGTACCAATCAGATGACATTACTATTGATGGCGCAAGGGGGGGGGGGGGGGGGGCGGAGGCTTCTGATCTAGGACTGCTGGAGGCTTACGCCACTGAACCAGTTAGTTAGTTAGTGTTTATAGGGCCCAGCGGACTACTAGGAGCCAAATCAGGACCTCAGCTATCATATCTGAGTCTCTTGATACAAATACCCACACTAGTATTAACACATCGCTTAAAATTTATGAGGACAAAAGCACAATTATCTTTTCAACTCCTTCGACACCTGTATACATTATTAAAACCCTATATTTTATAAAATAAGTTTACCTCTTTCAAAAAGAAAAAATAAGATCTACTGAAATCTCACGAAAAAGAACCGATAAATCACTGGTGGAAAAGAACTTCTCTCTGATACACATCAAATCAGCACATTCTGTCAGAAAATGATTAACACTGAACAAGCTGTCACACGCAACACACCATGGGGGGTCTTCCCTTCTGAATATCCAACTGTGCGTTATATAGCTGTGCCCAATATGTAACCGTGACAAAAACCGATTCCTCTTTACGGTTACGTACCACCGATGGGAAAGGATTGGTTAAATCTGGGCAAATTTTAAACAATTTATTATGAATTTGATTACACCATTCTCTCTGCCACAGTTCACGACAATACAAACTAGATTTATGACGTAAATCAGAGTGAGGAACAAACTGTATAGGCCTCCTGGAAAGACTTGCACCGAGAGCTTGTTTGGCTGCTTTGTCCACCACTGAGTTACCATAGATTCCCATGTGACTGGGGACCCACAAAAAAACTATATGCTTTCCCGACACTGAACCAGGATTGAACCACCAACCTTCCACTGCATAACGATATCTCTTGGTTACATTCCATGGCTCCCAAGTAAACTCAGCTGTAATGCGAAAACGCGAGTATACTTACATACGTCAGTCACAGCGTCACAAATCGTATTAAAGACATACTTTGGTCTATCTAGTTCTATCAAACAGTTAATACAAAGCATTTCCATCTACTGTTTGATCATTCTGTTGCAATACTCCACTTGTCGCTCACACACACGTGCACACGCACCCACGCGCGCGCGCACACACACACACACACACACACCACTACCACCCCATCTCTCAAACGAACAACAGACGGAGTTCCAAAAAAACGGGAAGGGGGGGGGGGGGGGGGGGCACAAGGGGTGGGGAGGGGAGGGAGAATGGTCAACGGCTGTTTCTAATGCAAGGGAAGATGGCTCATGCACGTTGTGTGTGTGTGTGTGTGTATGTGTCCAACTGAGAAGGGAGTCTGATCGATCATGAGCTGTATTCACTTCCATGCAGTTCGTGTAGCACTTGGCGATTTGACCGAGTGTCACAATTAATTATTTCCAAACATCGTCTCTCTCTCTCTCTCTCTCTCTCTCTCTCTCTCTCTCTCTATTTATCCAGTTTTGGAATTATTGATTGAATAACACCACACGTGCGTAATAAAAAGAAAGAAAAGAAAATCGACGTCTCGCGGTTTTTTTTTTTAATTTTTTTTTTTTTAAACTCTTCATTCGTGTATGCTTTTCATCAGCATATCCTCTGCAACAAAAACAACAACACCCCCTCTGTCTTCTTCTGCAGTAAGAACGTCACTCCCGCGGTAAACAAGTCCACGAAGCACCGTCACACACACACCAGCCACACGTGCCACCGAGGGTCACGTGCAAAGGCACGTACCTAAGGCTTTTGCGGTTAACTGAAAAGGACACCTGGAGAAACTAATCTGATTGCAGAGTCTGTCGTGACGACGATCACTTACGAAGTAACCGAGTATTGCTTGAAAATTGTGTTGGGTATCTTTTCGTTTCTTTCTGTTTCTTTTCTTTTTTGTGATTTATTGTTATGAACAAAGCAACGTGCCGCTGTTCAATATTATCAATGAGCGTTTATGTCATGTCCAGGAGGTTTGCCTGATCATCGATATCAAAGTTATTGATCATTGTTACTATTTCTGTTTCTATGTGTGTGAAAACGTGCGACGACGTTTTATATTATGACAATGCTTTGCTGAGTCACTGTCATGATGAAATATTGATAGATGCAGTCCAACAACACCCCCCCCCCCCCCCCCCCCCCCCTCCCATTTCCTCACTATTCGTACTGGAAAACTATCTGATAAATCAGTTGGGAAGGGGGAGAGACAGGAGGGTAAGGAGAGGAAGCAGAGGAGGGGGGGGGGGGGGGGGGGCATGAGCGGACTGGATCTCTGACGAGGTCAAAGTTGGGGTCACAGTTCTTGATCGACAGTACCAGAAGTCCTGACACTCTTGTTAACATAATGACCTTCCATACATACCTTTTGAATTCTTGAGATGTGCATCCCAAAGATTTCAGTTCAGTGTCTTTGTTACTTTGGGGGGGGGGGGGGGGAGTTAGAAGGGGGGCGGGGAAGGGGGGGGGGGGGAGGTCCACTTCTTCTGTGGCTGTTGTGAGCGAATGTGGGCGAGGGTGGAGACTTTCGGACTTGGATTTTAACCCGTGCTGGTGAGAATTTCACTGAAAAACAACAGGTAGTGTGTGTCCGTTTGACGCCACGCGTGAAGCAAACCACCGCTGTTAAAGGATGTCTGCATTACTGGCTCAGAGGTGAAACGTCCAGTTCGCAGTCAAGAATTGTGCGTTCAAATTCGATTGGCATCGAACATGAACATTGACACTCTGGCACCTGTCTTAACGTGCAGTCTATCTGGAGATGTCAGGGCTACTGTTGATATTTCATCTACCCCTAGTTTTGGTCATTTCCCCTACCCTCGAAAGTTAGTCAATTTCCCTATCCCTAGTGTTGGTTACTTTCCCTGCCCCAAAATATTGGTTATTTCCCCTACCCCTAGTGTTGGTTATTTCCCTACTCCCTACTCTCCCGGGCTGATTCTAACCCCGCCACAATGCCTGAAGTGAGTGTGGGACTACAACTAGAATAGAAATACCCAGCTACCCAAGCCACCTGGTGAGCCCCACCAGAAGATGAAAGGTCCACTCAAACCTGGTGCTGCAAAACATTATGGATCTGTCCCCTTGGCATAGCTCAACGGATCCCAGATGGCACCAGACAATCTCTTCCTGAACGTCCACTTCGTCTTCTCAGCCGTCCCACCCACCCCTGCCCCTCACGTCTTTGCCAGCACAGGTACGTAAAGAAACACCAGCATGCAAGTCACTATATTCTTCCTACTGACGTATGCTGCCTTGGAGTTGCGGCCCTTTGTATGATGAACAGTAGATGTTACGTAAAGGCGAGCTCGATTTGTGTTGAAGAAAACTGAAACCGCGGTGGACTCTGGAAGGAAATTTCCCGCTTGGTACGTCACGCAGTTTCGTCACAGATTCACCACGACTGTGCGGCATTGCATGTACAATTTGGTTTTGTTGTCAATGTTAGAGACGGGTCACGAGAAAAGAAATAATCGGCCAGTGAAAGGGACCCAAATGACGAAGTTTCAGAAGGTGAAAGCATCTCAAACGACACAGGGCCTTCTCGGCAGCTGGTTTGAAATTAAACACGGGAGAGGACGGATGCTTTTCATGCGACATAATTCATGTTTTAATAACAATAAATAGTAAACGCATATCAGTTTATTCTAAAACATGGAATCACGTTATCATTTCATTATACAACAAATAATAAACAAACACTTTAAACTGCAAAGGCAAACTTATTTCATAAGTGTATTAAAGACTGGAGTTACGCATGATACAAAGATGCATCTTGTGTGCCAACTGATATGTGAAATTCAAAACTGTACTGGAGCACATTTTACAGGGAGACACGCAATCAAAAGTTGTCCCATCATGGTCCGAGTTACCACTGAGGAAATACCTTTGAGAGATTGCGTGAAAAATGATGAAGCACACGTGGTCAGCTGCGCTGCTCCTTTTAATCATTTAAGTGCGATACCTTCTTTCAGAGCAGACAAGTCGCACACAGTATCTGTCCTTTCGTCTACTGCCTTTGGCCCATGGCTAACAATACCAAACGAACAGAGGGATCACTGGAAACGACAGACCCTACAATGAGATCAAAGTGTCTTTCTTTTTATCTCCCCGTGTCGAAAGGGGGCGCTGCGGAATTCCCTTGATTGACGGGAGTCGAGACAACAGCCGTTTGTCTCCCCTCCCCTCCCCCTTCCCCCGCCCACCCCTCGCCTCCCCAAACAGCACAGTGTAGCAGCTTCCCTTCTCTCCCTACTTGGCACCCACGTTATGGAGCAGTTCGAAGAACGCACAGTTTGCCGCTACTGCCACGCCGGAGACAGCAGGATGGTGTGGCGTTTCTGGGGACAGGGAGTTGGGCGCGCAGGATAAATCCAGGGGTCCGTCCTGGGGACTCTGCTGCTGCTGCTGTCCGTCATGGCAGACTCCCGGCAGCCCCCGGAACCCCCCCAGACCGTTACTGCCGCTGTCCAGCGGTGCCAGAGAGATGGCAACCGGCTTAACGATCTTGGGCAAAGGGTTGGAGGAGGAGGTGGAGGAAGAGGAGGGTCCGGTGCTGCTGGCGCTAATGTCTATGGAGGAGGAAGGCAGGGACAGGGCGGCTGAAAGACTGGCTGCGGCTGCTGCTGCTGCGACGGACGGGGGCAGGCCCGGGGTGAGAGGCGGGGGGAAGAGGGGCGACTGGAAGCTGGCGGGGACGGCGGGGGGCGGTGGGAACATAGTGCCCGCGGCGTTGAGGGGGAGGAAAGGGAGGGGAGGGAGGGCGCTGGACCGAATCAGCACCCCCTCTCGGGACATCGTCACTCGGGGAGGGGAGGAGGAGGAGGAGCTTGACGACATCAGGCTGGGGGAGGGAGAGGCAGAGGGAGCGGCCCCGGACCTTCCTGCAGGTACCTTCGCCACGGAGACGCTGCCAGGCACAGGCGGAGGGGAAGACGACGACGACGACGGCGACGACAACATCGAGGCCAGCATCGGCGTCGATGACTTCACCGGTGTTGGCGGCGGGGGCGACAAAGACGACGCCGACGACGAGGACGACGACGACGGTGTGGACAGGACAGCGGCGGTGGCTTCCCCTGAGCGGTAGAAGTGGCCGTGCGTGCGTACGTGCTTGCGCAGGGAACTGGGGTCAGTGTAGCGCTTGTGGCAGCCAGGCATCTTACAGATGTAGGGCTTCTGCTCCTGGTGGGTGCGCACGTGCTTGAAGCGGTCGCTGGAGTTGGAGTAAGCCTTGGAGCAGCCCTTCACCGGGCAGATGTACGGCTTCTCCCCTGGAAAGTCGCCCAACACAACACAAGA
>CM031601.1:39581659-39584159 GCA_018398815.1 Conus ventricosus
TTACTAGCTCAGTAACACCGATCATAGTTGTCATAGCGGATAATTTAAACGATTACTGCAAGGTACTTCAACCTCGGCAGGTACTGTTATGAAACAGTGTGGTCTGCACCAAAGGGTCTGCGAGACATTTTCGAGGGTACTGAAAGTGTGCAACGAACAACGCAATTCTAGGTGTGAGAAAAGAGAATTCTAAACGGACGTATTGAAAATGCAAATCTAGTTTTGATCATATCTATTCGATTACGAGGTAAAACATAATCATTGTTAGGACCATATCGACGCGAGGCCCGTGCAAGTGAAGCTCTGATGTACTGTAGGACCAGATCATGTGCATAATGTACAGCTTTGTGGAAATCTATTCGTGTTTACAGCGGCAGTATGTTTAATTTAGCCTGCTTTCCTGAAGTTGATATAAGAATCTGGTGGAATCATCTTCGAAGCTCTCTGTACATTAAATTTTGTTTTCAATGGAGACTCTTTGCACAGAGTGAGAGAGAGAGAGAGAGAGAGAGAGAGAGGAGAGAGAGAGAGAGAGAGAGAGAGAGAGAGAGAGACAGAGAGAGAGAGAGAGAGAGAGAGACAGAGAGAGAGAGAGAGAGAGAGAGAGAGAGAGAGAGAGAGAGAGAGAGAGAGAGAGGTGTATGTATATGTGTGTGGGCAGGGAGGAACAGTAAGAACCGGGAAGAAAGGTGGGGGGGCGGGGAGCTGTTGGAAGTTCGACTCCCGTGCCCCACCCCCACCCCTCGTACCCACAAAGACGCAGATCATAGAAATGATCACGCCCACCAGCCACGACCGTTTGTGAGTGTCACGTTCCGCCCCACGAATTAAATACTGTCACAAAAAAGCTAGACCTTCGCCAGATCGCCTGTCGGGTTGGAACTTCGTGACATGGGTAAATGCCAGTCTGCTAGCCATGTGTCACACACACACACACACACACACACACACACACACACACACACACACACACACACACACACACTTGCACGCGTGCGCACCCATGCACACATGCGTCAGACATGAACAATTCTAATCAATCAACGATTTAAACTTACCATATAAACATCTAAATGAAGCAATAGCGAACAAAAACGAAAACGAAACAAAACAAAATGTCATGCGGTTTGTTTTCTTTCTTCTTTTTTTTTTTTTTAAATCCAAAACAATTTCATGGCTTTATTAAAAAGAATCACCCAATAAATATCTGAGCAAGAGAAAAGCAAAACTGTTTGGGGTTCCTATGTTTCAACACCGAATTACTTTTCTTCCCCCCCCCTCCCCCACACACACCCATGCACGCACGCACGTGCGCTCACACACACACACACACACACACGCACACAAAAATTATTATATGCACAGTCCAAACACACCACATGGCCCCAACACATGACAGGTCAATACAGCCCTGTCCAACCCTTCACTAGTACGTCTGTGGGACAGTACAACACACCACATGTACACCAACCCTTCACTAGCACGTCTGTGGGACAGTACAAACACACCACATGTACACCAACCTTCACTAGCACGTCTGTGGGACAGTCCAAACACACCACATGTACACAACACATGACAGGTCAATACAGCCCTGTCCAACCCTTCACTAGTACGTGTGTGGGACAGCACAAACACACCACATGTACACAACCCATGACAGGTCAATACAGCCTGTCCAAACCCTTCACTAGTACCTGTGTGGGTCAATACAAACACACCCATGTACACAACCCATGACAGGTCCATACAACCCTGTCCAACCCTTCACTAGTACCTGTGTGGGACCGGTTGTGGATCTTGAGGTTTTCCAGGCGGGAGAAAGATTTCCCACACACCAGGCACTTGTGCGGCTTCTCGTTGGTGTGCGTGCGGATGTGGATCAACATCTTGTACCTGCATCAAAAAACCCACATCAATCATGGATCGGGATCTTGTACCTACATCGGAAAACACACCAATTATGGACCACCGTCTTGTACCTGCATCAGAAAACCCACACCAATTATGGACCACCATCATATACCTGCATCAGAAAACCCACACCAATTATGGACCCCATCTTGTACCTGCATCAGAAAACCCACACAATTATGGACCACCGTCTTGTACCTGCATCAGAAAACCACACCAATTATGGACCACCGTCTTGTACCTGCATCAGAAAACCCACACCAATTATGGACCACCATCTTGTACTTGCATCAGAAAACCCACACCAATTATGGACCACCGTCTTGTACCTGCATCAGAAAACCCACACCAGTTATGGACCACCATCTTGTACCTGCATCAGAAAACCCACACCAATTATGGACTACCATCTTGTACCTGCATCAGAAAACCCACACCAATTATGGACCACCATCTTGTACCTGCATCAGAAAACCCACACCAATTATGGACCACCATCTTGTACCTGCATCAGAAAACCCACACCAATTATGGACCACCATCTTGTACCTGCATCAGAAAACCCACACCAATTATGGATCAATTG
>CM031601.1:39589159-39591659 GCA_018398815.1 Conus ventricosus
CCCGACGGGAGATCGCCCAGCTGCTCAGGGCTTACAACTCCGACGATGACGCAGAGGGCAAAGACAGGTCGCAGGCGGGAGGTCAAGAGGAGGATGGTGGTCAGTTCAGGGAAGGAGGGGTGGAGATCACCAGGGACCAGCTGACCAACGCCACCGTCTCCCAGCTGCTGTCCATGCCCGTCACCATCAGCGTGGAGTCTTCCCAGCCTGCCTCAGAAACGGTCCCCACCACCGCGGCCATCATTCAGCCCACCATCAGTCTAGAATCCAGTCTGCATCGTCCCGGGTTGAAGAACAGAAGTGGATGTGCTCGCACTGACTTCCAGAGCAACCACTGTGTCAGTGGTCAGGCTCATCAGCGCTTGCAGCAACAGCAGCAGAAGCAGGAGGGGAAGATATTCACCACGCCTGACTCTTCACTGGCCGCTCTGTCCTTCCGTGATCCACAGACTGGCCTGACCTTTGTCCCCACCCAGCTCTTGCAGGACGACCTGCCACAGATGGTGTATTACAATGGGGACACGCTGGGGCTGACGGTGGACACGGGCAACCTCCACCAGAGTGTTCGGGACATGGTGCCTTCCCACTTCCTTTTCTATCAGAAAACATGGTAGCGCCCATTGTCGCGTGTTTTACCGGGCGCTAGCGGGCACGCACTTGTCAAGAGAGTTAAGGGAAGCAAGTAATGGTTAGTTTATCAAGATAGGCGTACATGGACTTGTTGAAGGTAATAGTTTTGCAATCACTTAATACAAAGAGATATCGAGTACCTGTTCACCCATAACAAATCCTGTCAATGTTCTCCATACTATACTGACTGTACTTTGGGAGCTGAGGCTAACTATTAGTCTACTCCCAATGTAAATTTTCTATCATTTGTTGCTCATGTTAACCTGTTTGGGTTGGGTCGGAAACTAATTTCGACATTAGCAAAAGGATATCTTTGGGAGCAATGGGGACATTGCGTTCAAAAGCAAGGGGTGTGTGTTATAGGGTGCATACAGATGTAAATTTAACATCGTCCGTGTGTATAGCCACAAAATCGGAAGTCGTGGTCCGTGAAAGAACAAAAAGGATTGACGAACGGAAACCGGGCAATTTGAAACCTGGCGTAGACCCCACGACATCGAAGAGGCTGCACGCAGTGCCTTAAACGGCTTGCTCCCTGCTGTGTGTGTTGTAGTGAAGATGAATAAACACCTATCACCTTCTAGTCGCTGAATTGTTCCATTGAGTGAATGAACCACACGTTCCAACGAACCAACACCACTCGACCACTTGACTACATAAGTATTCATTATTATTATTATTAAGTCATGCAAGAGGAAGCAAAGATCACTCTTCAAGTCATGCAAGAGGAAGCAAAGTGAGTTATCTGTCGGTCGGCAGGGTGGGGACGAGAAAGGGGAGACGAAAACTGGACAGGTTGTGGGAAGGGGGTGGGGGTAGGGGGTGGGGGAGGGGGGAGGCGAGGACTGGGGAAAGGGAGAGGGTTACACTGAGTGACCCCCTCCACCTCAAATCTGTTCCTCCGGCGCCCCCCCCCCCCCCCCCCCCATCCTGCAACCATCCTCATTCACCCCTACCCCCCCCCCCCCTCTCATTTTCCCCACCCCTATTCAGCTTCCCATAGCCTTGTCCCCTTTCTTGGCTCATCTCACCCACGCCGGGTACTTCTCCGCTTGCTCGTTTGTTTGGAGATTGACATTGTGGTGTTGGACAAATCCCTCTTCAATTCATGCAACACGAAGCAATATGAGTATCAGGGAAGGTGGAAGGGGGGGGGGGGGGGGGGGGAGAAAAAGGGGGGGGGGGGAAGAAGATGGGGAGTGGGGGGGGGGGGGGCTGTTCGACAGTCACTTTTCAATTCAGTTGGGTGGAACCCAAGGAAGAAGAAGGGGTGGGGTAGGGGGCGGAGATTAGGAGGGAAAGTGTTGTAAAGTCCACTGACCTGAAACTCAGTGTTCTTTCGTCGTAAACAGTTCTGGCTGTTTTCCATCCATTTTCCTATTCGCCTCTTTCTTTTCACACGTTTTTTTTCTTCTTTAACTTTCTTGCTTTCTTCCTTTTCTTTTTCTTTTTTTTTTTTTTTTTAATGTTTAAGCACGGTCGTGTGGTTTGTACATATAAAACAGGTTGAAATATATGAGACTTGGATTAACGTGTTTGTTGATTCGGTTTCGTTTGTATGAATGTTTACTCTCTCTCTCTCTCTCTCTCTCTCTCTCTCTCTCTCTCTCTCTCTCTCTCTCTCTGTGTGTGTGTGTGTGTGTGTGTGTGTCTGTGTGTTAAGAGAGAGAGAGAGAGAGAGAGAGAAGAGAGAGAGAGAGAGAGAGAGAGAGAGAGAGAGAGAGAGATGAAACGAAATGAAATCTTTATTCCATAAGGCCAAGGCCCTCTTTGGAAGAGGGGAACAAAACCAATACCTATGAACATCATTACATACACGTACATAAATATACACTCAATAGCAATCTGCCGCGCTTTAAATGCTTGATAA
>CM031601.1:39596659-39614334 GCA_018398815.1 Conus ventricosus
AAGGATAAGCGGGCCATCTTGCCAGTTTTCGCCTTCATCTCATTCAGCTCAGTTCCCTCGCGGCACGCGGTGACTTTGGTGTCCGGAAGTGTTTGTTGATCTGCGTGAGCTTACGGGACTCCAGCACAGGCGACTAAGTGGGAACGACACTTATCCTCGCCCCTCTTGATGCATGGTGTGAAGGAAAAAAGGCAGCCAGCCAAGAAAGGAACGTTTTCCCCGCGCGAATAGACCTCACCGGCTCGCGGCTCGCGCGGGCCTCATTATCATAGAGTTGCTAGGGGGCCACAAGCTCTCGCGGGAGGCTGAAACAATGGCGGCTGATACGAACAGCGCGACAGACTTGCTCAAAGGCATCCATGATTCCGTCGGCCCTCCATACTTCAAAGTACGCACGCTCTATAAACTGACTTATCGAGGAAAAACAGTTGCATCCTTGGGGAGGTCGCTATCGCATTCGGAGTCACATTCCACGTCACGCCTCTGGGAAAAGAGAGAGAGAAGAGGGGGAGAGAGAGAGGGGAGAGAAGAGAGAAAAAAGAGAGAGAAAGAGAGAGAGAAAGAGAGAGAGAAGAGAGAAGAGAGAAGAGAGAGAGAGAGAGAGGAGAAAAAGAGAAAAGAAGAAAAGAGAGAAAAGAAAAAAGAGAGAGAAAAGAAGATGAGAGAGAGAGAGAGAGGAGAAAGAGAGGAGAAAGAGAGGAGAGAGAGAAAGGAGAGAGAGAGAGAAAGAGAGAGAGAGAGGAAAGAGAGAGAGAGAAAGAGAGAGAGAGAAAGAGAGAGAGAGAGAGAAAGAGAGAGAAGAAAGAGAGAGAAGAGAGAAAGAGAGGGGAGAGAGAGAAAGAGAGAGAGAAAGAGAGAGAGAGAAAGAGGAAAGAGAGAGAGAGAGAAAGAGAGAGAGAGGGGAGAAAAGAGAGAGAGGAGAGAGAAAGAGGAAGAGAGAGGAGAGGGGAAAGAGAGAGAGAGAGGAGAGAGAGAAAGAAGGAGAAAGAAAGAAAGAGAGAGAGAGGAGAGGGAGAGAGGAAATATGAATACTCTAACAACAGACAGGTTGTAGCTTGTGGCCCCCCTTCTATGCTGCCTGCGGCTGGGCCCGCGCACCGAATGTGACCTATTTTCTGATTGGCTAAAAAATCCTTTCTCCGGTGAGGTCTATAAACTCACGACACGAAATGCTTCCCTGTTTTCACTTTCTTTGTTTGTTTTGTTTTCTGTTTGTTCGTTCGTGTGTTTGTTTCCCCACCAGAATACAGTGACTTTTTATAATCCGGTTTTAACAAAAGCTTAATGAAAAGATGGAATGCGGCCCAAGAACAAAACTGTCACTTCTGCTGTGGATCCGCGGTGCGGATCTGGATCACTGGGTGCATTCGTTATCCGTTCAGTCTAGGCAGAGGTCTGTGTTCTCCCAAAGCATCCTTCTGGCTTTGTTTCTGTGTTTTTTTAGCCAACTTCCGGCTTCGTTTCTTTGTTTGTTTTAGTCAACTTCGGCTTCGTGTCTTTGTTGTTTTAGTCAACGGTTTGAGAAGTTGGTTCTTCCTGTGCCTTTGGTCTGTTGAAATCTAGACATCCAAGAATTTCAGCACTGAGTAACACTGACCCTAAGAGCCGTCTTCTGAAATGTTATAAAATTCTACCCAGATTTTTTTTCTATCTTGCATGCGCGCGCGCGCGCGGCGCGCGCGGCACGCACGCCACACACACACACACACACACACCCCACACACACACACACACACACCCACACAAAACAGGCTTAACTGCAAAATTGGCCGTGAACATCTCAAGATTTCATCAAGATTTTTTGTACACATCTTTGTGAAGGAGTATGCCATCATCTCCTCTGAATTTCAGTCGATCTGTGGACATTTTCTTTTGGATTTATCAAAATTTATGTACAAGCGTGCCAAGCGAGTGAGAGAGAGTGCTGTGAAGACAGTTGAACTTCGCAGCATGCGACTGCCCGCTGGCGTTAGTGATACTTGTCGCCACTTCTTGTATCAGGCTGGCGATGGGGAAAATGAATCCTGGACCTGGAAGTAGAAACAAAACTGTCAAACAAACCAATCTGGATACTCCCGTCCGTTGCGAATCATCGGATAGAAACATCAGGGAAGAAGACCGGCGAGAAAGACTCCCGCAAACGGAGCCTACTTTGACTTCGTTGATGGAACTCCTTACCGGCATGAAACAAGATCTGGCAAGTGGACTCGACTCCGTGAACGTACGACTGGACCCCCTCGTGACTCCGTCGCGGGATACGAAGAAGTGGTCGGTCATTGCATGAGACAGTCAGTGCTGTCAAGGAAGAGAATGAAGTGTTGAAACGACAGAATCAAAAACTACTGGACAGGTTGGGGAGACGGAGAAGAATTTGGACGATTTG
Source organism: Conus ventricosus (assembly GCA_018398815.1). Classification (NCBI taxonomy): domain Eukaryota; kingdom Metazoa; phylum Mollusca; class Gastropoda; order Neogastropoda; family Conidae; genus Conus; species Conus ventricosus. The sequence continues at coordinate 39,599,043 of CM031601.1, forward strand.
GGAAAGGCAGATCCAAAAGAAACAATTTGATTTTCAATGGTTTGAAGCGCACGGCTCAAAATGAATCAGGGGACGACTGTGAGAAATTGTGAAAGATGTGATTCAAACCACTTGAAAATTGAAGGGAACTTAGATTTGAACGCGTTCACCGTTTTGAGTAGTGGCCCTAAATGCACCCATCATCGCATGTTTTCAAACTTCAAGGACAACAAACGGTTCTGAAAGAAAAGAAGAACTTGAAAGAAAGTCAGACGGGAAAACGTTTCCTTCATTGGTGAAGATCTTTAAAAGAGAGTGCGAGATCCCCGCCGTCTGCTCTTGCCTTTTCTGAAGAAGGCAAAGTCGGAAAAGAAACAGGCATTCTTGAAGTTTGACTCACTCATGATTGACGGCAAGACGTTTGACTACGACAGAGCCACCCAGGGACTGAAAGAACGACCACGAAGATGAAGTTTCAGGCCGGCCCATTTCCCAGGCAAGAAAGAGTCCCGAACGACCCCCTTCCTCTTGGCCTTGTCAGCAACACGTTTTGAGGATCCTGTCGTTCATTCAACGCACCCGCATTCTCCGCATATATTTTCTGAGTTTCAGATAATGTCTTGGAACATTCAAGGTCTTTTTGGAAAACTAAGATGTCCATTCTTTCAAATCTTTTTTGTACTCAATTAAAAATCTTCGCACTCTGTGAAATGTGGTTTTTGAAAAAAAATGTGACATTGAACTTGCATTCCCTAACTATACAGTTTTTTTTCTGCCCACGCAAGAAGCGAATGAAAGGAGGTGTCGTTGTTTGTGTTCAAAAGGATATTTCGTGTTATGTGGAAAGGTTACTGGAACGGCTCAGGACTGTGTCATTCTGAAAGTAAGTCAGTCTCTTTTGCACTCGTCCATTTATATTCTTACATGTTTTGTTTATATTGCACCTGAACGTTCGGTTATATACAATGATGACAATATTGAAGGTTTTGATATTCTTGAGAGCTACATGACGCAAAAAAATGACTATTTATCCCGATTTACCATGGCTGTTTATGTGGAGATTTTTAATGCTCGCACTTCTGGCCTTTCAGATGTGGATATTGATAACAGTAACCGGCATATTCAAATGTTTGATGACTTGAAGGAAATTTATAAATATCATTTGTAACAGTCGCAAGTCTAAAGATACAGCAGTAAATAATTTGGTAGAAAATTGATAGACTTATGCAGAGAATTTGAATGATCATTGTAAATGGAAGATCCAACAGTGACAAAGATGGTGAGATCACATGTACAGCAAACAGAGGTAAAAAATATTTTGGATTATTTATTTGCTCGTTTTCCTTATTTGAACTGATCACAGATATGTATGTTGCAAACAGATCTGAATCCGACCATTTTCCAATTGCTATCCCATCCGTTCAAGATATGTTGAAGAGATTAGAGAAGAAGAAAGTATTGTCTTGGAGGAAATGCCAAATATGTTTGGAAAGAAAAACTTAAGAGACAGCTTTTACTCAAATTAAAGTGACAGGGTAGAGTCTGAATTTGAAGAATTCATTCTAGCATTGGATCAAAAAAACTGATGTTGGCATGTCAGATTATGTCTCCCTTTTTTTTTAAAGGGCCGCAGGGGAAAAAGAAAATTGACAAAGAAGAAAAACTTAAATTCTCCATTGCAGCCACCATGGTGGGATCTGAATGTGAAGTTAGTAAAAAAATAAAATTAGCGTACTGAACACTTTTAGATATACAAACTCACAACCGATTTTGGGAAAAATTATCTAGCTCAAGAAAAGTTTCAAGGATTTATGCAAAAGGAAACAGACTGAATATAATGAGAAACCTTTGAATGAGCTTAAGTTTCTTGTAGCAATAAAGATTCAAAGGCATTCTGGCAAAAACTGAAAAATATTACCTCATCAAAGATGAATAGGCAAGTGAAATTCTACCACGCACATGGTTTGACTACTTTAAATCATTATTCCACTTAGAAATGTCTTTTTTTTGTTCAGAATTTTAATGAGGCCGTTAAAGACAAAAGTAACTACGCATGACCCAAACAGTTTTTTGAGAATTGCATTAAAATTTTTGTATGAATGAGGAGATAAGTGAAAGTGAAGTGTTAAATGCCCTGAATAAAATCAAAAGTGGCAAAGCACCAGGTCCGGATGGTCTATCTTCCCGACTTTTTCCGTCATGCACTGATATCCATGCCAAATTTTGTTGCCTCTGTTTAACAAAGTTTTTACAACTGGGGTTTCCCCGAATGTTGGTCTAAGGCGGTAATCTTTCCACTGCACAAGAAAGGTAGCACTGAACAAATTGAAAATTACAGGGGCATATCACTGTTAAAAAATTTTTCGGTAAATTATATAGTACAATATTGAATGAAAGGTTAACAAAATTCTGCAGTCAAGGCAGATTTGATCCCCGGAAGCCCAGGGGTTTTCGTAAAGGTTATAGTACAATTCACAACATTTTTTCTCTGCAATCTCTCATACAAAAATATCTCACAAGGAAAGGTGGTCGTTTCTATACTCTTTTTGTTTACTTTTCAAAGGCGTTTTACAGTGTTGATAGAATGAAGTTGTTGTATTTACTGTTGCAAAGGGGTATTCCATGGTAAACTATTCTTATCATTACAAAGCATGTACAAAAGTGTAAAAGCAGCTGTGAAAATTGGAACAAATATAACAGAGTATTTTGATTGTATTTCTGGTGTTAGACAAGGATGCATTTTGAGTCCCCTGTTTTTTCAATTTTTCTTTCAGAACTGGAACAAGAGCTTAATAATTTTGGTACTAGAGGAATAGACGTGTTTGCGCATCCATTTGATATATTCTTACTAATGTACGCAGATTTCATTGTCTTGGGCTCAGATTCAGTGGCAGATTTACAGAAGAAGATAAATTGTTTAGAACATTATTGTAAAAAATGGGGTCTCATGGTCAAAATGGGGTAAACTAAAGTGATAGTATTCAAAAAAGGTGGGTTTTTTTAAAAATTGTGAGAAATGGTACTATACAGGAAAACAGATAATTGTAAATCTAGTTATAATTATTTGGGTTATTTTTGGTTCAACTCTCAAATGGTCAAAATGTGTTGAAAATTTATTTAGGAAAAGCACCGAGAGCTGTTGCGGGGATTAAAAGACTATACTTTAGACTCAATTATCCCTGCCTCTACAGTTTTTTAAAATCTTTGATGCAAAAGTTAAACCCATTTCTCTTGTATGGATCTGAAGTCTGGGGGTTTCAGCAGTAAAGAGACGTTTAAAGGGTTCAGGTCAAAATCTGCAAAATGATCCTAGGGGGTTTGGGGGATATAAAGAATGACATAGCTCTGGGTGAATTTTGGTAGATTTCCGTTTTACATTGATGCTTTCATTCGATTAGTTTAAGTAAAGGATCAAATTGATTGACATGCCTCACCATAGGTACCAAAAAAATGTTTTTATGATGCTACATGCTCATGATACTTCAGGCAGAACGAACTGGGGAACACACATTCGAAAACTGGTTTTGTACCCATTGTTTTGGGGATGTTTGGGCAATGCAGAATTGTGGAGTATTTTGTCATTCTTTTAAAAACGTTTAAGATGCGATTACGTGATTTTTCACAATCAGAAATGGCACGATTCCCTCACAAATCACCTGAATATTTAGACTACCATCCAACATAATGCGTGCAATTACATAGATGAAATGAAATGAAGTGAACTTCGTAGAGTTGTTTGTTTGTACGAACAAACAAATTACCTTTAAACGGGGTGTCCCCGTTATGGAAACCCACGTCCAACCCTTTTTTGCAATGTGATGGTCAGCATATTGAAGATATTTTTCATTTTGTGTTTGTATGCCCGAAAAAACTCCACCCTTCGTAGAAAGTTCATTCCTTTGTATTATTATAGATTTCCGTCAATTTTCAAACTTCGACAACTTTGTACGACCACCAATGGAAACCTTATCTACAAAATTGGGTATATCTTACTAAATGTCTACACTTAAGAAATAGCAATGTTCACCTCTCATCTATTAACTAATTTTGATAAAATATTCTGTTGTTCATATGGGCCAAAAAAGGCTGCAAAAACTGAATAAATTATTGTTATTGTTATTGTTATTACACCACACACACACACGCACACACACACACACACACACACGCACCACACACACACGTGACACCCAAAATTATTTCCCTATGCTCTTTGCCACGTCTACGAACGTGGCAACAGGGGGATGGGGAGGGGGTGGAGGGGGCAAAAGCAAAAGATCAGGGCAACACCACACACTCACACATTCGTAAAGAGAGAGAGAGAGGGGAGAGAGGGGAGAGGGGAGAGAGAGAGAGAGAGAGAGAGAGAGAGTGAGTGGTTGTGTGTGTGTGGGTGTAGAGAGAGAGAGTGAGAGAGAGAGAGAGAGAGAGAGAGAGAGAGAGAAGAGAGTAAGGGGAGAGAGAGAGATCATTAGTTGTTTCTTTCAGTTGCCTTTTTCCAATGTTCGTTGCTTGTGATATGAAATTTCAGTAGATCTATTGTCACGTTTTCATTGTTGCTCGACAAAACATTTGCAATACGAGTCTGGTCAGTAATATAAGACGGTGAGTGAAGTAAAGTGCATTGCCTTCGGATATCTTTTGTAAGCTGTACAGTAGAATAAGAAATGAACTTCATTTTCGGTTTCTTGTATCACGCGACGGACATTTACCATCAGCCTGTTTTTCATCCATAAACCATCACTTGCAATCATTAAGCCTACTAACCCTCAGTCCAAATCTTACAAAATCATCTCTGTGCCATTTATTTGTAATTAAAGACAATCAGCTTTTTGCCTGAAAAATGTTCTTAAAACAATTATACCATTTATATTTGTCATTGACTTCTAATGTTGAATGTCAGTTTTGCATATTACACAAAATAAATCTGTTTTTAAATTCAGCAACAACAACAACAACAACAACAACAACTATGTTCTCTTCAAACTCCTTTAAACATTCACACTATAAGAGTCCATTTTCACATAAATTGTTCTGCACACTGGTTACCCAATTGTTATGGAGAGAGAGCGAGAGAGCGAGCGAGAGAGAGGAGACAGACAGACAGACAGACAGACAGACAGACAGAAGGACAGTGACAGACAGACAGAGACGCAGAGGGAGACGGAGAGAAAGAGAGAGAGAGAGAGACAGACAGACTACAGACAGACAGCCGATTTGATGGCCTCGATGAGATGGTGCTCTCTCTCTCTCTCTATGCCGCCTCTCCCTCCCTCTCTCTGTCTCTCCTCCCCCCCCCCCCCCCCCTCTCTCTCAGCTTTTTTTTTTTTTTATCCCTAGTCCGCTCTTCATTCTAAAATCGATCAATGCCAGTAGCCAGTGAACTGAGGAAGGAAAAGAACCAGTGCATGTGCCCGAGTTGAGGTGTCGCCGCTCGTTTGTATTTTCACACTTTCCTTTAAGGCACAAGGTCTGGCGTACACGTGTTTTGCAGGACAGGCCTTGTGGGCGCTGTTCTCCACCCCCCCCCCCCCCCCCCCCCCCCCCCCCCCCCCGACTTATTCCAACACGCACGCGCGCTCACACACGCACACGCACACACACAAAGGCAGAGAGAGAGAGAAGGAGGGAGAGAGACGGGAGGGGGGAGAGGGAGGGAGGGACGTAGGGAAGGAGGGAGGTAGGGAGATTCCGCTTATAGTCACGCACGCGCGCTCTACGACTCATCTGCTCTCTCTCTCTCTCTCTCTCTCTCTCTCTCTCTCTCTCTCTCGCTCCCACTTTGTCTCTCTCTTTCTCTCTCTCTCGCCCACTCTCTCTCTCTCTGTGTCTCTCGCTCTCTCTCTCTCTCTCTCTGTCTCTCGCTCCCACTCTGTCTCTGTCTCTTTCTCTCTCTCTCGCTCTTCTCTCTCTCTCTCTCTCTCTCTCTCTCTCTCTCTCTCCACACACACACACACACACACACACACGCACGCACGCCACACACGACTGCACTGGATCCCGCCGGTCCTCTGCACTGGCGGTAATCTGGTTGAACAAGGTAGCTGAGACAGACAGTATCAAAGGGAACCAACCGAACTCAATCAGTCACACTGACTACATCGGGGTCAACTTGGACATTTTGTGAAAACAATGGAAGGCGTCAAACAACAAAAAATCATCTCTCTCTCTCTCTCTCTCTCTCTCTCTCTCTCTCTCCCTCCCTCTCTAAAAGAACACCGATAGAGGGGAAAGAGATGGGGGGGGGGGGGGGAGAGAGAAGAGAGGGAAAAGTGATAGAGAGAGGGAGAGATACAGAGAGGGGGAAAGACGGAGGGACGGACGGTGGAAGTCTGGGAGGGATGGAGGAGGGCGGGGGGGGGGGGGGGGGGAGAGAGGAGAGAGAGAGAGAGAGAGAGAGAGAGAGAGAGACAGACAGACAGACAGACAGAGAGAGACAGACAGCCAGACAGAAGTATAGAGAGGGAGAGGACAGTTGAATCTAAGGCCTTGGTCACTTTTGAGGGTTTGTGAACATCATTCCATCACAACAGTCATAAACAATATCATACACAAGCATGGTGAACACACACACACACACACACACACACACACACACACACACACACACACACACAGAAGGAAGAAGAGACGGACAGATTTTGACAGAGACAGACAAAATGAGACAGAGACAGAGACAAAGAGAAAGATGTGCCCATTCATCTTACACACACACACACACACACACACACACAGACGACAAGTACTCGGAACAAACTAGAAAATGCTCCTCTTAAAACAACATCAAAAAGGATAGATATATAAAAAAATTTAAAAAATGGTACATGTCCTTTTGCCGTGGGTTACTGCGGTTGACGCAAGTCGACGGCACATGAGCGGGCTCAGAACTTCCTTTGAGGAGAAGGAGAAGGGAAGATGGGAGAGGTGGAGTAAGGAAGGAAGTGGGGGGGGGGGGGGGGGGGGGGGGGAAGTAGTTTGGTTCATCTACCGCTTCTCTGCATTCGCCAGTGAAACGAGTTTTGCAGGAATGGGAACGGGGAGTGGAGGTGGGTAAGGGATTGGGACGTGTGTGCGTGCGTGCGTGCGTACGTGTGTGTGTGTGTGTGTGTGTGTGTGTGTGTGTGTGTGTGTGTGTGTGTGTGTGTGTGTGTGTGTGTGTGTGCGTGTGTGTGAAGAATAGCTTGGGAAGGGCTCTAAGAGATGCCTCGATGGGTTATCAATTTCACAACTGTTTCATAAAATCATTGCTTGCCAAGCGTGACACGAGACCGATTTGTATAACTTTTGACAGTTATTTGGGAAAGAAAGGGAGGAAGGGAGAGAGGGAGGGAGGGAGAGACAGAGACAGAAAGAGAGAGACTGAGATTGTGAAAGGGAGGATAGGAAGGGAAAGAGACAGACGGAAGGCCATGAAACACTGAGACAGACACATAAACAGAGCTGGTGAGTGTGTGCGTGCGTGCGTCCGTGCGTGCGCGGTGTGTGTGTGTGTGTGTGTGTGTGTGTGTGTGTGTTGTGCGTGCGTGCGTGCGTGCGTGCGTGCGTGCGTGCGTGCGTGCGTGGGGCGTGTGTGTGTGTGTGTGTCGTGTATGTGCGCGTGCGTACGCGTGTGTACGTGTATGACATAGAGAGAGACAGACAGACAGACAGACATAGACAGAGAAACAGACAGACAGAATAGACAGACAGACAGAGACAGCCAGACAGAGGCCGAGAAAGAAGGAGAGAGCACCCCTTACCCTACCCCACCCCCATCCCAAATCATCCTTCGTCTCTCACCACCAAGCGAGCCTGACCCGATTCCTCCCCCCCCCCCCCCCCCCCCCCCCCCCCCCCCCCCCCTCTCTTCAGTTTCCCCCAACCCACCCCACCCCACCCTCTCCTGACTCCCTCTCCTCTCCCCCCCCCCGGCCCTCCTCCCCTTCCCTTTAGTCCCCCACCCCCCTCGATACCCCCCGCCGATCAAGGCCCCCCACTGCTTGTTGATCAGCGCGGGGATTATGGCTCTCGCTTTCCTCCGGTGTTGTGACCATAGCGTTTCCTGCCGCCCCAGTCAGACCTCTTCACAGCCAGGTTCCAGTTCTCCACACTTCACTGCACCGCGTCCCCTCCACCCCGCTCCTTCCTCTGTCTCTCTTTCTTTCTGTCTGTCTGTCCCCCCCCCCCCCCCCCCTCCAAGAAACTGTTGGAAGGGTAAAAAGGGAGAAAGAGGGAGAGGAGGGGGTGGGTAGGAGAGCGTGTCGGAGAAGGAGGTGGGGAGGCGGCGGAGCCGGTGGTCGGATGGCGAGGGTGGGGGTAGAGGATGGGAAGAAGGGGGGGGGGGGGGGTGACATGAGATCCCTGCTTTTCATAACATTCAACGGCGCCAGTAGCAGCGTGAAACGGGAAGAGGGTGTTGGTGTGTGTGTGTGTGTGTGTGTGGGGGGGGGGGGGGGGAGGGGGTGCACACACATACACACACACGCACACATACACACACACACACACACACACTCTCTCTCTCTCTCTCTCACTTCCTAACGCTCTCTCCTCCCCTCATCGAACACAGACTTGTGTTTATTTACTTCCACGGGCGCAGTCATGCAGATCCCCGAGCCACCGGAGCGTGGTGGGCGCTATACGACCCATAATTTTTCCCCTGCTGTATGCCGCTGGCAGCCGCCTGCCGGGTCTTCATAACTCCCCCCCCCCCCCCCCCCACACACACACACCTCCCAACCCCCACCGTGTATGACCAACACGCCGTGACGCGGCCACTGGGGACCCCTTGATGCTCCATCCTCAGGCCGCTGTGTGACGAGGTCTGACGTCCAGTCCCATGGTCTGACGTCCGTAGGGGAGGACAGTGAACTGCGACAGGTTCACCGTGTATGGGGCACGGCATGACGGAAGGCGGAGCCCATCCCTCTCCTTCCATCCCCTTTACCTTCCCTGACCTGAGTCAGGTACCCATTTCCTGATGGGGCGGACAGCGGTGGGCTTTTCCTGATGGGGCGGACAGCGGTGGCTTTTCTGATGGCGGACAGCGGTGGGCTTTTCCTGATGGGGCGGACAGCGGTGGGCTTTTCCTGATGGGGCTGACAGCGGTGGGCTTTTCCTGATGGGGCGGACAGCGGTGGGCTTTTCCTGATGGGGCGGACAGCAGTGGGCTTTTCCTGATGGGGCGGACAGCGGTGGGCTTTTCCTGATGGGGCGGACAGCGGTGGGATTTCTGAGCCCGTAGAAATCCGACCCCACCGGTGGTTCGAACTCACGGTCCCCGTCAGCTCCGCGGGCAAGCGCTGGAACACGTGATTGCAGCCTCCATCTCAGACTTGTGACAGCCCGCCATCAACGTAGGTGTGAAGTGACCTTTGGTCATTTACCATTGAAGTGAAGTTTTGACAAAACGATTGAAGAACAGCTGGAGTTTCATATCGATTAAAGAATGTGACACTGGCAGCTGTTTGTACTGATTCAGTTACCTGAAGGAAATGATTGTTGAAAGTGTTAGCAGACCACATAGTCGCAGTATTATCTGATTTCTTTCTCGACTTGTCATTTATTTCATTAACAGCACGCCATAATGATGCTGTATCCCTGTTTGCGTTTATCAGTTTCCTAAAATGCTCAGATTTTGATTTTCTAACTAGATCTGATACTCTGTTTCTCTGCTTTTTATATTCATCTACTTTTTTTTGCAGTTTTAAGTGCATCCCTCAGTGCCATTTCTATAATAATGTCTTTCGTCAGCCAGCTGGGAAGTACTCTGTGTTTTACCCTTTTTCTTCTAAGTGGGGCATGTTTATCAACGATTGAGAGAAAGATATTATACCAGGTATTATACGCTTCATTTGGATCTGTGTAATTGAGTACACTGTAGAAAGGAGCTAAGCTTAAGTCGAGGAAAAATTCATCCTTACTGAAATTTTTGAAGCAGCGATATTGAATGGTTGTGTGGCCCTTATTCTGTTGCTTTGGAAGTTTACAAGACCAAGTGCACAAAATGAGACAGTGGTCGCTTATGCTTTTGTCGCCCACTGTTATGTTAGATACCATGGCTTTGTTGTTTGTGTAGATATGATCCAGCAATGTAGAAGATGTCTTTGCGATTCTAGTTGGATTATGAATAAGCTGATGCAAGCCAAAGAGTGTGGTGGTCGCATCCAGGCAGGCTGCCGTTTTAAACAGATCAATGTTAAAATCACCGAGAAGAATGACATTTGGATAGCTCTTATATACATCATCCATCATGCGTACAAAGTTGTCATACCAAAGGAAAGTGGCAGCGGGATTCCTGTACACATATCCAACTAGAAGAGGGGCTGAGTTGGAGGGTTTGACCTGCAGCCACATGCATTCAACATTATCAGGCTCAAGGTCACGCCGCCTTTTTGTACAGTGAGCGATGCTTTGATGAATATATATTCCAAGTCCTGTTTCACCAGAGTGATGTGCATCGCGTCGGACAAAGTTATAGTTAGTTATGGATAAAGCTGTATCAGTGAAACGGGAGTCAAGGCGAGTTTCACTAAAACCAAGCAGATGAATAGAAGGGGATTCGTTTAGAAGAAAACAGACATCATGAATCTTATTTGGCAGATGATAAACATTTAGGTGACCAATGCGTAATCCAGCATCAGTATTAATTACATTACAATGGTCCATTGTATTAATTCTAGAGTAAAGTCCTGAGCAATAAAACAAAATAGATATACTGTTACAACAACAATTAAATATAAAATCAGCAATACTGTTACAACAACAATTAAAATATAAAATCAGCAATCATAGAGAGAGAGAGAGAGAGAGAGAGAGAGAGAGAGAGAGAGAGAGAGAGAGAGAGAGAGAGGAGAGAGAGAGAGAAGAGAGAGAACAGACAGACAGACAGACAGACCAAACTTTGGAATTCACCGTAAATTTAGTTGTGCTTGTAAGCATAGAAGAATACTAACAACAAAACGCTGCACATGGCAGAATGGTTGGGTAGGATTTCCTTTCTCCCGCCTCCTTTCCCAAGTCGACGTTTACTATATTCATACTTTAACTGATGCATCGTTTTTTTCTGTCTTGTTTACGAACAAACTTAAATTAATTGTAGTTTCCCGCTTTTCGATCCATATTCAACTACGGATGAAACGGGGATGGATGGAGGAAATGATAAGAGAAAAGGAGTGGGAGGAGTTTGAGGAAGTGACGGTGTCTGAGAAAGAAAAGAAATCCTACCCACTGTTCTGCCGACACCTGAGAAATGACGAACAAAAAACAAAAGCAGGAGATCCCATAAATATTTGTGTCACTCTCTTCAAGAGAGCCCGGATGGACTTACAAACTGGTCGAGTGGAGAGTTGTTGGCTAAAGTAACATTTTAGTAAGACAAGATAATCTACTGACAGAAAGGAGCGTTCTGGATAATTCCGTGAGCTGCTTTCTGTCAACAGATTATCTTCTCTTACGGGTGTACCCTGTAAACTAGAAAAATAAAGAAGATTTCTCGTTTCACCCATCGAAAGAGACAAACAAGTTACAAGACAACACATGACGCATTTCGACCTCTTTGGTCTGGTCTTCTTCAGCTAAAACAAACAACATTCAAGAAAACATGACGCTTCGACTTTTGGTCTGGTCTTCTTCAGCTGAGACAACATAAGACGTGAAACGAAGAAAGAGCAGCCACTCATCTTCTCAAACTGGGCACAAAATAGATGTGGAATGAAAAGCATAGTGTGAACGAACAACTTGACCCAGGTTTCTACCTGGGGAAACCGACTACGCCGGGTACCTCCTCCACACAAAGATACAGACTCCAACCAAGCGTGCCAGCTAACAACTCCGCCATACAACCAACCGACAATAGTTAAGTAAGCTGCAGCGACCATCTTGTCACCAACAGTATTAGCTGTTAGGACGGTAAATTCAAGGTACAACGCAATCTCCGTTTTGATTGCAGTGCATGTTACCGTCGTTTGTCGTCTATTCCGTGGCTTGGCTAACCCCCATTTAAGAGGAAATCTTAAATGAAGCAGGGAACAGTAAACAGTGAATAACAAAACAACCAGCGTAACTCTTGATCCCATGATGAAATGAATACACACCCACAACGCCAGACGAATGCTGCTTACACCAGTGAATCGCCTAGCAGGCTTAACTCCACATAGCACACAGAACAAACAAGAAGACATCCCCGAAAAAAAGTTTTTCCAAGTTGTTATATCCCTTTAATTAAAAGGCCATCAAAAACCAGTAAAAAACCCAATGGGAATAATGAATAAGCCCTTTTTTCAAGACTGGCACACCCTTTTTTCTTTCTTGAATATAGCCCGACAAACGGGGAAACCCAAAGTAAAAAATCCCCCAAATAAATCATTTTAAATTGGCTTTGAAGGAAATTTTAAAAGATGCGGGGCATAGTAAACGTAAGAAACCAACAAATTTGGGGTAACTTTTGTTTCCATGTGAACTAAATAAGGCCCCAAACCCCCTAAGGTGGGGAAAAGCCCTTTGGCCTCTGGCCCACCCCCCCGCCTCACGCAGTCTTCGTCACACCTGTGGAATTCCCTCCCTGAGTAAAACGACGAAGAAGAAGCAAACCCCTTTTGCGTTGTTCGGTTTCCAACGGGCAATGGGGGTGAAGGGCCCCGGTAGGCAATGGGGGAAAAGGGTTTTCGGGACTGGCAAAAACCCCAAAATTTTTTAATGCCCCAAGGTCAAAGAATCAGTATTTTTTAGATGGCACAATCAGAATTTTTTAAATAATTTTTTTTGGGTGTCCAAAAGTTAATTGTTCTCGTTTTCTTTCATATGGTATAAAGGTCAAGTCGGGGGGCTCGGGACCCGAGGGAATTGAAACCCCTTTTTTTGGGGTGTCCTGCGCGTGTTTGAAACCCATCGCCCCCAACCCCCCCAGCGCAGGCCTCCAAGGGTGGTACGGGAAACGTTTAAAAAGGCAGGGGGAAGACGGTGCTTCTCGGGGTTTCCCCCAGCACCTTTGGGTGTTTTTTTTTTCTTCTTTGAAAAAAAACTAGGCTGCCCCGGGAAAAAGGTCCAGGGGAACGGGGGACGAAAGCCCCCACTGCCCACAGGGAAAGTACTGTTGCCAGGGGGAAAAAGACTAAAAATTTTGGTTTTCTTCTTGGGGCAACAAGACCTTTAGGGCCCGAAAGTTTTGGCTGTGTCTGGAGGGGGCCCCGTCTTCATTTTGTCCGTGGGCGGGGGTGGTTGGGTCTGGGGGGTTGTGCTGGGGCAGCTGGGGGGGGTTTGTTTTTCGCCAGGGGGGTTTCTGCGGGTCAGGAAATCCGGGCTGGTACCCCCAGGGGGAAAGGCTTTTTTAAAGGGGTGTTTAGGGTGCCCCCTGTAGTTTAATTTACTTTTTTCGGGAAGAGTTATGCCCCTTGATTTTTTAATGGATTTGTTTTTGCGCGTCCCTTTTACCCATCATAAAATACACCCGAGGCCCCAAGGGTGGTACAGGATGTTTTAAAAAGGTAGGTAAAAGACGGTGCTTCTCTGGGTCCCCCCGAAACCCCTTTGGGGTTGTTTCTTTTTCTTCTTTGCCTTAACTAGGGGGCCCTGGAGAAAGGTCCAGTGGACGGTGAGGAAAGACCCCTAAACCACAGGGAAAGCCCCGTTGCCCCGTGGGGAAAGTTTACACCTTTGGTTTCCCTCTCTTGAGGGCACTTTAGGCCCGTATGGGGGAAAGTTTGGGCGTGTCTGGAGTGGCCCCGTCTTCATCTGTCCGGGGGCGGGGGGGTTTGGGTTTTCTGTGGGGGGGTGCTCGGAAAGCGGGGAGGGTGGTTTTTTTTTCGCCGGGGGGGCTTGCAGTATAAAATTGGGGTGGTAAAACCCAGGGGGATGAACTTTAAGGTGTTTGAGCTGCACCCTGTATTTCTAATTTCCCTCTGTTCAGGGGGGGCATTTAGCCCCTTGATATTTAAGGGGTTTTGTCCTGCCCCGTGCCTGTCCCCTTCGTAAACACAGCGCAGGCCCCCAAGGGTGGTACAGGATGTTTTAAAAGGCGGTAAAGGGGTGCTTCTCGGGGTTTCCCCCCAAAGCCCTTTGGGGGTTTCTTTTTTTTCCCTTTTCCTTAACTAGGCTGCCCCTGGAGAAGGCCCCAGGGGCGGTGAGGAAAGCCCCCACGGGACCCCCGGGAAAAGCCCTTGTTGACAGTGGGGAAAGATTTAACAATTTGGGGTTTCTTTCTTGGGGCAAAAAAGCCCGTATGGGGGGAAAGCTTGGGTTGTGTTTTGGCAGTGGCCCCCCCGTCTTAAATCTTTTCCGGGGCAGGGGTGGTTGGGTCTGTGGGGTGTGCTCGGAGGGGGGGTGGTGTTTTTCGCCGGGGGGCTCTGCAGTATAAAATTTCGGGTTTGGTACCCCCATGGGGGTTTGCCCCTTTAAGGTGTTATGAGGCTTTCCTTTTAGTTTTTTTTTTACCTTTTTTCGGGGAGCAGTTATGTCCCTTGATTTCTTAATCGGTGTCCTGCGCGTGCCGTACCCATCGTAAAAACCCCCGCGCGGGCCCTCCCGGGTGGTACGGGCTCCCTTTTAAAGGCAGGGGGAAGACGGTGCTTTCTGGTCCTCCCAGCACCTTTGGGCGTTTCTTTTTCTTCTTTGCCTTAACTAGGCTGACCCTGGAGAAAGGTCCAGTGACGGTGAGGAAAGACCACTGACCACAGGGAAAGTCCTGTTGACAGTGGGAAAAGACTACAACTTTGGATTCTCTCTATGAGGCACATAAGACCGTATGGCGAAAGCTTGGCTGTGTCTGGAGTGGCACCGTCTTCATCTGTCCGTGGGCAGGGGTGGTTGGGTTCTGTGGGGTGTGCTCGGCAGCTGGAGGGTGGTGTTTTTCGCCGCGGGCTCTGCAGTCATGAAATACGGGCTGGTACACCCATGGGATGCTACTTTAAGGCTGTTATGAGCTGCATCCTGTAGTCTAATTTACCTGTGTTCAGGAGCAGTTATGTCCCTTGATATCTTAATGGAGTGTCCTGCGGTGCCTGTCCCCATCGTCAACACAGCGCAGGCCTCCAAGGGTGGTACAGGACTGCTCTAAAGGCAGGTGAAGACGGTGCTTCTCTGGGTCCTCCCAGCACCTTCGTGTTTTTCGTTTTCTTTTCTATTCTCGTTTTCTTTCATATGGTCATCAAGGTACAAGTCAGGGGGCTCTGAGCAGAGAGACTGAAATCAAAGGAACGGGACTAGTTGGGTCTACCACCTGCGCAAAGACAGGGTCAACAGGAAGTGCAAAGGCTGAAATGTGACGTCAACTAAAGGGAAAAGGTCGAGTATTTGAAGATTGTATGTGATGTCATCGGTGGAAATCCCCCCAAACAAG
>CM031601.1:39620610-39625610 GCA_018398815.1 Conus ventricosus
TAATATCTAATTTGTTCATACCCAAAATCTCAGCCGTATATAGGAGCATCGGTTTTACTTGTGCATCAAAGAGTTGAAAAAATACGTTTGTGTCTGGATTGCCAAGTGCCCATATTGTCTTCAAGATATGAAGAATTTTACCTTTCGCTTTGCTAGCGAATTCTTCACAGGCACAAGACTTGACAGTTTTGTGGTAAGGGTGAATCCCAAGTATTTGTACTTATTCACCACTTTTACAACATTACCATCGAAGGTCAATTTTTCTTTGGCAGAAGCAAATCCTCCTTTTCTAAAAATCATTATTTTAGTTTTGTCCAAGTTACTGTATGATCTAAAGCTTTGAGGCCTTTTCTAGTTTATTAAGTTGGTTTTGTAAACCACCTGGAGTGGATGAAAGTAGAACAATATCATTAGCAAACAGTAGAGAATATATTTCGTTAAGGCCAGGTAGTAGCTGCATACCATGTTTTCCCTATTGTCTCACAAAATCTGCAACTTCTGAGATAACAGAGAAAGATTACTGGACTTAGAAGACAGCCCTGCATAACCCCTATGGGGACTAAAAAATTCAGTTAAACATCCGTCCCATCTGGACTTAGAAGACAGCCCTGCATAACCCCTATGGGGCAACTACAAAATTCAGCTAAACATCCGCCCATCTCACGCATGCTTTAACAGAGTTGTACATAGCTTTTAGAATATTGATTAATTTGTTAGAAGTTTTTGCATTTTCGTAGTGTCTTCCAAAGTTTGTTTCTGTCTATCGTGTCAAAACCTGGCGGTAGTCTATGAACGCAGCATATGTTTTTCCTCCTCTTTTACTGTACAGTTTATTTCTCACTATTGTTGTCAAGGTAAAAATTTGATCAATGGTCGAATAGTTTCTCCTGAAACCTGCTTGTTCCGTGCTCATCTTTTTCTGCCCAGTTATATAATCTGTTATTCAAAATGGCTGTGCATGTCTTTCCTAAAACACAAAGTAGCGCTATACCTCTATAGTTATCAGGATTTGTTTCGTCACCCTTTTTAAAGATTGGAACGATAACTGATTGACATCAGCTAACAGGGAAGTAGCTTGCATCGTATAGCCCGTTGAACAGCTTTGTTAGAAAGGGTGTAACGTGATCTTCAGCGCATTTGAGAAATTCTCCACATATATCGTCTAGCCCAGTTGATTTACCTAGCTTTATATTTCTAATTGCATACAGAACTTCTTTTTTCGGTAATAGGGTTGTCAAGCTCTGGGACAACTGTTTTCTCTCTTTAATGGCGTGTTGTGTCCCTCTGTGGCTAACATCCACTGCATTTTCACCGCAAACGGTTTCGAAATGTTTTTTTTCCATGTGTCAAGTTCTATGTTTGGTGGGGTGTTTTTGGTATAACGAGCTTTTCGAATAGTGTCCCAAAATTTACTGCTGCTTTTCCTGTTATTTAGAAGAGTTTCTTGGACTGACTTTTTGTGCAGCTTTTTCTTTTCTCTAGTCAGGGTTTTACAGTGTGATCTTAGTTTTCTGTAATTGTGTTTGTCTGGGTCAAGTCCAGAATTTCAGTACAGATCCGAAGCTTTACGTGCCTTTCTCTTCCTTTGTAATCATTCTTTGTCATACCATTTATTTGTGGGAGTTGGTGTACCTGACTTAATCCTTTGTCTCATGCATTCCCCTGCACGAAGAATATTTTGGATGAATATTTCAAGGGCTGATTCAACGCATACATCTATCTGGCTGAAAGCTAATCGGAACATATTTTGAGAATGATTGTTGTTTATGTTTTCTAAGTAATCTCTTTTCTTTCCATTATTCCATTTCATTTTGGTCCACGGTTTCTTTAATCTTTCCATTCCTTTTCCTTGTCCAGTTATCATGTGGCACTATAGGTCCAGTTATCATGTGGCACTATAGGTCTGCAAGGCAACACAAGATGAAGAGGAAGGTGACTGGATTCAACCCTGGCTGTCTCGACTTCAAAGATGGGATGAAATGAAAAGAAAAGGTCAGCTGACATAGTAACATAATCAATGACGCTATTACCTTGATCTGCTACAAACGTAAATTTGCCATTTGTGTCACCAGCGGCATTCCCATTTAATGGCAAGCACCGGAAAGTCGTGCAGAAATCAATAAGAACCTTTCCAAACTGATTTATTATCTTGTCTTCAGACTGCCTATAGATTTGGGTGTTGGCGCTTTCGTCAGTATCACACTCCAGATTCCATTGCCCAATGCGGGCATTTAAATCTCCCATAATCATGAGCTGTATGTCAACCCCATTCTGTAGAACACTAACAAGGAATTCCTCAAGCAAATATATCGAGCAGTTTACATCAGTTTTGATTTCATAATATGGGCTTTTGTATGGGGGCACATGTAGGAAAATACATAAAATATCTTTATCACATCCAAAAAACGATTTTGAAATTTTCAAACAAATCATATTATCATGTTTACAGGCTATTTGCGATACAAAAGGCATACATGATTTTCTGACCAGCACTACCACCCCTCCTGACAGTCGGCCTTGCCTGGACTTAAACAGCAGGAGTTTGAAAACAACAATAGTTCTCAAAATGAATACTGCTATCAAAAGGATATATGGCAAATGTCTCTACAGCGCAAAATACATCAAACGACTTCACAAAACTTACAAAATCTGATTCGCCCAGTTTAGCTGCCAAATTTTCAACATTCAGAGAGGCGAATGTTATGTTAAATTCAGAACTATCTAAATATGTGTATGGGCGTCGGCCAGCGTCCTATTCTTTCTCTTTTTCGTTGACACGGGGCACATGCTGAAACTGATCCAGCAGGCTGGTTTGGCGTGACTTACTTCGTGTCTTGGGTCCGTTGTGGTTTGGCGTGACTTACTTCGTGTCTTGGGTCCGTTGTGGTTTGGCGTGACTTACTTCGTGTCTTGGGTCCGTTGTGGTTTGGCGTGACTTACTTCGTGTCATGGGTCCGTTGTGGTTTGCCGTGACTTACTTCGTGTCTAGGGTCCGTTGTGGTTTGCCGTGACTTACTTCGTGTCTAGGGTCCGTTGTGGTTTGCCGTGACTTACTTCGTGTCTAGGGTCCGTTGTGGTCGTGAGAGTCAAATGTAATGCCAGCAGCTAGGTCTGGGTGCGCCTCATCCATCAAAGATGTTTCATCGGACACATTCAGCTGTCCAGTCTCTGCCTGAATGGACGTGGTCTGGCTGTCCAGTCTCTGCCTGAATGGACGTGGCCTGGCTGTCCAGTCTCTGCCTGAATGGACGTGGCCTGGCTGTCCAGTCTCTGCCTGAATGGACGTGGCCTGGCTGTTGACAGGTTGTGGAGAAGTGACGAGCATCACCAGTGGTCGCACAGACCCTGGCAGTGGAGTCACTGCCTCTGCGCCGGTCACGGTGATGGTGACACTCTGGGAGGACACTGGATGTGGAGGTGCCACGGGCGTTGCAGGCATAGTGGTCGCTTGGTCAGTGACTGTCTGAGTAGCAACTGCCTGACCCGAACTGGCAGGCGGGAGTGTCTGGTGCCATCTCTGTCTGCGATGTGACGGCCTGTACAGAGGTGGTCTGTGTGGTCACAGGCTGAGTGGAGACTACAGACGTGGTGGGTGACTTTATGATTTCCGTTTGTGTGGATGTTGCAGTCGGAGGGTCCAACTGCGTGGTGGCTGCGTCTGTAACTTGCACAGAGGCAGTCTGCACACAGGCCGTCCGTGTAGACGCTGTTTGAGAAGGATCTGCTTGATCAGAAGATATCTGTACGACAGGCGTTGGCACAGGAGCTTCCTGAGTGGGCCTTTCTGCGTCATGTTGGCTTGTCTGGTTGCTGGCTGTGGTTTGGACCGTGCTGATTCACTGGAGGCGTCGTTCCTGGTGACCTGTTCTTCCCTGCCTTCTGGGACAGGACGGCAGCGAGGAGATAGCTCTGTTCCCCAGTGAGATGTGTACTCTGTGGTTGCTCCGACTAGAGTAGGCACGCATATCCCTGTGTTGTGTCTGTTTAACAATGTCGGCCACTGGTTAACGTCCCCTATAGCTGGGAGGGTGGCATTGTGGACTGGATATCCCTCCCTTGTTCCAGAAAAAGTAGTCATGATGCTGATACGGTCCCTGGTTCTGATGGAGATGTTCATACTGTGCTGCTCCTCTTGTTTCATGAGCAACACCTGTCTGGACGCTGACCAGCACGCACAATGTTGCGGTACTGCGTTCGCCTGTCTCCGTCCCCACTGCGTTCACCTGTCTCCGTCCCCACTGCGTTCACCTGTCTCCGTCCCCACTGCGTTCATCTGTCTCCGTCCCCCTGCAGTGTGAGTTGCTTGGGAAAGCTCTGGGTGTGGGTTAGGTCCCGATTTAGGTACGTTGATTCCCCGTAAAATTCAGTCCCTGTAAGTCTCGCTTGCGGAGTTGGGAGAATGTGGGCCATCCTCTTGACAGTTGACTTGTGAATCAGTTTGGTGGTTTGCTGCAGAGTTCCACTTGTAAACGTTCCAACTGTTGCGAGATAGGCTTGTGTCTTTTCTATGCCCCCCACCTTCCACGTGAAGCCTGCCATTATAGTAGTATGCTAGTCTGCCTTCACCGCGTAGTTGTTGGAGCCTTTCGCGTTGGCGTGGTGACAAGTCAGCTGACACTCTGATGCCCGACTGCCGAAGGTTGTTTCTCAATTCTTGGTCTCTAAGGATGCATAGTCTGTCGTTGGCGTTCCGGAAGGTCACGATCAAAGGTCTCGGTGATGACTTATTTCTTGTCTTCCGACCGATTCTGTGTGCATGCTCAAAGTCGCTGTTTTTCCAAACCTGTCTCGCTGAATGAGTATTCAGGGTCGCAGTAATTTCGTCGATGTCGCTAAAACCTTCGTCTTGATCCGCCTCATAGACCAAAAAAAAATTCTTTTTCCCCTCGTGTTATTATTATCATCCAGGCGATTCATACTTCGTTCCAGCTTGTCGATGCGCTCATGAACAAAAGCGCTGTCTTGTTGGAGTTTACTAACGTCTGATCGGTTGTCCTGAA
>CM031601.1:39635610-39643110 GCA_018398815.1 Conus ventricosus
TTCCCCTTCCCTGCTCTGAATCAGGTTCACATCGACTACTGCGCGGACAGAGGTGGGGTTTTTTTTTTAACCAGAAAAAAGAAAATCAGACTCATAGGTGGTTCGAACTCAGGATCGTCAGCCCCACAGGCAAACGTTCTAACCACTTGACTACGGACCCTATTTCACGTTGATTGAAAAAAAAAAAATAAAAACATAAACCCAAAAAGAAAAACAAAACAAAATCCCCTAATTTCAATTCAGTGCCTGTCACCTTGTCGTCTTTAAAACTACCCTCACACTCCCTTGTGTCAGATCAAGCCAAATAACAACGAGGTGAAAACAGCATCACAGAGATAACGAGGGCGGAAAAATAGGAAGGACAGAGGTAGCAAGACAGACAGACAGACAGACAGAAAGACAGACAGAGAGGGTGGTAGAGGGAGGAGGGTGTGGGTGATGAATGGAAGTACAGAGCATGTTCACACAGGCTTGGGCTTTCTGTGAAGGGAAGAGAGGGGGTAGGGGTACGGGCGGGGGTAGGGGGTGGGGGAGAAGGCACTGCCATCCCCATATTAAAAAGCCATTATTGTGTGGACACCATAGCAAAGAAAGCAATCCTAAACAAACAAAACAAACAAACAACAAAAACATGCAAACATACACAGTGCATATTCTCTATTAAACTGCTATCTTTGTAAAGTTAATGTGCATTTCGAAACACACACACACACACACACACACACACACACACACACACACACACTCACACACACACACACACACACACACACACACTCACACACACACACACACACACACACACACTCACACACACACACACACACACACACTCACACACACACACACACACACACACACACACACACACACACACACACTCACACACACTCACACACACACACCACACACACACACACACACACACACACACACACTCACACACACACTCACACACACACACACACACACACACACACACACACACACACACACACTCACACACACACACACACACACACACACACACACACACACACCACACCACACACACACACACACACACACACACACACACACACACACACATTTCGTGTAACTTCGGTGTTAAGGGGAGAGGTGGGAGGGGGAAGGGGGGGGGGTCAAATAAACCATCCGATGTGTTCTCAATACAACAACAACAAGAACAGTTTTATAGCTTATAATGTTCTCTACAAACATGACCTTCAGCATTAGATCAGACGACTGCGAAGGCGATGATGTGATATGCAAGCCTTTGAAAGTATTCAATAATATTTATGAGTGCTGGATAACACAAGAGTAAAACGATCTATCACCATTTCCCTTGCACGGTAAAAACATTAAGCCACCGGTATAAGAAGTGATTCGCTATCTAAAGTGATGCACCACCAAATTCTGTGGAAGGCAAATCTCAACAGCAACGAACAAACAAACAAAAAAGAAAAAAAAACAAAAGAAAAAAATGTTCTACACACACCCAATCTTCCGCCACTTTGAATACATTTCTCCCTGATGAAAATCTATCAAACGTTGGCGAAATACATGAATAACATCGATTAGTTCCTTCAAAAGTCCAAGATGTGTGTGTGTGTGTGTGTGTGTGTGTGTGTGTGTGTGTGTGTGTGTGTGTGTGTGTGTGTGTGTGTGATGGGGGGGGGGGGCTATTAAATACCCTTTATTTGACATTGAACTTTCTCAACATTAACATCTAAATCAATGTACAGTCACAAAACTTGAGGTGGGGTCCTCCGATCTTTCCTTTCTGATAATGTAAGCGACTGACGAACACAGTGTAGCATTGACGTATTTCTTGCACACACACACACACACACACACACACACACACACACACACCTCTCTCTCTCTCTCTCTCCTCTCTCTCTCTCTCTCGATCTCTCGACTCGCCACGAATAAGGTTATCTGGCGTCGGCATTCCACCACTCTGGTGAATTTCTTCCCAAAGCAGACTGCTGCACGGAGCACTGCAGCCTTATCTAATCTCAGACGTGGAAGCCACCCTGCTGCACCCTAAGCTGAAATCATCCCAGGAATAAAGCCACAGATTCAGTGAGAACAGTGTGAACGTTTTCCTGCAAGACACAAAGCCGCGGGCGTCAGTCTGGACACTGTTCCTGCAAAATCCTGGCAGGTTACAACCCAGGTGAATCAACTGGGGGGGGGGGGGGGGGGGGGGGACGTCACTTGCCTCCTGATGACCTGCTGTTGACTGCTCCCTGTAGACTGCAGTGTAGGGGGTTTCGACAGACAAACCTGGGTGTGGGTGTGTATGGAGAAGCCGTCAGGAGACGTGTGGGACTAACAGCAGCGAGGCAATACAGAATATGAGACAACAGACAACAACACGGTTGGAAGAACACTCACTACAACATACTTCAACACGTTTTAACAGGATGCATTACCACCATCATAGAACTACCTTTCACAAATACTTACTTCATCGCTTTTTTCCAAATCTTGTTATAGGCTTTTTTCCCTCTCAAACTATATTCAAGCGTTACTTTTGTTCACGTTAACCCTTTCACTGAAACAGCAGTAATTGCGCCGATTGTGTACTTGCGTTTATAAACCATTACCAGCGTCAGTTATCCACATCAGACTTTCAGCTGATCAGATGATGTAAACTTCAAGAGCGTCTCTGTGAAAACAGGCCTTTGGAGTGTAATAAAACATGGAAATGAGGGAGAGAAGAAACAAAAACTTGAAAAAAAAAGGCAGGGCTGCTCGCATCACCCTGTCTTAACCCATGTGTACAGTGGGAGGCCTCCTATATACAGCTTGTCCATCTCCCATCACGTCAAAGCTGTACAAGCTTTTAGCACGTTCTGCACACTTCTGACACATTTACAGTTTGTCTGAAATAATCAAACCTGTATCTCCAGACGCTGAATGAATGCTGAGGTTCTACGGAAACTGATCATGTACTAGAGATAACGAGGCAAAGTTATTCAGTTTTCTGCTATATTTCTTTCCATTTACCTGATGCTGAGCTGTGATATTACGAAAAGCTTCCAACAATGACGGCAACATATGAGTGGAGAAAGAGATATGAACTAGAAACAAAGAGAGGAGATGGCAAAGTGAGGGATGTGAGCGGAGAGGAGGGGTAAGGAAGACATGAGAGAGAGAGAGAGAGAGAGAGAGAGAGAGAGAGAGAGAGAGAGAGATCGCGCGCGCGCGCGCTCGTGTGTGTGTGTGTGTGTGTGTGTGTGTGTGTGTGTGTGTGTGGTGTGTGTGTGTGTGTACACACTCGTTGCATGCCTGTCAGTGTCCATGCGCGTGCAAACGTTCGTGCCAGAAACAACGTTCGTTCGTGCGTGTCTCCAAAATTTCCATGTACGTGTCACCACGTGTCTACTGACAGTGGACGAGGAAAGTGTGGATACGTAGAAGGGTGAGGGAAGGAGGGAGGGTGAGGGGGGGGGGGGGGGGGCAGAATACCAGACGTCTAGTTGCACCAAAAAGAAGACGACGTCCCCCAAACTGAGCAAAGCTGAACACATACACACACTCCATGGGCAGCAAGGTGTCGAGCTGGAGGCTTTTCCCTGGATCAACAACGCCATTCAAGGCAATCAGATTGTGAGAGGATCGACGGAAGGCCAGAGAGGCAGGACGGGAGGAGGGGGAAGGAGGGGGGGGGAGAGAGAGACAGAGGAGGACAGGAAGGGAGAGGGGAGGGGTGGGAAAAGATAACAGGAACGAGAAGGGCTGGGATTAAGCGCTAGAGACAAAAAAAAAGAAAAGAATGGGAATAGGGTAAGTGGTAGGTTAGCGCGCGCGCACACAGACACAGTCACAGACAGACACACACACACACACACACACACACACACACACACACACACACACACACACGCGCGGCCGCATGCACGCACGCACGCACGCACGCACGCACACATGGGCTCGCGCGCATGTTTACAGCAGAAAAAAAAAAGCAGAGCGCTTCAATTTATTTTTATACGGGCATATCCATTTATTTACTGGGTTGTTAAGTACTAGTTCATTAATTTAATTCCTTCTTTTTCTTCTTATAAGTTATCTGCTTGCTTCTTTGACTTTTACAAAGATCATAACTATCTATTTATGTCTTTGATGTTGCTGCTACTTAGCAACTGAAAAATCGATACATTGCATTAATCATACGCAACAACAACAACAATAATAGTAATAACAATAATAACAGTAATAACGATGATTTGAAAAATAAAGAGCAGCGGTAATGAATGACTTTTGTTGGTTCGGTTATGTCATCATTTGCGTCATGATCATCGCAATGACCGTCATCATTTGCGTCATGATCATTACAGTGACCGTCATCATTTGCGTCATGATCATTACAGTGACCGTCATCATTTGCGTCATGATCATCGCAATGACCGTCATCATTTGCGTCATGATCATCACAGTGACCGTCATCATTTGCGTCATTATCATCACAGTGACCGTCATCATTTGCGTCATGATCATCACAGTGACCGTCATCATTTGCGTCATGACCGTCGTTCTCACTATAAATATCATTATCACTGCCTTTGTTCTGGGTCCAGTATCCACAATACCTAATCCATCAAGTTAAGTTGCCTGTAAAGAACATACAAGCAAAATCTGACACAATTACGAAACAGAAAAAAAGAAAGGAAAAGTCTAAAACAAAAATCGCTGTGGTGTAACTTAAAACATACAGCGACTTTGTAACTTTGGGCAATGATTAAACCCACAAATGTGTGAGCGTTTCCACAGTTTATACTGCAAAACAATACAAAACAAATAAACAACAGCAAACAGGAATACACAAAACGCGTGCTGCCATCAAACATAAGATGACAAACACCAGCATCCAATCGCGTATGATAATCT
The DNA here is from genome assembly GCA_018398815.1 of Conus ventricosus. NCBI lineage: Eukaryota > Metazoa > Mollusca > Gastropoda > Neogastropoda > Conidae > Conus > Conus ventricosus. Next base: position 39,640,510 of record CM031601.1, read on the forward strand.
GAAAAGAACGCCAGCACACATTGTGTACATCAGTCACTAGGGGAAAGAAAACGTGTTCAGCTTTAACTTTCAAAGGGAGCAGAGAGGCAGGGCACCTGAGTTGATGCAGGAGTTGTTTTGAACCCAGACAGGCTAGACAGGCAAGGAACGCTGACCAAAACGTTTAGCGCGGACAAAACAAATCTGGAACAGATGTGCATCAAGAGAAATTCGGAGTTTACGTGACGGGACATACTGGTGCCACGGGCCAATCAGACACTGGGGACGGGAGATTCAAGGGATTTATAGCAATAGATGCAACTTAGTGGGAGATCCTTTACTGGAAAGTGAACCAGTGAAGAGAACGTAAAATAACGAACTGATATGGTTAAACATAAATGAGCGTAAGATGGAGCGGACAGCATGGTGTTCAACCGTCTCAAATTCACCGATGAGACAGTTTTGGGAGCCACACGACAGAGCGTGATAATGATCGACACGAGTGAGTACAGGCATGCAGGCAAGAGTGCTGCCCACATCCTCGGAAAAGAGGTGACGAATGCAAGCGATGCGACGGAGTTCCAGAAAACACATTCGAACGTTCGCAACATGTTGAAAGGAAAGAGTTTGATCCAGTGTCACACCAAGGCACACGAGCAGAAGAAAGAATGATGGATGGGTCACACACAACACACACACACACACACACACACACACACACACACAACACACACCACACACACAAACACACACACACACGTGTGCGTTTAAGTCGAAATGTAAGTTTCTCTGTCTTATTCATCCAAACACACACACGCTCTCTCTCTCTCTCTCTCTCTCTCTCTCTCTCTCTCTTTCAGCGCGCGCGCGCACACACATACACAGAGACTTGCATTCGCCCAGAGGTAACACGGCACGTCAGTTCATGCGATACAGCAAGGGGCGGGAACGGGCGAACCTCGTGGCATGGCCAGATACTCCAGAATTCGACCAGGAAAAAAAGTCGTCGCTACTTTTAAATCTTCTCGGAGTATGACTCTCTCTCTCTCTCTCTCTCTCTCTCTCTCTCTCTCTCTCTCTCTCTCTTCTTCTTCTTCTTCTTCTTCTTCTCTGTCACACACACACACACACACACACACACACACACACACACACACACACATGCACATGAGCGCTTACTCCCGCCTCTATCCCACATACACGCAGGAACACACACACGCGTGCGCGCACACACACACACACACACACACACACACACACACACACAGCAACACAACACAACACAACACACACTCACACACACAACACACACACACACACACACACACACACACACACACACGCAACACAACACAACACAACACACACACACACACACACAGCAACACAACACACACACACACACACACAGCAACACAACACAACACAACACACACACACACCACACACACACACACACACACACACACACATACAAGTAAGAATAGGAAACACGTACTCGAACCCCAGAGAACTTCAGATGGGATTACCTCAAGGGTCAGTTATTTCTCCTGTTTTATTTAATATGCTCATAGCCGATCTTCCAAAGAGGTTGTCAAACGATTCAGTTTTAGTCCAGTATGCTGACGATATATGCATGTGGATGAAGGTTTAACAATGAAACGCAATACACCCACTAGAGCATTAAACTATACAAAAAAATTTACCAAAAGGAATTAGATAAAATCACTAATTTTATGAAAGAAAATGGTTTATCATTATCTTTAGAAAAAACAAACATGGTCCTTTTTAACTCAGGTTATAACCCAGAAAAAATGCCAATATTCAGCATTAATGGAATTCCCCTTACGTTTGTGCAAAGTGTTAAGTTTTTAGGTGTTTAATCTGTCATCAAAACTTACCTGGAATCAACATATAAATCATATACTTGATAAAGCACGAAAAGTATTAAATTTTCTCAAATTATAAGTAAACAACGTTGGGGTCAGGATACTAAAGCACTTTTATGTCTTGCAAACTCACTTGTTCGATCTCGTTTAATGTATGCCCAAGAAGTTTTCTTTAATGCCCCAAGCACCTATTATCCAAACTCAAAGCATAGACTGCAAAGCTGTTAAACTGGCACTTGGGGTACCAATACATGCTTCCAATCTAGGATCCTATAACGAAGCGGGTGTTCTTCCTCTAGATGACAATAGAAAAATTCTTGCGCTAAATTTATAGTAAAGTCTTTTGCTTTTGATACATTTTGTAAGGAAGAAATTAGATTAGATTCCGCGAAAGATTTTGCTAAAAGAGCTAAAGCAATACACTCTTTACAATCAATCAATTCCTATGCCACCGATATAATCAATTCTAAAGAATTAAAACACAAAGAAATAGCCACTAAGCCACCTGTTTCACCAGTAGCACCCTGGGAGCATATTAAACCTGCTTTTGATATTGATGATACAAATTTAAACAAAAATCAATCTCCAAATATCTTAAAAAATTTAGTAAACATAAGCATTGAAAACAAGTAAAACTGATTATATCAAGATTTACACAGACGGCTCTGTAAGGGAAAAAATGGCAGTGCAGGATCAGCATTTTTATTCCTTCCTTGAAAACATTAAAACGTTT
>CM031601.1:39645610-39650610 GCA_018398815.1 Conus ventricosus
CCAGCATTGTGGGTCCGCCCAGAAAGCGTGGGTGAGAGGGAAGGGGGGATGGAGGGAGATCAAAACACTCACACCTGACCACTCCTTGATCCACCACACACCGGACACATCCTCTCTCCCGAACCTTTATCGCTGCAGTCAAGGGACTCGTCGCACTATGTCCTCAAAGCAGCGTGACTAGGTCGTCAACATGGTTCCACCAAGACCTGCACAACTGCATTCTCAATCTTCTCAGGCTCTGTATATGTTCTGTATATGTAACGGTATCCTTCGATGCACATTATATCCTCCACCTCCACGGGCTGTCTGTGTTTGCTACAGTATTCTTGAAATGATGATGTACTCAGTAAGTCCACAAGCTCTGCATATATAGCGAATTCCTTCAATGGTACTATCCGCAGACTCCGCTGGCTCTGGATGCAATCCAGTATCCTCAAATGGATGCTGTATCTGCGAGCTCCACTGGCTCTACACATACAACAATATTCTCAAAATGGATACTGCAACCTCAAATACACAGACTCTGCGTATATCGAGTTATGTCCTCAGACGGATATCGAATTCTCGAACACCACACATTCTGCACATATGAAAAGTATTGTTATAAGGACGGCATACCCTCGAACTTAACTGGCTTTGCAAAAAAAAAAAGTCTAACAGTATCCTCGAATGAATGCTACATCCTAAAACTCCACTGGCTCTGCATAGAGATGTCAAACAGCATCCTCAAAGTCCACTTTTTTCATGAGATGTTACTGCGTGAAAACAGGTTCGGACAGGGATATACCACACAATCACGGCGAAGAGGTGAAAGTGTTCAATATACCGCCGTACGTTTCAAACTGGTTACTCCATAGCCATACATTCACAGGGTCTGCATCAAATCAATGCGATTATATTCTGGAAGACCTCCGACTCTCTGCATGGTGAATGTAATTGTTCAAAAAACACAGTCTTGGCAAGGTTGAAGTCATTTCTTCCCCAAACCGGTACCCTTCGACACTCCAGCGTCCTCAAGCTCTGTAGAATGGGTGCAGTTTATCTTATGACAGTTTCTGTCCATGCGCGATTACAAGTTTGCCATGGCTCTGTGTATCAAGAATCAGCGCGTGTCGTCCAACTCCCTACAAAAAGCTTCTGACTGGACTTTGGCTGTTCCTCTGTGGACAGCTGTGTGAGAAGAAGACACAAACGGACCTGATGATGTTCTCCATCCCACGCTTTCACTGTTTTTCCTTTTTCTTTTAACAGTGTCCAAATGTTCTCATCGATCTCTCTTCGCTGACCTCATGGTGTCCAGCCACTGACCAGCAGTTCCAGCATCTGTCACATGCCCAACACACATACTCTCAAGGTCACCATACTGCACCTCGCTGGCTCCCCTAAAGAATGCAGACACTGGGACGAGACGTGATGCTGTTCAGCACCATGGACACGTAACGTCATTAGTCTCCCACTGACCACAGCGTTGGTCCCACACCATGAGTTCACACGTTAACTACCACAGGTTGGTGTTGAGAAGCACCGCTCTTTTCCGGCGAAGCCTTTGCTCGGTACAGCCCAAATTCAACACCCCGGTTTTCGTCAGATTTTTTGTTCTCTTATTTTCGGGTGTTTGAATAAAGTAGTCGAGTTCTGTTTGGAAACTGGTGTGGTTCAAAATCTGCGTTAATCCAGGACCAGACCTGGCCCTGAACACCAGTGAGCTCCCCCTCAACTGGCCAACCTCACCACGTCGGTGACACGGAGCTTGTGCCCAGACTCAGCACTCGGGACATTTCCCACTGCAGACGGAATCAGCTTCCAGCACAGTGGCGCCCCGACAAAGAGGGCGGGTCGCCGGTCCCGCCCTGGGCTCACGTCAGGGCATCCACGATCCGGCCAAGGTCAGAGCTCTGTCTACCCACCACTGCCGCTGTACATCACCGCCAGGGGGCGTTCGGGTTGGGCGTTCAGACTTGGTCAGCACTGAAGTCAACGAAAATCTTCCTCGACTCTCTAACGACTCAAATTTTTGTGTTTATTCAGATACGCATGCATCCACACTCAGCAGCTCGTTATGTGTTCGATTTGAGATGCTGGACGTTAAAAGAGAAAAAAAAAGTAATCAGTCAAGCATCAGAAACCACCTAGAAAAAAAATCCAGGAGGCAGACATGGAGTTGGAGTTCTAGGAATACGACGACCCCCACAGGGTGAGGTGTGTCCTACCCACGCTGTGCGTGACAGGACGACCCACGTCTCTGTAGGCTGTGGACCTCTCGCTCGTGTTCATCCCTCGTCAGCAAACCCACCTGGACTTTGAAATAAAAAAACAACTGTGGACCCACCGAACAATCTTACCGCACATCAAACCCTCACCAACACAATCGCCTCGCTGTCTTTCAAAGTCCACTTCAAAGCGGCACCCGGGGTGTAGTCAGCAGCGCACAGCCGTTGGAACCGGGGTGGGTGGCGTGGCAGTGCTCCCCCGTCTGTCTGTCTGTCTGATCGATTTGCATTTAACGACTGGGGGGCCGCGATCAGCGCGGCCATCATTTTCTCCCCACAGTCTGTCCTTTATTTCAGTGGGGCCCCCAACAAGCGGAGTGCTCAGAATTCACGCTTTGTTGCCCCGGCAAACTTCAAACAAGCCCCTAAAGAGGCGGCAGGTAACTGTGTGTGTGAAGGTGGGGTTGGGGTGGGGTGGGGGGTGGGGACAGGAAGGTGTTGGGGGTGGAGACAAGGAAAGGGGGCTGGGGCGGGTGGGGTGGGGGGCGGATTGTATGCAGAACCACGATGGGGCCCCCATACACGCTTCCTACGATCCGCATAACAGCGACGGGATCCTGCCAGAAAGAATGTCGAGGAAGGCGAAAGCACTACAGGCCACACAAGACATTGACTGCCACCCCACGCCCTTCCCTCTCACTCTCTCTCTCTCTTTCCTTCTCCTTCTTCTTCGTCGTCGTCGTCAGCTCTGGGGCTATGTCTGTCCTCCGTGGCCTTTTCCGACGATCGTAAATAGCGCCGCCTTGTGGTCGGGCTAGGTGGGGTGGAGATCGGGTGGGTGCCGGGTGGAGGAGGAGGAGGAGGAGAAGGAGGAAGTGGGCAGGGAGGGGGAGGGGAACGGTAAGAAGGGAGAAGAGAGAGAAGGGGACGGAGGTGGGATGGGGAAGGTGGGGGGTGGGGGCGGAGGGGGCCGGGTTGGCAGGAAGGGGTTGAGGGACGAACGATCGAAGGTGTTTTAATCCTTTGAACGCCGTATCTGCCAATAAGGGTGGAGAGGACAACAGTGACAAGCTTTGCAGCGCTCGCCCTTTCTCTGGGTGGGCCACTGCTGGGAGAGAGAGAGAGAGAGAGAGAGAGAGAGAGAGAGAGAGAGAGAGAGAGAGAATGTGGGTAGGAGAGAGAGAGAGAGAGAGAGAGAGAGAGAGAGAGAGAGAGAGAAATGTGGGTAGGAGAGAGAGAGAGAGAGAGAGAGAGAGAGAGAGAGAGAGAGAGAAATGGGGTAGGAGAGAGAGAGAGAGAGAGAGAGAGAGAGAGAGAGAGAGAGAGAGAGAGAGAGAGAGAGAGCATTCCCAATCCGACCAACGCCTTTCAATTCCCTCTCCACCGCCCCACCCCTCCTTTCTCTCTCCCCACACAAGTCATACTCCAGCTTCGTTTAATGCTATCACCTTGGCTAGAGTAGTGTGGATCAGCAGCCACCACCACCTCCACTGACCCCCCCCCCCCCCCCCCTCCGCACACCTCACCATGATAACCTACCGCTTCCACTCCAAACCCTCCCCGCCCTCCCTCCACACACCCCTGACCTCCGCCCTCCTCCCGTACCACCACGACGACCACCACCCCTTTTCTCCCTTACCACCGTGACCTCCCCCCCACCCCACCCCCACCCCTAATAAAAAAACCGCACTGTACCAACATCAGTGTACCACTATAGAGCGGCACGATGAAGTCTGGCCTCGACGGGTGCCCAGAGCAGGAGCGGGTATTGCAGCCCCTGGCCTCCACGGGTGCCCAGAGCAGGAGCGGGTATTACAGCCCCTTGCCTCCACGGGTGCCCAGAGCAGGAACGGGTATTACAGCCCCTGGTCTCGACGGTGTGTGCAGAGCAGGAGCGGGTATTACAGCCCCTGGCCTCGACGGGTGCCCAGAGCAGGAGCGGGTATTACTGGGGCTGACATAACCACAGAGAACAGCGGTCACAGTCTTTCTCCTTTCTTTTTCTTCGGGTCGAAATAACTTTTACTGAAGAAACAAGTAAACACAATACCTCCATAGCTGTCTGTTCTGGCCATCTCTCCTTCCTTCCTTCCTTCCTTCCTTCCTTCCTTCCTTTTCTTCCTTTCTTTTCCTTCTTTTATCCCCTTTGCTTCCTCCCTTTCTTTCTTCGCTTTTTTGTTTTTTGTTCATTCATTCCTTTATATTCATTTTCTATTCTTTCTTTCCGTTCTTTTCTTCTTTCCGTCCGTCATTCCCTTACACATCTTTTCTGTTACTTCTTCCCTTCCATTCCTTCCTTCTTTCCTTTATTTTCTTTGTTTCTTACTTCCTTCTTTCTTTCTTTCTTTCTTTCTTTCTTTCTTTCCTTTTCCATTTTGTCATTCCTCTTTTCTTTGTTTACTTTTCTTTCTTCCCTCAATCTTTTCTTTTCCATTTCTTTCTTTCTTTCTTTTTTCTCCTTTCGTTAACTTTCTTTTCGAACTCGCAGACGGATAACAAACTATTCAAAATCCGTCCAAACCTGAAAGAGTTTTTACCATGTTCCCAAAGAGGCCGTAAAGACGAAATAGTCTTGTGCTGTTTGCATACAGGCCACTCCTTTTACACCCATTCTCATCTTTTAAAAGGTGAAGAAGCTCCGTGGTGCATTCCATGTCATGTACCACGCACAGTGAAACATATTCTTTTAGAGTGTTGGGACTTGCATGATGTGAGACATAAACACTTTACAGCAGACTCCATGAAAACCCTGTTCAGAGATGTCCCACCTGACGTGATCTTTGAATTTCT
>CM031601.1:39655610-39665610 GCA_018398815.1 Conus ventricosus
AGAGAGAGAGAGAGAGAGAGAGAGAGAGAGAGAGAGAGAGAGAGAGAGAGAGAGAAAAGACGACTAAACAAGTATTCAAATACAACAAGGTATAGTAGGAAATGACCACGTTCAAAACAGAGAAGTGCGTTTGATGGGGAAAAAAGGGACGCAATGCACACTCCTTCGACGTAAAGGGCTGTGGTTGGGGGCTGGGGAGGGGAGAGGGGGGGAGAGTGGGGGAGGGGGGCGGGGGGAGGGGGAGACGGGTAGGTATGGGTAGGAAATCGAAGATACAGAGTGACCAGGGAGGTGAAGGGGGTCGGGACCGGAAGTGAATGACTCGATCAATCACACACACACACAATCCACCAGTAACCATGGCACCGCTTTCAGTGTTCTCTGGCATAGTCAAAACGGATGGGCGCCACTTCAGTGACCTACATTCCTCCACCCCACTCCACCCCACCACCTAAAAAACAGTGGGGAAATGTATCTACGTACTTACTCTGTTTTTCCAGCATTTGCTTGTCTTCCACCGGGACACCTTAAAGATCGCACCGAAGACCTACCACACACAGGACCTCTCTACTTGGCATGGTAAAGGGGGGTTGAGGGGACTCCCCCCCCCCCCCCCCCCCCCCCAAAAAAAAAAAAATGGCGATACATAACAATGAAAGGGGAAAAAAATACTAAACATTCTAATCCCTAACATTTACCTTTGTGTGAATGGAAGATGAAAGTGTTCAGTTAACAAACAGTCTCAGCAGCAGCAGATGAATTTCCGTCCTTTCCCCTGCAACATACACCCTTGTCAAACTGGTATTTTGTTGTTTGTTTGTTTTTCAGCCATCCCCCAACCTACAGACGTTAGTCAAGGAGATTAGTTTGATTTTTTTTTTCTCTTTCAATATTCTTACTTTTCCCCTTCAGCATTTTCATAAGCCGGAATATGGCCATATTCAGGCATTTCTTGTGTATGTGTGCATGTGCGTATTTTGCCATATGCATAATGTCATATGATTTATCTGTTGCCATGTAGGTTTGAATCACCTTCTATTTCTGTCTATCGACTGGCTGTTGGTCCTAACAACATATACTGATGTGTAAGTTCGGTGGCTGCTTTGGTGGGTAGGAAACTGAACCTTTCTCAAAATAAGCTTTGCGTCCGTCAGTTCTTCAAGTTCACTGGTGTCTTGCGCTCACATCTGCTTAACATTTAACCCACCGTGGATGTCATGATAATTTTGTCTGTGAATTGTCAGGGGCCAGTGGATTAACCAAAAGGAGAAATATCCTGCATTACCTTTGCTAGAAAAAAAAAATCTTTTTTCTTTCAGTTTTCAGAATTCATATTGTGATGGAAACGCGGGAAACATGTTAAATCTGAATAAGAACACAATGCATATTTAGCGTCTTTTAAACGAGATTCAAAGGGTGTGGCATAACTTAACGATAAATTATAATTCTAAATCAAAAACGATAAAAGAGATATCAATGGTCACTATGTAATCTTGTTTTCAGAGCAATGGAGAAAGGCTTCTTGCTGGTGGGTTTTTTTTTATATGGTCTTCGTAGGGATAACCGTCTTTTTTGTCAATGCCTCTGAAATGACTAATCAGTACAAAAACAGGAATATCCCTGCAGTGGGAGACTGAAATCTTGTGACGGCTCGATCCAGTACACGATTAAGAAAAATATGTTTAGTAATCCCGAGCACAGTTCAAAGAAGAAATAATGATATAATAAGATTTGAATGAAATCTGGAGAGAAACTAATCCAAATTATATATGCTTTACCTAGCGAAATCTCTCTCCATTTCAGCATTGTAGAATTGACCCCCCCCCCCCCCCCCCCCCCCCCCCCCCCCCCCCCCCCCACCCCCCTACAGACACCCCTCAGCGCGTGATAGGATATGTGAGATGTTTCTACCATGTTACTGATCTGTGGTGATTCTGCAGCTGTCATTAAAGAACAACACGAATAACATCTGCAAAATCTAATGCTTCCCTTTTGAAAGAAAGAGCATTCCTTCAGGAAATTCACTATGACACAACAAACGTGATAACAAAAGATGCTGTAGAGCAGAACGTTGTCAAGGCAACACATACATACAGAAGGCTGATATTTACATTAAAACGCAGAACCAAAATTCTCAAGACTTTCCACAAACAAAAATAAGATCAGTCAAATATAACCGCTGACACATTCTATCTTGGCATGTGTAGACAGTCAGTGAAGACGCACATTCTATCTTGGCATGTGTAGACAGTCAGTGAAGACACATTCTATCTTGGCATGTGTAGACAGTCAGTGGAAGACACATTCTATCTTGGCATGTGTAGACAATCAGTGAAGACACATTCTATCTTGGCATGTGTAGACAATCAGTGAAGACGCACATTCTATCTTGGCATGTGTAGACAGTCAGCGAAGACGCACATTCTATCTTGGCATGTGTAGACAATCAGTGAAGACGCACATTCTATCTTGGCATGTGTAGACAGTCAGCGAAGACGCACATTCTATCTTGGCATGTGTAGACAATCAGTGAAGACGCACATTCTATCTTGGCATGTGTAGACAGTCAGCGAAGACGCACATTCTATCTTGGCATGTGTAGACAGTCAGCGAAGACGCACATTCTATCTTGGCATGTGTAGACAATCGGTGAAGACGCACATTCTATCTTGGCATGTGTAGACAGTCAGTGAAGACGGTCCAGGGACAGACTGCCGAATGAACTGGGTTGTGCACACTTCGTCTCCGTTCTTCTTCTTGACACGGCGGTCTCTATCACACTGTCTGTGTGTCGGGTTACGCGAAGCATCGATTTCTGCAAACTACCTGGTCACTGGCGATGACCAGTAGGACGCTGACCTGTGGCCTGTAAAGGGCCGGCCGGCCCTTCTTCTTCGAGTAGGCCTCCTCTAGTTCCGCCTCACCTTTAACGAGAAAAAAAAAAAAAAAAGAAAGAGAAAAAAAATAATGCGAGGTAAAATTTCCACGTCTGTGTTCTCTCCTTCCACCAATATCGGCTTATCTTGTTCACAGAGAGGGTGGAGGAAACAGTGCGTGTGTATATGTGTATGGAGAGAAGCGTGTGTGTTGTGTGTGTGTGTGTGTGTGTGTGTGTGTGTGTGTGTGTGTGTGTGTGTGTGTGCGTGCGTGCGTGCGTGCGCGCGCGCGCGCGCGTGTGTGTGTGTGTGTGTGTGTGTGTGTGTGTGTGTGCGTGTGTCAAATTACTGGCCTTTTCTTCTTAAAGTGGGCCCCCTCTCGCCTTCACGTCTTTCTTTCAAAGAAAGGGGGGAGGACAGAACGAAAAAGACAGCGTAAGTATCCACGTGCTCAGGACGAGCTGGGGGAGGAGAGGAGGCAGAAAGAGAGAGAGAGAGGGGGGGGGGGGGGTAGGGGGACGGAAGGACAGGGAGGGGCAGGGCGAGCAATTGGCCGTTCCTTTCTCTTTTCAAGTGGCCACCCGTGCTGACGTCTTGAGCTCTCTGTCAAAGGGTACACCACCCGACCCCCCAAAACAGCCCGCCCTAGGCCATCTCCTTGGTCAACGGTCACGGCCCTTGACTCTTCCCTCGCTTCTGACGAGCCGTGTGTTTGTGTGTGTGTGTGTGGTAGGGCTCAGGAGAGGGGTAGGGTGTGTGGAGGGGCTAGCGGAGGGACAGAGGTGGTCGGGGGGGGGGGGGGGGGGGGAATAGAGGGGACGAGGGAGGACAATTGGATGGCAAGAAGAGGGTAATTTGCTCTGTACCAGTTTAGGCTTTAGCAGTCTCGGAGCTGAACAAAGCGAACCACTTATACATCTGACTGCAGCGTGTAATTAATATCCTAAGGAAAAAATGTTCATTGTGGAGATAATGTACTATATGGTATAACCACTTCAGAGTTCAGTGAATCAACAGTATCAAGCTTAAAGTTAACTGTGTTCAGATACAAAGTCCCAGACAGACATTTCCGTTCCGTGTGTGTGTGTGTGTGTGTGTGTGTGTGTGTGTGTGTGTGTGTGTGTGTGATTCAAGATTCAAGATTCAACAGTTTAATGCCTTTGAAAACCGTAACAGGTTTTATATGACACAAATAAATAGAGAAAAGATAATGAGAGAGAACCTGCACCAATCCACAATCCTGGCTTGCTTTTTGTTTGACATTCTCCTCAGCACTGTCACATAGATGACTGTTGGAATCAGTGCACACAGAGCCAGGATAGGTTTATTTCACACAACTGCTCTGACTCTAGTACGGAAACTTTCCTTTCTTAATAAATCCAACTGCAGAATATTTTTCATACTGCTGACAGCACGCTGTCTACATGACATTCATCTTGCTCTGCTGGTTCAGTTTTCTGAATACATCTTAGTGCAGGAACAGTCTGTCGGGAATCGAAATGTACCAACGTCTTACCATGTTCGCGAAGATACGCACTTAGTTTGTAATGACATCTTCACGTACACTGCCTTCATTATCCTTCTTTATATCATACTTTCTGGTGATATTGAACTAAATCCAGGGCCACAAAACAGAAAGGAACTGTGCGTTATACATGCTAATATGAACAGCTTGAAAAATAAACTTGACTTACTGTCCGCTGAATGTAATGATTTTGATATCATAACACTGTCAGAAACCTGGCTTCATGAAACAGATTTAAACAATACCATAGAACTCCCTAATTTCCATCCGCCCGTCAGACGTGATAGACCAAACGATCACATGGTGGAGTGGCCATCTACATTAAAAATTGTCTGTACTGTAAACCACGTCCAGATCTTCAAGTCAATGGTCTAGAATCGGTCTGGGTGGAAACCAAAGTAAATCAAACGAGTCTGTTAATTGGATCATTTTATCGTCCGCCGAACTCCCCTGTTAGTTACTGGCAGCTGATAAGTGAAAACGTAAGAAAAGTAAATAACACAATGCTACAGTTTATCATTTTGGGCGACTTTAACACAGACTTCTTGAGGAACCCATCAAATCACCTTCTAGACATCATTAATCAGTACAGCTTGTACCAAATAGTAAGTGAGCCAAGCGTATAACGGACATTACAAGCACATGTTTAGATTTAATTATTACACAGACTCCTCAACTTATTAAGTCGACGGAAGTCTTACCTGCAGCGTACAGCGACCATAGTATTCCCTGTGCTATCCTGGAAAACACCGTAAAAATAAACTGCTCCTTCAAAAGAACAATATTCAATTATCGTAAACTAGATAGAGAAAAATTCTGTACATTGTTGAATGAAGCAGACTGGGATACCATACTAACTAAACAAACGGTAGATGAGAGTGCTAGTCTTTTTTCTGAAACCCTTTTGGCCATAGCTAAACAATGTATGCCTGTTAAAACTGTAACCATCCGCCCGCAGGACGTGCCCTGGATGACTGATGAGATTCGACTTTTGATCGACACGCGTAAAACAATTCACCGAACTGCCAAACAAAGTAATCTTCCCGAAGACTGGGAAAAATTTCGTCGGTTTCGAAATTACGTTACATCAAAAGAAAGAGATAGGCAAACAGAGTATTATAACCAACTAGACAAAAAAGCTCAGACTCATCAAGTTTTGGAAGTAAAGACTGGTGGAAACTGGTTAAGTCCTTCTTCAATAAGAAAGGAATCGAAGCTCAGGAAGTTCCACCTATCGAGTCACAGGGCATAGTGTATTACGCAAACAAAGACAAAGCAAATATTTTCAATCTTATTTTGTTCAACAGTCAACATTAGAAAACGATAACGACAGGCTGCCAAATGTTACACTTCTTGATTCCCAACTAGATGAGATTATACTTTCACAAATTGAGGTCGCTGACACATTAAATAATCTGGACAAAACTAAGGCATCTGGTCCAGATTTCATTCACAACATTTTGTTAACAACTTCAGCTCATGTTATATGTCTTCCGCTTACTACACTGTTTAACAGATGTCTTCGTGAGAGTAGATTTCCATCATATGGAAGACAGCGCATGTGACCCCTATATATAAAAAAGGACCAAAGGAAGTTTGCAGTAATTATAGGCCAATCTCTTTACTAAGCTGTGTTGGAAAGGTTCTAGAGAAATGTATACATCGACACATCTATTTCTTTCTAACATCAAATGCCATTCTTACTCCTCTACAATCTGGATTCATCCCAGGTGATTCTACAGTTAATCAGTTACTGTCCACCTATAACGAACTCTGCACTTCTTTTGATTCTGGAGTTACCACACAAATTGTATACCTGGACATTTCAAAAGCATTCGATCGTGTATGGCACAGAGGTCTCTTATTGAAGCTAAACGCGGTCGGAATAAGAGGGAAATTGCTAGACTTTCTGAGAGACTACCTCTCCAATCGTTCCCAGGCAGTGGTTATAAAAGGTGAAAACTCCGACCTCCAGAGGCTTCATGCAGGAGTGCCACAGGGATCCGTCTTAGGTCCCTTATTGTTTTTAGTCTATATTAATGATATAGTACATGATATCGCTTCTGTAATCAAGCTATTTGCTGATGATACTAGTTTAGCACTTTCTCTGTCTAACCCTGTAATCCGCGCTGATATCTTAAACTCTGACCTGGAAAGATTTCTGAATGGGCAAAGCTCTGGAAGGTTAAATTCAATGAGAACAAGACAGAACTGGTAAATATTATTCGAGATCGCAAACAAATTTATCCACTAACATTCGGTAACACGCCCTGCAGCCAGTTAATGCACACAATCATCTTGGTCTGATTGTTCAAAATAACTGTAGATGGGACGAACATATAAGATGTACATGTAAAGAAGGTTAACATGTTGATTAGTTGCCTACGAAACTACAAATATAAGATATCGAGAAAAGCATTAGAAACCATGTTTACATCATTTATCTTGCCGCACTTTGACTACGCTGATATTGTCTGGGACAACTGCAGTGAAACACAAGCAAACATGCTAGAAAATATTCATTTAGAAGCAATTCGCATCATAATAGGAGGTGTCAAAGGCACAAGTCATAAAAAGTTGTATGAAGAATCCGGATTCTGCTCTTTAAAAGAAAGGAGAAGAAGACACAAACTAATTAAGTTTTATAAAATGGTCAATGGTTTGTGTCCAGAACACTTATGTAGCCTTGTACCAGATCTGGTATCAACAAGAAATCCCTATTCACGGCGAAGACCTCTCGACAGACATGTGCCTCTATGCAAAACTGAAGTATACAAAAATTCATTTATTCAACTGCAACTAAAATGTGGAACGACCTGCCAGACAACATAAAATCCACAAAATCACTTGGTGAGTTTAAACGTTTTATTTCACGGGACGACTCAGTTGTTCCCTATTTTACTATTATGGAGAGAGAAATGAACAGATTCAACATTGCAGACTCCGCCTAGGAATGAGTGATCTAAATCAAGACCTTGTTAACCGTTACCTAAAAGCAGATCCAGTTTGTCAATGTGGCACTGGTTCAGAAACGGCCGAACACTTTCTATTACATTGTCCAAAAATACAGTGACATTAGAAAAGACACGATTTCCACCCTTGCACCCAGTCTACTTGAAGTTAGTATTCTTCTTCATGGTAAGCAATCCCTCCGACGTGAGGATAACGAAGCTGTATCAAAGCTGTTCATCGTTTTATTAAACAATCTGAACGTTTTTGAAAAACATGTTGTAAAACTTCGCATGCAGTAATGATATATATGTTTATGAAAATGAAATCTTAGAGCAGAAACATATTCTCTCTCTCTCTCTCTCTCTCTCTCTCTCTCTCTCTTAGAGAGAGAGAGTCTCTCTCTCTCTTCTCTCTCTCTCTCCTCTCTCTCTCATCTCTCTCTCTCCTACTCTCTCTTCTCTCATCTAAAAACGCTTCATTAAAACGTTATGATGTGTGAGTGGTTGCTATCATGAATTTTATAGTCTTTAGTGTTTACTTTGCTTACTACTATCTTTTCTTATTTTTCCTCAATTTTGTACATGTTTGCGCTTATTGTATATGTACATATATATATTTTATATTTGTATACGTGTGGGTATGTATTTTTGTTTGTTTGTTTGTTTTTGGCGTCCTTTGTTTAGCATAGTAACTTAAAAGTATCCTGTCATTTCCTTGTCTACATGTGTAATTATACCATTTGAACACACTATAAGCATTAGCTTGTTGATGTTCAAATTTCACATTTTTGTAAAGCTACGTGTCTGTAAAGTGGAAAATAAATTTGTTTAAACAGAGAAAAGATAAACGAAACCAAATGACGAAATACAAATATTCATGCTTGTTGTTGTATCCAACTATCATCATGTTATATCAAGTTGTCCTTGTCATACATTTTACCTTATCGACACTTTGAAATAGCATACACATATTTTGAGATCTCGCTGATAAGCATGTCATTTGATATTAAGATAGATGGCAGCGCATTTTGTATATTATATTTGTCTTTGATGTCTTCTAAAAATTGCCGCCTTATATCGTTATATTTAGTACATTTATCTAAGAAATGAATTTCGTCTTCTACTTCATTACATTCCAAACACAGTCTTCTTTTTCTTGGTGTCTTAGTATATCTACCTTTTTCTATTTTAAGATCGTGACAAGAAATCCTTAATTCACATAGTGCTTGTTTTTGATTGAAGCTTATGAAAGAGTTTGCTAAATATGGTTCCATTCTGTAATCTGTAGTAATATTGTCATAAAATTTTAGTTCTGATTCTGTTTCTGATTTTTTTCTTTTCCAAAATAATACATATTCATCTTTTAGTTTATTCTTGACCACATAACACAACTTGTTAATATTAAAAGTATGCTGGTTATTCCAAACATGCTTCAATCCCATTAGGCTGAAATTTGTTTGACAAATCTAAACCAAGGTGTTTGCTGATCTTCGTTGTGTGTGTGTGTGTGTGTGTGTGTGTGTGTGTGTGTGTGTGTGTGTGTGTGGTGTGTGTGTGTGTGTGTGTGTGTGTGTGTGTGTGTGTGTGTGTGTGAGAGAGAGAGAGAGAGAGAGAGAGAGAGAGAGAGAGTGTGTTGTGTGTGTGTTTGTGTGTGTGTGTGAGAGAGAGAGAGAGAGAGAGAGAGAGAGAGAGAGAGAGTGTGTGTGTGTGTGTGTGTGTGTGTGTGTGTGTGTGTGTGTGTGTGTGTGTGTGTGTGTGAATGAGATAGAGAATGTGTGCGCGTGTGTGTGCGTGAGAGAGAGAGAGAGAGAGAGAGTGTGTGTGTGTGTGTGTGTGTGTGTGTGTGTGTGTGTGTGTGGTGTGTGTGTGTGTGTGTGTGTGTGATATTAAATCAGATGTTTGGTCTATACCTTTTGCTTTTGCAGACAACAGGAGCAAGGTGAAAATCATCTGTTTTGTTCAGTAAACTTTCAATGTTCCGTATCCATACCATAAAGTCCAACGCTGTCTACTAACACACAGAGAGAGAGAGAGAGAGAGAGAGAGAGAGAGAGAGAGAGAGAAGACTCTCTCAAGATAACCTTCTCACATTTTTTTTTCTAACAGCAATGATGAAAACAATAACCCACAGATTAAAACCGTTGAATAGAGACGTTCGAAACACGCACAACATTTCTGTGCCCTCAGAACGCCCAGAGCTACGGCGGAGCAAAGCGCAGGCCGATTAAAAAGGTCTAATCACCGCTAAGACCACTCCAGGTCAGTCACCCCAAGATAAACCACCACAGACGCACGCCACTCGCAGATAACACGCCTATGCGTCGCTTCCGAACAACAACTGGCGATAAACAAAGAAAAACAACAAAGCAAACAAATCATGTAAAATCCACTGACGACAATGGGATTCCCCTCCCCCCCCCCCCCCCACCCCATCCCACTCACCCCCATCCCACCCCCACCCCTCCTCACCCCTCTTCCCTCCCTTTCCCTATTAAAAACGAGTGGACAGGTTCCCCGATATTCTTTTCAAAAAATTGCACGGGACACCACTACCGAAACGGTCTGACTCTTTGGATGAAGGGTGAGGGTGGGGGTTGAGGGGGGGGGGGGAGGGGTAGGGAGGGGGACGGCTGGTGGTAGTGGCTGAG
>CM031601.1:39670610-39683110 GCA_018398815.1 Conus ventricosus
ATTATTACTTATACAGTGCCTATATGCGGTTATAGAGCATATTTTATGCGCTATACAGTCCACACTCGTTTACACAGCGGGCTGCCTACCTGGGTAGAGCCGACTGAAGAGCTGCCTGCTGGCGCTACAGTCAGTCGTTTTCCGTGTCATTTAGTCTAATATCTGTCATTCGGAGTGATTTTCTGTTAACCTTCATTCTTCCGATTCTTCACAGAGATACATGTTATTCGTAACGGCACAACTGGCTTCCGAATGCTTGTTGATGGACTTTTATGTATACGCAAAATGTCATGCGTGCGTTCACACATGGAATCTCCTTTTATAAACGATAAACAAGTAGGGTAACTCTTTCTCCCATAAGAAAACGTAACACAGAGTAGCTTTCATTCAAGACTGGGACAGGCTTCAAAACTTGAATAAAGTCAGACAAATACAAAGACGAACAATCTAATAGTGAGACTTTTAAACTTGAATAAAGTCAGACAAATACAAAGACGAACAATCTAATAGTGTGCCAGTCTTGAATAAAAGTTACTCTGTGTTAGGTTTTCTTATGGGAGCAAGAGTTACCCTACTTGTTTATTGTTTATTATTGACTGTTCCTTGCCTCATTTTATTTTCAACTCCTTTTACAGTCGGATGACTTTGCGGGAAATGGAGTCAGAACTGATGTAACCCTCAAGGGAAAATCCTCCTATACAGAACAGCCTGGTGGAGATTCGAACCCGCAACCCCAGGATCACCAGGATTCGTGACATTCATCACACACACACACACACACACACACACACACACACACACACACACACACGCGCGCGCGCGCGCGCGCGCGCAAGCCATCGAAACGAGAAGGGCAGGGATATACTTTCTTACATCCCCCCTACCTAAATCCAATCACCAAAAAGGATTCCAACTTCAATTAAAGCTCGGTTCGTGTACATAAGCCCCTCCCGCCCACCCCTAAGCGCACCCTTAAGTTCCCCCTGTCACCCCCCCCCCCTCCTACATAGATCCCCAGCTCCTGCTGGCCTCCAGCCCCCCCCCCCCCCGCCCCCCCCCCCCCCCCCCCCCCCCCCCCCCCCCCCCCCCGACACGAGTGTTACAACACCTTAGCCCATCTTAAACCCTGCGCTGTTTGCCCAGCGCCTCCACGCCGGTGTGGAGAGAACTCGATCACCCAGCGGCGTTCAAGTAGCGGCCCCGCTTTCCTTATCGACAGTGAGAGCGTAATGACGGGGCCAAGAAGGGTTTATGGTTCTTTTTTATCGTTACACACACACACACACACACACACAGACCGACAGAGACAGAGGTAGAGAGAGCATGCATGCACGCATTTTCGCACCAAGTCCTGAGACCGAGAGACGCACTGAAACAGAGTGCTACCTCCCCTCCCTCCCCTCCACCTCCGCTTCCCTGACAGACTCAGTCACGCGTGCGTGCCCCCCCCCCCCCCCCCTCTCTAAAATTTTCACAGTTGATAGTTCAAGAAAAAAGATGTACGAAGGCTGACGGTGTTTTTTTTGTTTTGTTTGTTTTTTGTTTTTCCCTACGGAAACACGCAAACACGCGCGTTCATGTAACGCACGACAATGTTGATATTGCACTCCGTTTTCCATAACCCCCACACACACACACACACACACCTCCCCCCTCGACCTCTCCTCATACACTACTCCCTAATCTCCCCATCACACTTTCTCACCCTCGAACATCCTCCCCCTCCACCACTATACCTCTCCCCCCCCCCCCCCCCCCCCCCCCTCCCTCTCCCAACCCTAACTGCACTCACTAACGTCATTCAACCAAATAAGGCAGTCATGTTTTTCTGATTCGTTTTCTTTTGTCTGATTGCATTGTAGTCGGGAAAGAGAAGAGAGAGAGAGAGAGAGAGAGAGAGAGAGAGAGAGAAAGAGGCTTGACGAATAATTCAGGATCTTCTTTCTATCAGGTGATAATCTTCCCATAAGTTATTCACTGAGCTCTTTTTTCTTTCATCAATCATCTTGTCTTATAGTAGAGGCTATACCGGCAATACAGACTATTCACACAGACCAACATGCACAGGCTTGACAATAACAATGCACGCATACATAAACACCTACAAAGACACGCAGAAAGAACCAGCCGTCGTGGCGAAGTGATTAGCGTCGCGGACTCCCAGCTGGGAGGTCGCTGGTTCGATTCCCATCAGAGTCATGTGGGATTTTTCTGCCCCGACCGGCTCCTACCCAGAGTTGAGTATGCTACGGGCTCAGTTGGGAAGACCGTGACCATGCAGTTGAATTTCATCCACTAAATTGATGCGTCTGTTCAAATTTCCTGACCAACACTGCAGGTGTTTGTATCTTTCGGACCTGGTTGACGCCGGGATGTTATTGAGTACAGCCCTGTCATGTATCTCAGACCGGAATGGAAGTTCGTAGCATCATCTGCATCATCCTCATTCTCATCGATCAGCATTAAAAAAAAAAAAAAAAAAAAAAGTCTCAAATTCTGTGGCTCTTCATGCCCTGCTCTCATGGCGACTTCAGTTTCGATGTCCTCTCGCGGTTATGGACTTAGTTTGATTCCGTCGGGGTCACCAGTATCAAAATTCTCCGGACGGACAGCCCACTTACGCCGGCTCCGCGACTAAGCAACTACTGTCGTCAGTAGGGGGCTCAGTAGGTGGGTGTCCTGCGTATGTTGGATCAGAACAGGTGCCACTGAACACCACCGAAGTGACTCGGGTAGTGTGACGGGAAGAAAAGCGAATAAAACGGGAATGAAGTGAAATCTTTGCAAAACGCATGCATATACGCGTGCGCGCACATGCCAACTTTCTCACCATTGCCAGCTTTCTGTGTGCACCACACACAGAGAGAGAGAGAGAGAGAGAGAGAGAGAGTGAACGAAAATACATTTTATTAAGGTAATGAGATTTTTCCATCCAGCCCTGGGGAAAAAAAAGAAAAATGAAAGAAAGCACATGCACACGGCAGTCAAATTTTGCAGGAATATGGGGAAAAAACGAATACATCAGTCAACATACAGACTATCAAAAAGAACAAACGAATACTATAAACGCGAACAGGAACGTGTACACATGCATATGAATGCGGGCGCGCGCATTTTGATCTTGCGCCGAATATGAGAAGATAAGTGGCTTTCTCGTTCTTCGTTTTCACTGTCCTAACTGTTATTTGCTTTTGCCTGATGAAGACCCATTGTGTTTTTGCCCTGTACTTTGTGCCTTGGCGGCAACTAGCCCCCTCTCTTTCTAAATTTCGCTACACGTTTGATAGAGATGAATGTGCCAAGTCGAAAAGAAATGTGTCTTTATCAAAGTTAGCCAATGGTCTGCAGGTAATGACTCTGTGTCCAGCCTAAGAATGTCCGAGCCGTTTCTGAACCAGGAAAGACCAACCGGTACGTGATCATCGCAACAGCTATGAGGAGAAAACACTTCAACGATGTTTTGTTGTACTTTGTGATTAATCAGGATTTCAGAAAAAAACGAGTAATTCGAGTGGGCTTCAAGTCCAACATTCTCAAATGTTTGAATTTATCGATAACTGGGTTTTAAAAGATCAATGTTGAAATGACTAAAGGGAATAATTCTATCGCCAGCAAGTGTTACGTCTTGCAGCATATCCAGTAAATCTGTCGACCTAGTCAAAACATTCGGCAGGCTTTCTGTGTATGAATCCGATGAATAATGATTTGTTTCTTTCAGATCAATTTCGACACATAAACGCCCAGAGTGGTGTTTTTCTAATGGAATAACACGTTTGTATGTACCAGTCTGGCTGATACATAGGATTAAGCCAGTTTGTTGTGGTAGAATGGGGTCGAGCCTTACTGTGTTGTAACCGTGAATGGACACTGAGAGAGAGAGAGAGAGAGAGAGAGAGAGAGAGAGAGAGAGAGAGAGAGAGACAGACAAGACAGACAGAGAAATAGAGACAGACAGACAGACAGACAGGAAAAGAGGCAGACATATAGACTAGACAGAGAAAGACAGAGACAGAGAGAGACAAGAAGAGAGAGAGAGAGAGAGAGAGAGAGAGAGAGAGAGAGAGAGAGAGAGAGAGAGAGGCAGAGACAGACAGAGACAGAGAGACCGACAGAGAGACCAAAAGTGAGACCGACAGAGAGAGACAGAGACAGACAGAGAGAGAGAGAGAGAGAGAGAGAGAGAGAGAGAGAGAGAGAACAGAGACAGAGGAAGGAGGGAGGAAACGGGTAACGGGGCGGGGAGGGGGGGGGGGGCAGACGGAGAGACGGACAGAGTGGAAGAGACACACACTGAAAGAGACAGACAGGCAGAGAGACAGACGCAGACAGCCAGCAGGAAAAGCAGCTACCAACACTGCAGCAATTCAAACCAAGCTGCCAGTTTTGCAGAAACGAGACATAAATTACCACGCTGAATGGAGCGGGTATTTAGAGAAAATTGGGCAATTGGCAAGTCTAATTATGACGACGTTATCATAAACTTTCTGAACGAACAAAAACGAAGGAGAAAAAATAAAACGATTAAAAAAATCACACCATCAGTGTACAGTCTATTAAACTTGAGGAAAGTGAGCGATAGCACGACAGCGCCGTACACGAAAGCGCAAAAGCGGCAGGGAACTTTGAAAGAGACAGCAAGAAAAAAATGACAGTGGTTGGTGCTGGCAAGAGAGAGACAGAGCGTGTGTGTGGGGGGGGGGGGGGGGAGGGAAGGGAGGGGAGAAGGAGGTAATGGGGTGGTGGGGTGGGATGGGGGCGACGCTTTAGGAGTGCCAAGCCTTCGATCACCAAGCGCCGTCCCTAAAAAAAAAGATGAAATCAAAAACGGCCCGATGACTTTCCCAGGGCCCCGGTTGTCCCCCTTTGATGGCCAGATAATCTGCTGACGACCCACCACCACCCATGATGCGGCCACAAAGCCCCTGCTGAAAGGGGCAGATCACCGCTCGAAACCTGATCGCCCTCCCCGCCCCACCTCGCGCCCAGACTTGAAAAAGAGGCCTCCCGGTAATTAGTTAGAAACTGAAGGTGAGGAAATCAAAGGCGGGGGGGGGGGGGGGGGGGGGGGGGGGGGAGTTGAGGAGGGACAGGAAGGGAAATGGAGGTGGGGGCGAGTGAGGGTTGGGGAGAGGAGAAGGAAGAAGAGCAAGACAAGGAAAAGAAAAACAGACAAGGTTTATTTCTTTTCTTGCCCGAAGAAGTTCAGTCCCACCAGATATAGTTTTTTTTTGCACAGTGCTCGTCTTTCACGACAGCCGAAACGGTGGGTGGTAATATAACAATCCAGAGCCGTCGCCCGTCTATCGGTGTCGCGGCAAAACTTGCACCACCACGGATACGGCATTTACGGAGGGGGAAGGAGGGGGGGTGCTGTGGGAGAAGGGGATGAAAGGGGGATAGGAAAGGGGAGGTGGGGGGGGGGGGGGGGGGAGGCTTAACTGGTTCGAAATCGAAAACGGTCTGGTGCGTGTGGCGGACAGGTACGACCTGTCGTATACCGCTGTGCGAAACTTTCCCAGCACGCAGGGGGGTCGGTAATCGGCGAAGCGCAGCTACGTGTAGAAGGGGAAAAGAGCACACAATTAGTGGCAAAGGCCCCCGTGAAATGGCCTCCCCACCCCCACCTCCCTCCACCCTCCCTCCCCCTTCCTTCCCTCCACGAAGATCTCCGGCAGAAGTCAGTCAATGAAGACGGTTGGTGAACGACCCCACCTGTGCTGGGAGAGATGGATCGTGATATCGGCGGCGTGAGGTGGACGCAGGCAGGCGAACTCCTGTCAGATCCCACTGCAGGATAGGATCTCTATAGGATCTCTATACAGAGCCTGTCACACACCTCGTTTTGCAGGGGCTCTGGACGACTGTGACAGGGGAAAGCCTGCAACGCGATAGCCCCACCAACAAAGCGCAGTGCAAAACGATGAGGGGGAAAAAACCCGGATGAGGTATAAATTAGTCAACAAAAGAAAGGAGGGCGGTTGAGAGCTATTGGGGGGAGATAGGGAGGGGCCGAAGAGAAGGGTGGGATGTGGGGGATGTGTGTGAGGGCGACAGCTGTCAATTGATACGTTGGTGACAGTCATGTTCAGCGCGGACCCCCGAACATCCTGAGTGCCAGAGATGTGGACGACAGGAAATGACCATCCAGTGAGAGCCGAAGAATGGACGCTGGGATACAGGAAGCGGAAGCCAGGTGTCATTACACTAAAACCATGAGAGAATATTGGGACCGAAGGAACGTACAAACGGTGTATTTGTGTGTGTGTGTGTGTGTGTGAAAGTTAACGTCATAAAATGACGTAAAAACTGTTGAGAGGGAGAGAGAGAGGCTGATGATGATAGCAGTCAACTCGTCACAGGGGAGAGACCTGTCAGTTGACACACTAGTGACAGGTTCAAGATGGCAAACCTCCGCTCTCAGTTTCAGCACTATGGGTGATCACCGATGACCACCCAGAGAGAGTGGGGGGGCAGATTGGAAGTGAAGAGAGGGGCCGAGCTATAATTTACACCCACACCCCCAGAACAAGATGACAACGAAAATGTCAGCTGCTTCTGGTTTGCTTGTTTTTGTTTGTTTTTTTGTTGTTTTGTTTCTTGTAGGCCTATTGGAGCGGAGCTTGGTCGTTTCCCTATTATCGGCCTACAAATAATGTGCTTGAAACTTGAACGTCTGGTTACACATAACAGACACGGAGAATGAGTTCCACTATGTACAGGTACATGACAGCATGCTTCAAAGACAGACATCTATAGAATCCCACACAGTCCACATAAAATGAGATGAAATCACTTCTAGGACAACTAATCACAACAAAATATGCCATACAAAAGCATACTGTAAATACATAAATCTGGAAACAAAACAACAACAAAAAAACTGCACATCAAAACTACATGTTTACCACAACATTACAAGAACTTGTAGAACATAACCATATATCATAACGCATAAAACTTAGAAGAAGCGAATTTAACAGACTTTGAATCAGTGCTCAGGAGCTATGAACAGAAGGATATATGAACACTGCGAGTGAAAACTGAACAATGCTCAGCATGTGGTATTGGTGACGACGACACTTATTGCAGGACAGCGGCTTCCAATACAAGCCATTAAGAGGGAAACTAACATAACAACACAGACCCAAACTGACGCAAACAACACCTTGGTGAAAAGCTGTGCAATGAAGACCTGCTAATCCATGAACACAAGTTGTGTGAGCAAGTTCCTGGTGGTTTCATATGCGTTTACACATAAAACGGGATGTTAACAACAACAGAAAAGTGTGTGTGTGTGTGTGTGTGTGTGTGTGTGTTTATAAACGGTACTGAAAGGAGGATTTCACAGGTTCATATCAATCAAGCTAAACCTCTTCGTGCGTTGGTTCACAAAATCATGAAAAGCGTTCATCTCTTTATAAAAGGAATATCTTGGAGTGAAACGAGTAAATAACAAAAACACGACAGGTTTATCAGCAGGAGGGAGAAAGGAGGGCTTATTTGCCCCTAAATTGTACATGGCCGAGTGTGTGTTGCAGACAGGTACAGACTGTTCAGTTCTAAGACCCTGTCTGGAACCTTCTGAGCTCACAAGGGGTCGGTCGTCAGTGCAGCTATGTCAAAAGCAGGAGGGAAAGAGCACACAATTAATGACAAAGAAAAAAAAACAGTGACAAAGGCCCTTGTGACATACAATCCTCCACTCTCACACCTGTCGTCCCCAACCACCATACTCCCCTCTTCCATCCACCCCTTAACCACCACCACCACCCCTCCTCCTCCGCCCCCAGCCTTCCTTCGATCACTGGTAGAGTGAAGTCAGAGAAGATGGTCCCAGACAACCCTGTCAACCACCATGGCCACCTGTCCCGGGAGAGATGGATCGTGATATCGGCGTGTGATGGACGGTGGGGGGGGGGGGGGGGGGGGGGGAGACCAAATCATGTCTGATCCCGCTTCAGGATAGGGTCCCCCAACACACCGCCTGTCACAGACCTCGTTTGTGGGGTTCTGGACCACTGCCACGGGGTAAAGCCTGCAACTCGATAGGCCTGGCCCAACCAACAAACCGCAGTGCAAACAAAGTGTGAGCGGAAAAAAAAAGACATAAATTAGCCAACGTAGATAGCAGGGCAATTGAAAGTAATTGGGAAGATACGAGTGCAGTTGAGTTGGGGAAGGGAAGGGGTGGGGTGGAGTTTGATATGCCACTGACAATGCGGTTCATCATGGACACCCCACTGCCATCAGTGTCAGTGATGTGCCTGACGACCAATGACCACCCGGGAACCAGGGAGAGGGACTGGGCTATCATTACAGTGATACACCCAGAACAAGAGGATCATGAACATGTCTTTTAACTCTGTGTGTGTGTGTGTGTGTGTGTGTGTGTGTGTGTGTGTGTGTGTGTGTGTGTGTTCTTTCTTTTCTTGTGTGTTGATTTGTTTCTGCTTTCTTTTCGTTTCTTAAAGCTGTGCATCTGTTGTTACAAAACCACGGCCTTGGGAATGACACTCTGACCCAAGCCATGATGATGCCAAGACACATCTCACATTAGTATAGCTTGGGTGCTTCCTTACTGCCAGCTTACAGACACAAGACACATCTCACATTAGTATAGCTTGGGTGCTTCCTTACTGCCAGCTTACAGACACAAGACACATCTCACATTAGTATAGCTTGGGTGCTTCCTTACTGCCAGCTTACAGACACAAGACACATCTCACATTAGTATAGCTTGGGTGCTTCCTTACTGCCAGCTTACAGACAATATGCCAGATACTGAGCTTCTGTTTACACGTAACGAAAGTAGACAACTCATACTTTCTCAGACTAGTATATGATGGTATGCTTCAAAATACGGATGTATCTAATAATCCATGGGTATAATTCATCTGAAATGTTCTACATGAAACGAAAATGGATTATATGCAGAACGACAATCAATTCATAGTATCATGAGAACACAATATGCCGTGGAAAATAAACCAGAGTGTGATTACAAAGATTTCTGGGAGGAAGATGGTGGGGCTACACTTCATACTAACGATTTAAACACAGACTTGCCAGAAACTACCGACTAGACCCATATATGATAAATGTACAAAACTTTTTCTATCAAATGACGCGAATGAAGTACACTTCAAATCAGTGCTCGCAACTATGTAACAGCAAGATGTAGATACACGAACACTACAGGAGATGATAGAAGGGAAGGGAAAGAGGTGGGCTCTTATTATTATGTCCCGAAACTCTACACGGGTATGACGTCCCAACCTGCCTACGATAATGAGGTTCACAACCTGAAGAAATCAAAAGATGGTCAGTCTTTGACATAGAACGCCAAATGCAGTCCTGAGGGGAAGACACAACTGGTGACCAAACCGCCGTGAAACACCTGTCTCCCTGCCCTCCATCTGCCAGGATCACGGACAGTCTGGAAAGGCAACCACCTGGCTCCACCACCTTGCCCTAGCGAGAAGGACCATGACAAAGGCGTGAGATGGACGGATGGGGGGGGGGGGGGGGGGGGGGGGGGGGGGGGGGGGGGGGGGGGGGAGGGGGGGGGGGGGGGGGGGGGGCAAAGTCACGTCAGATCCCGTTCAGACCTCGTTTCGTGGGGCTCTGGACGATTGCAAAGGGAGAAGTTCGCAACTCTACAGCTTATTAACACAGGACTGAGCAAGTGAGGATTCAAACAACAAAACTAAACTAAACTGAAAAAAAAAGAATATGAATTAATCAACAGAGAAAGGAGGGCAATTGAGAATTAGGAGGGTGAAGATGTGGAGAAGAGGGGGCGGGGGGGGGTGGGGTGGGGGAGAGGAAAAGCGGGTCATAGGGAAGAACACCCGTCAGTTGATACGCTAATGACCTCCACGTTCAACATGAACGCCCCAACGCCTCAGTTGCTGTGATACAGCCGGCAGCGAAAGGCCACCCAGAGACTGTGGGCAAGGCCACTGACAAACAGGGGCAGCTGTCATGGCGCCAACACCCTCAGTAGAAGACAACGAGAATATGAACCCATTTTTGTTTATTTATTTGTGTGGTTTTTGTTGTTGTTGTTGTTATTTCTATGTTTTGTTTTTTTTTGTCATGGTTTTTCCTTTTTTGCTTTTAAGACTATTTTTCCTTTCTCGCTTTTAATACTGTGTGCCTGTTGGTTCGAACCCTTGGAACTGAAACTCCAACCGAAGCCCTAGTCGTGCCGTAATTTGTCTCCCAATATAATCAGAAACTGGTCGTTTTCCTATTACCAGCCAACCAACAATATTCCAGATACTGCGCTGTCGGCTGGGTTCACATGACAGAAGCAGAAGATTCTTCCTATCTGTACTAAGTAAATGACGGAATCCTTTAAAATATAGAAGTATCTAATCATCCGTGACTAGAATTTGTCAGAAATGTTCTACATAAAACGGGAATGGATTACGCCTATAACGTACTATTAATCCCTAGTATTGTAAGAACAAAATATGCTATTAAAAAAAAAAGCAATCACAGACTAAATACTAACATTTCTGGAAAAAAAAACAAGAAAGAAAAGAAAGAAAAAAGTATTTGGAGACTATATTTTACCACAAATTGCTAGAATCCTGAACTTACAGCATAAATGTTCGAAATTGGAGAGCGAAAAAATCTCGAACGCAGCAGACGGCTCACAGCCGATAAACCAAGAAAGAGTTAGACATACTAACACTACCAGGGAAGACAGAGAATGCTTGGTACGCGGTGGTGGTCCAAGATGGAACTCATTTCTGGACAAGTGTATCAAGTCATTTAGACTGGTCTTCAGAAACAGCTCTCTGGAGATATACCTGACCCGAACTTATGCTGACCTGATGGAATATTTTGCTGTGACGACCTGTTAAATCCACATGGCAAAATGTGTCTATGCTTGCATACACATGACAAGATGTTAATCATCATCATATACGGGCCCATATAAATCAAGATTAAATAATGTACCACGACATGATTTGTCTATACCACCTAGGTTATTTACTACCAAGTTCTGTCTATAAATTCGTCAGGGTTCTCGTGACAGTATAAGTCTGAGTTCGAGTGATGGGGACAGTGATGGCGTGTTAAGGGCCCCCGAGTGTATGAACTGCGAATCAAACACGACAAAAAAAAAAAAAAAAAAAAAAAAAAAACATGGAACATGGGAGAAAAAAAAATGTCAGTATAGAATTGGAAAAAACATGTTGCGACCCCGTAGCCCTTATGGAAAACATTCATCTTGTTTATAATGAAGACTTGGTCAACTGTCAACGGAAAGATTTATAAATCAGAGTTAAGATTGTTTAAACACACACACACACTCTCTCTCTCTCTCTCCTCCTCTCTCTCTCTCTCTCTCTCTCTCTCTCTCTCTCTCTCGTCATTCCTCGTCTCCAGAATAAACGTGTGAATGGAGCAGACCCATGGCAGACTTTCACCGCATGCATCACTTCACATTGGTTTTTATAATGTGATCCACTTGGCATCTTTCAGTTCTCTACTGCAGCCTCTGTTCCGTCTACAGCTCCATTTCCATGACGTCAGATGTATTACGTCACACTGATGACGCATCTTAACACAACCAAGCTTTATGTCGGGCAGCGATTCTAGTCTTGTCAGTACCTCCAGGTGACCGCGGAGGCGGCGTGCTGACCCATTACAGACGGGAACGTCCAGTAGAAAACCCCAAGTCTCTAACTCCGAAACGTATGACCCTAACCCTTAGCCTGATCAAAGCCAGAATCTAACCCTAACCGAAACCCTGACCTAATCTGACTTTGATCCTAACCCGAACACTGGACCTGACGCAGTGCAAAATCTTACAAAACGTTGGTTCAATAGTACTTGTGTGGGGGTAGTTGGAAGCGTCTTCCCCTTTCCCATCCACATAGGAATAAACGTCTACCAGCCAGGGAGGCGGTGGTCAAAGCTGGAAGCAAGCCGAAGTCAGAACAACGCGTGCTAATTGACCAACAAACGGCACAGCCTTACACAACCCCTGACGACGTCCTAACGGCACAGCCTTACACTACCCCTGACGACGTCCTAACGGCACAGCCGTACACTACCCCTGACGACGTCCTAACGGCACAGCCTTACACAACCCCTGACGACGTCCTAACGGCACAGCCTTACAGTACCCCTGACGACGTCCTAACGGCACAGCCTTACACAACCCCTGACGACGTCCTAACGGCACAGCCTTACAAAAACCCCGACGACGTCCTAACGGCACAGCCTTACACAACCCCTGACGACGTCCTAACGGCACAGCCTCACACAACCCCTGACGACGTCCTAACGGCACAGCCGTACACTACCCCTGACGACGTCCTAACGGCACAGCCTTACACTACCCCTGACGACGTCCTAACGGCACAGCCTTACACTACCCCTGACGACGTCCTAACGGCACAGCCTTACACACCCTCTGACGACGTCCTAACGGCACAGCCTTACACAACCCGTGACGACGTCCTAACGGCACAGCCTTA
>CM031601.1:39685530-39722989 GCA_018398815.1 Conus ventricosus
ATCGAAACGATGTCATGAACAAAAGTTAAAACGATCAGTTTGGTGCTCCAGACAAGCATCGGCGGGCATTGCTACGACTGGAACGTGCTGCATTTACCATGGGCATTTCATCGTGAGACGTGCTTGACAAGAAACAGCCTTGGATGACAATGTGTGGCCTGAAAGCCGGTTTCACCTGGACACATTGGAAGTGACAAGGCCATAGATGGGAAATTTCTGTCACTAAAAAGAAAACACAAGACCACAAGGTACGCATGTGTACATATAAATTATGTACACTAATTCATTACATACTAGCTTAATTATGACATCGAGGCAGTTTAAAAACTAAACCGTTACCGCTGTAATCAACCATTTCGCATGATTTTTTTCCCCCTGAGAAAAGTGCAGAAACGATAACGAAATATGCACGTTGCCACAAGAAGAAGACGAAGAAGGAGGAGGAGAAGAAGAAGACGAAGAAGAAGAAGACAAAGAAGATCAGTAAAAGGCCATTCTGTCAAATGGACGCCGCTATCAAAAAATTCCTAAAACGTCCACCTTTTCAAATGGATATGCCGCTAAAGATTATTCATAAAAAGGTCATTCTGACGAATGGACATAAAGCTGGCACAAAAACAAAATAAAACAAACAAAAAAACATAAAGAGGTTATTCCATCAAATGGACATAACGCTGACATTAAAAAAAATCATGAAAAGGCTAGTTTGTAGAATGGACATTAAACTGCATAAATAATTACCTATGAGGCTAATCTGTCAAATGGACATAACGCTGCCACAAAATAAATAATTAAAGGGCCATTCTGCCCAATGGATATAACCTTGCCATAAACATAAAAATAATAGAAAAAGCCATTCTAACACGTGGGCATCGTAAAACGGACAGCATTCCAGTGCCCATCATGGACTGTAGTACAGTATCACTACCTGACCTCCACATGACCACAGAAAAGATGGCAGGTTTGATCCAGAATGAAAAGACGAAAAACAAGCGTAAAGACTACCGAAGCAAATAATACCCAATCAGTTACAGAGGCAGAACATCGAGCCATGGGTCGACAGGGGGCTATAGAAAGGGTCAGATAGCGTGGGGAGGTTGGGAGAGTGTCACATCATTTACCAATTGATCATAAACTGGAATGGAAACTTAAGTACACGGAAAGCGTGAAATGGCGTGAACATTAATTTTACAAGAAAAAAAAAATCACAGAATATGACAACGATCTGAACTGATCACGTTCGGAAATGCTTGTGACAGGAAAGACATGAACGGCACAATGGAAGTGAACATGGGTCTGTTTCATGGGACACTTCACAGCCCCTCCCCCCCCCCCCCCCCCCCCACCCTACACACACACACACACACACACACACACACACACACACACAACACACACACACACACACACACGTGCGCACAGTTGGTGTAGAGAGACGCTGTTTCATGGGACACTTTTCACAGCCAGCCCACACACACCACAGACACGTGCGCACGTGTGCACGAGAGACGCAGTTTCATAGGGCACTTTCCACAGCCAGCCCCCCCCCCCCCCCCCCCCCCCCACCACACACACACAGACGCTTTGCATTGAAAAAAATCAGAAACGGCAGTTTGTCTCATCGCTGAGGTTTTCGGGATGACGGTAATTGACAGCAAGGAATATCATCAACTTTTCATCAACTGTTTTTCAGTCGAGGGTTATACCTACCGGTATCACATGAACCCCCCCCCCCCCCCCCCCTTTTTATTTTTATTTTTAAATGCCTTGACGGCAGGTTCATAGAGTACTGGATGTCTCCTTGTTGGTTCTGTGTGCTGTGTGTTGGCATTTCTGCTTGGCGATTTGAGGTCGTAAGCAGCACTGATTTGGAATTAATGGGCGTGCAATCACGTCATCATGGGAGGAAGAGCTTACCCTACCTGTTCGTTATTTATGATCTCGTTATATACAGCACACAGGTCATAGAAAAGCGATGCTCCGTAAAGAAACATCGTTAAGTTTTGTCCCACACGGACTGGTTTCTTCATGAGGATTAGCCTGAGACACTGTCATTGATAAGTACAGTGAATGAATCTCACTGTCTTATGTACTGCCCCTGGCAGTCACTGTCATTGATATGAACTGTCAGTGAATGTCTGTCTAATGAATGTCACTGTCAGTGTTTTGTGCTCTTAGTGAATGTCATGTCATTGCACTTTCTTGACTCTGAATGAAGACATTGTTGATATATAATGTCAGTAATCGTCAACAGATGAATTCTTCATTGACATTTACTGTCTATGAATGAAACTGTCGGCGGTACATACTGTCAGTAATAGCCAGTGTCATTGATTTGTACTGTCCGCGAATATCACTGTCATTGATCAATACTTTCACCGAATGTAAATGCCCTTCTGTCATTGAATGTCACTGTCCTTGACGTACACTGTCAGTGAATGTTACTGTCATTAATCCTTCATGTCAATAAATGTCACTGTAATTTAAACAAGAAAGGATTAGCCCGAGGAACTCCCTATGTAACAAAGCACAGCGATTTCTATATTGCTTTTAACCAAAGGTTATAAAAAGAGATTATGATAATGATCCTTCATTGGGGGAAAAACCTACAAGATTTCCTCCCAAAGTCTCTACGGACGAAACGTTGCGATTGTGGCTGACGACGCTCCTATCGACGACACACTGCTGTTTGGGCTGATGAAGTTCCCAAGGGACAGAATGCTGCCATGTTGGCCGAGTTATCTTTCTTGTTAGTTATTTACTGTTCACTATTCCCTGCCTCATTTCCCTTCATGTCTTTCAAATGGAGCTTACCGGTCTTTCTGTTCCACCGTCATGAATTCAGTTTATATCAGTGCAGATTGTCCTACAATCCAGCCGACCCAAGGAGGTTGGAGTAGGGGAAGCGGAGCATCAAAATCGGTTCCATGCATTTTCTTTCCCTGAAGAAAAAAAAGGAGACATCATTGGACCGGCTTCTTTTAAGCATGCTCAAAATGCCTTAAAATTGGATCTAATTTGCACAAAATCTTAAATCGGACGAAAGCCTTTTCTTTAAATTCAAAAGTCGTGTCCGGTGAAACATCCAGTTTGACAGCAAATTCCTCATCCATTGGATACCTTACATTGCGGATGCTGCTTACATTGCGGAAACTGCCATGTTTTTGTTTCTGTGAGCAGGAGAAGAAAAAGATACATTCGAAAAGGTTAGTGGGACCCAGGACAGTATTGTCCTCACCGGCCGAACCAACCAGCCAGAAGCAATCCTGCACCACCCTCGGATGCCTGCGCCATTAAGACGTCAAGGGACGTAACCTGCACCCTCAGTCAACACAGCACAGGGTTCCAAGGGTGGTGTAAGATTGCTCCCGCCTGGTTGGCTGGGCAGCGGACAGTACTTCCTGTGGCTGTATCTGTTGGCTGGGCTGCGGACAGTACTTCCTGTGGCTGTATTTTTTTTCTTGGTTTTGTTACTTATCATCATGTTCAGGATTATAGTCAAGGTTTGCTGGAAACATTCAAATTTTCAAGGATATTTCAAGGTGCCGGTTTTAAAATTGGCATGGGCAGAAAATCGGACTTGACAACCCAGCGGATGAAGAGAATTTTAACACACGAAGGACTACCTTTTCCCACCTCTACCCCCTAACGGGGCAAACGCCGGTTAAACAGCTCCCCATACATCTCCGGCAAACGGTGGAAACCCTAGACGTTTCGGGGACCTCATAAAGGCTTTGCGGGCACCGATATTTCATTCTTACTGAATCAAGCGATAGTGCAATGTTAAGAGTCGCATTTCAACACCTCGAACCAATGGAGGACGATGTCACGGACAGATAGGCCTTTGTCACCGCACGGGAACCGTGGAGGATAGTGTGGCTGTCTGCTTCTTGCCAGATTTCCTGATCGCTCGATCAGGAATCGGCTGAATGAATGAACGCGGGCGCGGGACTTTCTCCACTCCTTCCCTGGAATCGGCGTCACCTGTTCGCGTTTTTGTTTTTATTTCTTTTCTTCTCTTTTTCTTCCCCCCCCCCCCCCCCCCCCCCCCCATTTTTTTTTCACGCAGGTGGCCACCCCAACATCCAGACAGGTAGAGAGACATTTCGGGAGACTGGTCGAAACTGACTTCTTCAATGCGTTTTCTTTTCAACTTGTGTGTGTTAAATTATCCGTCATCTGACGCCGACACCCCCGTTATAACTTATGGCTTCCCAATCTCTGGTCGCAGCCATTCTCTCTTTTTTCAGCGATTCTCACTTTTTTTTTCTCTCACTCTCTTTAATTGTTGTAGATATAAAATATCAATCACACGAACACGTGCTCAGACACAAGAGGTCGAATGACAGTGATAAGGAATCAATGGGAAGCAATTAGCATAAGCCACCCTTCTGTTCACCACACGTTATCCGTTCTGTTCCCCTAAGCAAATCATAGCAGCACCGCTCCAGTGGGGTTTCTAAGGCCCGCGTTGCGGTTCAAAATGTCAACCCCGCAACGTTAGTACAGAACGTCACTGGGTGACACTTTGTACCAGAATGACATTTTGTGCCGTAACAGCCTGTCTTATACACACAGGCAGCTGCAGCTATGGTTTGACTTTAGATTTTTTTCAAAATATTCAATGACATGACAGGACGAAGTTTCCTGACTCTGGCGTTTGCAACAGCAAGAGTGTAATGCATAGAAAAATTCTGACCTTCATCAGGTCTGTCGCAGCTGAGGACAAACGAGCATGGCAGCAGAGCACTCAAGTAACGATAGAAATGGTAACGGCAACTGATTTGTAGCTACGTTGCAGCAAATGATGGAAGTGTCCTCGTGGGAATGCCGAGGCTTGGGGGAGGGTGGGGGAGCGGAGGGGAGGGGAGGGCGATGTCTTTTCAGTATCAGTCGTGTCCCCCACATTGGGGGAAATCCTGTGCTAAAACAAATTCCCCCTTGTCGGTCACTCTCTTCGACATGTCCTTTCGCTGTGCTGTTCTTCGTGTGGTCTTTTATATGTGTGTTTCAAACTTCTCCCGTAGCCAGTTCCCGAGTCATTGTCCTCTACTATCTTTCCCATTCTCTTTCGTCCTGTTAGAACTGTAGCATTCTTTGTTATTACCGCTGTGCCCCTGCTGCTAGGTGGTGAGATCGCAGCGAATGGGATTGGCAAACACCGTCTAATCGGTAGTGTCATTTTCTTACAACCTTTTTTTTTTTTTTTTTTTAATGCTTTTTCGTTCTTCGTTGTATAGGTTTTTATTCACGTAGTTACTTTCTTTCCTTTCTTCTTTTTTTTTTTTTTTTAGGATTTATTCCCTATATAAGTCCGGCCATGATAAATCACGCGCAATGGCGGGCAACTGGCCTAGCCCTGTCCGGTTGGGTTTTACACACACACACACCACACACACACACACACACACACACACACACGCTCGCACGCTCGCACGCACGCACGCGCGTACACACACACACACACACATACAAACACACACACATACACACACGCTCGCGCGCGCGCGTGCGTGCCTGCACACACACACACACACACACACCACACACACACACACACACACACACACACAAGGCGGCGAAAAGACAATGGTGTGGACCTACGGGCTTGCGTAATATACGACACACACTGGACTATGTGTCGTACCATTATTCACTGCTCTCTCTCTCTCTCTCTCTCTCTCTCTCTCTCTCTCTCCCCTCTCATATACTCCCCTTTCTGAACCCCCCTCCCCACATTCTCTCTAATAACGTCAAAGGGTTTACAGTAATTTAGCACTATCAGGCACAAGGTACAAATCATTTACTGTGGAGACGATCACCGTTGTCTCTTATTGCAGTATGGATCTGAATCATTCTCTCTCATCTCAGTGCCACTCCCCTCACACACACACACACACACACACACACACACACACACACACACACACACGCGCGCGCGCGCGCGCGCGCGTGCGCATGCATAAACGCACGCGTGCACGCGCGCGCACACTAACAAACATCTTTCTCGCATCCGCTCAATGCTCTACACCCTTACCCGCCTCAATCAATTCCCTTCCCCTCTTCCCTACCCCGAACTAATCTCTCTCTCTCTCTCTCTCTCTCTCTCTCTCTTCTCTCTCTCTGTCTGTCCCTCTACCTCTGTGTGTGTGTGTGTGTGTGTATCTGTGTGTCTGAGCACGTGCGTGTGCGTGTACGCGCGCGCGCGCGCGCACGCGCGCGCGCGCGCGTGTGTGTGTGTGTGTGTGTGTGTGTGTGTGTGTGTGTGTGTGTGTGTGTGTGTGTGCGTGAGTGCGTGCGTGCGAACGTGCGCGCGTGTGCGTGGGCGCGGCGTGCGTGCGTGCGAGTGTGTGTGGTGTGTGTGTGTGTGTGCGCGCGCGCGCCCTTGCGTGCGTATGCGCGCGCGCGCGCGTGTGTGTGTGTGTGTGTGTGTGTGTGTGTGTGTGCGCGCGTGCGTGTATGTGTGTGCGCGCGCGCCCGCGTCTTATCTCTACTGCGTGTGGTTTTCCCAACCCGGCGCTTTTCCTTCCACCTTCTTCTCTTCATATCCCGTACCTGCCCCTCCTGGCCCCCCCCCCCCCCCCCCCCCCCCCGCCCCCCCCCCCCCCCCCCCCGCCTCTCTCTCTCTCTCTCTCTCTCTCTCTCTCTCGCTGTCTGTGTTTGACTGACGAACCGTTGAAGCCGATCGCCCTTTTGAGGCTGCCAAAGCGGTGAGCAAGGTGAGCGAGAAACCAGCGATTAATTGGGAACATGGGGGTGCCACTTCAACTTCATGCTCACCCGCTTTAGGTGCAACCCGGAGACAGGGGCGCGTCCCCGAGAAGATTACTGCACATTAAACCTGCCCTTCTTTGCATTGTCAACTTTGAAAAAGAGGATAAATCTATATTTTTAAAAAAAATAAAAAATAAATAAATAAAAAAAAGAAAAGGACAGAGGAGAAGAAGACGAGAATGAATCGGTGGAGAGGGGGGGGGGGGGAAGAGAGAGAGAGAGAGAGAGAGAGAGAGAGAGAGAGAGAGAGAGAGAGAGAGAGAGAAGAGAGCGTGAGACAGACAGACAGATACATAGACAGACAGATAGACAGACAGACAGGTAGAGAGACAGAGCGAGACACACATTTGGGAGAAGAGAGAGAGGGGGGGGGGGGGTGGAGGAGGAGGATAAAAAGAAGAAGAAGAGAAGAAGAAGAAGAAGAACAACAACAACAACAACAACAACAACAACAACAACAGCAGCTACAACAAGGTGATGATGATGATAATGATAAAGATGGTGATGATGATGATGATGATGATGATGATGGGGAACAAGAAGAGCAACAAAAAATACGCCCACTCCCCTCCCCCATCCACAAAAAAGTCACAACAATAAAAACATACGTCAAAATGTGTGTGCACGCGCGCACGCCCGTCTGTGTGTGTATGTGTCCGTGTGTGTGTGTGTGTGTGTGTGTGTGTGTGTGTGTGTGTGTGTGTGTGTGTGTGTGTGTTTTGTGTGGTGTGGTATGGTGTGGTGTGGTGTGGTGTGGTGTGGTGTGGTGTGGTGTGGTGTATGCTTTTGTGTGTGTGTGTGTGTGTGTGTGTGTGTGTGTGTGTGTGTGTGTGTGTGTGTGTGTGTGTGTGTGAGCGAGTGAGTGAGTGTAAGTGTGTGTGTGTGTGTGTGTGTGTGTGTGTGTGTGTGTGTGTTTTGTGTGTGTGTGTGTGTGTGTGTGTGTGTGTGTGTGTGTGTGTGTGTGTGTGTGCGCTGCGGCGCGCGCGTGCGTTATGAGCGAGGAGAGAGTGTAAGAGTGAGTGAGTGAGTGAGTGAGAGACAGGACAGGACACAGGAAGCTGTCACTACATGTTGCTTCTGTTGTCATGTTGTGTTGCATTACTGTCATAGTGTTGCTATTTGTCTTACCGTACGTGTTGCTTCTACTGTTTCGTGTTGCTATTCCTACTGTCATTACTTGTTGTGCCTGCTGCACTACCATGCCTGCTATCTATGTCACACTATGTCTGTATTATGTCATACTATGTCTGTATCCTAGTCATACGGTTGCTATCTATGTCACTACCATGGCTTCTACTGTCACTACTATGTCTGCTATCCTACTGTCACTACTATGTCTGCTATCCTACTGTCACTACCGTGTCTGCTATCCTACTGTCACTACCGTGTCTGCTATCCACTGTCACTACCGTGTCTGCTATCCTACTGTCATTACCGTGTCTGCTATCCAACTGTCACTACCGTGCTGCTATCCTACTGTCACTACTATGTCTGCTATCCTACTGTCATACTATGTCTGCTATCCTACTGTCACTACTATATCTGCTATCCTACTGTCACTACATGTCTGCTATTCTACTGTCACTACGTGTCTGCTATCCTACTGTCACTACGTTTCTGCTATCCACTGTCACTACGTATGTCTGCATCCACTGTCACTACTTGTCTGCTATCCTACTGTCACTACATGTCTGCTATCCTACTGTCTCTACTTGTCTGCTATCCTATGTCACTACCGTGTCTGCTATCCACTGTCACTACTGTCTGCTATCCTACTGTCACTACTATGTCTGCTACCCCTACTGTCACTACTATGTCTGCTATCCTACTGTACTACTATGTCTGCTATCCTACTGTCACTACCGTGTCTGCTATCCACTGTCACTACTTGTCTGCTATCCTACTGTCACTACTATGTCTGCAATCCTACTGTCACTACTATGTCTGCTATCCTACTGTCACTACATGTCTGCTATCTACTGGTCACTTACGATGTCTGCTATCCTACTGTCACTACCGTGTCTGCTATCCCACTGTCACTACATGTCTGCTATCCTACTGTCACCACTATGTCTGCTATACCACTGTCACTACTATGTCTGCTATCCTACTGTGACTACTATGTCTGCTATCCTACTGTCACTACCGTGTCTGCTATCCCACTGTCACTACTATGTCTGCTATCCTACTGTCACTACCATGTCTGCTATCCTACTGTCACTACTATGTCTGCTATCCTACTGTCACTACTATGTCTGCTATCCTACTGTCACTACCGTGTCTGCTATCCCACTGTCACTACTATGTCTGCTATCCTACTGTCACTACCGTGTCTGCTATCCCACTGTCACTACTATGTCTGCTATCCCACTGTCACTACTATGTCTGCTATCCCACTGTCACTACTATGTCTGCTATCCCACTGTCACTACGATGTCTGCTATCCTACTGTCACTACCGTGTCTGCTATCCCACTGTGACTACTATGTCTGCTATCCCACTGTCACTACTATGTCTGCTATCCCACTGTCAGTACCATGTCTGCTATCCCACTGTCACTACTATACTGACTTCCATAAAAAACGCGAAAAATTGAAAGGCTATTTTTCGGGTGAAAAGGGGTGAATATACAATATTGAACCATTGTGGCAAGTTGTTTGGTTCCAAGACTTACGTGCAGTGAAAAGATTGTGTGAGCAACACATCATTCCCGGCATTGGAGGATCAACAAAAATGGCAAACTGGTTGCTGCATGTGAGGCACGTGCACACCATGCAGAGCAAAGTTAACCAGCGACAAGTACACAGGCATGCAGCCTTTATAAAGCCGCGCTACAAGGTTCAGATAACGACTTGCATCTGAGCGCTACAGAGATGCCAAGACTACGAGCAGAGGAACGCAATCGTGCCCTAGGCCATCTGGAGGCTGGTGTGGATGCCAGGCAGGTCGCCAACATCTTTAACGTCCACATCTCAACCATCTATCGTCTGCAGCACTGCATGCGAGTCACTGGTACCACTGATGAGCGTCCCCGGCCAGGCCGTCCTCGGGTCACCACACCAAGAGAGGATCGCCATTTTGTTCGAACCCATCTGCAGGACAGGCGGCAAACAGCCGCTAACACTGCTCGACAGGTGCCTGGGAATCTCCAGCAACGAATCAGCCTCAACACTGTGCGGCAGCGTCTTCAGGAGAACGGGCTGGCATGTAGGCGTCCTCACAGAGGTCCGGTACTGACACCAAGACACCGGCAGGACAGGCTGCAGTGGGCACAAGCCCGAATCAACTGGTGCAGGCAGCAGTGGGGACGCATACTGTTCTCAGATGAGAGCCATTTTTGTATTGACATGGCGACGGTCGTGTCAGAATATGGCGTCGACCTGGTGAACGCTATGCTGACTCCTGTGTGGTAGAGCGGAACCCCTGGGGAGGCCCGAACGTTATGATGTGGGGTGCAATTGGCATTAACCACGCCATAGGACCAGTCATCTTTCAGAACATTGGTCCTGGTCGCGGACAGGGTGTCAATGCACATCGCTACATCCACCAGGTGCTCAGACCCCATGTCGTTCCTTTTTTTGCACAACACCCAAACTGGACATTCCAACAGGACAATGCAAGACCACACACAGCCAGGGCCACCCAGCAATTTCTTCAGCATAACAACGTCAATGTGCTGCCCTGGCCAGCCCTCAGTCCCGATTTAAACCCAATAGAACATTTTTGGGATGAACTTGGCAGACGATTGGACCTCCTGCATCCACGACCAGCAACAGCGGCTCAGCTTCACCAGGCCATCGTCCATGTGTGGGCTGGTGTGCCAAGGGGACGCATCAACCACCTGGTCCACTCAATGAGCCGCAGGTGTCAAGCAGTTGTCCATGCAAATGGTGGCCACACACGGTATTAGGACTTCAAGCTGGTTTGTCACGTGACCTTGGATTTTCCACACAAAGACATATTGCTGATGACATTTTCACACATTACCGGTGTAATGAATCAAATCACGTTGAATTCTCGCTTCCACTCTGTACAATTGTGGACCAATAAAATTCGCCCCTAACCTTCAGCTTGTTTTGCTTTCGCGTTTTTTTTATGGAAGTCAGTATATATCTGCTATCCCACTGTCACTACCGTGTCTGGTATCCTACTGTCACTACTATGTCTGCTATCCTACTGTCATTACCATGTCTGCTATCCTACTGTCACTACAATGTCTGCTATCCTACTGTCATTACCATGTCTGCTATCCTACTGTCACTACTATGTCTGCTATCCTACTGTCATTACCATGTCTGCAATCCTACTGTCATTACCATGTCTGCTATCCTACTGTCACTACCGTATCTGCTATCCCACTGTCACTACCATGTCTGCTATCCTACTGTCACTACTACATCTGCTATCCTACGGTCACTACCATGTCTGCTATCCTACTGTCACTACCATGTCTGCTATCCTACTGTCACTACCAGGTCTGCTATCCTACTGACACTACCATGTCTGCCATCCTATGGTCACTACCATGTCTGCTATCCCACTGTCACTACCATCTCTGCTATCCTATGGTCACTACCATGTCTGCTATCCCACTGTCACTACCATGTCTGCTATCCTACTGTCACTACTATATCTGCTATCCTACGGTCACTACCATGTCTGCTAACCTACTGTCACTACCATGTCTGCTATCCTATGGTCACTACCATGTCTGCTATCCTATGGTCACTACCATGTCTGCTATCCTACTGTCACTACCGTGTCTCCTATCCTATGGTCACTACCATGTCTGCTATCCTACTGTCACTACCATGTCTGCAATCCTACTGTCATTACCATGTCTGCTATCCTACTGTCACTACCATGTCTGCAATCCTACTGTCACTACCGTGTCTGCTATCCTATGGTCACTACCGTGTCTGCTATCCTATGGTCACTACCATGTCTGCTATCCTATGGTCACTACCATGTCTGCTATCCTATGGTCACTACCATGTCTGCTATCCTACTGTCACTACCGTGTCTGCTATCCTATGGTCACTACCATGTCTGCTATCCTATGGTCACTACCATGTCTGCTATCCTACTGTCACTACCGTGTCTGCTATCCTATGGTCACTACCGTGTCTGCTATCCTATGGTCACTACCGTGTCTGCTATCCTACTGTCACTACCATGTCTACTATCCTATGGTCACTACCTTGTGTGCTATCCTACTGTCACTACCATGTCTGCTATCCTATGGTCACTACCATGTCTGCTATCCTACTGTCACTACCATGTCTACTATCCTATGGTCACTACTATGTCTGCTATCCTACTGTCACTACCATGTCTGCTTTCCTATGGTCACTACCATGTCTGCTATCCTATGGTCACTACCATGTCTGCTATCCTATGGTCACTACCGTGTCTACTATCCTATGGTCACTACCATGTCTGCTATCCTATGGTCACTACCATGTCTACTATCCTATGGTCACTACCATGTCTACTACCCTACTGTCGCTACCATGTCTACTATCCTATGGTCACTACCATGTCTACTATCCTATGGTCACTACCATGTCTGCTATCCCACTGTCACTACCATGTCTGCTATCCCACTGTTACTACCATGTCTGCTATCCTATGGTCACTACCGTGTCTGCTATCCTATGGTCACTACCATGTCTGCTATCCTATGGTCACTACCATGTCTACTATCCTATGGTCACTACCTTGTCTGCTATCCTACTGTCACTACCATGTCTACTATCCTATGGTCACTACCTTGTCTGCTATCCTACTGTCACTGGCTACTTTGTCTTCTATGCTTCTATGACTACCTTCAATCCGAATGGCTGTGCAGACTACCTTCAATCTGAATGGCTGTGTAGACTACCTTCAATCTGAATGGCTGTGCAGACTACCTTCAATCTGAATGGCTGTGCAGACTACCTTCAATCGGAATGGCTGTGCAGACTACCTTCAATCCGAATGGCTGTGCAGACTACCTTCAATCTGAATGGCTGTGCAGACTACCTTCAATCTGAATGGCTGTGCAGACTACCTTCAATCTGAATGGCTGTGCAGACTACCTTCAATCTGAATGGCTGTGCAGACTACCTTCAATCTGAATGGCTGTGCAGACTACCTTCAATCTGAATGGCTGTGCAGACTACCTTCAATCCGAATGGCTGTGCAGACTACCTTCAATCTGAATGGCTGTGCAGACTACCTTCAATCTGAATGGCTGTGCAGACTACCTTCAATCTGAATGGCTGTGCACTTTGCAGTTTTTCAGGCACGTACATTCACACTCTGAGTATTATGCAACGTTTGTGAAATTTTGGTTTGAGAAAAAAAACAAACGAAGGCTTTAAACACAACACCGACCCTGCATGGTTTAAACAAACAAACAAACTAACTGAAATCGCCGCTACCCCTAGCTATATAGCGCTATTTACCGGCTAATCTTGGTAGTACAGTGTGTCTATGGTTTAATGCACACGCCTCATACCAACGAGTTTCTGGAATATGCACGCACGTCGACTCCGAAGAGCAAGTTCCCTCTAACCAGGCTGCTTTATGCGAGGATCGACCCCAGGACCCCTGGTTCATAAGAACAATGGTTCATCTACTGGAGCAGCTAGGCCAAAAGGAAGGAGTCGGGAAAGGTGCAAGGAATGTGAACACTTACGAAGAGAGAAAGGCAGAAAGAGAGAAAGGAAAAAAATATGAGAAGCACGAAGAGGGAAAAGAAAGGAAGAAAAAAAAGAGAGTGAAAGATAGAGAGGAGGAAAAATTCAAAGCAAATATTAGGAAAGAATGAAGGTAAGCGTGAAGAAAGAATCAAAGGAAAAAAAAAAGAAATGAAGCGGAGAGGGGGGGGGGGGGGGGTAGGAAGAAAGCAAGAAGGGAAATTAAATCAGAAACGAGCGAATGAATGAAAGAAAAAAAGGCGAAAGAACACACACACACACACACACACACACACACACACACACACACACACAAACGACTATACCGTTGGTCGGAGAATCCTGGCCATTGTCATTGTGTCGGATGCGGGTGGAGAATAGCGAGTGCTCTCCCTCGCGGCTGCACGCTGCTGTCCCTTCCTCCGGACTGGCCTGCTCCTCGCACATTCTCCTTTTCCCGCCTCTCATGCACGTGGCACGCGCCTCAATTGCATGTTTGCTGATCTGAGGCAAAAAAAATATCAACAAACCACTTTTGGTGGAACGCGAGATGGCTCAGGAATTTGGGAGGAGGAGGCGATGAAGTGGAGTAGTTGTGGTGGTGGTGGTGTTTCTCTCTCTCTCTC
Organism: Conus ventricosus; assembly: GCA_018398815.1. Taxonomy (NCBI): domain Eukaryota; kingdom Metazoa; phylum Mollusca; class Gastropoda; order Neogastropoda; family Conidae; genus Conus; species Conus ventricosus. The sequence continues at coordinate 39,699,614 of CM031601.1, forward strand.
TCTCTCTCTCTCTCTCTCTCTGTATGCCAGGAGTGTTGTCCGTCTCTTGCTCACTACAACTATGTCTACAGGCATTACTGTATTATCGTGCAAGTTCATTATAAATTTCACGTACAGCGTACGCTTGTCCATTGCTTGCACGCTTTAAAGATTATCTTGTTATCGTGCAAGGTTATATCGATCTCACACCTAAAAGTCCACGCCTCTCTCTCTCTCTCTCTCTCTCTCTCTCTCTCCTAACAACCTGTCCCCGCCCCTTCTGCCTTGCTTACAGGACTATGTGTGTCACTGTGAAAAGTTATCATCTCACACGCAACAGTCGGGGTCTCCCTTTCTCTTGCACGTCATACAGACACCTGTCGTTTCCTTGCACACGATAAAGATACATCATCTGGCTACACAGTATACCACCGCCAAAAAGTCAGGGACCACGAACACACAGTGTTCGAGGTGTCTTCTGCAAGGCATGAGAATGGGAATACTGCAGTTTGGCGCGAGGGAACAAAACAAATGGCCGAACGTAATTCAAAGCGATTTCCTTGTTTATCTTTCGTCCTTTAGGACAACGTTTAACTTGTTTGTGTTGATGATTTAAGTAGATTTCCAACGGACAGAATCTGTATATCATAAACCAGATTGTTTAAACTTCGTCTTATAAGTTTCCATCTCTGCATATTCCATTTTGATAATGAAGTAGATTTTAAAAGGAAAGAATCGTATATTATAAATTAGATTGTTTCAACTTCGTCTTGTACGCTTTCATCTCTGCATATTTCATTTTGATGATTAAGTTGATTTTACGGGACATAAGCTGTATTTACAAAGTAGACTGTTTAAATTTCGTCTATATATTTCAGATCTCTGTATAGTCCGTTTATGAACATTCTGCCGAATTTCGTGATTCGTCCAATTTTGTATAAGTCTTTGCAGTCAGGCTTCAGGCTTGCCCCCTAACCTGCTGGCTCCCTAACCTGCTGGCTCCCTAACCTGCTGGCTCCCTGGCTCCTTAACCTGCTGGCTCCCTAACCTGCTGGCTCCCTGGCTCCCTAACCTGCTGGCTCCCTAACCTGCTGGCTCCCTGGCTCCCTAACCTGCTGGCTCCCTAACCTGCTGGCTCCCTAACCTGCTGGCTCCCTGGCTCCCTAACCTGCTGGCTCCCTAACCTGCTGGCTCCCTGGCTCCCTAACCTGCTGGCTCCCTGGCTCCCTAACCTGCTGGCTCCCTAACCTGCTGGGCCGGTATGCAGATACCTCCGATACTTTAACAGTCCGATAGGATCTATCCCACCGAGATCTATCGGTGGGACAGTTCATCCGATAGCTCGGCATGCATGGACATCCGACAGTGCCTCCAATAACTATCGGGTATCCGTGGCTGCTCAAAGAGTAACTTGGCAGGGATTCCCCAACTTCCGCCCTCGCTGCGCATGCGTTCATCAGTTTAGCAGCAAAATGGCCGAGGGGAAGAGGGCGCGGAAACCGAATTTCACGGACACTGGGTCAAGCTGCCTTGCCGGTTGGACAGTTCAATTGTCTCTGCAATTGAATCTGTCAGCTGCAGAATGTCTTGTCGCCTGAATCTAATTTTCGAGTACAGTTCGACATCATCGTATCTGTCCAGTGGATGCAGTCTGTCTCGAAAAATACGTTCTCTTCGCAACATTCGACGTCTTCGCATTCTCAGAGCGACAAACGCGGCTGCCATCTTGTCAACATAGATATCGGACCGAAAGACGGGATATCGGAGGGAGGTACCACCTCTAAACTTATAGGGGGGACAGGTCTCTATCGTGGCTTCCTGCATGAAAATTTTTCCGCATTATCGAGCCGACTGCCGCAATCGGTTCGATAGACGATTTATCGGGCCTATCTGCATACCGTCCCTGACCTGTCTGTTTCAGGCTGAACTACTGGCTGCTTCATGCAGCATCATGCTGAACACAAGGTAGACATCGTTGACAACGGACATCTTTTTTCATTGTTATTAGTATCGCCCGTTAACTAAACTGGCTTAGAATACGTCGAAATTATCGTGAGTTTCTTGGCCTTTGGTTTAGGACAGCGATCTAAGAAGCAGAGAGGAGACGAAGGAATCACGTGCACAGGGTAAGGTCTAAAGCTTCAGTCTGCTTAGTTTCCCGTGGTGAAGTATTCATTCATTACTTTGCTGCGAATTTGTTGTGTGTGTGTGTGTGTGTGTGTGTGTGTGTGTGTGTGTGTGTGTGTGTGTGAGAGAGAGAGAGAGAGAGAGAGAGAGAGAGAGAGAGAGAGAGAGAGAGTGTGCGTGTGTTGTTGTTGTTCTTCAATTTAACGTCTTTTCACTAAATGTGATATTAGACAAGGAGTGTGTGTGTGTGTGTGTGTGTGTGTGTGTGTGTGTGTGTGTGTGTGTGTGCGTGCGTGCGTGCGTGCGTGCGTGCGTGCGTGTGTGTGTGTTTGAGTGTGTGCGTACAGCGTGCGTACGTGTGTGCGTGCAGCATGCGTACGTGAGTGCGCGCCCGCGTGCGTGCGTGTGTGTGTGTGTGCGTGTATGTGTGATGAGGAGAAACTCTAAGTAAGAATTAACCTTAAAAAAAAAAAATTTTAAGACATCAAAAGTAAAAACAAATTACTGTACAAAAGTAAAAACAAACAACTGTGTGTGTGTGTGTGTGTGTGTGTGTGTGTGTGTGTGTGTGTGTGTGTGTGTGTGTGTGAGAGAGAGAGAGAGAGAGAGAGAGAGAGAGAGGGAGGGAGACAGACAATCAGACAGGCAGACAGACGAGAAAGAGAGAGAGAGACTGAGACAGAAACAGAGAATGTCTGTGCGTGTGCGCCAGAAGAAAAAAAAATCACTGGATACCGTTTTCTCCAACAAGGTCAGTACATTCATCGCTAGCTCCACGGGACAGTGCAGACCTGTTCTTCATTAGACTGCTGGTTCATGGCACTGAGTCTCAGACGTTATGTCGGTTCCAGATTGAGACCTCAGCCATGGAGGTTACTTTGTGTCGGTTCCAGTTTGACACCTCAGCCATGGAGGTTACTTTGTGTCGGTTCCAGTTTGACACCTCAGCCATGGAGGTTACTTTGTGTCGGTTCCAGTTTGACACCTCAGCCATGGAGGTTACTTTGTGTCGGTCCCAGTTTGAGACCTCAGCCATGGAGGTTACTTTGTGTCGGTCCCAGTTTGACACCTCAGCCATGGAGGTTACTTTGTGTCGGCCCCAGTTTGACACCTCAGCCATGGAGGTTACTTTGTGTCGGTCCCAGTTTGACACCTCAGCCATGGAGGTTATGTTTCCCACCCACGTCTGTCTGCTTGTTTTTATGTCTGTCAGCATGATTACGCCAACATTGCTAAACTGATTTTAATTAAACTCAATTTGTTTTTATGTCTGTCAGCATGATTACGCAAACATTGCTAAACTGATTTTAATTAAACTCAATTTGTTTTTATGTCTGTCAGCATGATTACGCAAACATTGCTAAACTGATTTTAATTAAACTCAATTTGTTATTATGTCTGTCAGCATGATTACGCAAACATTGCTAAACTGATTTTAATTAAACTCAATTTGTTTTTATGTCTGTCAGCATGATTATGCAAACATTGCTAAACTGATTTTAATTAAACTCAATTTGTTTTTAAGTCTGTCAGCATGATTACGCAAACATTGCTAAACTGATTTTAATAAAACTCAATATGTTTTTATGTTTGTCAGCATGATTACGCAAACATTGCAGAATTGATTCTAATTAAAGTTAGTGGACAGATGGGGTGTGTGGTCCAAGTAAAAAACTTTCATATTTTTGTGCGGATCCCGATGAAACAGCGAATCCAGGGATCCGTTCAGCAGGACTTTTACACTTTTCCGCTGAGGATGAACACTGTATAGTGACTGTCACAAATTGGCGACCATCTATAAAGTGATATATTTCCATGCAATATGGGAACATTTCTGTTCTATAAATATACGTGCTTATTAACGTAATGAAGGAACAGCTTCCTGGGATATTAATAGCATGATCAATGCCAGAACTTATAGGTAAGATTAACAAATGCACAAACAGAAAGAAAGCAAGAAAGCGTGCGTCTCTCTCTCTCTCTCTCTCTCTCTCTCTCTCTCTCTCTCTCTCTCTCTCTCTCTCTCTGTATGTGTGTGTGTGTGTGTGTGTGTGTGTGTGTGTGTGTGTGTGTGTGTGTGTGTGTGTGTGTGTGAGAGAGAGAGAGGGAGAGAGAGAGAGAGAGAGAGAGGAGAGAGGAGAGAGAGAGAGAGAGAGAGAGAGAGAGAGAGAGAGAGAGCGTGCGTGTGAGTGAAATCTGCGCAGATTGTGACTGTGTGACAGCTCCGATTCGGCGCTTTGCGGTCGGCTGGGCAAGAAATAACATGAAGTGAACACACACACACACACACAGACACACACGCGCGCGCGCGCGCGCGCGCCCACACATGCACACACACACACACTCACAGAGTTTATTCAATTGTATTGGGGGGGGGGGGGGGGGGTGCAGATTAAAAGAAACGCACTGAAAAACAAAGGAATCGCCAACCAGCAGTCATCAGTGAGGTACCAGGACACACTGACAACAAACAAGACACGTTTAACGGTTTTCAGAGCGTCGTGCTGATTGGCTCGGGGGCCTTGAGAGGGAGAGAGGAGAGGAGGAGAGAGAAGAGAAGGAGGAGAGAGAGAGAGAGAGAGAGGAGAGTCAGGAAAGATGAGGGGAGAGAGAAAGAGAGAGCGCGAGAAAAAGAGAGAGATGAGGGGAGAGATAGAGAGATGGAGAGATAGATAAGAGAGAGAGAGAGAGAGAGAGAGAGAGAGAGAAGAGAGAGAGAGAGAGAGAAAGGGAGAGGTAGAGATGAGGAGTGAGAGACAGACAGAGAGAGAGACACAGAGAGAGACAGAGACACACAAAGAGAGAAATGAGGGGAGGTGGAGAGAGAGAGAGAAAGAGAGAGAGAGAGAGAGATGAGGAGAGAAAGAGAGAGAGAGTGGGAGAGAAACAGAGACAGAGACAGAGAGATAGAGGAAGATGAGGGGAGAAAGACAGATGAGAGGGAGAGAGACGGACAGACAGACAGATAGACTGATAGAGAGACAGACCGACCGACAGACTGATAGACAGACAGTGAGAATGACAGAGAAGATTTATTTTAAAAGGCCATGGTCCCACCTACAGGGGAGTAAGTCAACTTGATATAAAGAATGAAACAAAGCACCTGTTTGAAACACACAAATACGCTTTTTTGTTTGTTTTTTTTTGCATACACTTCTTGTGGAAGAAGATACAATAATTCCTTAAAATGAACCACACAGATAAAAAAAAAAAAATAATAAAATGCAGTCTCTGGTTACATTTTCAACTTAACTTGATGTCAGCAACATTCAGCGAAAACTGGATGGCTCACAATAAAAATTAATGTGGATTGAATTAATTTGCTTCAGAAGTCCTTCAGCGCAAGACAGCTAAAAATGCATGCCTTTCAATTTTGGAACCTGAGCTACAGAAACGACCTACACATTGTACCAGCTCCATTTCTACCATATGTGTGTGTGTGTGTGTGTGTGTGTGTTGTGTGTGTGTGTGTGTGTGTGTGTGTGTGTGTGTGTGTTAGAAAGAGAGAGACAGAGACAGACAGACACAGAGAGATAGACAGCGACAGAGAGAGTGGGGGAGGGAGGGAGGGAGTGAGAGACAGACAGACAGACAGGCAGACGGGCGGATGGACGGACAGACAGACGGACATACAGAGACAGACAGACAGAATGAGAAAGACAGTCAGACAGACACGTACATAGAGAGAGAGGGAGAGAGACAGACAGACAGACAGACAGACAGACACACACAAGACAGACAGGCAGACGGACGGACAGACAGAGACAGAATGAGAGAGACAGTCAGACACATACAGAAAGAGACAGACAGACAGACAGACAGGCAGACAGACGGACAGACAGAGACAGAATGAGAGAGACAGCCAGACAGACACATACAGAGAGAGAGAGAGAGAGAGAGAGAGAGAGAGAGAGAGAGAGAGAGAGAGACAGACAGACAGACAGACAGACAGACAGACAGACAGACAGACAGAGGCAGAGAGAACAAAATTAAATGGAGGGGGGCTGGAGGAGGGAGGGGTAAAAGAAGAAGAAAAGAATAGAAGAAAAAATAAGGACAAGTGAATTAAGCGACCCCTGGAGGGCTTGCTTAATCTGTCATCATTTTTGTTGAGCCAGTCTGAATTGAGAAGGAATTGGACATTTTGGCGAGGGTCGTTGCTCTTTTCTTTCTTTTCTTTTTTTTTCAAACCTGCTTTACTTCACTTTTTGTTGTTCGTTTGCTCTGCTCTTAGCCTTTGGTAGTCCAATAATAAATGTTTAACTTGGTTTCGCAGAGTACTATAGATATTTTTCCCCATGCGCTGAGTATTGTGAAAGTTTGTTAAAAAAAAAAAAATCATTCAATCCACTGTGGTCTCTTTTTTTCTGTGTGCTTTTTATTGTGAAGGTAGCGTTCTGCACTGTTAGTGTTAGGAGATTAAACATGGTTACAGACATGGGCACAGAAAGGCCCTTCCGGGCTCTTTTTCTGCGTGTGAACGTTTCTGGCCTCCATTCCCATCCACCCCGCCTCCCCACTCTTCCCTGTGACAAGTCACTTGACAACTCCATCCGATCGGTCCCAAACACCTCCTGTACAAACTGTACAAACACACACGCCACCCTCCCTCTCTTCCCCCCTCTTTCTTTCTCTCTCCTTTTGTCTTACAGAGGGCAGTATAGATTTCAAATCTATGCCAACTCTCTGTCTCTCCCTCTCAAAATTCTTCCCCTCCTCCCCCTCCCCCTCTTCTCTCCCTGATGTGGTGACAATGACAGCAAAAACAATTACGTCACTTTGGAAGCACGTCGCTGCCTCACCCTGTCTCCTATCCTTCCCTTATGGGAATACGCGTTCTCTCCCTGCTAGACCAGAGAGAAGCCGACACCTCCCTCCTTCTCTACAACCGCCATCCCGCCCCCTTACATACTCACACACACACACACAAACACACACACACACACACACACACACACACACACACACACACACAACACACACACACATTATTCACCATCTGCACGTTGACGGTCGTGCATGCGGCTCGCAAATGACGCACTAATGTTAAACAGTGCTTTGTCAATTGGTATGTGCTGATATGGATGCTGTAAAACAATCCCAACTGTAAAGGCACAAGTGTATTTGTGAATGTTCGAAAATGTTCTACCCCTGTGAGTAGTGGGGGAAGACCAACCCTCCCACCCACCCACCCCCACCCCCACCCCTCCCTTTTCTTTGTCTTTAGTGACACAATGTCAACCTGAACAGGAACTGGAATAGATAGTTTGGCCTATAAAAAAAAAGGGGAAACCCCAGCTCCCTCTGACCAGCTGTAGATACAATACCATGTAGCCACAAAGACAACAGGGGTAAACCAGAGAGAGTGCATGGTTATCTCACCTACTCTAAATCGTGTCTAGGATTCACTGATCTCCCAGAACTGTAAGTTGAAACTATGTTTCTAAATTCTGAGACTATGTGCCATGTGGTTTAACAGTATACCTTTTTGCCAATACTTGGCGACATCTATCAAGATGATGAATGAGTATTCTGTTGTAATAGTTTGTTTGCCTCAACTTGGTAAAGGCTATTGCCATGCTTGACTAAGTTTCTTCGTTAACAATCTGACCACCATTCTTTGTGTACAATCTGACTTTTACCAGTACGCAATTCTATCTGTTAACATGATAATTGAATGATAATTTCTGATTTAAAAAAGAAGCAGTATGCTGGTACTAGGTAAAAAATGTTAAGCTGAAGTTGATTCATGAATACTGGTGAATGTTGGAATGCTTCAAGTCTACACCACATGTGTACTTGGGCTGTGTATTCAAAATTACTGCAATTCAATTCGTAAGAAACACTGAAGAGTTATTTGACTAAAATTGTTTAGCATTGTATTACTGTCTCCTACCCTTTGTTAAACTCAATTCAAAATCTGATTGAAAATGGAGACTCATAATTATGGCAGATATATTTATGCTAGCCTAATCCTTTGTTGGCTGAGATATCACACATTTTCTGAAAGCCAGAGGCAAGTGTGTGAACTCGACAAGCCAGACTCTCAGCCACTTAACTGCAGACCTGGTTCTGTTTGTCCTAGAACCTGGGTCCCTATCTACCTGGGTCCCTATCTACCTGGGTCCCTATCTACCTTGGGCATGCCTGGTCATGAAGAAACACCGCAGCCCAGCAATTGAGCAGCAGGTCCATAGAAGTGGATTAGTCACCAGCAACAAGAGACAGATTAACTATCCTCTCCGACATCAGATAAGTTCTGATACTCCGTGTGGACTCCAGTTCAACACATCCAGAACTTTCCCTCTCTTCATGATGAAACATTGTGAACCAAAACTCAGCATGAACTGATTTTTGTGAAATGGATTCGAATATTTCACCCTGGTATAAACAAGTAAAGCTGGTGTATGAAAGTGCGCTTAACTGGTGTCAGTTCTTTGTTGTCCAATCAGTATTGAATGTTTGAACTTCTCTCCAATTCTGTCTCTCAGAGCTACAAGTACTTTTAAAAGTACAAGCCTAAGGAAACTTATCCCTGAGCCACTACTGAGTATCTAAACAGTCCCGAGAAAAAAAATTCTTTCAACAACTAGTACCGGAAAGTTGCTCCTTCCATAACTAGTAAGATAGAGGGGTGGAGATGAATTTTCAACATAATTCTACTAAAGCAGTCTAAGTCCTTCCCCTAGAGGGCACACCGACCCACCCCCAACTCTCGTCACATCCCCTCCCAGCAAATTCACCATTGAATTCTTCTTTTCGCGTTGATTTAGCAATGCCCCAAAGAGTCTTGTGTATAAGCAAATCGAAATACACATACACACACACACACACACACACACACACACACACACACACATATATATATATATATATATATATATATATATATATATTGTTAAAAAGTAAGGTTTAAAACTATCTACAGCGCTGTTTCATGCAATGCAATCATCAGGATGTGGTGGGTCTGTGCTGCCGGTGTTTTATAACTGCTTGTGATGACAGACAACACAAGCAGTTATAAAACACCGGCAGCACAGACCCACCACATCCTGATGATTGCATTGCATGAAACAGCGCTGTAGATAGTTTTAAACCTTACTTTTTAACAAATGTTGCTCCCAGTTCGGTTGAGCATTTTTTTTAAATCTCTGCTGGTATTCACTACCATTGTCTATATATATATATATATATATATATATATATATATATATATATATATATATATATATACATATATATATATATATATTTTTTTTTTAATGATGTTTGTTGTTTCAAGAAAGGAAAAAAAACACGAACACGCGTGATGGAGGGAGTTCCTGTCTGACCCCTTTGACTCATAGAAGAGGATGCGACAGAAAGAAGGAGGGTGAGGACGGAGGAGAGGGGGAGAGGATTGGTACATCACAGCACCAAGTCCTGGTTGTAACACGTTGTAACAACTAAAACACGACCTTAATGCTCTCAAAATGCGCTCTGACTACTACGGTAGTGTTTTTCGTGTACGCTGTAAGCACTGTCACCAATACGCTTAATCAGCTATCCAAGCAAAACACGCGATCTACACTTCTCCAAACAGCTTTTAATTGGACTTTTGAAAAAAAAACCAACCTTTTTCCACTAATACTGACCATTCTAGCAGCAGTAGAAAGTCTATGCATACAAAAATCCATAAGACGTTTACAAAAAAAATTACACCTGAATTTTGCGAATAACAGAACTCAAGGGGCACTACTCGAGAATGATCACTTCAACTCGCACAATGGACGACTTCCAATGTGCTTGAGGACCGTGTCCTGTCATGCGCAATGGACGACTTCCAGTGTGCTTGAGGACCGTGTCCTGTCATGCGCAATGGACGACTTCCAATCTGCTTGAGGACTGTGTCCTGTCATGCGCAATGGACGACTTCCAGTGTGCTTGAGGACCGTGTCCTGTCATGCGCAATGGACGACTTCCAATGTGCTTGAGGACCGTGTCCTGTCATGCGCAAAGCTTGAAGCACTGAAAGACCTGAAGAGTAGACAGACTAACCTCGCTTTCAAGAAGGGTGTTTATATCGTCGCCATGGGAAAACGAAAATAAACAACAAAGAAAGAATGTTAGCGTGAATGGGTAGGATTCGTAGTTCCAAGGTAGCGTGATCCGCGTGTGTTAGCGCGGTGGTGGTACGTGCGTATGCTGTAAAGACAGTCGTGTTCTGGCATACGCTACAGGCGCTGAATTCGTATTCTGAGCGTGAGCCACTCCACACCATGACGACTTGGGCAGCTGTTCCCGCGTATATGGCGTGTTGCACACTGCACAGCGTAACTTCATCGCTACAGTTTTTCAGCAAACCTGTCGTCAACCTGCTTTCCACACACATTCATCAAAATGTATACGTCGACGAGTTTGGTATTTCATATTTAATTGTCTTGTGAAGCTTCAACGTTTTGCAAAGGAGGCACTCTGAATTTTATGATTACACGTAGTATCAGTGATAGTATTCTGGACTATTTCTCGATCCAGCACCATCTCTCCGGTTTCCTCTCAAACGTATTCTGACTGCGATCTATTATTTGTGTTGTATTCTTCAATTTCATGTGATATGTGATATTTCTTTCAATGATTCCTTAAGCCTCATGTGCACAGCTTTTTGTTTCCACACACTGAAATACAGATTCCATGTATCTGATGACTTCTGTGGTTTATACAACGCAGTTTACGTTTTGGTACCATCTGCAAAGAGTTTACTAGAACTTAAACAAAATCGGGAATGTTATAAACACAGGTGAAAACTGAAGCGAAGCGTATACTGACGTTGGGAATATAAGCCCAGCGAATAAATCAGAAAACGGTTTTCCGACAACGGATTATCTTCTCTTACGGAGATACATAGCCCCCCCCCCCCCCCCCCCCCCCCTCCCCCTTCCCATTTTTAGTCCTTTTTTTTTTTAGATAAAGCAAGCGAGGTTTTTTGGGGTTTTTTTCAAAATCTTCCGAAACCACACACACATACACATGTATTACCACACACAAATGACGCCTTTATGGAGGACACTCTAAACAACGGAACTCACACCCATCTTCCTCCAACACAGCTGCGACGAACCGAACTTCAGCACCCGATTTACCTGAGCAGTCCGAGACATGTAAACACCCCGTGGCACCACCCACCAAAGCCTGGACGGAACGGTCGCCTCGTCACCCTCCTCCTCCTCCACCACCACCACCGCCACCCCGGCGCCTGCCAGCCACTAATCTCTGTCCTCTGTCATTGTGCTGCTCACACCTTCCGCCGTCCGGTAAACTAATCAACGTCAACGGGACGGACGGGGGTCCACCGAACGAAACGTACACCTCGTGGTGTTTGTGTTGCTTCCCCGTCAGTGACCCCGCAAAGGTGATCAGCACATCGGGGGGCCGCACTAGTGCCCACTTGGCCCTGGCGTGAGTGGCGATTCCGTGACCAACAATCTCTCCCCTTGTATTTATTCGCCGTCCTCTGTTCGTGTCCATGGGTCGGGGAGCCAAAGGACTGATGGAAGTCTTTTGTCGCCGCCCACCCCTACGACGCCGCCCTGTCTTAATCAGTCCATCGTAATCCCTGAGCGGCGGGGGGTCACCTTCTCCTTGCCTCGCCACCCTGATCCGTCAATCCCTCCAAAGGCTGGATTGTAGAGACCCAATATCAGGTTCTATGCGTATGCGTGTGTGTGTGTGTGTGTGTGTGTGTGTGTGTGTGTGTGTACATGCGTGCGTGCGTGCGTGTGTGTGTGTGTGTGTGTGTGTGTGTGTGCGTGCGTGCGTGCGTGCGTGCGTGCGTGCGTGCGTGTGTGCACGTGTGTACACGTCCATACGTTGGTGCATGTGTGGGTGTGCGTGCAAGCGTCTTCATGGAACCACAAATCACCAGCATTGCCCTCATCAACGTAGACCATCGTTATCATTCATTTCCTTTCCTTACGCTTAGCTCCCGTCATCTAACCCCCCACCCCCATCCCTTCCTTACTCTGCCCTTTACTCTCTACCCTTTACCCCCCCCCCCCTCCCCCCCCAGGAATTACTGGAGCCATTTGGCCCCGTGATGAAAGGGTTACAATACGTTACCGCAAATGCTCTCTACAGCGAGAATACATTACCGCAAAGTCGTATATTACGATACCGCAAAAAGACTTGCTACTTTACCGCAAATAGATTTTGTTGATTTCTGTAGCCTTTTAGCACAGGTACCACTGTCCTATGATTCACCAGCTACTTGATTCAAGTACAATTAGAACTGCATGGCAGCGAGACACTCTGAGTTGTAATAACGAGTGATATATGAATACTGTTCATGGAATGGTTCCACAGGGAATTTGGCGGCATGTTTTATTCTCCACACCCTAGCATATTTGCGTTCATGGACAAGCTGAAACTCCAACAGAGCAAAACGTACATGGAAATCAGAGCAGCAAATTCAGGCGTACTTGATTTTTAATGCCAAATGTTACTGTTAATGTTTAAATAATTCAGAGACAAAGTAGTAGATGCTGAACGTGATTTTGAATGCAAGGGTTTTGTAAGGTACCTTTTTTTAATGCCAAATTCAGAGACAAAGTACTGTGGTACTGTCAAAAGTACCTGTTGAACAGATTTGCGGTAACGTATTCCTGTAGATTGCGGTTTTGTAGCATCGGTTTTGCGGAAATGATATACCCACTTACGCTATAATGTGGCTTTTTTTGCGGTAACGTGGTGCTACCGATGAAAGCGGCCGGAGATCAAAGGGTTGCCGACAGGGGAGTTGCCTACACCTTGTTAGGGGGATCAGGGACCCCTTGCTCCGCGCGCTGCAGGAGTTCCACGTGTCGCCCTCCGCTCATTCCCCGGCCCCCAGCCTGACGTCATCATCACCACTTACCCTCGCCTCGGCCCTGGGATGGCTAAAGGCACTGACCGATGACTGGCTGGCTAAAGGCACCGATCGATGACAGGCTGGCTAAAGGCACCGACCGATGACTGGCTGGCTAAAGGCACTGATCGATGACAGGCTGGCTAAAGACACTGGTCGATGACTGGCTGGCTAAAGGCACTGATCGATGACTGGCTGGCTAAAGGCACTGATCGATGAGAGGCTGGCTAAAGGCACCGACTGATGACTGGCTGGCCAAAGGCACTGATTGATGACTGGCTGGCTATAGGCACGGACCGATGACTGGCTGGCTAAAGGTACCGGTCGATCACAGGCTGGCTAAAGGCACTGATCGATGACAGGCTGGCTAAAGGCACCGACCGATGACTGGCTGGCTAAAGACACTGATCGATGACAGGCTGGCTAAAGGCACCGACCGATGACTGGCTGGCTAAAGGCACCGACCGATGACTGGCTGGCTAAAGGCACCGACCGATGACTGGCTGGCTAAAGGCACTGATCGATGACAGGCTGGCTAAAGGCATCGACCGATGACTGGCTGGCCAAAGGCACTGATCGATGACTGGCTCGCTAAAGGCACTGATCGATGAGAGGCTGGCTACAGGCACCGACCGATGACAGGCTGGCTAAAGGCACCGATCGATGACAAGTTGGCTTAGGGAACCGATCGATGACTGGCTGGCTAAAGCACCGATCGATGACTGGCTGGCTAAATGCACTGATCGATGACTGGCTGGCTAAAGGCACTGATCGATGACTGGCTGGCTAAAGGCACTGATCGATGACTGGCAGGCTAAAGGCACTGATCGATGACAGGATGGCTAAAGGCATTTTAGCCTTTTGTGTCTTTCTAAAGTCCTCGGTAATCATGTCAGCCTCGCATCACGACAGGAGCAATTTCTAAATCCTGGCGTGAAAGAAGAAAGACTATTGCAACGCATCCAAAGCCTCGGTTGTGAGGCAAAGGCCTGTGGAACCGCACCATGGTACGACACATAAACTGATAAAGAATGTGGCACCATGTCTGATGCTAGACCAGAATCATGAGTCTGACGCTCGTTTGCCAGGCCACTCACATGCGGAAAGGTGCATGATGCGAAATGTTGGCTAACCAAAGATGCAGAGGAGGAAGGACAAGTGTTTCCCTCGTTTTCCCACTGTTCGCACTGATCGGAGTGCCGTTCGCTCCAGCAGGTAAATAATCCTTTCCCGGCGAGAAATTTATTTAGCTGGCTGAAGTCCAACGGCTGTCTCTTCTAAACCAGTCTGCCCAGACCAGCCGTTAGGCAAACTGTCTGTTGAGTGACCAGCCTCTTAACTGGCATTCCAAAGTACCAGCTACGTTATCCTTCACTGTGATCCTATGCCACGTTTGAGGGGTTAATCACTACAAGCTCTCTGTTCTCAACAGTTGGGCAGAATCGCACCCTTTGCACTATTGTGGCTATTTGAGGTCTCTCTACGCAAAAACTGACGGAAACTCAAAATGACAATTGTTCGCAAAACCTTATCTGAATGATACCCATGGCAAAGCCTTATCTGAATGATACCCATGGCAAAGCCTTATCTGAATGATACCCGTGGCAAAGCCTTATCTGAATGATACCCATGGCAAAGCCTTATCTGAATGATACCCATGGCAAAGCCTTATCTGAATGATACCCGTGGCAAAGCCTTATCTGAATGATACCCATGGCAAAGCCTTATCTGAATGATACCCATGGCAAAGCCTTATCTGAATGATACCCATGGCAAAGCCTTATCTGAATGATACCCATGGAGGGTTTCAAAGTAAGGTGCCTGCAGGCGGAGATTCAAACATTCTTTTGAAAGGAAACACGATAAATCCGCCAGACAAACGGGACAAACAAAACAAGACAAAACACGACGCGTTTCGACCTCTAGGTCTTCTTCAGGCATAAACAACATTCGCCGATTTCGAGAAGGTAGGTGGCTGCTCGTTCTTCGTTTTCATCGCCCTGAATGCTGTTTATCTTACACGAAAAACACCTGAGAGGTCGAAACGCGCGTTTTGTGTTGTAATATATTTGTATCCTTTGTCTGGTGGATTTCTTATAATTTTCCTGTAAACAAAATAAAAATAAACAGGGAAATCTAATTTCACAACTCCAACCATTTAAGCGCGACTCTCCTCACTCGGAAGCTGGGCTGATTAATTCTGGGTGGTTTTGGGTATTGTTTTGTTTTGTTTTCTTTTCTTTTGTTTTGTTGTTTTGTTTTCTTTTCTTTTCTTTTCTTTTGTTTTGTTTCAGCCGGCCCGGGTAAGAGGAAGACAATCGCGTGCAGGCTTCTCATCGGCGGGTACGCCGAATTCGAACGGCCGATCGGGTGCGCCGATAACCTGTGACTCGTTCCAATCGGGTATCTTTATCGGAGGGCGCTATCTGAGCAGGACAGGAGTCGTGGGGCAGTCTTTGAGGGGGGTACTGTTCAGAGGTCCGCCAATCGGGGTTCTAATCTGTAGACAGGCTGGCTCGTTGGAGGAGGGGGAGGGGAGGGGAGCTGGGGGGGGAGGGGGGCACACAGGAGAGGGGGGGGGGAGAGATTCAAGCGGTGGGGGGACGGGGGAAAAAGAGGGGGTGTTACTGAGCGGGGGGAGGGGGGGGGTCTCCGTCTGCCGATAGTGGTAGCAAAGATTAGACGGGTGGGGAGCACGGACTGCGGGCTTATGCATGTGTGTGTGTGTGTGTGTGTGTGTGTGTGTGTGTGTGTGTGTGTGTGTGTGTGTGTGTGTTTATGCGTGCACTCTCATACACACGCACACTCACAGGTACGCACACACACAGATATATATGCATGCTCGCACACACACACACACACACACACACGCACGCACGCACGCACGCGCGCGCGCGCCCACACACACACACACACACACACACACACACACACACACACACACACACACACTTGGCAAACGTTGAATTGGAAATGAGAAAAAAATAGAGGAGGAGGAGTTGTGAGTTACAGGAAATGTGAATGAAAATTCACGGCATTAGAATATAAATATAAAATCCTTCACTAACAGCATATGGGGACCATTGTAGTCCGTACTGAAAACAGAACCATTCATGTCGCCCGCTGAGTCTCCTTTCATCCGCTGATTGAGACTCGTCAGTTTGACTCGGCTCACTGTGTCTGTGCTCCCTTTGCATCAAATGGAAATATACCACAGTGTATAATTCTGTGCTATTCGCACCACCATGGGTTAAAAAAATATACACAGACCTCTCTCTCTCTCTCTCTCTCTCTCTCTCTCTCTCTCTCTTCTCTCTCTCTCTCTCTCACACACACACACACACTGTCTCTCTCCTGTGTGTGTGTGTGTGTGTGTGTGTGTGTGTGTGTGTGTGTGTGTGTGTGTGTGTGCGCGCGCGCATGTGTGCTTGTGAGGGCGTCTGTATGACCTATCGTTTTAATGTATAATTTCACAATTCCATTATGAACGTTTGATACTTGTCTTGGCTTAATTTGAATGATTATGCTTTTCTGTATATATATATATATATATATATATATTTATATATATATATATACAACAAACTAATAAATTCCAAGGATAAGTACCGAGCACCGTTCCAGCAACTTACAGAGCAGCTTGGTGTTGCAATGACTGCAAGAAATATTGAATTATAAACAAAGCTTGCTCTTATGTCTTAGATTGAAGAAATAGGGGGAGATACGCATTCATACCTGCAGTGGCAGATGATTCTGCCTAACTAACTATATATATATATATATATCATGTTTATGATGATTATTGTTCATGTCTTACTAGGTCGGTGGTTGGTATGGTTGGTTCGATCCAACCATGAATTGAAATAAAGAGAGAGGAAACCAACGAGCTGGTTGTTGGTGTGGAAGATGATGTGCCACTCACTCTCATCCACTCTCTCTCTCTCTCTCTCTCTCTCTCTTTCCCATCTCCTACTCTCTTCCCTCCTTATCCACCACCCAAACAAAATGGCGTCGCCGACAGGATCGAGCATACCAACCTCAGGACGCGGGAGGCCCCAAAGACGACGAGGACTCCTCACAGGTGTCCCTTTTGGCATTGTTCAGAAACTGGGCCTGTGCGGTACTGTGCTGTTGCTAAGAGAACAGCCCCAAGCCTCAGCGTGGACAGCGGCCAGTTGTTGTGCAGGCGCACACAGGCCCGACACGCTGGCTGAGAAGATGAATGCCCCCTCGGACGGAGAGAGATGAGAGAGAGAGAGAGAAGAGTGAGAGAGAGAGAGAGAGAGTGTGGGTTGTGTGTGTGTGTGTGTGTGTGTGTGTGTGTGTGGGTGTGTGTGCGTGCGTGCGTTGGCGCGCGCGTGTGTTTGCGTGCGTTGCGTGTGTTTGCCGCGCTGTGCGTGTGTGTGTGTGTGTGTGTGTGGTGTCCGTGCGCGCAGCGCACTTGCTGTCAGTGCGCCATGACGAGCGCTCGTTTATGGTGCTTACGTACGTTGCGCGCACACGTTCGTCATGCATATGTATGCTGATTCAAAACTAAGAAGAGGGAGAGACAGACAGAGACAGACAAGACCGACAGAACAGACAGACCCGACTGAGCAAGAAAGAGCCAGCCAGCCAGCCAGCAGACAGACAGATAGACAAGGAACGGAGAGTGAGGGGGAGAGAGGGAGGGAGGAGAGGAGAGGGCAGAGAGACACAGATTGACTGGATCGGAGAGCTAGTGAGAGGGGGGGGGGGGAGGGGATTGTGGGACGGGGAGGGCAGGACAGACTGACTGACAAGGACAGACAGACAGCTGATTCTGAACAATGTTATGGGGAAAATCGGAGCAAGAGTCGGTGTTACTGGCGTCTTGATCTTGACAATGCGTTAACTCGGTTTGCGTTGATCTGAGAGCTCCGGTCCACTTTCAAAAGTAACGTGAAGCGGTAACCTGCTACCCTGCCCCTAAACCCATGTACACACACACACAACACATCACACACATACACACACTCACATACACACACACACACACCACACACACATTCACACAACACACTAGCACACGCATACACACACACACTCACACGCACACACACACACACACAACACACACACACAACAAGGCATACGCACACACACACACACACACAGAGAACTAATAAAATGCCGCTTCTAACTACTTTCGCCTCAACCTGTTTTCGGGCGAAAGTGACCTAGAAGACGGATTTATTAGTTCTTTGACAAGTAGGACTTCAATAACCAAAAAAAAAATAACGATTATAAACAAACAAAATACTGTGTAGGGTTTTATCCGTTTTCAATACTATTTACTAAACTTTTCAGATGTAGTTTTGCTTAAATCTTTGTTTTTCTTGATATTCCCGTGGGAGTTTTTCCAAAAAAAAATCTAAATTTTTGGCGTATTCTTAGAGGGGCTAAATTTTGATTTGTGGAAACTCCCGCTGGAGGAAAAACTTAAACTAAATTTAGCTGGGGCTTGCAAATCTATGTCAAAGTTGTTTGCATGCACGTTTGACATAGTTAGAGGGTTGCAAATTTTGTCAAACGTGCAGGCCAACCGTTTGACATAGTTACGTGGGCCACTACATCCTCCAGCCCTCTTGCTGCTAAAAAGTTCACGATCTTTCACATTATCAGTTATAGCAAACAGTTATATATAAAAACCCACACATTGAAAGCTTTACACAATTCTATGGTGACCCAGTTGGGTTAAATGTTGATAAAGTTGATTTTATTTAAAGTAAATTATTTTTAAAGACCAAACAACAACTGTATCTTTACAGTACTCTTTAGTCACTTGGTTGTTCAATATTTATATTAAATACTTTAGCATATTAAATATAAAAATATAGT
The DNA here is from genome assembly GCA_018398815.1 of Conus ventricosus. NCBI lineage: Eukaryota > Metazoa > Mollusca > Gastropoda > Neogastropoda > Conidae > Conus > Conus ventricosus. The sequence goes on from CM031601.1 coordinate 39,718,458, forward strand.
TTTTACAATTAATTCTCTCTCTGAACTACGAAATAAAAAAATATTAAAGGGAGACAATTAGGGCCGATGAGAGCATTAACAGCGTCGTGTGCAGCAAAGCCACTAATTGCCCTCTGGGATTGCCTACCTGTCCGACGTTGCCGCGTGTTTGTTAATTTATGGTTTGTTAGATGGTTATAGAATGTTTTGAGGGGAACGCAACACTAATTATTATAGATGACTGTTCGGCAGAAAGAGACCATAGTAAAAAAAGAAAACACTTGGCATAACTAGCCATCAGAGGAAGACATGCTTGGAATAAGTGTGTGGATTTTATGTCAGAATTATAACTCAGTTTTAAAAGTATTTAGAGAATATATATGCACTGGCACGCGGCGCCACCCGGCTATGCAATTTTGTGTAATTTGTCGGAGGGCTGATTTTCGTTGGCTGGGTATGCCTACTAGTTAAATTGACATATGCGGCACCCCAGCTCTGCAATTTTGTGATAAGCTGATAATGAAGGGTCACACAAAGGAAAGCATGTAAGGTATAAGAATGTAACAATGGATTGGGTTTTTATTTTAGTTTCATCATGTCGCCATAGTTCTTATTTTAAGTTGCTATTAAGTCGTTCTAAGTTCTTAATCAAGTAACTCTAAGTTCTGAATTAATTCACCACCAAGTTCTTGATTAAGTTCTTACTCATAGTTCTTACTCATGTTCTTACTCAAGTCACATCAAGTTATGAATAAGTTCTTGATTAAGTCACCTCTAGTCTTATCTCTAAGGTGCCTACAAGTTTGTAATTAAATCATCCTCTCAAGTCCCCCCCACCCCAAGTTCTTATTCAAGTTTTCTTATAATTGTCAAAAAACAATACTATCTATGTTTTTATCTTAAATAGTTAGATGTCTATATCTAGTACACTCAAGCCTCTAAAATAACGTCGTCATCGCTGGGATGTTTTGCTCTGCGTCCTCTGCGCAAGATCGGTTTAGCATTGATCTTAATGAAGTTCTTACATACCTAAGCAAACGCATATTGATTAAAATTCTGGTCTGTTGGAAATGTCTACTTATAGACTCCATGTCTTTTTTTATTGACTCCATCATTTTTAAACAAATATTATTATGACATGATCTTTTTTATCAAAAAAAAATTTTTAAAATTAAAGTTCTTATAATATTATTGCATTTGAAATATGGAATCAAAATGATCTTTTGTTGTTGGTGGTTTTCTGGCATGCTTTTGTCTTCTGTTTTTTTAGTGGTCTTCAGATTTTTTTGACTGCTTTTGTTCTTGCCAGCGTTGTTTCTATATTTTATAACCGTAATAACCGCCCCAGCAGCAGCAGCAAGGGCTGCCATAAAATGACAACAGTTTTATAGTTAAATATTCCATGAAGACTTTGGTGCTGTAGGCCTTGAATCACATGGTGTTTTTATAGCTGGCATTGAATCAACTTGTTCTGGAGTTGGCGGTTGTTATGTTTTTCAGATGAGTTATATTCTGTGATTGTAACATTTATTTTCTGTCTGTTCCACTCTGCTAATTTTTTTCCTGCTTTCAACACGCCGGATGGAGGTGCTTCTCACTGGTCACTTTTTTCTACCCTGATTCAATTTTTTCTGACTTCAAATTTTTCTGATTCATGCTCTGATTCTGCTGATTTTCTGGCTCGGTCATTTGAAGGAAAAATAAAATCTATATGATAAAAGTAATTTAATCCCATGATAATGGCGTTAACAATGTTCCAAATCTGTAATATAGATCACTGTTAGAGACTCTAATGACTCTGTTAAAATGGATCTGCGTTTTAAATCATACCATAAAGTCTTGTTCAGAATTCAATGGGAGCAAATCTTCTGACTAGTGTTAGTGTACAAAACTAAGAGCCGTGTGCCCGAAGCTTTTCACCAATTCGTCCTAGTTGCGCTTCATACCTGTTATGTTTACTTTACGAATGTATTGTGGTCGACATCTGTGAATCTGTTCTATGCTGAATTTTTCAGTAGAGGAACTGTTTTGTTTTTTCCACATGTGCCAATGATACAAACCTCTCCCTTTTTGGGCGTATAGCTTGGTTCATCAACTTCTTCATTTGTTAGTCAAGACGGTTGTTGTGGCCGCTCTGTAGCCTCTAGCAGATCATCGCTGTTCATGTTTTTTATTAATTATAATTTTTGTATTTTTAATATGAGCACGAAAAAAACTATCGCCAACTTGTATACCATTCTGCTGTTATTGGAGGCCTTAAGTGTAGGAGACACAATGCTTGGTAATAGCCTGTTTTAAAATTAAAACAGCAGATCTTGGCAAACTAGACTTTGAAGATCTCGGCAAAAGCAGATTGCTGTTTTAACAGCTTCATTTGCTACGAAAGATTTTTTAGTTAAGCAAGGATTAATTCCTGGACAGTATCAATATGAAATTAAAAAAATACATTTATAAAAAATGGCTTCACTCGTAATGATGATAGGTGGCGACTGTAGTGAATGCGCTTTGCTTTTAGCGGAAAGAGTAAATTACGCGTTTAGTTAAACTGCGGAGACGGCGAGAGAAAAAGAATAACAAAGCTGTAGGTGAACTGCCGCAGCCACAAGAACACTATGAACAGCAAGAATTGAGCAGTTAGATTTTATTAACGATACCTGAAAAAACTAGGGACATGCAGCGCAGCTTACACATTTATAGATGTGATCAAGCAATAGAAGAATTTATCTTGTAACATGGCAAACCAATTGAGACATTGCCCACCGCCAAAAAATTTAGTGACTTTATCAACCATCAGAAAAACAAAAGGTTGCGAGAAATCGTGTTTTTTGCGTTGGTATGACTGTTGTGTATTTTGTTGCGCATAAGATTGGCTGAGTAAATAATGAACAAAATCTATAATTCGCCAAAAGGATATTGGAAGGAATATCGGCAATCAAAAAGCTCAGCCAAGCAGTGAAGTCAGCGAACAAACAGCAAAAGAATTGGTTATCTAAACAAGCGATTTTGGAAATTTTTTTACCTGCCCTAAACGAATAACAGAGGACACACTTTGTCACACCTATGCCGAACGACCACCCATCAAATGGATCTTCTATATTTACCCATTGATACGATTAGACGAAAAGATTTAAGTACGCACTTACAGTCATTGACGTAGATTCAAGATAAATGATGCGGTACATAACACAAAAGAGTGCTTCTGATGTTGCTGTTGCCATACAATATTATACCAACGAGGCCCGCAACTTATCCCCGCATTGTTTAAAGTCGATGATGGAAAAGAATAATTTAAAGGACCGAGTGAATCTATTATTGTTAAAAAATTAGGAGTTACCATTAAAAGAGGCATTTCCAGGAGTTCACGATCACAGGCTTTAGTTGAAAAACTTAACAATCAGTTAGCTGAAAGATTTTCTCCTAAGTATCACAGAGAGTGCATTGACAATTCTCGCAACACAGAATGGGTCTTAGAAGACTGCCCTCAGTTTTGCGCGCTATGAATATGAAGATTTTAAATTAAGGGCTAAAATAAAACCAGTAACAAAGCAATCAAAATAACAAACAATAAATGTTGCTGAAGACTCTAGTCTCCCAGCATCTATTACTTTTGGTTTGAAAGTAAGGTTCCTTTATTTACCGGGGGAAGCAGAAGGGGACACTCACATTAGGGCAAACCGATCAGTTTGGAGTGTTGATCCCTATGAAATTATAAAGAATTGTTAAAATAAAATGAATAGCCCGTGTATTATATACGAGAAACTGACTCAACAAAACAAACAGCTCCTTAAAGATCTTTTGTGAAGGTGGAGTGCTGATATTCCACTGAACAGTTCGCTTTAATTAATTTACGGTTCTCCAAGGTTCCAATTGCATATGTAAAACTCTGGATTACAAAATACTCGTTTTGTGTTTCGTTTCTATATAATGACTTCTTTGTTACAACAGTTGTGTTTGCGATCTCATGTAGATTAGATCGTAGTTTACGTTGCATGACAAAAAGTATTTTTTGCCAAACAATGCTCTTTGTAGTTGTAATGCGATTTGCTCGGACTGAACAACTCTGCGTGATATTACCTTTGTTTCTTATTGTTTTCTCCTCCTGGCTCGAAATAATGGTAATTTTCGACTTACCCAACAAAACTCTTGATCAACTTTCCAGATAAATCATCCTTCATCTTTCCAAAACCTTCTTATTAGTAATTGTATGCAATGGCGATTCTTTGGATAATCGGTTGTGTCGTGCCATCCTGCATGCATTGCCCTTTTGTACTTCTAATTCCATGTTCTTTATAGATATCTTCAGTAGGGATAACTATAACAAAACTGTCTTGTTTCTGGTAAAAGTACTTTGGACTCTGGATTCAAGGGTTTTAAAGTAGTCATAAAGAAATTCTAAACATCAAAAGCTTTGATAAATCTAAAACAGTTTAAACCCAATTAATACGGCTTGTCAATTTGATTTCTTTTTTTTTCATCATATTATACCAAAAAAGCTGATCATGGAACTCTTCTATGTCCTGTTAATTAAGTTTTGAAGTCAGCTTAAGTGCTTC
>CM031601.1:39723089-39728089 GCA_018398815.1 Conus ventricosus
GTGTAGTTATACATTCAGCTAGAGGAATGTTAACAGTGTAGTTTTTCATTAAGCTAGACGAATGTTAACATTGTATTTTTTTTTAATTCAGCTAGACGAACGTTAACTGTGTAGTTTTTAGTACAGCTTTTGCAAATTTGAAAACCACTCCATCTTCAAAACACGCAAGAGAAAAGTTGTTTGTAAAGGTCAGGAGACATAGAGGATATTGTTTGTGATTATGAATCACCATCAACCCTCCTTCCCCCCAACTCAAACTCCTCTCATCCACCCTCCGCCGTGCATCAAAAATAGTAATGTCCTCGGATTGGTCGGAAGAGTGGTCACAATTCTTTACTCTCAAGTCGGTGAGACGAAGCAAAATATCATCTGCGGGAGCGTGCGCGCGCACTAACTCGCACACAAACTGCGTAGGAGCATCCACAAAGACCGCAGAGATCAAACGATTGATTTTAGTGACCGTTTACGTATTTTGCTATTGGATATAGAGTGTCATGTGTGCTTGAAGGAATACGTGCGCGCGCGCGTGCACAAACACACACACACACACACAACCACACACACACACACACACAACGAGCGCGGGCGTGCGCTCGCGCGCGCACACACACACACACACACACACACACACACACACAGAAAGAGAGAGAGAGAGAGAGAATGATAATGACAATGTTTGACAATGACAATATTTTTTAATTGTTTAGGCCTCTAGCCCATAACAATGGCGTAGGCCAGAATAAAACAAAATGAAGAAAGATGAAGTCCTTAATCAAATATTGAAAGAACGAAAATTATACCCATACATGTTTTCGCGCGCGCGCACTCACGCACGCACGCACTCACGCACACACACACGCGCGCGCGCCACACACACACATACGCGCGCGCGCGCGCGCGCGCGCAATCGAATCCTACATATGTGTAGTTTTTAGTACAGCTTTTGCATAACCATTCAAAACCAGCAGCCGATCTGCCAGCACAAGATCACTCACCTGAATCAAATGAACGAGACATGTTTAGGTTAACAAAATCATCATCATCGGAATGCACAAGTATAAATGCAGTCAATAAGTGTATGTATCATTTGTATAAAGCACAGCTCATCCATTCCTTATCGACTTTGACAATGTTGCCCTTTTGTCAAACGCTCTGTAAAGGAAGAGCAGAAAACTTTGTTATTACACTTCCTGACTTGGAAGACATGCACAAAATAGCAAAGTTGGACCACGTTGGATGTTTGAAATAACTTGGCAGCTATACATTCATTTCTTAGTGGCTTGTGCACTGGGCAAACCAAAACAAAGTGATGTTCAGTTTCGAAAGCTATTTTACAGAACGGACAGGCTCTCTTGTCATTAGGAATAGGATTATACTGAAGAAACCGACAGCTCAGGTCTGACATACCGATTCTAAATCGTGTCAAGAGACGGCGGTTAGAAAAACAAAAGTTCTTCACCGTCAACAGATACTGACTTTTAGTAACTGGCTGATTGTAGTTTGCATACATGTTATAAAGTTGGTGAGACAAAAGCTATTTTACATGATATGAGAGAGACAGACAGAGAGAGAGAGAGAGAGAGAGAGAGAGAGAGAGAGAGAGAGAGAGAGAGAGAGAGAGAGAGAGAGTACATTACTAGGAGAAACCACGCAAACGTCACGACTGGATTGAAATAAAGTGTTTACCCAGTTTTGATGTATGTCCCTATTCATCGCGTCAAAGTCGACTGCATTTCAAAGGTAAGTGTCAAGACCCCTGCGATGATTGTTTCACCGTCTTTCCTTTCTGTCTGTCTCTTCTTTTTTTCTTTATTCGTTCGTTTGTTTTCTCTCTTTTTTTTTTTTTTTTAACTATTTTCATTTTGTTTGTTCTGTTTATTTTATTTTATGTAACGTTGATCACTTTCCTGCTCAGACTATTTTTGGATTCACATCCAAAGGTGTGTATGTCCAGCGTGTTTAATAAGAACTGAATCTGGTCAATATGATAACTGTGTTTGCACTCAACTCTTCAACCGCCATATTAACACATGGATACCGCATGTCGAGCATACTTCAGGGTGAGAATAAGCTTGTCGTAGCGCTGTGTGGAGCCGTCTGGTGTTTGGTGCAGTTAAGAGACAAGCCAGTGCTTCTAAAGCAGATCAGGTTTTAGCATACTTGTGATTTTCTGTAAGAAAGCAGGTATTTTTCTTTAAAAACAAATCTCTCTCTCTCTCTCCTCTCTCCTCTCTCTCTCTCTCTCTCTCTCCGCGCGCGCGCGCGGCGCGCGCGCAAAGCACCACAACAAAAACTTTTAACTGCTGCGTGGAAACGTACTTGCAAGTAGTTGTTTTTGTTCGGAATGTGCGAGGGGGTTTTGGGGGAGGAGGGGTGGGGGTGGGGGTGGAGTGGCTCTATTTCAAAATGGATTTTTTTTCCGTGGAAGCATCTAACCGCCCAAACCAGTCTATTTCGAAGCCAGCGGAAAATTTCAACAGCCGTGGCCAAGCATGAACGGATTCCTGATGTAAATGATAAACAACAGAAGCCCAAACAAGCTTGCCAGTTCCCTACTCCCCCCCCCCCCCCCCCCCCCCCCCCCACACACACACACACACTGAGACTAATACAATAAAGCCACGATGCCACAATAGGAGCACCGGCGGGCCGTAGGGAGCAAGCATAACGCTTTCACAGCACAAGGCCAGTGCGGCAGAACCCCCAACAATGGGAGGATCTTTATCAATATTCATGCAGCTCTGTGATCGGTCTGCGCCAATGCCGCGGAAATGGTATTGAAATGCAGGGGACTTGGGGTGCCAAACCAGGATGCTGGAAACAACTTAACCGGAAAAAAGGGGAAAAAACGAACAGAAAAAAAAAAAAAAAAAAGAACATGTCACAATGGACACAGACATCACGTTTGGGTTCGGTTCCAAGGTCTGCCGGGACACCAAAAATGCTATCATTATCAATATTATTGCGATCATCATTATTATCATTGTTATTGTTATTGCTGCTGCTGCTGCTGTTGCTGCTGTTGTTACATCATGGCCACGAGACCCGCTGAGGTGCTGGAGCTCTGAGAACTTTCCAGACAGCTAACGTACTAACATCATTATGACTATCATGACTTCTATAGTTGCAGAAAACACTGCATAGCCTCTGCGGTCAGCTAAACTGTGTAAACATTGTGGATAATGAACGCGGGCCTACGGGAATGATTACAAACGTAACGTTTGGCGGCCATGATGTAGCGTAGGGAGTGTTTAGTTGTTAGAACCAACACAGCTGAGCGGCGTGCAGCCAAAAATGAACAAGCAACAAGAACGTGTAGGAAGAGAGAGAGAGAGAGAGAGAGAGAGGGGGAGAGAGAGAAGAGAGAGAGAGAGAAAAGAGAGAGAGAGAGAGAGAGAGAGAGAGAGAGAGAGAGAGAGAGAGAGAGAGACGAGTAGGAAAAACAAAGGCCGTAGACCGTCAGAAAAAAAAAATGGTGGCAGAAAGAAAAACAACAACACTGATCCATTTGTTCTCGGCCGGGCTGGAATCAGAAGAGCAACAAAAAGCACCAACGTCGTCGGAAGTGCTGGCTGGCCCTGATAAATGATGGCTGGGAGGTCGGCTTGTCTACTTCAGGCTGGCTTCCCATCGCGTGCTATGTCACGGCTCCCAGAATATCGATGCACATAATTCATGCTTTCACTTCAACCATGTTTTTCGTCACCTTGGCTTTTGCTGTAACAGCTCACGACAAATCTGTCCATCTCTCTATCTACCTGTCTGTCTGTCTGTCTATCTAGCTAGCTAGCTAGCTATCTATCTAGCTAGCTAGCTATCTTGCTATCTATCTGTCTAGCTATCTATCTGTCTGTCTATCCATCTATCTATCCACCTGTCTACATATTTATCTATCTATCTATTTATCTACCTATGTGTCTATCTATCTGTCTATGTGTCTATCTATCTATGTCTATTTATGTCTCTCTCTCTATCTATCTGTCTGTCTGTCAGTCTATCCACACACACACACACACACACACACACACACACACACACACACACACACACACACACACACACACATCACATCACATCACATCACATCACATCACATCACATCACAGATGCATTAAAACTGTTCTTTGCCAGGATCTTTGTGTTCTTATTTTATTTTGGTTTTTGGTTGTACAGCTTTTGAGACACGAAGAAAGGAGATTGCTGTATTGCTTTTAAAATCTTCGAGGACTGGAAAAACAATGCATTCACACGAAAAGCAACTTTAGTTGTCAGTACAAGGAAAGGTATACTGTCAGATGATACTGAACGGAATATGTAATGTAGTAAATAGCTAAATCAGTAAAGAGCGATCGAAGATTAGCAGTCTTACACAGAAACATTTTGTTACATAACGGTGCATCATTGACAAGTGCCAGGAATGTCAGGCTCCACTGTTGATTGGCTTTATCGACTTTAGTGCAGCCTTTGACATTTTCCCCCGCGCCAGCCTCTGGAAAATCCTGTTCTCGCATGGTGTGCCATTTAACCTGGTGTCTGGCATGAAAACTTGATATGCTTATTAGAAAAGAAGATGGGGTCCTCGACTCGGCTAATGACTTCGGAGTTATGACAGACAGTACCTCTGACTTTACCGTTTTAATTGGCGACACCGTAAGTGAACTTTCTGTGGTCCTCAACATCAGCGCGCGCGCGCCCGCCCCCGCCCCCCCCCCCCCCCCCCCCCCCCCACCCCACCACACACACACACACACACACACGCCACGCACGCACAAATACACACAAACACGCGCGCGCACCCCCACCCCCACCCCCACCACACCCTCACCTCCACTCCCTGACTCTCGCTCAGAAAACTTCTAGATAGAAAGTCTCGGTAGACTTTGAAAACTCGTCATAAGCTTTCAACGAGCCGACTAAGAATCGCTAGGGGAGGACAAGAATTGTGTGTGTGTGTGTGTGTGTGTGTGTGTGTGTGTGTGTGTGCGTGTGTGCGTGCGTGC
>CM031601.1:39755619-39768119 GCA_018398815.1 Conus ventricosus
TTTTGTGCGAGTTATTTTTTTTTTTTAGCTATGACATAATACATCATACATCAACACATTAACTTGTACATTCTAAGGCTCTACTGGTTCGATCGAAAATATATTCCCTTTAATTCAGCATTATTTCATACATCATAACTAAAATATCTCTCTCCTCTCTCTTCTCTCTCCTCTCTCGCTCTCTCTCTGTAAGCAACATTAACTTACCTTACCTCTCTCTCTTTCTCTCTCTCTCCCTCTCTCTGAAGGCTGGGCTATAAGAACACCGCCTTACTTACCCTTCTCTCTCTCTCTCTCTCTCTCCGCTCTCCTCTCTCTCTCTGTCTCTCTGTCTCTGTCTCTCTCTCTTCTCTCTCTCTCTCTCTGAAGGCTGGCTATAAGAACATTGGCTTACCTTACCTTCCTCTCTCCTCCCTTCTCTCTCTCCTGTCTCTCTCTCTCTCGCTCTCTCTCTCTCTCTCGTCTGTCTCCTCCCTCTCTCTCTCTCTGAAGGCTGGGCCATAAGCAACATTACCTTACTTACCTCTCCTGTCTCTTCTGTCTCTAGTCCCGCTCTCTCTCACTCTCTCTCTCTCTCTTCTGTATCTCTCCCTCTCTCTGCATGGCTGGGCCTTAACAACATTATCTTACCTACCTCTCTCTCTCTGTCTCTCTCTCTGTCGCTCTCTGTCACTGTCTCATCTCTGCTCTCGCTCTCTCTCTGACGGCTGGGCCATAAGCAACATTACAATACCTTGCCTCGCTCTCTCGCTCATCTCTCTCCTCTCTCGCTCTCTCTCGTCTCTCTCTTCTCTCTCTCTCTCTCTCAAGACACGACAGTTTTATCTGTATATACTCGTACCGTCCCTCTCCCCTGGTGAAGACTGTACCTGAGCTGCTGGCAGATTCTCCAGAGTCTACCGTTAAGTCTCTGACGTCGAAGGACCCCAAGTCTGGAAGTCCTGTCTATGGGGTGGGATGGGTGATGGGGAAGGGGGGGGGGCGGTGGATTGGGAAAGAAGAAAATGAGGAAAGGAGGTAATGAATGGCTGGGATGTAGTCACTGAAAAGCCCCGGAAACAAGCTACCAATCAGACCACCAGTAAATATAGGCTATATAGATATATATATATAAAATGTGTGTGTAGTGTGTGTGTGTGTTGTTGTGTTGTGGTGTGTGTGTGTGAGATTCCAGACGATGTAAGCCTTCTAAGTAACAAAGACATAGGCATTAGAATACCATCACCACCACCCCAGTATCGCCCTCCACTTTCTACTCCCCCCATCACCCCACCCCACCCACTCACACCCAACCCCTCAGAAACACAGATGGATGAAATCAATCGCAGCGAAGCCAAACATGCAACAATAACTACGACCAACAAATGAATACCCCCCCCCCCCCTTCCCAGACAAACATACAAACGCTGGTTAAGTAACGAAGCTACTGACACCACTAGAGCAACAAACAAAACCAAAACCCCACGTATGTCAGCTGCCAGGGAAAAGAACCATCATCAGTTCGTAAGTGAACAATGAGGAGGGAATTAAGAAGGGGAACTGGGGACGGAGGGAGGGGGGCATAGCAAAAGAGGGGAAAGAACAAAGGGGATGGAAGTGATTTATTTAAAAAGAGAAGTAAAAGAATGATAGAACAAAAGCCAAGAAAAAGAGAAATGGGGGGGGGGGGGAGGAAATGTTGGCTTCCCTCCCTCCCTGTCCATGGCCCTTCTTATCGCTTTATTTTTTGTATGGAAGATCCAACCTCGCCTCCCCACACATCCATCCCTCCGAACCTATATATTCCATCTCCTTGGTCCCCCCCCCTCCCATTTTTTTCTGTCAATGGGACCTCCAGTCTCCATTCTTTGTTTGTGTTAACTGGAACTAAAAAAATAATAATACTCACAAATTTAAGACGGAAAAGACAAAAACGGCCACCACCACCCACCAACAACACCACACCAAACGTTTCAAGGGGTAAGTCAGAACAGTGCGAGGTCAGATCTTTGGTCCTTCCCTCGGCGAGCCATGAACGTCGTAATGTTACACAGCGCCACGTTCGCAGCTACAACCTCTACACATCGCCGATGCTTGTTGGACCCTGTCTCATGCCATTGTCGCCGTCACATGCCACCGGGCGACGTTTTAAACCCAAGGAGCAGAGCAAACAGAACGCTGGCTCTACAGTCGGACGTCAAGTTTGATGCTTGATCACGCATTAATTGAAAGACAAATAAAAGTCATCTTCTCTACGTTTAAAGTAAATGACGAAAGGGAAGTTAAAGATTAGAAGAAATCATGTAATATGAAGTGTTTTCATAATTAAACACATATTTCCTCATTTCTTCATCTTCACATTTTTTTTGTTGCCAAATCTTTGCCAAGTCATTACTATGATGATGGACGAACTGTTTAACCTGCACATGTTTCCCCCACTACTTCATTGTTCAGCATGATATATATATATATATATATATATACATATAGATATATATAGATATATATATATATATATATATTTGATTATAACAAAGCTTGCTCGGTACTCAATCCTTGAATTTTTAGTTTGTTTGTATATATATATATATATATACAACTAGACAATAGCGTAACGGGGAATTGGTTTGGAGAGGGGACGAGAGAACAGATGAAAGGGATGAAAAAGGGGACGTTGAAATATAAATAAAAATCTTTCACTGGAATCTTTTGAGTTCCGTTTCTTGAATAGTAAACCATTTGCTTCTGCCAGAGCAGTAGTGGGGCTACAGGAGTTACCAGGGACGGACTGGAACAACTGCCGAGGACTGGAACCATAGAAGAGTTCTGTACAGGAGACCAAAGTCAACACGCGCTGGACATACGCAAATAGTTCTCTTCAGAATACGGAGACAATACGACTCCCGCTGCTGTCAGTGAAGGATTTAACAAGTGTATTTCAACGTTGACCTTCTTTTATCCCATCTCTTCTATTCCTCTTGTTGCTTCTCCTCATCCCATCCCTTTTTATGGTCATTGTCATGTCACTTAGGCTTGTCCCCATCCCCCCCCCCCCCCTTTCTACTCTCTGTTCTTCTCACCTGTTGGGTTTGTTTGCCCCTGCTTGAAGAAACCAACAGATCGTGAGCATCAATGTCTCAGGGGTTTTTTGTTTTGTTTTGTTTTTTCGTTTGTTTGTTTTGCATTCATTCGGTTTTCTCATACTTTCCAATATGTTTTTCAGGTCAAGTTCACTGCCATCACTACTCCAGTTGTTCTCATTGGTCAGTATTTTGTTGGGGTAGCCTTCCCCTCCTTCCCTCCCCCAATTCACCCCCTGCTCTGACCACATTCTCCAACCACTCCCATCCCCCGATCCCTGATCCCCCCGCTCTAAACCTCGCTCTTCCTGATTTTGAGGGTGGGTTGTGTTCACAATCATCATGACGACGACATTGTTCATTGTTAATTTGCATTGCCATCCCTGTCAGTGCGCATAATGCAAGTACTCACACACAGCACACACACACACACAACACACACACACACACTCTACCAACTCACACCCCACACACACAACACACATCATATCGTGTCGCGCAACATGATAAGATAGGTTAAGTACCCAAAAGTCACCTAGGTGTTGGTGAAAGCTACATCATTGTGCCTAACGCATCATATTCCGGAATCCTTCTTACCTCAGGTAGCACTTACTTATCCACCCTGCTTGAATCCTCGACTGTGCTCTCGTAACTCACCAGATGTGTGAAGCTTATTGACTATAATGAAGTAGTCGCACAAGTGAGAACTTCCTTGAGCAAGTTTGCAACGGAACGGAAACGGGTCTTGGCCGCTGCATGTGCCCTTTGGTGTCTGCCGGACCCGATGTCTAAATGAAACTTGTATGCTCTTGATCTTTTTTTTTCCATTTTATTTTATCAGAGGTCATTTCCTTTTTTTCTCTCGCCCCCCCCCCTTTTTTTTTGCGACAACCAGTAAAGCGATGTCAGTCCCATTCACACATTATCTGTTCTAGTCCATGCCACTTTTGTCGCTTATCGTTCTGAAGTATGATGAAGTGCTTTCCTTGTGAGCTTCGAATCAAAGATATGTTTAATTAACAAAGTTTTAAATGAATCCGGGGCGGCGGTTCATTCATTCATTCATTTCATTCATCATCATTCATGCATTCATTCAATCTATCTTCCCTATTTTCTAACGTGATTTCACTTCCGCTCGGTTCATTTCTTCTCACTCGATTTCTGCACCCACTCCCTCTTCGTTTCACACACACACACACACACACCACACACACACACACCACACACACACACACACCTTCCCCTGCCCCTTCCCCCTCTCCCCTCCAACTTGCAACTTTACCCCTTCCCTGCCCTTTCTTTCGCTTTTCTTCACATTGAGGAAGAGAGTATGGCATTACCTCTCCCCACGATCTTCGTTCTACACGCACAAGCAATTAACCTATTCACTTCCTATAACAATGAGCCGTCTAATGTGCTTATATTTCCAGTAGTGGGTTCGTTGTCCTCAAATTTAGTCTTTTCACTAAAAACAAAAAAAAAGTAGATGAAAAAACACAGAGGTAACCTCAAATCGATGACGGGGTGGAGGTTAATGCAAGGAATGGAATTTTCCCCCCAACAGTGTATGCAAATGAGACTATTCTCGTTTCCGCGACGAAATGGAAAAAAAAAATACACGTAAATGAAACAAATAAGAGGTAATGGCAGACCTTTTGATTGTCAGACCATTCTCTTTGGTAACTGACCCGCAAACTTCTGTATAAATCCCCCCCCCCCTCTCTCTCTCTCTCTCACTCCCCCTCTCTCTCTTTCTCTCTCACTCCCCCCTCTCTCTCTCACTCTCTCTCTCTCTCTAAATACTTTATATTTATCAAGCAACATTAGTTTATTATCTTACATTTTCTATGTTTGTGTGTAGATATATGCATGCATACATGAATACATGCAACTACAACTTTTTTTCATTCTTTCTGTTTCAAGTTAATGTCCTTTGGTAATAATGTATTGTGTATGATTGCTGTATGCTGCATTGTGTATGATTGCTGTATGCTGCCCTTCATTTCACCCTCACCACCACCACCACCACCCACCACCCATCCTCCCCTCGATTCCTCCCCCCCCCCCCCCCTTTCCCCGTGTACCCTATGTTCACATATGTTCCACTGCGTTCGTTTGACAGTGGTGCTGACAGCAGTTTATTTGTATTGAACTGTGTAAGATCCTGTTATTTACTGATTTATTTATCTACTTGTTTGTTTTTGGTCCTCTTACATGTATTTGCCTTGATTTGCTATGATTTATTTATTTCCCTTTTGCCCCAGGGCTGGGTGGGGGAAAAAAGCATTCATGTTGCTTTTCTCTTTACCCTGGTTAAATAACATTTCGTTTCGTTTTGTTTCCCCTCTCTCACTCTCTCTCTCTCTCTCTCTCTCTCTCTCTCATCATTTTTTTTCTTGATGGTGTGTGATGACCTCACTCCACCCCCCCACCCCCCAACAATACTGCCCATTACCAAGGGATTTCCCCTCGTTCGTATTTTGTGTCGAGTGTTTTTTTTTTTCTTCATGAATAATATCTTGGTTAAAGAAATGAAACAAACACAGATAATTCTAAAAACACCTGTCAACAAACACAACACCTGCCAATACATGTAACCTTAGGCCTACACTGTAAATCAAATTCACCAATAAGCTGGATTTTCTTTAATGTACAATTTGTTCACATTTGGTGAATCCACACTTACACCAGTCAAATCACCAGTCAACCAAGCTAAACGTTCATTCCTCCTTCGTGTCTCTCTGATCTCCTCCAGCTGAGCATAATTAGTCCTCCCTGGCTGACGACATTCATCTTCTTCATAGCCCTCGTTTTCATGCCACGGATGGCGAAAATACCGAGCGCGTGACCAACCAACCAGAAGATATTACCATTCGTGACGCAGCGGATCAAGTGTGTGTGTGTGTGTGTGTGTGTGTGTGTGTGTGTGTGTGTGTGTGTGTGTGTGTCGTGCGTGCGTGCGTGCGTGTGTGTGTGTGTGAGCGCACGCGCCAACATCTTTGTAAGCACCTAGAGCTTCTTAAAAAGATTACGCGTCATGAATAAACATTATCAGTAGTAGTAGTGGTAGTAGTAGTAGTAGAAGTAGTAGCAGCAGCAGTATTAGTGGTGGTGGTGGTGGTGGCTGCTGCTGCTGCTGCTACTGCTGGTAGTTGTGTATGACACAAAACGCGTAAATGACAGGTTTACGTCGATGTTCCCCCCCCTCCTCCCTTTCTCCTCCTCCTCTCTCTCTCTCTCTTAAAAACTAAAAACAAAAATCACACAACTCCTCTCTACATCGTGAATATGGGGTCTAGAATACTCGCTGATTTCTTAATTTCATTGCGTCCTGTCCCTACCCCTCTCCACACCCACCCACCCCCAACCCATATTCTCCTCATCCTCCCCCCCCCCCCCCCCCCCCCCAACGCCCCCACCCCCTTACTTCCCCAGTTTCTGCAAATCCCCCAACATTTCGCTGACAGCCAGGGCTTCCTAGGGAGGAGGAGAAGGCGGACGGAAGCCGAGGGGCAGAAATTCCCTGATGTGTTCTTCTATCAAATCACGCCTTTATTGAGTGAAAGATGTCCCCTCCTCATGGGAACCACACCCACGCAAGACTGCCGTCACTTTTGTGAAGTGGGTTATACAGAGTCTGTCCGTCTGGTCTTGTGACGAGATGGAGGATGTGTGTAGGTGGGTCCTCTAGGGGAAGGACCGGGGATAATTTCTCAATTGGAATTATCTTAACACTTCGCCTACACCCTCTCTCTTACTGTGGTGGAAGGAGCAACTTTCCGGTACTAGTCATCGAAGAAATTTTTATATAATTCCGGGACTGGGTACAATACGGGGCATTGGCTCTGAGATAGTTTTCCTTAGGCTTGTACTCATATAAGTACTTGTAGCTCCAAGAGGCAGAATTGAAGAGAAAAGTTCAAACATTCAACATTTGATTGAACAACAGAGAACTGACACAAGTTAAGTGCACTTTCACACATCAACTTTTATTACTTACACATAGGTAAGTATTGGCATGTCAAGTTCTATAGGCTAGGGTTTAATTCTCATTGGACTACCACAATGAGGGGCCCTCCCTCACTCCTACTTTGCTCGCTTGCACTCAGTGCAGCAAGTTTAAGTTGGCATATAGGGGTTCTGTCTAAGTTACACTGAATGTATATGGTTATTATACATCCACTTCACTTGCAAATCACCCGGTGTTGAGCCAAAGTGGTACTCATAGACAGGTTCTCCCTATGTCATCATAAAGTTAGGGCAAGGGTCTGATGGATTTGAGTCCAGGTGGTAAGCTAACTTAGCTTTGCTTCGGAGAGGGTAGCTGATCTCTCTGTGGTTGGTGACTGCCCCACTGGTGTAGATTGGTTGTCTGGTGTCGTCCTGGTGTTGGGCGAAGTTCCAGCGTCTGGTCCGGCTGCAAAGTGTAGCGTGACTAGGATAGGGCGACCAGGATAGCCTGACCAGGATGGCGTGACCAGGGTAGCGTGACCTGGATGGCGCGACCAGGATCCTAGTTCTGCGATAAAGAGAACTTGGTCTGTAGGTGAGAATCGGACGGCTGGTTTGTCAAGTGCACACATTTACCCTGGTTTACTTTCAGCACAGGTGTGAGACTCAGCCAGCAAAGTATTCTCTATGGTAGAGTGTCTGCTATAACTATTAATCTCCACTTTTGTTTAAAGAACAAGTTAAGCTTACAAAAGGGTAGGAGACAGCAATACTATGTTACATAGTTTCAGTCAAACAACTCTTCCATGTTTCTTATGAAGTAAATCACACTGACTTGGGCTATGCTGAGTCCAAGTACACATATGGTGTAGACTTAAAGTCATACACTACAAATCATTCCAACCATCACCAGTATTTATAAATCAGGGTAGCAGTTCTTAACCTAGCACAGGCATACTGTTTTCCTGACCACCATTAATCATTTAATTATTATCTTAACAGACAGAATTGCCTACTGGCAAAAGTCAGGGTGAACACAAAGAGCAGTGATCAGATAGTTAACAAAGAATCATAACCACTGGAGAGAGCTTTTGCCATATAATGGCAAGCCAACTCCTACACAGAATAATCATTCATCAGTTTGATATATGTTGCTAAGCATTTGTACAAATTTACAATGTTAACACACACAGCATACATAAAATCAATATATAGAATTCAAAAAGGTAAAACAGAGTTCCAACTCACTTTTCCTGGGAATGAACAGTGAATGACTGGAGATCAACGAGGATACCAAGATTTTCTCACGCCTTCTCTAGTTGTCTCTTTTGTCTTCTACTGGTCTGGTCTACAGGCAGTCTTGAGGGGTCAGTGAAATTGCACCCCTGTGTGTCTGGTATATATGGATTATAATTGCCATATTGATTTTGACAACCTGTCACTCAAATATCAGGGGTGAGAGGAGGAGGGATCTAGTCTTATCACCAGTCGCCTCGGAAACCGTTTGAACCTAATCGGCCCAGCTCACTGACTTCAGCGGCCGGTTTAATTTATGCGTTCGTATAGACGCATACTCTCGTTCGGATCCGCCAGTTGTGGTGGTGGCGGTGTGCCAAGCGGCAACATGCCTTTGTTTTCACGGGGTAGAGAGAGGAGGGGGGGGGGGGTGATAGCGCCGGGAAGGGGGGGTGGTGGTGGTGAGACGGCAATTGCCACAATGAATTTAAAATCTCTGCGTCGTTGCTACTCCCGTGCCGGGTGAAGGAGGGTTGAGAGGGGGGGGGGGGGTGAGTGGTGGTGGAGAGCATGGCAGCGGCGTGCCTTTATGTCAATTGCAGTCGCAAGTGACTCCCGAGGAGGGGGAAGGGTGAGTGTAGGGGGGAGGGGAAGGTTTAGGGCTAAGAACGAAAGGTGTCACGCGTTTACCATGACGCAAGTTTTTCTCTTTGTCCTAGTGTCGTTCACACAGTCCTAAGCGAGAGAAAGGGGGATGAGGGGGGGGGGGGGGGAGGGGTTGAGAGAGAAGAGTGGGCATAGATGTGAAATCTATTTTTTTGGTTTGGGGTTTTAGTGGACCGATCCGATGGTTTTGTCAAGCGTTTCGTCACAGGTCTGTCTGTCTGAGTGGTTAGACAGTCCTCTCTCTCTCTCTCTCTCTCTCTCTCTCTCTCTCTCTCTCTCTCTCTCTCTCTCTCATACACACACACACACACACACACACACACATGTGAAATACATATATATATATGTATATATGTATAATATATATATATATATATATATCATACACACACACTCTCTCTGCTTCCACCATTGAAAAGAATTCCTCCTCTTCTAATAAATCAGCCACTTTTGTCAAAAACAAAGCCCTTAAAGAAAAATCACCCTGCAACTTTTCGTCCGACAACATGGAAGACTATAATCTTCCTTTCACGTTAAACGAGCTGAAGTCTGCCTTACTTTCTTGCAGCGATTCCTCTCCAGGTATAGATGAAATCCATTATCAGCTGTTGAAACATCTTCCGCTAGAAGGTCTGAACATACTGACTACAGGTCTACAACCATGTGTGGACTACAGGTTTTTTTCCACCCTCTTGGCGAAAAGCTCTCATTATTCCAATTCCCAAACCTGGAAAAGATCTTTCTAATCCTTCAAATTACCGTCCCATAGCTTTGACCAGCTGTGTTTGTAAATTGATGGAAAAAATGGTCAATGCTAGGCTCATGTGGAAACTCGAAACCGATGGCCTTTTGGCGAAAGAACAGTGTGGTTTCCGCAAACATCGGTCTACCGTTGACCATTTGATTCGTCTGGAATCCACACTTCGGAACGCTTTTTTGAACAGACAGCATGCAGTGGCAATTTTCTTCGACTTAGAGAAGGCCTACGATACCACCTGGAAGTCGGGGATACTTCATGATCTCCACGATCTGGGCTTTCGAGGTCATCTTCCGCTTTTTATTCAAAATTTTTTGGCAGAGCGACAGTTTCAGGTCCGGGTTGGCACCACTCTCTCTGATGTCCACGAGCAGGAGTTGGGTGTTCCACAGGGGAGCATACTGTCTCCTGCCCTCTTTAGTATTAAAATCAACAACATTGTGAAATCATTCAGCAGGGTTCAGACTGCTCATTGTTTGTGGATGATTTTGCTGTCTATGCAACTGGAAGCCTGTACCCGAGTGTCCAGCGCAGGCTCCAGCTTTGCGTAGATAAAATCCATCGGTGGGCGGATGAAAACGGTTTCACCTTTTCTCCAACAAAGACGCAGTGTATTCACTTCCATAATTTCCGTCAGTTTTTTCCAGATCCTGAAATTCAAGTCGGGAAATTTCCCATTCCAGCTGTTAAAGAGGCCAAATTTCTGGGAGTTATTTTTTACCACAAACTTAACTTTCTCAGCCACATCAAACACCTCAAAACTGCTTGCCAGAAAGCACTGAATATTCTGCGGGTCGTAGCGCACACCGACTGGGGCGCTGATAAGAAAACTTTGCTGCACCTCTACAGAGCCTTGGTCCGTTCCAAACTGGACTACGGTTGTGCTGTCTACGGCTCCGCAAGATCGTCTTACCTCAAACTCTTGGACCCTATCCACCATCAAGGGCTTCGTCTCTATCTTGGAGTGTTCCGCACCACCCCTGTGTACAGCCTGTACGCAGAGGCGGGTGAACCTTCACTGTCCAACCGCAGGCTGAAACTGTCTTTGAATTACTACATCCGACTGTTCTCAGAACCGCAGAATCCTGCCTATGACTGTGTCTTTGACCCTCCGTTCCAAAGTAAGTTTGAAAACAACCCGAAATGTATTCCGCCGTTTGGTCTTCGTATGCAGCCTCACGTGCGGAATGCAGGTCTAGACCTAGGAGTTGTGTCTGATTTTTCCAAGTTTCCGGATCAACCTCCGTGGACCTTTTTCACACCTGAGATTCGTTTCGATCTTGCAGCTTTTCGCAAAGAGTCTACCAGCTCTCTGGCGTACAAGGCATTGTATGCTGACCTCTGTTCCAAATTCCCTTCCTGTTAAAAAGTTTTCACTGACGGTTCCAAGTCTGAAGATGGAGTGGCCTGTGCAGCCTACTGCCCTGGGGCTCCTTCTCAGATACTGTTGGAACATATACATTCAGATGCTTCTGTCTATTCCGCTGAACTCACTGCTCTGGTTTTGGCTTTGAAGATAATCTCACATTCTTCGAAGAGGGACTTTCTGGTTCTGTCGGATTCGCTGTCAGCTTTGGAAGCCATAGCTGGCCGCAACCTTCAGCATCCAGAACTTTTACTTTTTTTTTAACTTTTTAGCAAGTTGAAGGCGGACGGTTACAACATTACTCTTGCTTGGGTTCCTGGTCATGTTGGCATCGGCGGGAACGAAATGGTTGATCGTTTAGCCAAGAACGCCCACAAGAGAGACACTGTCCAACACTTATATCCCCTGCTCAGATGTGAAACCCAAAATTAACGATTATGTGAGAGACCTCTGGCAGGAGGATTGGAACACACAGACGAATAACAAACTCTTTCAGATCCGTCCAAACCTTAAGGAATTCCTCCCATCTACGTCGGGTGGTCGTAAAGAGGAAACGGTTCTGTGCCTGCTGCACACCGGCCATTCGTATTTACCCATTCTTACCTTTTAAAGAGTGAAGAAGCTCCGTGGTGCATTCCATGTCATGCGCCACTCACAATGAAACATGTTCTTTTAGAGTGTTGGGACTTGCACGATGTGAGACACAAACATTTTACAGCGGAGTCCATGAAGATCCTGTTCAGGGATGTCCCGCCTGATGTGATCTTTGAGTTTTTGAGAGAGATTAACATTTTTCATCTGATTTAAGATTTTACGGAAGAAAGATTTTTAACAAAGTTTCTGGTGCGTTTCTAGACGATGTCATTTAACGAGATGTATGAAAGGTTTTTTTTTTTTTTTTTTTATATATATATATATACTCAGAGGCATAAAAAACGCGAAAAAATAGAGACAGTGCACGATTGTTCACATTGTGAACAGGACGTAAGCATGTCGTTGGCACGTGCAACATTAGCAGTACGTGGTGTCTTGGCCGGTTGTAACCTCGTAACAGTGGGTGAATGTTGCCGGGTCAGCGATTTTGGCACGAGGAGTGCATTTGCCATGTGGACTACCTACGCCACGTGCATCAATGTGAATTGCAACTCAACGTGGCCCCCATTGTGGGGCTATAAATTTCCAAACCCCAAAAAGTTCAAATCATCCCTTCCAGCGGCGCCAACATAATGCCGAGACTTTCTCGTCAAGATCGTTGCATAGCAATGGGGCAACTGCAGGCCGGGGTTCCAATGAGGCAGGTCGCTATCGCATTCGGAGTCCACATTTCCACCGTCTATCGCCTTCTGGGCCGCTTTCAAGCAAGAAACACCACTGATGACAGACCGAGGAGCGGCAGACCGAGGGTCACCACAGCAGCCCAAGACCGCCATCTTCTTCGTCAGCATCGACGGGAGCCTTACCAAAC
>CM031601.1:39778119-39785619 GCA_018398815.1 Conus ventricosus
CGTCTACAGGCTACTCCTCCTCCTCCTCCTCCTCCTCCTCTTCCTCCTCCTCCTCCTCCTCTCCCATTCACTCATCTCGCAGGGCCTGTCTCTCCGGTGCTTGTCTCATTGCAACCTTTGGCCCTCCCCCGTTCATTCCAGAGTTCCCTGTGTTCCGGCTCCTGGTTGATGAACTTGTTCTTTAGCTCATCATCTTTCCTCTCTCCTCCTCCTCCTCCTCCTCCTCTTCCACCTCCATTATTTTTTTTTCTCTTGCTGCTTCTCTTCATTTTACTATCGCCTTGCCTGGCTAGCAGTATTTGTAAAAAAAAAAAAAAAAAAAACCACCATTGAAATTCATCATCAGTTTCTTTTTCCTTCTCTTCTTTTTTCACTACTACTACTGCTGCTGCTGCTGCTGCTGCTGCTGCTGCTGTTGGTACTGCTACTGCTGCTGCTGCTACTATACTACTATATACTACTACTACTACTAACTACTATACTACTACTACTACTACTACCAAAAAACCCACCACCACTACCATACTGCTTCTACCACAAGTATGCTACTTCTCCCTTCACCCCCACCACCACCCCACTACTACTACTACTACTACTATACTACTACTACTACTACTACTACTACTACCACTACTACTACTACTATTACTACTACTACTACCACAACTATTAGTACTATATTATCACCATTACTACTAGCAACACTGTACTACTATTACTACTAGCAACACGACCACTAACTACTACTACTACTACTACTACTACTACTACTATACTACTACTACTACACACTAAGATAGTCGTGTTGGAAAGCACACTGTCACAAGTTGCCTTGGGGCAGGGGGGGAACCCCTTCCCATTTCTCTGAGTGAAACCCTTTCAGCCCCTTGACAGTACGTAGGCATGTTGGCTGTTGAATGACACTTTTCTTCTTCTTCTTCTTCTTCTTCTTCTTCTTCTTCTTCTTCTTCTTCTTCTTCTTCTTTCATCATCATCATCATCATCATCATCATTCTCATCACCTCGCTATTTCTATTATTATTATTATTATTATTTATTATTAATATTTTATTATTATTATTATTATTATTATTATTTTTATTTATTATTATTATTATTATTATTATCTTTCATCATTATTATTATTATCATTATTACTATTGTTATTGTTATTATTATTATTATTATTTTTATTATTTTTTATTATTATTATTTTTTTGTTGTTGTTGTTGTTGGCAGTAGCAGTAGTAGTGGGGTGGTAGTAGGCAGTAGCAGTAGTAGTGGTGGTGGTAGTAGTAGTAGTAGTAGTAGTAGTAGTAGTAGTAGTGGTGGTGTGGTGGTAGTAGTAGTAGCAGTAGTAGCAGCAGTAGTAGTAGTAGTAGTACCAGCAGTAGTAGCAGTAACCCACACCCTGTCAAAGGGAACAATAAATGCAGAGTTTGTCGCCATGCTGACGAGCAGTAGAGTGTTGTCGTAGAGTGTTGTCGCTGTTGTTGCTGTAGTTGTTGTTGTTGTTGTTGTTGTTTGTAGATAACTGACCTGTGCGTTCGGTGTGTTTCGACCGTGTGCGTAACAAATCGCGTGACACTCATCACTTGAAATGTAAAATCAGGAAGCTGGATATTTTCACCTTTACTAAATCATCGTGTGACCAATCAGTACTTAAAGTTCGATTTCTGAATTTGAGTAATCGTGTGTGTGTGTGTGTGTGTGTGTGTGTGGTGTGTGTGTGTGTGTGTGTGTGTGTGTGTGTGTGTGTGTGTGTGTGTGTGGGTGAGTGAGAGAGAGAGAGAGAAGAGAGAGAGAGAGAGAGAGAGAGAGAGAGAGAGAGAGAGAGACTAATCCACCCGAATAGACTGTTGGTGGGAATACTCAGGGAGGAAGCAATTAGTGTTAAGTGTATGACCACTGCCATTCCACTGATGAGGCAGCCACATTCTGGTTTCAGAGAACATTCTGCACAATACTAGAAAGGCGTTCAGATGAGCGCGGACCTCTGCAAAAATCGAATTGCAGAGAGACAGACAGAACAGAGACAGAGAGGCAGAGAGAGACAGAGACAGCCAGAGAGACAGACAGACAGACAGAGGTGGGAGGGACGGAGGGACAGAGGGAGGGAGGGAGAGACCGGCAGACAGACAGACAGACAGACAGACAGACTGACAGAATGGTAACATCTCAAAATCCTTGACCTTTGACATACTGTACATTCACTTCTTTTCCTTTCTTTTTTTTTTTTTAAACTTTTACATGTATCGATGTACGCAGTACTAGTCTCACGTGAGAGGAGACGATCAATTCTGGATCGACGACCGTTCAAAGCGGAAGGGAGAGGGGGGAGGGAGGGGGGGGGGGGGGGGAGGAGAGGCGTGGATGGAGAAGTGGGGACCAAACAAACTAAACAGTCGTGTCAGAAGATCGGGCGATCACGTCATTTGTTCAGTCAGTCGTCAATATACGTCATCACGCCTTTCCCGCCATCCGTCCTCCTCCGTGGTTGACCTCTGCCCTTATCATCATCATCATCATTACCACTCTGTTTCTTGCACCTTGAGAAGGGCGTTGAGTTTCCCTTGGAGCCGTCTAATTTTCGTATTGACTTCCATCATCCTACGCAAGCGCACGATGTGCAATTTGCCATTGACTGCTCGACCTACAAGAACGTGGAGAGTATATTGATCCACTGACCTACTTTTCGATCGGAGATCACGTGCTGCGTGTGCCATTACGCTAATCGTTTCGTTTTTTATTTATTTATTTTTTTGTTTTGTTTGTTCGTTTGTTTTGTTTTTTGCTGTCTTTTTTTTAAAAGCAAATCGCGGCATTTATCCGATTGCTTCTCTCTCTCTCTCTCTCTCTCTCTCTCTCTCTCTCTCTCTCTCTCTCTCTCTCTCTCCTCTCTCTCTCTCTGTGAGTGCGGGCGCGCGCGCGCACGCGTTTCTCCATGCGTGTGTGTGTGTGTGTGTCCCGCAACCTTAACCTCTCTCTCTCTCTCTCTCTCTCTCTCTCTCTCTCTCTCTTCTCTCTCTCTGTCTTGTTGTTCCTCAATTTAACGTCTTCTCACTAAAAGTGATATCAGACGATGTGTTAATGGTGTGTGTGGTATGCGAGGCGTACTCAGAGATTCTTTTGTTTGACAGTCACTGCCTTCAAAAGTCCATTGTCTGCAACTTCGGAATCCATTGCCTTGCTACTTTGAACAAAGTAACCTAAAAATCGATGGTTGCAGTTTCAATCCGCAATCGGGTGTTGTTGTTGTTTTTTTAATCTCTTTTTCTCAACATCTTCAGAGATATATTTGTCTAACATCAGCGCCACTTGAAATGACACGAACACCGAACATCCTTTTGATGCAGGGGGGCTGAAAAGGTTAACAGCGATTTGGCCCGAAGTGGGTTCCAAGAGATGAATGCCGATCTTCTCTCCTACCAATCACAAGGAAGCTTACAAAATTTGGGGACCCACGTTGCCCAACATCTATCTATCTATCTATCTATCTATCTATCTATCTATCTATCTATATGTATATAAATGGCGAAAGCTTGGCTGTGTCTGGAGTGGCACTGTCTTCATCTGTCCGTGGGCAGGGGTGGTTGGGTCTGTGGGTGTGCTCGGCAGCTGGAGGTGGTGTTTTTCGCCGGTGGGCTCTGCAGTCATGAATACGGGTGGTACACCCATGGGGATGCTACTTTAAAGGTCTACTTTAGAGGTTTCGATAATTGGTCAGCTTATGCAGAAATACGAAATGTTTGATAAATTGGTAAAAAAAACATCCGATTCTCTCCCGATCACACGAAATCGATCCGCGAAAGTGGACATTTTCACCGTAATCAGGAAAAAAGGGAGGTAATCAACTAAATCTTGCATGGCTTAACTACTCTTGGATGTGACGTCACATGATGGACTGGCCGTCAGCCGCGACCTACACAACAAGCCAACGGCGACAGAAAGCGATTCTGATGGTTCTTGCACATCCCGATCGGTATTTAATTTATCATGTAAAAGCAGTGACTATGATTGCGACAGCCAATGTAACTCTGGGGATGTTTCTGGATGGCCTTTAACTTATCAGTTTGAACGCTAAGTTCTTTTTTACCACGTCAGTTCCAGCTGGACCACGGAAACGAGCTATTCAGTTCCAGCTGGACGCCCGAAACACATCATTCCGAAGGCGTACGGACTTTACCGAAGTCTCGAGGGAGGCTACCGACTGACTTCTTGATGCGATCACGCGTGGACGGCGAGCGGAGATTCTCCTTCCTCAAACCTTAACGTGTTCATTCAATTTAACAAGTGTGATCTGTCCATAGATAAGAACAGAATAAACGTGCGACTATCGTACTCATCTGTACGAGCTTACCACTCCGCCTTCAAAGTATACGCGCACAATGCAGACGAAGTTTTTGATCCACTCGAACGAGCTCGGCAATTGTCGAACAGCTCGTTTCCGTGGTCCAGCTGGAACTGACGTGGTAAAAATAACTTAGTGGCCCGGCATGGTTGCACCAACCGATCCACTTATTTCGAGTATCTGGATCAGATGGAAATGTGTGCAAAGAATATCCGTCTCCTGCTGAGCTGCTGCACACGCCTACAGCACAATATCTGCCACCCCCTCGTGACTTTTTAGGCTGTGGGGATCGCAACTCTTGTTGATTTCACTTGACGTTGGCTTGTTGTGTAGGTCGCGGCTGACGGCCAGTCCATCAAGTGACGTCACGGTTTTCGGTCTACCGCGCGGGGTTTGAACAGGTGTGCAAAAGTCGTTTTTTATCTATTAAATTCTTCCGGCGACTTTTTTGAAAAATGAATACCATACTGTAGTTATATGACATGTACACCTTTTTTTTAACAAATTATCGAAAATCTCTAAAGTAGACCTTTAAGGCTGTTATGAGCTGCATCCTGTAGTCTAATTTACCTCTGTTCAGGAGCAGTTATGTCCCTTGATATCTTAATGGAGTGTCCTGTGCGTGCCCGTACCCATCGTCAACACAGCGCAGGCCTCCAAGGGTGGTACAGGACTGCTCTAAAGGCAGGTGAAGACAGTGCTTCTCTGGGTCCTCCCCAGCACCTTCGGGTGTTTCTTTTTCTTCTTTGCCTTAACTAGGCTGACCTGGAGAAAGGTCCAGTGACGGTGAGGAAAGACCCACTGACCACAGGGAAAGTCCTGTTGACAGTGGGAAAGACTACAACTTTGGATTCTCTCTTGAGGGCACATAAGACCGTATGGCGAAAGCTTGGCTGTGTCTGGAGTGGCACTGTCTTCATCTGTCCGTGGCAGGGGTGGTTGGGTCTGTGGGGTGTGCTCGGCAGCTGGAGGGTGGTGTTTTTCGCCGGTGGGCTCTGCAGTCATGAAATACGGGCTGGTACACCCATGGGGATGCTACTTTAAGGTGTTATGAGCTGCATCCTGTAGTCTAATTTACCTCTGTTCAGGAGCAGTTATGTCCCTTGATATCTTAATGGAGTGTCCTGTGCGTGCCTGTACCCATCATCAACACAGCGCAGGCCTCCAAGGGTGGTACAGGACTGCTCTAAAGGCAGGTGAAGACAGTGCTTCTCTGGGTCCTCCCCAGCACCTTCGGGTGTTTCTTTTTCTTTTTCTTCTTTTTTCTTTTCTCATATATATATATATATATATATATATATATATATATATATCAATTGTTGTAGATAACATAGATAAAGATTTACACAGTCTGGAAGCTTTCAGAAATTCATTTCATCTTCAATACAAAGATGACAAAAGATGTATGGCTAAGGATGAAAAAGGAAGACTTTCTCATCATGTTCAGCTGTCATTTCTTGCCAAGCACTAAAAACAGTCACGTCCTATGGTTGGTAGTTGAAGCGTGCGTCATTTTCACTCTCTTCGTGTCGAAGTCTTCGGTTTCGGCAAGTTCGCGAGAACTGTCGTTGAATGAAGACGGCGGGGCTGCTCTCTCAGCCCGGCATAACGACTACCACAGTTGGTATCGTCAGGAAGTGTTATCATGCGACTGTTAGGTCATGACAGGCAACAAGGAACACCACCACAGTGACACCGTTGCAGTGCAGAGTTCTCTTTGGTGGGTTGCCCTAGGGCGACCTTTAACTCATTGCTCCGTGTGGAATGAGGCTGTGAGCGGATTAACATGGGTGTGGTTGTGCCTGAAGGTGTCCGAATGAGCAGCTTAGGAATATGATGCCACAATGAAACTACAAAAATCACGCCCCCCCCCCCCCCAAAAAAAAAAAAAAATAAATAAATAAATAAAATAACACCAAACAAACAAAAGCCAACAAAAAACAATTCTTTCAGCAGTTCCATTGTTCTGTGACTACAGGTCATGAGAGACGTCGAGGCAGTCCAGGACCACGGCAGACAGGTCAGAGGTGTTGCAGTTCCATTGTTCTGTGACTACAGGCCATGAGAGACGTCGAGGCAGTCCAGGACCACGGCAGACAGGTCAGAGGTGTTGCAGTTCCATTGTTCTGTGACTACAGGCCATGAGAGACGTTAAGGCAGTCCAGGACCACGGCAGACAGGTCAGATGTGTTGCAGTTCCATTGTTCTGTGACTACAGGCCATGAGAGACGTTAAGGCAGTCCAGGACCACGGCAGACAGGTCAGAGGGGGTTGCAGTTCCATTGTTCTGTGACTACAGGCCATGAGAGACGTTAAGGCAGTCCAGGACCACGGCAGACAGGTCAGAGGTGTTGCAGTTCCATTGTTCTGTGACTACAGGCCATGAGAGACGTTAAGGCAGTCCAGGACCACGGCAGACAGGTCAGAGGTTTGCAGTTCCATTGTTCTGTGACTACAGGCCATGAGAGACGTTAAGGCAGTCCAGGACCACGGCAGACAGGTCAGGTGTTGCATTCCAGTCCAAGGAGAAGTTGTTCATCATCCAGGTTCTTTATATTCATTGTTTGCTTGTTTTGTTTGTTTGTTTTTTTTGTTTTCGTTCGCTTTCCTCTTCAAAGTCCGGCCCTCTTTGTCTCACCCACACAGACCCTTTTTCCCTCATCCCCCCCCCCCCCCCTCCCCTCCCCCCCCCACCCCCCCCCCCCCCCCCCCCCCCCCCCCCCCCCCCCCCCCCACCCGTCCAGCGTTCACTGTATGATGGGTATAGGAGAGAGAGAGAGAGAGAGAGAGAGAGAGAGAGAGACAGAGAGAGAGACAGAGACAGAGAGAGAGAGACACACAGACAGACAGACAGACAGAGAGAGAGAGAGAGGAGGAGAGAGGAGAGAGAGAGAGAGAGAGAGAGAGAGAAGAGAGAGAGTCTTGGGGAACAATCCTGTGTCATGCGATATATAATGTCCCGATCGCCAAAGCATCATCCGCTGTCATTTGAAAAAAAAAAATTAATCCCTCTTTCGGAGTGAATTGTTCTCTCCGTCAATGTAAGCGATCTTCTTTTTTCCCTTCTCCTCCTCCTTGTGTTGTTGTTGTTGTTGTTGTTGTGTTTTGTTGTTGTTGTTGTTGTTCTTCTGCTTTCTCTCTCTCTCTCT
>CM031601.1:39790619-39801318 GCA_018398815.1 Conus ventricosus
GGCAGGGTGGTGGGGGGTGCAGGGGCAGCGGCTGGGTGTGGGTGGGGGGGGGGGGGGTGGGCTGGGGATGGAAGAAGATGCTGATAGGAGGGTCGAGGTGGGGGTTGGGTCGTGGTGGTGGGGGTTGGTGGGTTGAGGGGAAAGGAAGGGCGCATTACAGACCAAATTAAACGACATTAGGCAAGCCACTGATAATGGCTAAAGAATGGCTGTCAAGCATAAGACACAATCAGAGAACAAATACCCCCTCGCCGTCCAACAAACTCACAGGGGCAGATCCCACCGCTCCGAGGAAACAGAGGAGGGGGGAAGGGGAGGGGACGAGATTGGGGGGGGGGGTGGGGGGGGGGGGGGATGAGAGAGGTGGAAGAAGAAAAAAAAGAAAAAAAAAAAAAAGAAGGCAGAGGAACACGAAACAATACAAATCCCACCCTCCCCCACCCCCCCCCCACCCCCACCCCCCCTCCCGTCCACACCTCCGCCATCCCTTCTATTCCTTTCCCCTCTTCTCCCCCCCCCCCCCCCTCCCCACCCCCTCCATTCATTTTAAGGGAGGGGGGGGGGGGGGGGGGAGAGAAGACAGACAAAGCCAGGAAATCAAAGAAAGCTAATGGCAAGCTAGACGAATGGAATACACAGTTACAAACAGGAGAGACACGGGGCGTTTCGACATTGTTGTCTTCTGCAGACGACGTAGACAAAAAACGATAGACAAAACAGCGTGGGCAGTGAATGGCACAAGAGACAGGACCGAACAGAGAGAGAGAGAGAGAGAGAGGAGAGAGAGAGAGAGGAGAGAGAGAGGAGAGAGGAGATGAGAGAGAGGAGAGATGAAGAGAGAGGAGAGAGATGAGAGAGGAGAGAGAGAGAGAGAGAGAGAGGGGGGGGAGAGAGAGAGAGAGGGAGAGAGAGATTCGGATAGTTTATCCATTTATAGGCCTTGGCTCTAATGAAGAGGAGATGTACAAAACCAACGATGTAAAATGAAAACACAAAAACAACTGCATTTAATTCCAGTTACTAACAATTAAGATTAATATGAACATACCATTCTGGAGAGAGAGAGAGAGAAGCAGATGAGAGAGAGAGAGACAGAGAGAGACAGAGACAGACAGACAGACAGACAGACAGACAGACAGACAGACAGACAGACAGACAGACAGAGAGCGCAGAAGGGAAAGAAACAGAAAGGAAAGCAGAACGAACGAAGAATGAAAAAGACAGAGAATTAAGGAAAAAGGAATGTGTGTTTTTTTCCCCGTTCCTGAACTGTGCCAAGTCTTATGAAAGTGACCCTCACCGGCTTTCTGTCCTTTTCCCTTTTTTTTTCTTTTATTAATTGTCCACCTTAAAGAGTGAAGGAAAGAATAAAGAAAAAAGAAAGAAGAAGAAAGAAAGAAAGAAACCAAGAGGAGAGGATGCAAAAAAGACACAGTTGGGCAAACATAACGCACAAAGAAAAGATGGAAGAAGAAACGGATGCCGACTCCGGACGTTAGGAGAGGGAAAAGAAGGAAAAGAGAGAATGGAGAGGGGGGGGGGGGGGGGCGAAAAAAAAAAGCAAACACACTCTCCAGGACAACCATAACAGAGAAAGAAAAGACCGGAAGAAGAGGAGGACTGCTAATCGATGGTCGAGAGGATGAAAGAGGAAGAGGGAGGATGGGAGTGGGGGTAGTAAATGTTGAGGAAGGGGGAGGAGAGGAGGGATGAAGGGGTGAGGGGGGGGGTGGTTACTGAGTGAAGAGAGGAAACAGGAAGCATGGGAGGAGAGGGGGGGGGGGGATTCTATCTGCTCATCTCCGATTAATCGGTTGCCGGTCGGGGTAGGGTGACTAAGATGCTCCGGAATTCTCGGCAGCCAGTCTGTGTGCCAGAGCGGAATTTCCAGCGAGATTTGGACACAATGCACCTTTCTTTCCCCCCCCCCCTCCCCCCTTCTCCGCCCTCCCTCTCCTCCGTCCCTCCCTCCAACCACTCCCCGCTCTTCTTTTTCCCTCCGCCCCCCCATCCATCCACCCCACCCCCCCTCGCCCCCCCCCCTGCCCCCCCCCCCCCCCCCCCCCTCTCCTCAGCTGCAGCGGCTGCGCCCTGCCATGGCATACGTCATCACGCGGCACGCCATCTACATCCGGTTGTGCGGGCATCGCCGATGTGCTGGCGATGGGTGTGTGGCGATTCGTCTGCCTGACGATGATGTTCGGTCTGTGTGAAAGAAAGATAAAAACAAGGAATGGGAAGTTGGACACAGAGAGAGAGAGAGAGAGAGAACGGAGCGGGGGTGGGGTGGGGGGGGTGGTAGAGAGAGGGAGAGAGGGTGGAGAGAAACAGAGATTTAGAGACAGAGACAGACACACACACACACACCAGTCAAATAGACACACACACACACACACACACACACACACACACACATCACACACACACACACACACACACACACACACACACACACACACCCCAACACACACACACATGCGCGCGAGCTAGATAGAAATTTTAAAGACAGACAGACAGACAGACAGAGACAGATTGTGAAAACGAGGGACACATAATGTGAGACAAATATCAGAAAAAGAATGCGCGCTTCGCGAGTCCACGTGCGTAAAAGAGAGGAGGAGGTGAGAGAGAGAGAGAGAGAGAGAGAGAGAGAGAGAGAGAGAGAGAGAGAGGAGAGAGAGAGAGAGAGAGAGAGGGAGGGAGGAAGGGATGGGGTAGCGGCGGGAGGGGGTCAGAGGAGAGGAACAAGCACACAAGAAAATCGTATTATATTGTCGCCAAAGCTGCCATAATGCCATTTTCAACCTGTTCAAAACAGAATCCTAAAACATGTGTTGGATTAAATTAAAAACAATCCCACGGTACGAACATTAATAAGTTGTTTTAGTTTTTTTTTCTTCCTTGCGGCTCTTCGCAATCAGTTTTCTTATTAATTTTTTCTTCTGACTTGTCCATTTCTTTAACTGATCTTTTATTTCTGTCGGGTCATTTACATCCATGCCTATTTTGAGCAGACAAGAAAGCCCCAATGATTACCAGCGCTTACGCCTTTTTCTAGGAGATATAAATGCCATCACCAGCATCTAAAATCTTGAAACTGGCTCCTGCGCATTTACGTTTTTTTTTGCGTTGTCATTTTCTCGGGGATCTATATCAAGACTCATGGAAAGATATACGGATAGATAGACAGATAGATCGGCAGACAGACAGACAGAGAGGGGGGAGAGGGAGGGAGGGAGGGAGGGAGGGAGAATTAGTCACGCACACGTGTGCACGCGTGTACACACACACACACACACACACACACACACACACACACACACACACACACACACACACACACACACACACCACATACGCACGCATGCACGCGCGCGCACACACACACACACACACACACACACACACACACACACACACACACACACACACACACACACACACCTGCACGCTTGTGCATACACACACACATGCACACACGCACGCGCGTGCGCGCGCACGAGAGAGAGAGAGAGAGAGAGAGAGAGAGGAGAGAGAGAGAGAGAGAGAGAGAGAGAGAGAGAGGAGAGAGAGAGACGCACACACAAACACAAAGTCACACACACACACACACACAACACACACACACACACACACGCGCGCGCGCGCGCGCGCGCGCGCGTTGTTTTTGAAAAAGAATTTCGCGCAACACATTTTCGAGCATCAAAATGTATATCCCGATAAAGCCTCTACTTGAATATTTCATTACACAAGTTTCCTTTTGAACGTTTCGTGAGAGTATTCCAAACGAAAGTGCCAAGTGAGAGATAGAGAGAGAGAGAGAGAGAGAGAGAGAGAGAGAGAGAGAGAGAGAGGAGAGAGAGAGAGAGAGAGAGGAGAGGACAGACAGACAGACAGACAGACAGACAGACAGACAGAGAAACAGACAGACAGACAGACAGACAAATAGACAGACAGACAGATAGAATCTTTCTTAAGACAGGAAAGAAACGTAGAAAGCACAAGTTGTCTTTTTTGTTCCAGGCCTCATTCAAGGAAACCATAAAGGAAAATACAAAAGACCTCGAGTGATTGAACGAGGAAATCTACTAGCACACGCAAGCAATGTACACTAAATGTATTGTGTGAGAGAGACAGAGAGCGAGAGTCAGAGACGGAGACAGAGACAGACAGACAGACAGAGACAGAGACAGACAGAGACAGAGACAGAGACAGATAGAGACAGAGAGAGACAGAGAAACAAAAGAGACACACAGAGAGTGACAAGCAGGACAGACAGACAAACAGACCGACAGACAGACAGGCAGACAGACGTCATCAAACACTCAGTGGGTAAAGGAAAAGAGGAGAGAGAGAGAGAGAGAGAGAGAGAGAGAGAGAGAGAGAGAGAGAGAGAGGAGAGAGAGAGAGAGAGAGAAAAAGAAAAGAAAAATGGAACAAAAGACAAGAGGAAGCAATAACGTACAGAACCAGCAGAGAAACAACTGAATTATATATGTAGGCCAAAACATTATCAGTTGAAATTTTGGAATACACAGATGTAATCAGTCATTATGCATAACAACACCAAACACCATCAGAGAGAGAGAGAGAGAGAGAGAAGGAGAGAGAGAGAGAGAGAGAGAGAGAGAGAGAGGAAGAGAGAGAGAGAAGGAGGAGAGAGAGAGAGGAGATCGTCGCAGTCGCAGAAACGTATTCATGATAGGCTATGGCTGCTCATGGAGGAGCACGTGAACATCCAATAAGCAATCGTAATCAGGAAAGACCAAGAATACCTAAAGAGAACAAGTGACATTAACCATACACACAGTGGAAAACAAAACAAAAATAAGTGAAGTAAATATCTCTATGATCTTGCTAGTTCTCTAAACTTAGATTTAAGAGAGAGAGAGAGAGGAGAGAGAGAGAGAGAGAGAGAGAGAGAGATGAGAGAGAGAGAGAGAGAGAGAGAGGAGAGAGAGAGAGAAACATAAATTTGTGAATGCATTTGAAAAATCCATTCCTTGCCTGCAAACGGTACGCTCTTTTAAAAGTATACAGACTGACATGCAGATCAGGAGGGGGGTACGACACAATTTGTCAAGAAACCACCCGAGTAGGAAAGACTGGATCACAAAAACATTATTCTTGGAAGAGGCAGCATGTATATTTCATGAACCACAGCGATTCACGATGAATTTTAAAAAAATCTCTCTGTAAACCGAAGGGGGAACACAGCCCGAGAGAATTCTAAACATAAGAACTGCTTTGTTGTATTTCGGCTTCAAATTTAATCGTGGAATTGTCTAAGTTTACACTGTCGGAAGATTTTAGCTAAAACTTCTTTTAGGGACGTCTATAAAGACTAAGACTAGTCAGTGGTTTGAGCGTATAATCCCAAAGTGTGAATGCTTAATTCACAGGGGATTCGATATAGGCAAGACAATTTTTTTTTTACAAAAGTGGTAGTCTAACTCCTTAATTTTGGATACCTAAGAGAAGACCTTTGTCGATATGGTTTTACGTAAAGAACGTATGTTTCGACCATGACAGGTTGGTGTCTTAACAACTCCCAAAACATAAGCAAGCACTTGAAAACGCACGCGTCTTTGCACATATTAGCATGTGCATACTTTCATTACAAAGAAATACACATGCATTGTACATACACCATAGGTGTGTAAACAATTATTTCTAAAGAATTTCATAATTTGCCAATTTCGTCATTCATCTTGGAAAGACGAAAAAAGGTTCAATTGGATGTTTGAAGAGAGGAGAGAGAGGAGAGAGAGGAGAGAGGAGAGAGATGAGAGAGAGAGAGAGAGTGAGAGGAGAGGAGAGAGAGACGAGACAGACAGACAGACAGACAGACAGAGAGAGAGAGAGAGAGAGAGGAGAGAGAGAGAGAGAGAGAGAGGAGAGAGAGAGAGAGAGAGAGAGAGAGAGAGAAAGAGAGAGAAAGAGAGAGAGTATGGAAGTCGACACGTGAGCTAATGACAGACATGCTGTCCACCTGAGTAAAAAGACATGTCATTTTGATTGATCAATAAACGTGAAGCCATCCTCAACAAAGACGCAGCATCTGGGATGATTCTGTTTTCTTTCTTGGTGTGGTGGGGTGACAGAAAAGTTATCAGTAGGTCTGTTTACTTGATAATTAAAAGAATTCATGAAACAGAGTGGGGATATGGAGGTAACAAACGCACATGTTTGCGTCGGTTTGTTGAAATACTGTGAAGATTAGTTGCCGCTTTGTTTATCTGATGCGTCAGGCTTGAATGCTTTGAGGGCAGCAGAGGCTGGAGTGATGAGACAAGATTTATAACAGGCTGAAGGCCGGCCACACTTGTCTTGGAACCGCAGCTGGAACCAATAGAGGAAAGCGCTCAGACGATGGCAGGGGAGGTGTCAGGAACAGTGCCCAACTTCCTTGTCGGTTAATACGTGTTAGACATATAAAATGAAGATGTCGACGGAAAACATAGAGTACTTATGCCAGTTTTCGACAAGAGAAGGGTTTTAAAATTAGTTTACGCTCTTGTGGCCATCAAGTCCTGGAACTACGGACCTTGTATGCTTTGAATGTAAAGAAAAATAACACATGGTGATTAATTGATCACCTGCAGATGATCAGTTCTCTCGGAGGAACGACTGGTGGAGGAGTTGCAAAGCACATGGCCCATAGGCTTGTTGTTGTTGTTGTTGTTGTTGTTGCTGCTGTGCTGCTGCTGCTTGCTGCTGCTGCTGCGTGTGTGTGTTGTTGTTTTGAATGTCACGGGAGGTTTTACTATTCACTACAAAGCAAAGACCACGACTGGCCATGACGGGCTTTGCAAACCTCCAGGTGAGATGCGATGAAAAGAAATGAAAAGAGGAAAAACGAAGATTAATATATCTACAGATAAAGACAAGTTCTAAACTGATTAAAACAAGGCAACTGAATCAATGTTTGTTTTTCTTTTCGGGAACATTTTTCCCCAAGATAAACTAGGGACACGTGGTTAATTTATTTCCTTTTTCACTAAGAGGGGCACAAGCACAGTGTCAACCTCGGGGTATGTCAGTGGAGGAAGGACTAGCGCACAGCCCAAACGCACTCACAGCTTGCTTACAATCTCATTCATATATCATGCATTCGTCAAATCAAACCACTAGTAAAGTCTATAACTTTACTACACATAATCATAGAAAAACATCAATGCGCATGGAGTCAAACAAAATAAACATTCTCTCTTTCCCTTGAACTTCACAAAACCATTTATCTAATCATCATAACTAACCCGGGTATAAATAGACTTTCTACTTTACCTGGCCAGGTGATCTTAAACTATTTACGAATCACTGTCTTTCCTTTTCTTCTTTTTTTTCTTTTCACTGTCACTTTCACAAACACCAGTCACGACACAACTGCTGGCACTGGTCAGGTTGGACCGCCGGCACTGGTCAGGTTGGACCGCTGGCACTGGTCAGGTTGCTGGCTTGGCCTGTTGTTCTGCCTGATGGAAGTGGCGCTGCCAGGTATGAGGTCGAACCCCGGTTCAAATTGAACAGTGACTACCAGGCATTGATCTGTTCTCCTTTCTTCCTTCCTGCACTAACGCATTGCACTCTCTCTCTCTCTCTTCTGGTCTGCTCTATCAAATGGACATGGTTGCTTTTTTTTTCTTTTTCTTTTTTTTTCTCTTCATCAATTAGCAACTCTCTCTCTCTCACATCTCTCCTTAGTCCTTCCCCTACAGACTCTATATGGTGCTAATGCTTCAACTGGGTTCTCTTCACTCCTCCCCTCATCTCCCTGCTTTTCTCTCGTGCAGAGCCTACTCCCAGAACCTCTCCTCTGTCTCTTCTTTTTTTTCTCCTTTTTTTCCCACTTCCCTAGCTTTCTTATTCTGTTCCTACCAGTCAAAAGGGTGAGTACCATTGGTCAGTATTTTTCCCGCCTTGTACCGAGGTT
This sequence comes from Conus ventricosus, assembly GCA_018398815.1. Lineage (NCBI taxonomy): Eukaryota > Metazoa > Mollusca > Gastropoda > Neogastropoda > Conidae > Conus > Conus ventricosus. Next base: position 39,798,553 of record CM031601.1, read on the forward strand.
ACCTCCCCTCTAATTTCATTGGACATGCAAATCATGAAAGTCACATCTACCGGCCTTGCTCTCTGTGGTGGTCAATGGGTCATTTAATTAATTAACTTGGTTTCAACCCCACTACACAATACCTCCCCCTTCCTACTTTAACTGGCGACGTCTGGCTTAACTGTGGGCACTGGTCTTGCAAATTAGCTGTATCAGTCTGACCTAGACGCAGAGATCCGTCTGGCCAGACCTATTGACACGTTGGTCAAGCCACTCAGTCTGTCTGCAGGACGGTGCCATCTCCGCGAAGGACTAGAAAATAGCCTCCTCGCCGTGCCTAATTGGCTGACGTGACACATGAAGTCGTCTGCCTGGAAACCAGGATGTTTGAGTTTGGAACTTATGTCCAATTGAACTGGCTGGCGATGACCACGATTTCGGTTTTTCTTTTTTTGTCCGTGACACACAGTTTATATATTGTAATTCGACGTTCACAGAGACTGTGAAGGTTTTTGTATGTCTGTTGGGGCCAAATCCAGGAATGAAAAGTACGTATGGGTCGGGCACGACAAATGCATGTTGTTTGCAGAAAGGTTTTTTTGATGGCGCTTTTTAATGTCAATTTGTAAGAAGAAAAAAAAGTTCTCGTGAGTCCGTGAAGATCTGGTTTATTATTTTTGTTTGTTTGGTTTTTTGTTGTTGATTGAAACGTATGTGTATGAAAACGATTATGCGAAACTATGGTAAAACTTACTTTATGTAAATAAACCTAAAAGAAAAAAAAATGTTATTCCGCCAGACAAAAGGGACAAACAAATTGCAAGAAAAAACACGACGCGTTTCGACCTTTTTGGTCTTCTCCAGGCATGATAAACAACTTTGAGGACATTGAAAACGAAAAAAGCGAGCAGTCACTTATCTTCTCAAATTGGGCGCCAAATGACAATGGAAGGAGGCGATGCGAGTTGAAATAATAATGATGAAAATAATCATAATAATAATGATAATAGTAATAATAATAACAATAATGATTATCATCGTCATCATCATCATCATCATCATGAAAAAAGTATTGGGGAAAAAAGAATAAAGAGAGAATGACTACCACTTTTAGTACTAACATGACGATAGTAGTTGTAGTATTAACCGTGGCTATACAGACAGAAGGGGAGAAAGAAGGCGGGTCAGAGGGTTGTCGAACAGCATGGTTGTAGTGGCAACACCGTTAGTGGCGATGATGATGATAAATGTAAATAGTATAAAAAAAACATTGGTTGATTAAAAGGGGGAACTCACTTTACTTTGTCAGTCTGGTAGTGTGTCGACATTGCACGAACGAGAGTCTGACAGGAAGTTAGTCAGGTGGTGGCATTTTAATTAAACCCAATTTGTTTCGGTACGGTTTGAACATCAAGTGGTGAATGGACGCGAATGGGTTAATTAAATTAATTTCGCCCAGAACCTGTCGGTTTAGGGAAGAGAAAAAAGCGGAGAGATTGAATTTCAACTTTGTGGGAGGTCTTCCATAACAGTCTAATGTCTTTTTGCTAGTCTAGCAGTACTTCTCTCACGTTTGGAACGGTTAGATTATTGTAAAGACTTGTGTCGGATGCAAATGTTTGGAAACGGTCAATGAAAATAGCGTGGTACTCGTCACACATCAATTTCAGGCCTCGGTTAGATGGAGAGACAGAATTGAATGGATTCCTTTAGCAGGCATGATGGAGCTGAAGCAAACATGCGTCAGTGGAACGATTTCTGGAATAGGGTAACAAGGTCAGTCCACAGGACAGTGGATACAAAACCTGGTGGACACGAGTTTACACTGACGTGAGTAATGATCTTCTGTTAATGAGGGATCGCTGGCACTGAGAGAAGCCAGGACTGGAGATCACTGACAGGTAATCCGGAAATAAGGAGTGTAAAACTCCGTTCCTGTCAGGAGGACCACTCTTTTTGGATTATTGTTGCAGACAGCCGAGTCACCAATACATAAGACTGTTGTGTCAAGGACAGTTCTATGTGACAGCGTCTCTAAAGGGGTGAGTTTGAGAGGAGAATTTGGTACATTTAAAGGATTCCAATTTCAGTAGGTCTGTTTCATTCCTGTTTCCGTCTTACTGTTGGCATCAGACAGAACTGAAAAGGAGAGAGAACGTATAAATGCCAATCCTGACTCACTTGCTCAACCACCGAGTTTTTGGGCGAAAGTGGCCTAAAAGCCGCCTTTTCCTGTGGCGGAAGAGAGAGAGAGAGAATTACCGGCACCCCTGACAAAACCCGTTAAGGTCAAGTTGCCCTCAGAACAGACAGACAGACAGAGAAGAGAGAGACAGACAGACAGACAGAGAGGCGCCCATGCACACACTCACACACACTAAGACACACACACACTAACACACACACAGGCACACTAACACACACACACACACACACACACACACACACACACACACTCTTTCTCTTTCTTTCTCTCTCAATTAAATGTCATAAAATCCACACACTTCTTCGTCCTCCTTCCCCTCCCAATCCTCCCTCCCCCCTTCCCCACCGACCTGGGGCTGAAACCTGATCACTTACAGCGCAGGCTAGGCGCTCTGGGGGTTCGTGCGGGGAACTGCTGCGAGACCACGCGGCGTTGCACACCCGATGACGAGACGGCTTGTCAGTTCTAGTCATGTTTACTTCGCATAAGCCTCTTATCAAATCAAGTGCCGAGCTTAAATCACGTGACACTTTGTGTTGTGCCCACCATACACAGCCGCCGCCATTTTAAATTTCGACCGT
>CM031601.1:39802318-39824818 GCA_018398815.1 Conus ventricosus
GAAAATTGGTGGATTTATGCCAAAAATAAACTCAGTTTTAAAGACTTTAGAGAAAGTTAAAGACTGTAGTTATTCACATGAAATACAGAGAATATTTGAAGAATGTTTGCGCGAAAATGATGTTATTGAAATGACCAGGAAAAACACAGGATTAAGCAAAAACTAAAATCTGAAAAGTTTAGTAAATTAGTATTAAAAACGGATAACCCTGCACAGTATGTTTGTTTGTAGATAATCGTTATTTTTTGGTTATTAACGTCTTACTTGTCAGAGAACAGTAATAGCTGATTCTAGAGCACTTTCGCCCGAAAACTGTCTGTCTGTCTGTCTCTCTCTGTCTCTCTCTTCTCTGTCTGTCTGTCTGTTCTGAGGGCAACTTGACCTTAACGGTTTTGTCAGGGGTGCCGGTGATTCTCTCTCTCTCTCTTCCGCCACAGGAAAAGGCGGCTTTTAGGCCACTTTCGCCCAAAAACTCGGTGGTTGAGCAAGTGAGTCAGGATTGGCATTTATACGTTCTCTAGGCGTCAGGCGTCTGAATGGAGAGATGACCATTGCCGTCCATGACACTGTCAGACAAAACAGATGGGTGATCAGAATGCCCTGGTGGATGCTGCGTGGAACATTGATACAGTCATTGGTTTTGGAAACAGGGAATGTCTCCTTGTTGTTCTGTGTGCTCTGTGCTGTCATATCTGCTAGGCGACTGGGCGTCATAAGCAGCATTCCTTTGGAGTTAGGGGTGTGTATTTATTTCATCATGGGAGCAAGAGTTACCCTACTTGTTTGTTAATTACTGTTTACTGTTCTCTGCCTCAGTTAAGATTCCCTTTCACTTTTAACAATAGTCAGACATTCTCTGCTATAGTTACAGATACACTATCTGTCGTTTGAAAGGATGTACGACTTGTCTGTGTACATACACGTACTGACTGTTTACAGTTTTGATCATGGAATTTCACTTTGAATGCAGACTGACACACGCTGAGGTCGGACTGGTTTTGGTATTTTCCCTTTCAGATTGTGTGGGTCATAAATGAGTTTTAATCGAATGATTTTCTTTCAGTAGTCACTTTTTGTAGATTCTAAAGTGGTCTCTAGATTTGTCAGAACTTCGATTTCTGAACAAATAGCTTTGATTTTGTTAGTAATGTTGACAGCAAATTACTTTTGATACCAATTTTTACTACATCCGGTAACGAAGTCATGACAGTTTCTGTCAAAAACTGTGTACTTTACAATGAGTTGACAACTTGTGTCAAAGAGTTCATCCTCCTTTTAGCTGGAAAAGTGACTTAAAATGGATGTCACCTTGGACTCATAAGTGTCCGCCTACTTTTTTGGCGTTTCCATTTTCTGACAGGCAGTACTCTCTTCTATGTTTTCGGATCGCTTGCGCAATTGTCCGAAGCTTCAGGGGAAGTAGGAAGGAAGGATGTGGGGAAGAGAACGGATGTTTCTGTTCTGCACCTGTGCTTGTGTCCGAGTCTAGGAGCAGTTGCGATGATGGAGAAGGGAAAGGGCTGACTCCCATGGCTGGCAAAACAGATACACCAGACACTGTTTTGAAGTCTAGAGACATTTCTAAGGGCAGGCTCCAAAGAAGCGCTGGTGAAAGTTAGTGGGTTTGCAGCAGCAAGTCCAACAGTCTCTCATAATCATTGTCAGGTAAGAAATTAGAAGTAGACGGTCTTATTAGCTCACGTTCGTTTGTTTCCCACATACGACACTTTAAACCCTGGTACAGCAACGTACCGCCAGAATTAAAAAGTAAAGAATTATTGTACAGATTTTTCCAACTGAAAAGCTAAATCAAACACAATTTTGTTCGGCGATTGAGGTGGAGATTAAGATAGATGTATAAGAAATGGTTATGGGTAAAACACCGAGTCATTAGACTGAAGTCACAGATGTTTAATGAAATCTTGTCTATGGCGGAGTAACCAAACAAAAGACGATTTCTCCCTACAGCCAGTTCTTTAATTCCACAAGAAAAAACACTTTGAAAAACGTCGAGATCTGGCCTTAAATTTTTCCGATCTTTCTAAGTATTTCCAGAAATGGAAGTGGTCATGATGAAAAGAAGAGTTTAAAAAAAAACCTAACTTGTACACGTCACGCTCACACAAATGTACGCACAGCTCTGGGCCATTCATGTTTCAGTTTGGCAGAAGAAGCATGGGGACTTTTACAAAGCCAAGAAGCACGGCATTATGAATGTATAGTGAAGGAGGCGGAAAACCTAAAGTAAAGATTTCCAATACAGAACACAAAGCACGAACAATGTCAATGTGAAGGGAAAAGACGGTAATCCCAACCATCATGGTCTGTGACGCACATTTTACATCAGTAGCATTGTCGGTAACGAAAGGGAGAAAGACGAAATCAACATAGAAATGTTATCTGATGTACACCACACACAACAGAAACACCCACGGTGTGAAAAGTAAAAGAAGGAAGTCACAATAAGTGAAATGTCCATAGCAGAGCACACTATTCACAGCACACAGCAGGAAAAACACAGTCGACCTGGAGGGAAGATGGAAACCATGACAGCAATATTAGACAACACACAGCAGAAGACAGTGCGAGAAGAGAAGATGGAAATCATAGTAGTAACATTTTCCTGTACAGAACACACAGCAAACTGTAATACTCGCAAACGCGCGACACACAGGCGGAAGAGTAGAAGCAGGAAATCCCACCAATGATGCGATCCAATGCACAACGTACTGCAGAGGTACTGACAGTGTGACGGGAAAAAGATGGAAAACACATTTACAATATTCTCCAGTGCACAGGAGACTGACTGTGCGAGGGAAAAGGATGGAAATCACAGTAGCAATATTTTCCTACACAACACATCGCAAAAGTACCGAAAATGTGGGGAAATGACAGTGGCAATATCCTCTGATGCACTGCACACAACAAAACCACAGTCAATGTGATACAATCATAAAAGTCATACTGTCCAGCACACATCACGCAGAAGAAGCAGCGACAACGTGAAGGGTAAAGATGAAAATCTCAATAGCATTACTGTGTAATGCACAGCACAGCTACAGAAGCACTGACATGTTATGTTAAGAGGAGAATATGAACATTAACAGTACTTCTGTCCACAGCACAAGACACTATGTCCGAGCTTAACGACCACAATGCGGTAGGCAGTAACTTGAAGGCATAAACATAACTCAGATGAAGGTCAAGGTGACCGAGACGAAGACCTGGAGAGTTGATCACGTGTTGATAGTTCAGAAGTCAGACACTGTACACCACAAATCTGATATCTTTGTGTACATGATCATTCGTTCACCAGAATGAATTAATAAAAAAGGGAAATACACTGAAAGTAAAAATCCAGTATAGCCTTCATTATTAACAAGGAGTGAGACGCCAGACGTCCAGCCTGCACGGGATATTAACTCAGAGAGAGAAAGGGAGGGGAGAGGGGAGAGAGAGAGAGAGAGAGAGAGAGAGAGAGAGAGAGAGAGAGAGAGAGAGAGAGAGAGAGAGACAGACAGACAGACAGACAAACCGACAGATAGATAGACAAACAGACAGACAGAGACGGAGACAGGGAGACACAGAGAGAGACGGAGGTAGAAGGACAGACAAACAGGCAGACAGACACGTAGTACATAGACTGATAGAAGGGACACTCTCCTCTCTCTCTCTCTCTCTCTCTCTCTCTCTCTCTCTCTCTCTCTCTCTCTCTCTCTCTCTCACACACACACACACACACACACACACACACACACACACACACACACACACACACACACACACACGCACACACACACTTGGAAATACACACACACACACACACACAACACACACACACACACACACACACACACACACACACAAGGATATAAGAGAGAGAGAGGGGGGGGGCAGACAAACAGACACACAGACAGAGAAACAGAGACAGAGAGATAACCACAGATAGACACTCTATTACTTACACTGACAATTTACATTCACAATCATCTACTTGTCTAAGAATGAATCAAGCCACATGATCCCCCAACCCTTTCTGACGTAATCTGCCGGCAATTTCGTCAAGAGATTAAAACACAGGAATTACAGCCACTTGCTGTATTCTGCAGACAAAGGAGCGACGGGAGGATGGGGAAAGCATTTCAAATGTTCATATTGCGGCTTGAAACACACTGCTCCCTCTGTGGGAGATGTAATGTCGACATAGCAACGAACACACAGCACCGTGGCAACAATTGATTGTGATTGAGAATGATAAGGTCGACTAGGGAAGGCGATGTTGAAAGCAGCAGTTGTGATAGTACTAGCAGTAGCAGCAGCGCAGCAGCAGCAGAAGCAGTAGCATCAGCAGTAGCAGTAATAGTAGTGGTGGTAGCAGAAGCAGTAGTAGTAGTAGTTGTAATAATAGTAGAAGTACCTACAGCAGCCGCATCAACATCAGTAACCATAAAGATAATATGTTTCAATTCACATCGAAAATACTTTGTGGACATTCAGCCAGTTTCATTATTGAGACAATCTGGTCAGCATACACACACACACACACACACACACACACACAACACAGTCACACACACGCGCGCGCGCGCGGGCGCGCGCGCGCGCGCTCGCGCTAGCACACACATACAAACGCACACGTGCCTACGCGCATGCACACAAACATACACGCTCGCGCGGACACACGCATGCACGCATATATACACATACACGCACGCTCGCACGCACGCACGCATGCTCACATGTACACAGACACACATGAACCCGTGCCTAACAAACGTATGAAAGCGCGCGCGCGCGCGCGCGCTCACACACACACACACACACACACACACACACACACACACACACACACACCACACACACACACACACAGAACAGCGGATCTGTGGCTGATAATTGACAACGATGACATGCAACAGCCGATGATGAAAGAGGAGGCGCGAGTGACGTCAGTGATCAGATGCAATGACGCACGTGCTGGGATGACTCCGATCGAAATCGCGCAAAACTGACAACAACATGATAACAAGAAATCCGTTCTGCTTCAGCCTTCAGTGTCGCCCACGCGGATCCAACAACTGCTGGGGCGTGCACAACTGCACAACGGCGGCTGCACATCCTGATAGCATGACGAGATGGAGAACAGCGTTCCTTTCTGGCTTAACCGAGTGTAGCGTGCAGTTGTGCCTTTGATGTTTCACGTGTGAAGTCCACGGGACCTGTCTCACGCAACCCGCCCCAAGTACAATGCATCATCGAGTCGCGGGTGCTGTGTGCTGTGGCTGACAAAGATTTCTGTTGAAGACAGAGACACGAAGAGATGGCGGTGGTGAAGATGTTGGTACTGTGTGTGTGTGTGTTGTGTGTGTGTGTGTGTGTGTGTGTGTGTGAGGGATGGAGGGCGGGGTGGGGCTGGGGCTGGGGCTGGAAGTAGAGTGAGAGGGGCGAGAAAAGAAGGAGGGGATGGGGGTCGACATTTTAACAGTATGTGTTTGTGGAGAGCACAACAAACAATTTTATGACGAGATGGTTAGCAAGATGATGGCGATTATGATGCATTAGTAGTAGTAGTAGTAGTAGTAGTAGTAGTAGTAGTAGTAGTAGTAGCAGCAGCAGCAGCAGCAGCAGTAGTAGTAGTTGTTGTTGTAGAAGAGGTATTAGTTCTGGTTGCAGAATGGCAAAAAGTAACGCAATATTGGTTTACACACACACACACACACACACACACACACACACACACACACACAACACACACAGAGAGAGAGAGAGAGAGAGAGAGAGAGAGACAGATCCACGCTCTCTCTCTCTCTCTCTCTCTCTCTCTCTCTCTCTCTCTCTCTCTCCTCTTACACACACATACACACACACACGCGCGCGCGCGCGCGCGCGCGCACGCATGCACGCACCCATCCACACCCATCCATGTGTACATTTATCAAACTGCATGTACCCAGGCCCTATCTGATGTAACCTAAGTGAGTTAATCAAATGTGAATACACAAGAATCACAGCGACAGAAGAATGGAGGTACACCTGGTTGGACGAGAAGGTATGAAAGGAAGACCGGGTTTTCTAGAACCCCCCCCCCCCCCCCCCCCACACACACACCACACACACACACTCCCCCCATCTCCCTCTTGGCTGGCAACTTGTACATCATCTACAATTGCCCCCTGAGCCCCAATTCGAAGAGGACCCCTTCCCCCTCCTCTCCTATAACCGAACCTGCCCAGTATTCCTAAGCCCTACGACTCCTGCTTCTAGTTGTCTGATTTTCAAATTTTGGCCTGCATATAATGACGTCTCTCTTGGTGGTGTACATGCTGGCATGGTGAACCAACACACATCCACAATGACAACAAATCTGTAACGTATGATGATAACGACGACTACTTGGAGCAGCCAATCATGAGACTTGCGGCAGACATTGATGAAAGAGGTGGCACGAGTGACGTCAACGATCAGACGCAATGACGCACGTACTAGGATGACGCCGATCGAGTTCGCACGAACAATGACAACAACGTGATAACAAGAAACCATTCAGCATTCTTTCGCCAGGCGAAACCCACAGCTGTTGGGGCGTGGGGGGGAGGGGGGGGGAGGGGGGGGGGGGGGGAGAGGGCCACAAACGGAACAACAACAGCTGCACTGATATCATGGCGAAGCCCAGAGTCACAAGATAACACATGTCCTGTTCTAAACACGCTGGTTTTTTTCCGAGTGTAACGTGCACTTGCAGGGTAAAAATTCCGACTATTCTTCCCACCAGTCAAAGGACTTTACTATTTTGGTGCATGGCAAAACATGTCTGAAAGTAACTGGAATGTATTTCTCTTTTTACTGCCAGTCCTCAGACACACCATTTGGCTTGTTTATTTTGAAGATGACGGGGGGGGGGGGGGGGGGGGGGGGGGGGGGGGGGGTTCAAACGAAATGACCTGAATGAAAAACCAGGGTGTTTAAACCTTACCTTGGTTTTTCACCTCTGTCTTTTTTTTAATTTGTATATATCAACATATCAATATAGATAAAAAGAATCAGTATGAATGTTGATGTGTATGACATTAAAACACTTGTATTGTTCCGTTTCCACTGAAGCAATAGGTGGGTGGGGGGTGGGGGGTGGGGGGTGGAGGACTTCTCTGATGTTCAAATTCTTGCTTGCAGCACACATTTCTTCGCCCCCCCCCCCCCCCCTTCCTTTTGTTTTGTTGTTGTTGTTGTTGTTGTCTTTTTGTTTCGTTTTTTGTATGTGTGGGGTTTCTTTTTGTTTTGTTTTGTTTTGTTTTTGTTTGTTGTTTTGTTGTTGTTGTTGTTTTGCTACATGGCTGAGTGTAAGTTGACATGGTGAACCTACGATGATGGTAACGACGACTTGATGAAAGAGAGAATACGAATGACGTCAGCGATCAGATGCAATGACGCCGGTACTTGGGTGACGCCAGCCACGTCGCGCAAACAATGACGAGAATGTGATAACAGGAAACACGTCCAGCATTGTTTCGCCCACGCAGACCTCTCAAGCCCTCCACCCCACCCCCACCCCACCCCTCCCCTACCCCGACCCCACCCCTGGCGGGGCGTGCATAAAGAGAAAAGCAGCAGTTGCAAAGATAGCACAGCGATCTGAAGTGCCCCATAGCACAGCGATCTGAAGTGCCCCATAGCACAGCGATCTGAAGTGCCCCACAGCACAGCGATCTGAAGTGCCCCATAGCACAGCGATCTGAAGTGCCCCATAGCACAGCGATCTGAAGTGCCCATAGCACAGCGATCTGAAGTGCCCCACAGCACAGCGATCTGAAGTGCCCCATAGCACAGCGGCCGTGTGTCGGCACCCTTTCGCTAACAGCTGACTGTAAGTTAACAGCGATGCACACTCCCTTGAGGATGTAGCGGCTGCACACCAAAAATTAATGCGCCAAGGCCTTGCTTAAGGAGTCGAATATTTATAGACTGGCACAATCATATTGTTTTGAGAATTTCTACTGTGTCTGAAAGCTGATTCTGCTTATGGCCATCAAGGTGCGAGTCAGGTGGTCCATGCAGACAGATTAAAATCAAAGGAATGGGACTATTTCGGGACTTTCACCTGGCGCAAAGATACCGTCACGGGTGAGTGCAAAGGCCTGAAATGTAACGTCAACTAAGGGGAAGATCATGTATTTGAAGACTGTTCGTGATTTCATCGGTGGGGGGAAAAAACGAAAAAAAAAAAAAAAACACCAAGGGAAATAACTGTAAGGAGTTGTTCTTTTGAACAATTATCAGTTTAACTTTAAATGCTGACTCAAACTTATCGTTGACCTCACAGCGCTTACATGGATTGTATAGTGTTTCAGTGCAAAATCCTAACTGCGGCGTATGGCCAGACTAATTCTGTCCCACAGCCGCGCGGCATGGCACGTGATGTCCATCACACCCTTCCCAGTTGGTGAACGCCTTCAGCAAAGTCCCCACGCACTGGAGGGTACTGTTTATTGCCGGCATGAGGGCTCTCTCTCTCTCTCTCTCTCTCTCTCTCTTGGCGCGCGCGCATTCTTTCCCATGGTGACCAGAGATATAGCCTACTGTGGATAGGCCTAGAGGCACTGACCCGCTTCTCAGGTACTGTGCGCACACTATGGCATGCAGTCTTTTCATCAGGTGAGGGTGAGTGCATGACAGTGCTTCATTACAGATATCCTGTTTGCTTCTGAAATATCCTTTTTTTGCGATGGGTTCTGCGTTTGACGCATTAATTATAATACACATGTTTATGACTGATCGACAAAAGTGCCGAAAACGAAACCAAAATGCACGTCAAGGGACTGTTGTGCGGATACGGTTATACTGTCAGCGTGTGGGGCCACAGCCGTGTGATAACAGAATTCCTGTCCAAACGTCCAGGACCTGTGTAACGTGCCCAAATCGCCCCCTCTCTCCTGAACTCACTTCCCGGTGGATCAGAAAGGGCGTATGTCCAAACTGACCACCTGGGGAATAAATCTGTGCTCCAAGGACCAGTGCCCCCTTCAAATTTCTCAAAGTGTTCCGAATGACGATGAATCAAAGTTTGATGGTCACTGAACTTCAGGGGCTAGTAAATCTGTATTTGAGCCAAAACTATCCCATCCCCACTCCTCTTTTCCCCAACCCTCTTCCAGACACAATCTTCAATAAGTGACGGCCCAGAAACAGCCCATGTTGTGATTAAGGGCATTTGCCCATTTCTATGATCCTGTCACATGGGGCGGGAGACCTTTGGCACCTGTCCTATATTCTGTTCACCATACCCCAAATCACTCACCGAAGAGTGTTTATTTTTTGGTAGGGAGTGGAGGTGAGGGGTGGGTGTATTTCTGGCTTACACGAAACAGATAGAGAAAATGATGGGTCTGTTGAGAGCCTGAAACTTGACACGAACTGATGGAGGCAATAATGGGTCTGTTTAGAGCCTGACAACTTCACACAAGCAGATAGAGGCAATAATGGGTCTGTTTAGAGCCTGACAACTTCACACGAACAGATAGAGACAATAATGGGTCTGTTTAGAGCCTGGCAAATTCACACAAGCAGATAGAGGCAATAATGGATCTGCTTAGAGCCTGACAACTTCACACAAGCAGATAGAGGCAATAATGGGCTAGATTTGACACAAAGTTCGAGCACAATTAGTCAGGCGCTAAGCTCTCTGTCAGCTCAACAGAATATTTCCTCGAGAGCACATGTTTAATTCTTGAGTAAGATAGCGAAAGGAGGGAAAACGGGTGCAATCCTGAGGATCACAGTGAGTTTCCTTGGGATCACAACTGTCTTCCCTGTTTCCTAAGGATGATAACTGTTTTCCCTTTTTTCATGAGGATGATAACTGTTTTCCCTTTTTTCATAAGGATGATAACCGTTTTCCCTTTTTTTCATGAGGATGATACTATTGATAGCCTAACTGTCTTTCCTGTTTTCCTGAGGATGATAACTGTTTTCCTGTTTCCTGAGGATGATAACTGTTTTCCCTTTTTCATAAGGATGATAACTGTTTTCCCTGTTTTCCTGACGATAATAACTGTTTTCCCTGTTTCTGAGGATATAACTGTTTTCCCTGTTTTCCTGAGGATAATAACTGTTTTCCCTGTTCTCAGAGGAATAGATAACTGTTTTCCCTGTTTTCCTGAGGATGATAACTGTTTTCCCTGTTTTCTGAGGAGGATAACTGTTTTCCCTGTTTTCCTGAGGAGGATAACTGTTTTCCCTTTTTTCATGAGATGATAACTGTTTTCCCTTTTTTCATGAGGATGATAACTGTTTTCCCTTTTTTTATGAGAATGATAACTGTTTTCCCTTTTTTCATGAGGATGATAACTGTTTTCCCTTTTTTCATGAGAATGATAACTGTTTTCCCTTTTTTCATGAGGATGATAACTGTTTTCCCTTTTTTCATGAGAATGATAACTGTTTTCCCTTTTTTCATGAGGATGATAACTGTTTTCCCTTTTTTCATGAGGATGATAACTGTTTTCCCTGTTTCTGAGGATGATAACTGTGTCCTCTGTTTTCTTGAGAATAATAAATGTTTTTCCTGTTTTCCTGAAGATAATAGCTCTTTTCCATGTTTCCTCAGGATAATTACTGTTTTCCTTGTTTTCCTGAAATAGTAACTGGTTCTTCCATGTTTTTTGCTGAGGATATTAACTGTTTTCCATATTTTTTTGTAGATAATAACTATTTTCCTGAAGATGATAACCGTTTTCAGTGTTTTTCTGATGATAGTAACTGTTTTGTTTTTTTCATGAGGATAATAACTTTTTTCCATGTTTTTTTCTGAGGATAGTAACTGTTTTCTATGTTTTCCTGAGAATAATAACTGTTTGCAATTTTTTTTCCCTAAAGATAACTATTTTCCCTGTTTTCTGATGATAAAAACTGTTTTCCATGTTTTCCCAAGGATAATAACTGTTTTCCCAGTTTTCCCAAGGATAACAACTATTTTCCCTGTTTCCCAATGGTAATGACTGTTTTCCCTGTTTTCCTAAGGATAAAATCTTTCTCCCAGTTTTCCTAAGGATAATAACTGTTTTGCCTGTTTTCCTGAGGATAGTAACTGTTACCCCAGATTTCCCAGGGATAATAACCGTTTTCCCAGTTTTCCCGGGGATTATAAGTGTTTTCCCAGTTTTCCCGCGGATAGTAACTGTTTTCCATGTTTTTGGCTTGGGACAAGTTTCGTATCCCCAAAGAACGCTTCCTAGGCTTCGCCCCAGGAAACAGCTGTTATTCTAGAAAAAAGTAGCTGTGATTCTCAAGGATCTCAAGGATATCAGCTTAGCTTTTGAAGGGTAAGAGCTATTTTCTTGGGGAAAACAGCACAGCTATCATCGGCTTTCGAATCTAGTATGCTCCCATAAACCAGAGTTCTCGTTTTCTCCGAGTGTCACGTGCGTCTGCATATCTGCGATGTCTGGCGTGTAGACTCTGTGTCGCGCAGTCTCCTGTCCCTCAGCCGCAGATTGCCCTGTGCCATGGCTGACAAAGACCCTGCTGAACAGAGAACAACAACAACAACAATAATAATAATAATGATGATGATAATGATGATAATAATAACAATGATAATAATAGTGATACTGATAACAACAATGATAATATTAATGATGATAATAATAATAATAAATATAAAACAATAATAATAATTGTCATCATTACCGTTATCTTTATTCATCATTGTTATTATCATTTGAGTGTGGCAATATCAGTCATACAAAGATAGTCTGATCTCTGGCTCAGAGGTTGTAGCCAGGAGAAGAAGCGAAAGAATTTTTTTTTTAAGTGCTATTTGGGGAGTAGCCATCACATTCCAAACGACGGTGCTGCGTCCTCTTTGTCTGTGTGTGTGTGTGTGTGTGTGTGTGTGTGTGTGTGTGTGTGTGTGTGTGTGTGTGACCCGTTCGATCCCGTGTAGATTTATCATTAATCAAACCTATCTCGCTAGCTCGGCTCCATTCTGTCGCCTGTTTGTCTGGTTTGTCTCGTCTGGCTGTCCCGTCGAGCGTACGTCTGTCTTTTCTCTTCTGTCTGGGTTCTCTGTCTTGGATTCCATTAGGGCTGCTGCCTGCGGAACCTCCGTCGTGACAGCCCTGATCTGAAGGCAGAAGAGAAAAGACAGATGTATGGCTGACGGGACAACCAGACAAGACAACCCAGTGACAGGATGGATCCCGACAACAACAAAAAAGAAAAGAAAAGAAAAACAACAACAACAAATACACGAAAGACAGACAGACAAGATACGCGGACCGGCCCAGTATGTCGTTCCCAGATCTGTGAACAGCATCAGTTCTCAGCAGTGAAGTTTGAGTCATTGTGACATCATTCTCTGAGACATACCTCGTGTTCACATGTTCGAAGTCTTGGCCTCTTCATCCTCAAGCTCTCCCGCACCTAACTTCTCCTTATCCTCTCCAGTTTCCACCTTTCTACTCCGAACCCTCCAACACGCACGCGCACGCACACAGACATACACGCGGGGAGAGAGAGAGAGAGAGAGAGGAGAGAAGAGAGAGAGAGAGAGGGGAGAGAGAGAGAGATGCATACCTTTTCTCTTTCTTCTTGATTTCTATTTTTTTTTTCTTTTCAACCAATTTCCTAAAATATTAGGGTTGATGACTGGAAAAGCCCCCCCCCCCCCCCCCCCACTCCCCCTTGGTCTATATTTCCCTCACCCTCCTTTCACTCTCTGACTCTTTTTTCTTTCTGCACCTGTCTCTTATCCTCACTCTTTGAGGTCTAAGCTCTTGACTACTATTAAATGTCAAATGTTTCCTTATTTTTACCAATTGCTGTGGTCGAGTCTCACGTATCCAACTGGATAATGTCAGAAATGTGTAACAGAGTCTCTCTCTCTCTCTCTCTCTCCTCTCTCTCTCTCTCTCTCTCTCTCTCTCTCTCTCTCTCACACACACACACACACACACACACACACACACACACACAACCATACGCACGCACGCACGCACGCACGCGCGCAAGCACGCACGTACGCATGCACGCACGCACGCACGCACGCACACACGCACGCGCGCGCGCGCGCGCCACACACACACACACACACACACACACACACACAACTATACACCGGAAGTATACTTCAAATCAGAAACTTGAAAACGTTTAAGCGCGCGTGCGCGTGCGCGCGAACACACACACCACACACACACACACACACACCACACACACACACACACAATCTTTTTTATTATTCCTGTTAAACGAAAAACCCCACGCAGGTTTAACGATTTCGGGTTTAAACTTACAAGTACACACTCGATTTATCTCTTTCAATGGGCCAAGGGCTCGCAAGAACACGTCATCTTAGTTGTTTTCTGTTGTGATTGATTGTCTTCGTTTCCAGCGAACGTGAAAAATTCCATTGCCGAGTGAGTGGAACATGAACAACATGAACGTGAGGAACTTCATCATCGCCAAGCTGATTTGACAAAGCTTATCTCATAATTGTCGTTACCATGGAAACCAACGATCGGCATTGCAAAGACATGGTAATGATAATAACAACAAAATAATATATAATAGTAATAATAATAATGATAATAACAACAAAAACAATAATAATAACAACAACAAACACAACAACAACAACAACAACAACAACAATAATAATAATAGTAAATAAAGGTGGACGGGGGGTGGTTGGTTGGGTGGAGCAACTCCTGGGGAATTTCAAAATTTTTCAGAAAATGTATTCCTTACATTCAGGGGCTGTAGAAAAAGCAGACACAACAGAAACGCAGAATACTTTGAAATATCTGTCCATTACCTTTCACCATGAAAACAGGGCCTGCAGGTATCAGAAGAACAATAACGTTTTGTTTCTCTCGTAAAGTACTCGACTTCAGTCAACGACTTTCATCATCACAGATTTGATATGACCAATGATGCAACATGGCATACGTCATTTCACAGTGACGTCATTCTGTGGCAGTTCGTGATAACTAAATAAGAGCGAATACGCTAAAACAAAATATTTTTTTAAAAAAAATAATAATAAAAAATTTAAATAAAAAATTGACTCAAGACGTTCATGTTTTGTTTGTTTTGTTGTTTTCAGCATAGCCAAGTTATATCGTAATGAGGAAATGCACAAGACGGCAAAGCGCTGGCTGCCTGGCACGCAACAGAGGATATTAACTATAAACTACAGAATCGGTGCAGCGCGACATCACACGTGTTACTATGGCACTCCATGCAACACAGCCACAAGGCAATGCAGCACAATGCAGCACAATGCAGCACAATGCAATGCAATGCAATGATGACATGCAGTCGTGGACTGTCCAACACATCGAACTCTAAGAGCAGAGACCTGGCCTGCTGAAACATTGACGAGAGAGAAGCTCTATAGGTCTCTGGAGGGCCTCTGCCTTCGTCAGCGCTTTCTGTGGTTCCTGTCTGGAAGAAGAAGAAGAAGAAGAAGAAGAAGAAGAAGAAGAAGAAGAAGAAGAAGGAAAAGAAAAAGAAGGAGAAGGAGGAGGAGAAGAAGAAGGAGGAGAAGAAAAGGAAAAAGAAGGAGGAGGAGAAGAAGAAGAAGAAAAAGATGAAGAAGGAGGAGGAGGAGAAGAAGAAAAAGAAAAGAAGAAGAAGAAGAAGAAAGAAGAAGAAGGAGGAGGAGGAGGAGGAGAAGAAAAAGAAGAAGAAGAAGAAGAAGAAGAAGAAGAAGAAGAGAAGAGAAGGAGGAGGAGGAGGAGGAGAAGAAAAAGAAGAAGAAGAAGGAGGAGGAGGAATGCAATTCAGTTAAGTGAACTGTGATAGGAACAGGATGAAAAGCGTACAACGACGGAAGTCTCAGTGCACACTTTCCCAGCCGAACGGCAATTACCATCAACAGTCCAAAGGCCAGGTCACTGTCTTTTGCTTGTGGACCGGGAACTGACCGACTGAACCATCACAAGCACAGAGGCCTCTCCGCCTTGTCCCCGTGGGGATGCAGAGCAAAGGATGCAGCATGTCTTCCGAGACCGTGGGAGCCACCAGCAGCCTTTGAGGGGAGCCCCTGGCCGACCTCACCGTTCTGAACAACGAGCTGGGCAGGCCTGAGCATGTTCTGCTCACCATCATCATGTTTACCTGGAGGTTCTGCCCCCAGGCATGTTCTGCTCACCACCACCATCATGTTTACCTGGAGATTCTGGCCCCCAGGTGTCACGGCGTCCGAGATGGGGAAGACTCTGCTACACAACACGACGCAATACAACTCGGTGCACTAAGGCACGACACAGCAACACGTATTATTATATTGGATATTTATATAGCGCCTATCCTCGGTCACAGACCAACCTCTAAGCGCTTTACAATAAACACACTACCTCACTCACTCAACGGGCTGCCTACCCAGGAAGAGCCGGCCGAAGAGCAGCCTACTGGCGCTCATTCAGTCGTTTCCCGAACCATTCAAATATGTCACTCATTTTCATTTATCTCATTTATTCCTCCAGTTTCTACGTGTCCTCTATTTCCACCGGTACACGATGGCACACGATAACAGTAAGTGACATTTTTTGTGGCTTGGTAAGAAATACCAGGCGGCTATCTTCAATTTCCATCAATTTTGCCAGGGCAGCGGGGAACCCCCGTGCTCTTTTCGATTTTCAACTGCCGTGGGTTCTTAACGTGTGCAGGGGCCAGGAAGGCACACGGGTCCGACTCGCTTATAGTCCTCATCCGATGGACTTGACGTTCAGTTCGATTTGTCGTTCAAACTGGGAAAAGAAAGGGCGAGAAAGGCACGGCTCGAACCCACGCACTTCTCACACGTTGGATTGGCAGGCGAACGTCTTAACCACTCTGCCACCTTTCTTCCTAACAGCCATATAAAAAAAAAAAACCGCAAAATACATTGCAATGTAATATGATGTCATAATGCGCAGCAAAATTCCACTGGTTAATGTGAGAGCTTGGAAAGCAGTTCCTTTGGAGCGAGCCATTTGTATTCTCACACGAAAAAGTGCTAGAGTGCCACCGTTAACCGTAAAGAAACAGTCGTGTGCTGTTTGCAGACCATTTCTTTACACCCATCCGCATCTTTCGAAAGGTGAAGAAACTCCATGGCGCATTTTATGGGATGTACCACTCACTGTAAAACAAGTTCTTTTAGAGTGTTGGGACTTACATGATTCTAGACATGAACACCTTACAAACTGACTCTATGAAAACCGTATTCATTGTCCCAGCAGATGTCCTATTTGAGTTTCTGAAAGAGATAAACATTTTTCATCTGATCTAACATTTTGCGGAAGAAAACATCAAACGAAATTCCGACGTGTGTGTGTGTGTGTGTGTGTGTGTGTGTGTGTGTGTGTGTGTGTGTGTGTGTGTGTGTGTGTGTTGTTCTTCTTCTTCTTCAGTTTAACGTCCTTCCAGTATAAGTGATTCAGACAAGTGTGTGTGTGTGTGTGCGTGTGTGTGTGTGTGTGTGTGTGTGTGTGTGTGTGTGTGTGTGTGTGTGTGTGTGTGTTTAGAAAGTCTGTTTGAATGTGTGTGTGTGTGTGTGTGTGTGTGTGTGTGTGTGTGTGTGTGTGTGTGTGTGTGTCCTCGTAGGATCCTTTCAGCTTGTGTGTAGAGAGTATTTTCTGCGTAGGCAGAGCATTTTTGACGTACGCAAAATGTACTCAAGGAACCACTTCGCGTGAGAGTACGGTGTGCTTCACCGGCGCACCGAAACAGCCCTTCACACGCTAATGGTAATGGGGGGGGGGGGGGGGGGGGGAGAAACTTTGTTGAGCAAAAGCGCACAACACAAACACCACGTCATGCCCAATTCACGTAACGTAAACTACATCAAGGCTAGCACGCTCTTGCCCCCCTCTTCGTTAGACGAATGTATGCAACGCACCCAGAACAGACGACTTAATTGGTTCCACCTTGGTGTGTGCGTTGCTCGTGCCTCTTGCAGCATGCCAAGACTGTCTGGCCCCTCCCCATAAATGGCGGAGGAAAGTTCCAAAGCCAAGGACGCGGAGTAAGGTTTCGAGAGTATAGCAATTATACAGTCTGGCACATCTATAGGGCGCCCTACACTAGTGAATGTGATCTCCTCCTGTTCTTCTTCGAGACAAAGTATGCAAAGCGGTTCCAAGCATTGACTTCTCTGTGGAGGAGGTCAGTGGTTTAGAAACAGATCATAATTCGAACGAATGGGATGGGTTTATTTTGGGAGCCCTGGGTGGCGCAAAGACAAGTCACAAAGGCGCTATGGTTAAAGGTCTACTTTAGAGGTTTTCGATAATTGGTCAGCTTATGCAGAAATATGAAATGTTTGATAAATTGGTAAAATAAATATCCGATTCGCTCCCGATCACACGAAATCGATCCGCGAAAGTGGGCATTTTCACCTGTAATCAAGAAAACGGGAGGTAATCAACTAAATCTTGGCATGGCTTAACTGCTCTTGGATGTGACGTCACATGATGGTCAGCGACGGCGACAGAAAGCGATTCTGATGGTTCTTGCACATCTCTCTCGGTGTATAATTTATCACGTAAAAGCGGTGACTATGATTGCGACAGCCAATGTGACTCTGGGGATGTTTTTGCAAGGCCTGTACCTTATCAGTTTGAACGCTAAGTTCTTTTTACCACGTCAGTTCGGTTCCTGCTGGACGCCCGAACACAGCATTCCGAAGGCGTACGGACTTTACCGAAGTCTCGAGGGAGGCTACCGACTGACTTCTTGATGCGATCACGCTGGACGGCGAGCGGAGATTCTCCTTCCTCAAGCCTTAATTAATGTGTTCATTCAATTTAACAAGTGTGATCTGTCCATAGATAAGAACAGAATAAACGTGCGACTATCGTACTCATCTGTACGAGCTTACCACTCCGCCTTCAAAGTATACGCGCACAATGCAGACGAAGTTTTTGATCCACTCGAACGGGCTCGGCAATTGTCGGAATAGCTCGTTTCCGCGGTCCAGCTGGAACTGATGTGGTGAAAAGAACTTTAGCTGCCCGGCATGGTTGCACGAACCGAATCCACATCTTTCGAGTATCTGGATCAGATGGAAATGTGTGCAAAGAATATCCGTCTCCTGCACTGGCCTACAGCACAATATCTGCCACCCCCTCGTGACTTTTTAGGCTGTGGGGGATCGCAACTCGTGTTGATTTCACTTGGCGTTGGCTTGTTGTGTAGGTCGCGGCTGACGGCCATCCATCAAGTGACGTCACGGTTTTCGGTCTACCCCGCGGGGTTTGAACAGGTGTGCAAAAGTCGTTTTTTATCTATTAAATTCTTCCGGCGACATTTTTTGAAAAATGAATACCATACTGTAGTTATATGACATGTAGACCTGTTTTTAACAAATTATCGAAAATCTCTAAAGTAGACCTTTAAGAGCAGAAGGAGGCAAAGACATTATACTCTGTCTGAAAGTCGATGGAAGACGGCGGCGGGAAAGAGGGGGACGGGGAAGAGGGGGGAGGGGGGGGAGGGGGCATGGGACGGGAGTTGGGATGGACAGAGAAAGGGCTGAGGAGGAGAGCTAGACGTCAGGTGGGGTGGACGTGGGGAAAAGGGGTGCTGAGGTTGACATCGGAGGGATGTTGTGGCTGGGTGCGATGTGAATTGAATTGTGGTGTGTGACCTGATTGGGGGAGGGACGACGGGGGAACGCCTGAGAAGACTCAGGTGGCAGACAGACCGTGAGCTTCATTGATTATGTCTTTGCCCTGCCGGTTGGGGGTCTGTCTGTAGTCGGCCTGATGCCTCTCTCCTTCGCTTTGGAGTAAGAGGACGGACTCTCTTCTCTCTCTCTCTCTCTCTCTCTCTCTCCTCTCTCTCTCTCTCTCTCTCTCTCTCTCTCTCTCTATGTTTTTCTGTGTCCCTGCCTTTATTGCTGACCTCTTCCTCCTCGTCCTCCTCCCTTAAAATGTTATAATGTAAAGAAAGAATACAAAGTTTATGTATGCATATTGACCCAAAGCCCCTTCTTTTCGGCGAATGTTTTACACTTTCCGAAACACGCGCGCGCGCGCACGCACGCACGCACGCACACACCACGCACGCACGCACGCACGCACAACACACACAACACACCACGCACACACACACACACACACACAACACACAACAGACACACACACACACACACACACACACACACACACACACACACACACAACACACACACACACTCGACTTGAAGATCCGCTTGTGAAATATTTACATTTTCTAATCAAGCATCTAGGTCAACATTATTTTACGAATATTTCTGACTATAGTTGTTTTTCAAAAAACCGACATGTGCCGGCGTTTTGCCTGATTGGTAAACCCAATTTACGGCATAGGAAAATACATCAACAAACAACAACAATCAAACTCTCTCTCTCTCTCTCTCTCTCTCTCTCTCTCTCTCTCTCTCTCTGTGCGTGCGTGTGTGCGTGCGTGCGTGCTTGTGTGTGTGTGTGGTGTGGTGTGTGTGTGTGTGTGTGTGTGTGTGTGTGTGTGTTGTTGTGTGTGTGTGTGTGTGTGTGTGTGTGTGTGTGTCATTTTTTTTTTTTCTTCTTTTTTTTTTTTTGGTTCTCTTCGTGTTGCTTTTCACTTCTATCTGTCTCTTTCTCCTTCTGTCTTTCTCTCTTTCTCTCCCTCTGTCTCTCTATCTCCCTGTCTGTGTGTGTCTCTGTCTCTCTGTCTCTCTTCTGCCTCTCTGTCTGTCCGTCTCTCTCTCTCTCCTCTCTCCTCTCTCTCCTCTCTCTCTCTCTCTCTCTCTCTCTCTCTCTCTCTCTCTCTCTCTCAGTGTGGAGCCAACGTGGGTTTGTACGATATGAAGGGGATAAGGAAGAGCTATGAGAGAGTGAAAGAGACAGACAGACAGAAAGACAGAGGGATACAGAGAGAGAGACAAGAGAGAGAGAGACAGATAGACACAGACAGAGACAGAGAGAGGCAGAGGGAGACAGAGCGAGACAGAGAGAGAGACATGGACAGAGAGACAGACCGGCAGGCAGACATAAACACACAGACAGACACACACACACACACACCACACACACACACACACACACACACACACACACACACACAACACACACACACACACAAGAGAGAGAGAGAGAGAGAGAGAGAGAGAGAGAGAGAGAGAGAGAGAGAGTCAAAGACAGAGAGAGTGAGAGAGAGAGGGGGGGAGAGAGACTCGTTTGAATGGAAGCGGAGAGAGAGAGAGAGAGAGAGAGAGAGAGAGAGAGAGAGAGAGAGAGAGAGAGAGAGAGCTTGAAGAAGAAGAAGCAAGAAGAAGAAGAAGAAGAAGAAGAAGAAGAAATGAAGGAGAAGAAGAAACAAGGCAGCATACTTTCCCGTAATCAGCATCACGCAAGAACTACAGCAACCTGAGGGCCAACAGTTCCTGGCATGTACATAAAGTCATTTCATGGATCATTACCTCTCATCCTCTTGTCTCTCCATGGCTCCATCTCCACCCTTTCCCCCCTTCCCACTTCTTCCCCCATCTTGCTGGCAGTGCCAGTTCCAACGTCACGAATCATCAATGAACGACTGAAAGACTTATCGTTGTCCCTCTCTTTGGAGCACCGGACACACGCCACACTTACAATTCTGTACCAGATCACTATGATTATCCACGTAGACCTTGCATAAGTTTGAGCCAGCATTTGATGTTGAACTGGTAATTAACAGGTAATTAAAAGAACAATCCCACACCAATCATTTCACTTTTTTCCCCTGTTTTTTTTTTCTTTTTTTTTTTTTTTTGTTGCCACCGATGACACATCATTCACAAGCATCACACACCTGACCTTCCCTTGGCAGACGTCACATTTCAGACCTTCTCACTCACCCGTGACCATATCTTTGCGCCAGGTGGTCTCTCCCAAATAGTCCCATTCCACTGATCTTAATCTGTCTGCTTGGAACCACCTGCTTGTCCCTTGATGTCCATGTGAAAGAAAACGAGGAGAACCATTTATCAATCACAATACAAATTCTCAGAACTATATAATTGTGCCAGTCTATAAATACTCGACTACTTAATCAAGAGCCTCGACGCATTAATTCTTGGTGTGCAGCCACCTCATACTGTAAGTTGCTTGATGGACATTCGCTGCTTTTCTTTCTGCTGCAGCAGTTGAAAATGCCATGACCTCTGCTGTCACCTGCGTCTGTTGGTTTGTTTGTCCGTCTGTCAGTAAGATTAACACACACACATGAGAGAGAGAGAGAGAGAGAGAGAGAGAGAGAGAGGAGAGAGAGAGAGAGGAGAGAGAGAGAGAGAGAGAGAGCTAATGTTACTGAAACCTGAAGAAAAGATGGAATGTGGTCCATGGACGGATCCGTAAAATTTTAGGACGGATCCGGATTGACGGCGAGATTAAAAAAAAAACAACAACAAACTTTTCAACACTGCGAGATAAAGCATGATCCCGACATTTTCGTTAAGAAAAAAAAACAAACTAAAAAAAATAAACAAAACACGTGAGACGAAGCATGATCCCGATATTTTAGTAAAATATACAAGAAATGATGTAAGAACTGAAAAGACAACTTGAGTGCATAATTTTCTACAAAACTGTAAGATCCAGTGCTGATCCATGTGTCCGTGAGTCCTACAGAAAGAGGCTGTTCGACCTGGCGGGAGTCTGAGCACTCCCAAGTACCTTCCTAGTCATCTATTGAGATTGGCTAGCTCTCTTGCCCGACATCTCCCATCTCCCATCTCTCTCTCTCTCTCTCTCTCTCTCTCTCTCTCTCTCTCTCTCTCTCTCTCTCTCTCTTCCTCCTTTCTCTCTCCTCTCTCTCTCTCCCTTTTGTTCTTGTTCATCCTGTTTTTCTTCTCCTTGTTCTTCTTGTTCTTGTTCTTGTCTCTCTTGCTCTTGTTGTTGTTGTTGTTGTTTTTTCTTCTCTTCTTCTTCTTTTTTCTTCTGATTCTTTTGAAGTGTCTCCCTCTATCACTTTTTTGACTGTGACTTTTTGAGACGTTTTCTCCCCACCATCACCACTACCCCCCCCCCCCCCCACCCCCACACGTATATTTACATGTGCGTGTGTGAATAGATAGAGAAATAGAGAGAGATAGATACAGCTTTAACTATAACGTACAGATTCTCTCTCCTCTCTCTCTCTCTCTCTCAGTAGAGTGTGTTTGGAATTTGATTGGGAGATGCGTTTTTGCTAGGGGCGTTGCCACTCCACAATGACAATCATGCCAGATTTTTTTTCATTTTTTCCCGAGGGATAAGCTGGAGGGATAAGATGCAGTTTGTGTCGTAAGGGGGACAGGGCGCTCGGGAGGTAGGGAGGTGTGTGTGCGTGTGTGTGTGTGGGGTGGGGGGGGGGGGGGGGGGGCAAGTAATACCCCTGGCAGCATATTCCTATTTCACCCTCTGTAGATCTGAACTTCTTACTTGCGATGGCAGCCTTTATGTAACAGCCAAATCCTTTTCTCTCTCTCTCTCTCTCTCTCTCTCTCTCTCTCTCTCTCAGTTTACACTGCCAGTGAAA
>CM031601.1:39840859-39843359 GCA_018398815.1 Conus ventricosus
AGAGAGAGAGAGAGAGAGGAGAGAGAGAGAGGAGAGAGAAGACAGACAACAGACGGGAGAAAAGAGAGACAGACAGACAGACAGACAGAGAAAAGAGAGAGAGGGGGGTGGGGGGGGGGGGGGGACAACTTCAACAAGGGCATTAGCAAACGAGTGGCGGCGGGAATCGGGCGCTGTCCTCTCTTCTGCAGAGCAGGTGGGCCGACTCTCCTCTCGTAGCGTAGATCTCTGATAATATAATGCGTCAGCTCGGTCATGCGTCACAATCCTACGTCACATTTTCTGCTGTTGGGGCTTGGCCCACAAGTGTGACGAAGGCACCGTGTTTTGCCACTTACATGTTGAATATGAATGGGAGATGGCATCTCTTAGGAGATCCAAGCCCAAGGCTTGTACTGCACCATTCTCAGCTGATGACAACCGGGTATAAAAAAGAAGAGCTGACCACTGGGACTGTTGGACTCTTTTGACCTCCGTTGCATCCTTGAATGGATCCTCAAGCATAGGCTCAAAATTGTACCGCTACATTTATACTGTTTCTATAATCATTTCAGTTTTTCAGCAGCTTATTCCCTTACCACACTTTCTTTTCCTTTTACTTTTCTTCCCTTCGCTGGCTGCTTTGGGGTGCTGTTGGATTCTGTTTTTTGGGTGCTGTTGGATTCTGTTTTTTGGGGGTGCTGTTGGATTCTGTTTTTGGGGTGCTGTTGGTTTCTGTTTTTGGGGTGCTGTTGGATTCTATTTTTTGAATCCTTGGTGTGGAACACCGGAGAATCATAGACTGCGGTATTTCTCCATTTGATGGCAAGGGAGCACGGACACAATCAGTTGTACCTACCTGATGATCCGATCCAGGGGACGAAAGGCGTCCAGGCGGGCGTATAGATGGATCTTCTCCAGGATGGATCACGATGGTTCTCCTATGCTGCTGTGAAGGGGTTTAATACTTAATTTCCCCAAGGTTCTCATTCTCTGTCACCACGCATTCCATTCACGCATGGGCTTAAATCAGCTCACCTGCGTATCCACAAACAACCCCCCCCCCCCCCCCCCCCCTCAACCCCCAAATTGCTGAATTTGGTTCTCGTCGACTCGACGGCCCGAACACCATGAAAGGCAGTCCTATGATGAAGTAGGCTGGTCACGACCTGCCCAAAAATCTGATGCTGAACATACATGTCGCACATTGCTGTCCTTATGATATGAACATACATGTCGCCCCATTCCCTGCCCCTGATGCGCGCTGGTCCAGTACCGACAGAGATTGAATCTGTCATGATGTGGAGTTGGTCTACATCGACGAAGGACTGTCCTGTATTGGTACTGTCTGGCTCTGTGGGGACCTATTATACAGGTCTTGTGTTGGTTTGGGATTGGTCCAGAAAATAACGTCGACTGGTCCTGCATTAGTTTTAAGTTGATGTTGTAGTAGATCTGGTTGGTCACGCGTTAGCAGAGCAGGGTTCTTTTTCTGAAAAGGGGTTGTTCACCTACAACATCTGCCCAAGTTCCTTCGTTTGGCGTTCCTTAATCTGCATGCATTTTCAGGCAGCAAATGGGTGCCTAAATTTTACCTGTCCCAAACACCTGCAGCTCGTATGGTTTCCGTGTGGTTTTTTTTTTATATTGGGGTATCCATATTGTAACCCTGACTCTAATTTTCTCGGTGATTCTCACCAACATAGCTCACTTCCACATCCAGTGGAAGTTGCTGCGTGACAGAAAAAAAAACTATTTTCACCCTTTTCACCACAGCAGAGCGAACATGATAAACCAAGACGGTGAATAATTTTTTTGCGTTTTTTTTTCTTTGGATGGGGAATCACGGGCCATTGCAAAATAACAACAATTTTCCACACACGCACACGCGCGCGCGCGCAAAGCACCCAGGGACGCACCCACGCACGCACGCACGCTCGCACGCACGCACGCACGCACGCACACACACACCGCACACACACACACACACACACACACACACGCACGCACGCACACACACACGCACACACGCACGCCCCACGCACGCACGCACGCATACACACACAAAATACACACGCCATAGATAGATGAATATCCACAAGTCATCGGTAGTATGTATACATACATGCATACATACCACATACACACACACACAAACATATATATATATATATATATACTATAATAATAATATATATATAATATATCTCTCTCTCTCTCTCTCTCTCTCTCTAATATATATAATATATATAAAAATATATATATATATATATATAAAAATATATATTTTATAATACAAAGTTCTTTTTCTTGTTTTCAATGATTTTTGGGTTTATTGTTTAACATGGCAAGGCCATCATCTCTGTATAAGCCAACCTGTTTACCAAGTATTTTTTGTATATGAGACAACATGAAAAGTCCAACTAATTCACAAGTTTCCGCTCCATCATAAGATCCCATCGTGACATCGAATGTGGAGATTCTGCTGGGTTTTTTATCCAAGTTTCATTGTTGCTATGGA
>CM031601.1:39855359-39875359 GCA_018398815.1 Conus ventricosus
ATAAAATAAAAAAAAGTGAGAATAATAATAATGAGAGGAGGAGAGAGCGGGGGTAGGGAGTGAGGTGGGCTGGGGAAACATATGTAAGTGTACTACAACGTACAAGATTGGCATGTATGAAAACAGACAGTGAAGTGAATATGACAAAGTGCGTACATATTTTTGAACACACAAATACACGCACGTTTGCACGCATAGAGAGAGAGAGAGAGAGAGAGAGAGAGAGAGAGAGAGAGAGAGAGAGAGAGAGAGAGAGAGAGAGAGCAAGGTACCACATGCATTCATTTTTCGCAAGGCATGAAAATACGTAGAACGTATTAAGCAAAGTGAGATGACATGGGGGGGGGGGGGGGGGGGAGAGAAAAAAAAAAAAAGAGAGAGAGAGAGAGAGAGAGAGAGAGAGAGAGAGAGAGAGAGAGAGAGAGAGGATGGAAGGGAGAGGGGGAACAGCATGAGATGTAATGATTTGAAATGGAACTGTACTAAAACGTACAATAATTAGCCTGTATAAAATCAGACAGTAAAATGAACATGACAAAATATGTACGGAATTCGGAACATACACACGCACACATGCACAGACAGAGACAGAGAGAGAGAGAGAGAGAGAGAGAGAGGGAGAGAGAGAGAGAGAGAATGAGTGAGGCAGAGAGAGAGGAGAGAGAGAGAGAGAGAGAGAGAGAGAGAGGAGAGCGGCAGAGAGAGAGAGAGAGAAGAAAGAGAGAGGAGAGAGAGAGAGAGAGAGAGAGAGAGAAAGAGTGAAAAAAAGGGGACAACATATAATCATTTTTCATAAGATTATATCCATATGCACACATATATATACCACACACACACATATGCATATATATATACCCCCCCCCCCCCCCCCACCCCCCCCCCCCCACACACACAATATTATATATATATATATTATATATATATATATATATATATATATATATACATATACACACATACATGCACATACATACATACACGCACACACATACACATACATGCGCACACGTACATATATATATACACACATACATACATACATACCAACATACTACATACATACACACACACACTGGTGATATATATATATATATATATATTTATATATATATATATATATATATATATATATATTATATTATATATATATATTCAAGATACTTGATACATGAAAAAAAAGAAGAAAAAGAAATTAGAAAAGACAAATTGGTTAAGTACATGAAAATGGGATGATTTATGCTTTTGAGATTACTTGGTATTACTTATGTTTTTTTTATTTTATTTTTATTTATGTTTTTTTTTATTTATTATTTTTTACCGCAGAAGATGGGTAAGGTAAGTGTTTTTGAAAGTTGTGGTACAATGGATTTGTTTGATGTATTCTGGAAGGGAGTTCCACAAAGAGGTTCCCGAGTACGTTAGACTTGATTTATATAGGTCAATTCTGGGGATTGGGATATGGAGTTTGTGGGAGTTTCTCGACGAGACTTTTGAGAATCGTTCATTAAAGTTGTTGGAGCATTCCCGGTCAGAATCTTGTGCATCATTAGCCCTTTGTTGTATTTGAGTCTCTGGCTGAATGGAAGAATGTGAAGAGAGAGGGCAGAGAGAGAGAGAGAGAGAGAGAGAGACAGAGAGACAGAGAGAGAGAATCAGACAGAGATCGATGCACAGAGAGAAAGAGATGCAAGTGGGCAGAGAGAGAGAGAGAGAGAGAGAGAGAGAGAGAGAGAGAGGAGAGAGAGAGAGAGAAGAGAGAGAGAGAGGAAAGACAGACAGACAGACAGAGTCAGACAGACAGACAGATAGACATATGGCCAAACCCTCGCTCTGTGTCCCGATCGGAGGCTGGTCAGCTTGACGCAAGGAGAAGACTAAGACTTTCGTTACTAATCATCTCTACCAGTCAGCCCTCTTTACAACACGATCGATAAGAAGTCAAGAACCTCAGCTTTCTCACTGTCTTCTTGGGGAAAGGTCGGTTTCAGCCTTAATTGTCGGGTTCTTTCACGTGGTATTATGTTGATGAGAGCTTGAGCTTTGTTAACACTAGTACCTATCGATCATACTTTGGGGTCGTGTATCGTGTGTTGCCACGCATACTATTCTGGCGTTTAGCAACCCTGGTTTGCAAATGGGTACGAACTCTGTCATTTGCAATTACGATTTACCAATGATTAATGAGGATTTCGATGTGTTATTCCGCTCTTGTGACAGCATGATCTATTTGCATGCTCATATTATTTACATTGTTCATAACATTGAGACAGTTTTAAACTGTTCAATTGTATGGTAAAGGAAAACAAAACATTATTCATATATTCAACCGCCTCTCTTCTCTCTCTCTCTCTCTCTCTCTCTCTCTCTCTCTCTCTCTCTCTCTCTCTCTCTCTCTCTCTCTGCGTGTGTGTATGTGTAAGCGAGAGACAGTGTGTGTAGTAGTAGTAGTAGTACTTTCATTTTACGTCTTTTCACAAAATTGTGTGATATTAGACGGACAGTGAGTGTGTGTGTAGTAGTAGTACTTTCATTTTTACGTCTTTTCACAAAATTGTGTGATATTAGACGGAGAGAGAGAGAGAGAGAGGAGAGAGAGAGAGAGAGAGAGAGAGAGAGAGGAGGAGAGAGAGAGAGAGGAGAAGGGTATGTGTGTGATGCATAGATGTGTGGAAGTGCACGCAAAACATGGAATATTTACTACTTATACATTATAGCAAATATCTAACAGGACTACATATTAAACAAAAGGTAACTTTGAAAGCAAAATCAATATCAGAAAAAACATCAGTCACTGTCATGCCTAATAAACATGGTAAGTATGCCTTAAGAGTCACACAATCAAATAAAACGTGGGCTCTCGACACGTTTGCTTTACCACATATGCATTTTGTTCCTGCACTATATTTCGTTCTGAATGCGTCAAGTTTCAGTCTATAAATACTGAAACAAGTTTCTGTACTGATACATATCACGAACCTGCAGGTGTTCAATGCCTTCAACCTGATCAAAGCTGAGAACACGGCTATTTCGAGCATGAACCCGCAAATAGGGGATGTTCTGGTTGTTTCTAAAAAACATCCAAGCCACTTGTTTTAAAACTTGATGACACTCTTGTAAAGTCAAGGGGACAGAAAGTGACTGTGCACTCATTTCAGTTTTGGCTCCTTTTTTGGCAGATCTGTCAGCAAATTCATTGCCCCAAATTCCACAGTGGGAAGGGACCCAGAAAAAAAGTTAAATCGGTCCCTTTGCACATCAAAATATGAATTAAATAACATATTTCCTTTAAAACAAAGTTTTCAGAGTTAGAACTGAAAAACCTGATAGATTGTAGTACTGACATTGAGTCGACACATAACAATACTTGCAAGATTGATTGCGGTAAATCAATTAAATATGTCAAAGCCATTAGTATAGCTATCATTTCGGCGACTAAGATAGATCGATTTTTTCCTATTGAATACGCTTTATCTACTTTAAGTGATGGAATAACAAAAGCGGATCCAGCGTTTTTGTTATTTGTCAATGATCCATCAGTATATACCTTAAGATGGTTAGGATACTTGCTTTGCATATGCATCTTTGTTGAATATGACAAGATATGCGGATGATCAGCTTTTTTAGCATCAGTGTGATTAAGGTCAAATTTTGCCCTGTTTCTTTTCCAGCTTGGGATTGGATCAGTATGAGAAATCTTTGCCAAAGAGTCGGGGGTCAAATCAGTTTTCTGCAACAAATGGGCAGAGTACGAGCCAATAGTAGACAAGCAGGAAATGTTTTTTCGCTCGTTTGGGGTAATCAGTAGATGGATTTAAAGAGATTTCTGTTTCATTTACACCTTTCAAAGCTGTACATTTCACAACATATTTTGCCAAAGTGAGTGTTCTGTATTCGTTTAAAGGCAAAACATCAATTTCCGAATATGTCCCTACTGTAGAAGCATGTACAGGGATTCCCAAGCATAATTTAAAAGCCTTGCTATCAACACTTTGCAGTTTTTGCAACAAATATTTAGGAGCACAAAAGAAAGCTTCTTGAGCATACGATAGCTTAGAACGAACGAGTGATATTGCCAGATGTTTCAATGTTTTTACATCCTGGCACCAGCTTTGCTTGCTTAAGATTTTCAAAAAATTCAAACTTTTCCTAGCCTGGTTTAAGAGATAATCAATGTGAACTTTCCATGTCAATTTAGATGTGAAGTAAAACTCCTAAGAATTTTACTGAGTGGACATACTGAAGTGTTATTCCATCAAGTCTAAAAGACGGCAGATCAACAGGATCATCACCATTATTAAATAACACTATATACGTTTTTTCATGGGAAAGTTTCAGTCCATTTTCAAACAAGTACTTACTAAGATTATTTAGCTCTGCCTGATATATTTTTTTGTAATAGCTGATTGATCTTTTTGGCGTGTTTTTTCTTAGACTAGCATTTATCCACATACACAGATCATCTGCATACTGCACAACGGTAGCGGTTTTAGTTACGTGCTTTGGGAGATCATGTAACAAAATATTAAATAACATTGGAGCAATTACGGAACCTTGGGGAATGCCCATTTCTAACGATTTAAAATTTGAATATGTGTTTTCTACCCTGACTTGCAAACTTCTTTCTGATAAAATTCTCTAACGTAGTTATAAAAATTACCAGATATGCCAATTTTCTTCAGTTTATAAAGCAATCTAGCATGCCACACGCTATCAAAGGCTTTTTTAACATCAAAAAATGTCGCCAGAGTACTCTTTCGCCTGGCAAATTGATGCTTAATTTGTGTTGTTAATTTTACAATGTGGTCAGTTGTTGATCTTCCTTTTCTGAAGCCTGCTTGATTAACAGGTATTATTTCATTTTTATCACAAAAATAGATAAGCCTATTTAGTATAATTCTTTCCATAAGTTTTCCTACATGAGACGTCAGAGCTACAGGACGGTAACTGTGGACACTTGTGGGGGACTTTCCTTGCTTTACAATGGGAATAATTACAGACTGTTTCCAAATTGATGGCATAACACCATTATTCCAAACCCGTTGGAATATTTTCAATAAAAAACAAAGATAATTATCTGGTAAATGTTTTAGCATTTCATTCGAAACAGCGTCCAATCCAACTGATGATGATTTATTACTATCAAGGAGATGGAGTCGTTTAACTCGCATTTAGTTATGGGGGCATTTATATAGTGGTCATTATTTGAAATTGGCTCTTCGTACATCTCTGTTTTTTCTTCCCTTTTCCTATGTTGTATGCAATCCTGTGGAAGACTTTCTAGACGCATTGTCTTTGAAAACATGTTAGCGAATGCTTCTGCTTTTTCAGATGAGGTGAGAATTTTTTATTATCCAAATTAACTGGATATCTTGGGAGATTTATCCCTTTTTTCATAGTTTGAAATTTTTGCCACACTTTTTGAAGGTCCTTATGATGAGAAACTTCTTTAGCACAAAACGCTGTCCAGTAAAGCCGCTTTGCTTTTGCAATTGTTCGATTAGAGTGTGACTTAGCTTTTTTCATTTCTAGGTGGTTTTCTTCACTTTTATTTTTAATATATTCTTTGTATTTCAGTTTCTTTAAGGCTACAGCTTCTTCGCAATCCTTAGTCCACCACACATTGCCGGTATGAAGTGTTTTTGGAGAAGTATTAGTACGACATTTTGGTATTGAATCATCAGCGGCCAAGAGAATCATTTTGTTGAATTTTGAATACATATCATTTACATTTTCTTCATCTTCACAAAAAGTCTCTATGTGTCTATAGGAAAGAAAAGCCTTGAACTTATCCCAGTTGGCAAACTTATAATTGTACTTAGGTATTTTGTCTTCAGGCAAATTTTTTATGTCGTATGTTTTATAATTGTCATTATGATGGGCAGATGATCACTTCCAAGAGTGTCATCAAAAGTTTGCCATAAGCAATCAAAAGCTAATTGGGGGGAAATCATTGTCAGCTCTATTGCGCTTGATCTATGAGTGGGAATGTCAGGAATCCTAGTTATACTCCCATCATTAAGCAAATACAATGAAGAATCCACCACGTTTTCAAGAAAACGATTGCTTGTTATGGATGAACAACCTTTGTCCCAAAATGGAGCGTGAGCATTAAAATCTCCGGCAATCAACCATCTTTCTTAGAGCTGTCTATTGTATGTAACCATTCAGTATTTTTCTCGTCTGGACCTTTAGGCAGATATACAGACACAATGTTGAGAACAATGTTGTTATTGACTTTTACTGTGGCCGCGCACGAATGTAAGTTTGCAAGATCAGACGGTGCAGGTGATGGTCGTATTAAGTATTCAGTGCCTTCTCTGATATATATAGCAGTGCTGACTTTTTCCTTTGTGTCAAAACTCGATTGTGCACTGGGGGATAATAAAATGTGGTAATTTTGGTAATTTAGATTTGCACACATTTAGTGATTGCAAAATCAATATTTTGTAGCAGTTATTTACCAGATGCTGACGTAAAAATGCTTCGTTCGTGAAAACAGATCTGGCATTCCATTGCAAAA
Organism: Conus ventricosus; assembly: GCA_018398815.1. NCBI lineage: Eukaryota > Metazoa > Mollusca > Gastropoda > Neogastropoda > Conidae > Conus > Conus ventricosus. Next base: position 39,861,880 of record CM031601.1, read on the forward strand.
TCTTAAATGAGTTATCAGGCATGTCACTGATAAACTAGCAACAGAATAGCAGGGAGGGGGTGCAAATAAAACAAATAAGTAAACAAATAAGCAGAGAGAGAGAGAGAGGAGAGAGAGAGAGAGAGAGAGAGAGAGAGAGAGAAAGAGAGTCTTCTAATTTTCAAGATAACGTTGATAACTTCCTTCAGCTGAGTATAAACCTGTCAGACTGGGTAATTTTCTGTGCTGAAATTAAAACAAATCCACTTCCATGAAACCAACAAATGTTCTGAGTAGGTAATATAAATCTAGCACCAGTCACTCAAAACGTCATAGTAGTTCCACAAGCACGCCTCTCCAGTGGAAACGGCAGGTCATGACGCCTGGGATGAGATGGAAAACCCCTGGGTGAATGTGGCATGGTGCGTCTCGTGGTCTTCCTTGGTGTCGTCCAGAACAGCTGCCGGACGTGTCTCCCCAAGTTGCCGGCAAGCACACTGGCTCCTCTCCGGGTCGGGTGAAGGCCGTTTAGCAGCGTCCTGTTGTTCGGCTTCAGGTTGGTGTGGACTGATGAAGCTCACTTTTGCCACGTCAAACAACTCGGAGCTTGTAAAAGCATTAAACAAATCAATTTTCATGCCCAGCTCTTGATGACCGACCGGCGCGATTTTGCTGATAATGATTTCTGCTTGAGGATTTTTTGCAGCAATGCCTTTAACAGTTGTAGAAAAGTTTTTGCTGCAGACATTGGGATCCGTATGTTTCAGATCGTTTATCCCACAGTGGATAACAATAGCATCCACTGCTCTTTCAACTGAGGATACTGCATTCTCCAATGTCGGTTTTAAATCACTGATCTTATGAGCTTTCCTTGAAAAGGTATTAAAACCGTAAGACCTTCCGAGTCTTCTCCCATTGACTCCATTCAACACAGAATCGTGCAAAAGCAAAACAAGAGGGATGTCCTGCATTTCTTCTATCTTGATTTCCTCAGTTCTATTCGAACGCCCTTTGACGTCATTTTTGCTTTTGACGTTATTGTTGGGAGGTTCTGAGTTCTTTTTCTGAGTGTGTGTGTGTGTGTGTGTGTGTGTGTGTGTGTGTGTGTGTGTGTGTGTGTGCGCGCGTGCGTGCGTGCGTGCGTGCGTGCGTGCGTGCGGTGTGTGTGTGTGTGTGTGTGTGTGTGTGTTTGTGTGCGCGCGCGCGCGCGCGCTGCTCGAATGTAGGGCGATGCAATGCACCCAATATTGTAAACGTCATCCGACTGGTGCGTATCCAGGTCTCCATTCACTTGTTGTGCTGCAGCAGCAGTAGGTATAATATCAACAGTCACAGCAGTGGCAGCAGCAGTAGGTATAATATCAACAGTCACAGCAGTGGCAGCAGCAATAGGTATAATATCAACAGTCACATCAGTGGCAGCAGCAATAGGTATAATATCAACAGTCACATCAGTGGCAGCAGCAATAGGTATAATATCAACAGTCACATCAGTGGCAGCAGCAATAGGTATAATATCAACAGTCACAGCAGTGGCAGCAGCAATAGGTATAATATCAACAGTCACATCAGTGGCAGCAGCAATAGGTATAATATCAACAGTACATCAGTGGCAGCAGCAATAGGTATAATATCAACAGTCACATCAGTGGCAGCAGCAATAGGTATAATATCAACAGTCACAGCAGTGGCAGCAGCAGTAGGTATAATTATCAACAGTCACATCAGTGGCAGCAGCAATAGGTTATATCAAACAGCAACAGCAGCAGCAGCGGTTGCATTGATTACTGGAGGCAGCAGCAACAGCAGAAGCAATATTAGCAGTAGCAGCAGCAGCAGCCAGCAGTAGTAATAGTAGTGTAGTAGTAGTAGTAACAGCAGTAGTAGTAGCAGCAGCAGCAATTGTAGCAATGGTAGTAGTAGTGTTGTTTGTCGTGGAGACGACGAAGACCATCTAGTCATCCTGGGATCGGAGGTTAGTGCGTAGATGGCTGGTCAGGCCGATCTTCGCTCGGAAAGATCTATCACAGTACGGACAGGGGATGCTGGCGGCAGTTGGAGATCTGTTGACACTGGTCTTCTGATCATCCTGCGCTGTCAGCTGCAGCAATTCTGTTACTTTCACAGGTTTCTGCACCTTTGCGGACAGCTGATCGCCACCTGTCTCTGTCCTGGGGCAGTCTGCTCCCATGTTGTGTGGTGATGTTGAAGGCCTTCAGGGAAGATTTGAGGCTGTCTTTGAAACGTTTCTTTTGGCCTCCATGAGAGGGTTTTCCTTGTTGTAGTTCGCCAAACAATAGTTTCTTTAGCAGCCAAAGGGTTTCTGGCATGCGAAACTACATGCCCTGCACAGCGAAGCTGTGACTGCATCAGGATGGTGAAGATGATAGGCAGGCCAGCACAAGTGAGGACTTCAGTGTCCGGAATCTTATCTTGCCACTTAATGCCATGAGTCTTCTGAGGCAGGTGGTGTGGAAATGGTTCAGTTTCCTGGCGTGACGCTGGTAAACCGTCCATGTTTCACAGCCATAGAGCAGTGTGGTGAGAACTATGGTCGATGCACCTTGATCTTGGTCTCTAGCGTGATGCCTCTCCTGTTCCATACGATCTTGTGGAGTCTGCCAAAAGCGGCACTAGCTTTGGCGAGCCGGGCATTCACCTCATCGTCGATGACAACGTTTTGGACAGAGTGCTCCCTAGGTAGGTGAACTTATCCACCGCGTTCAGTTGCTGCCCAGTGATGGTGATGACTGGCTCAACGTATGGCTTTCCCGGGGCTGGCTGGTGCATCACTTGTCTTTTTCGTATTGATTGTCAAGCCGAAGTTTTTTGCAAGCAGCAGAGAACTTGTCAACACTGTGCTGCATTGTGGCTTCTGAGACAGCGTTGAGGGCACAGTCGTCCGCGAAAAGGAAGTCACTGACAGTGTCCGTCGAGACCTTTGTTTTCGCTTGAAGTCTCCTGAGATTGAAGACTGATCCATCTGTACGGTACTTGATGACGATACCTATCTCCGCATCATTGAATGCATCAGTCAACATAGCCGAGAACATGAGGCTGAACAGAGTGGGAGCAAGAACACAACCCTGCTTCACTCCGTTTGAGACTGGGAACGGTTAAGATGTCTCGCCGTTGTCTTGGACTCTGGCCAGCATGCCGTCGTGAAATAAGCTTAGGATGGCAATGAACTTTCTGGGGCATCCGTACTTTGCCATAATTCTCCAAAGCCCCTCCCTACTGACAGTGTCAAAGCTTTGATCAGATCAACATAGGTGGAGTACAGGTCGACCTTCTGTTCCTGACACTTTTCTTGAAGCTGTCTGGCAGCAAACACCATGTCGATAGTCCCGCGTTCTTTCCGGAAGCCACACTGACTCTCAGGTAGGAGACCTTGCTCAAGATGTGTGTTGAGCCGGTTGAGTAGAACTCTAGCCAGGATCTTGCCTGCAATGGATAGCAGGGAGATTCCACGATAGTTATCGCATACCTGACGGTTTCCTTTGCGCTTATACAGATGAACGATGGAGGCACCTTTAAGATCTTGAGGAACTGTAGCAATAGTAGTAGTAGTGGTAGTAGCAGCAGCAACAACAACAACAGCAGCAGTAGTAGTAGCACAAGGGGCAGTAACGTTGCTCAACTCCTATAATGCTATCTGTTAACGATCACTGAACAACAAAACGCCACGAAAAGAAACTGCAGTTGCCTGAGAGAAGTTGGTGATAGAGATGCAACTGTGAAAAGAAAGGAAGGCCGCTATAATCCTAATGGCCTACCATGGAGCAGAGCAAAGGGAGCGGACTTGGGGTGGAGAGAGAGAGAGAGAGAGAGAGAGAGAGAGAGAGAGAGAGAGAGAGAGAGAGAGAGAGAGAGAGAGAAGGACAGGAGGAGATCAAGTCAAGTCAAGTCAAGTCAAGTAAACTTTATTATCTCAGTTCGAGAAATTAGTTTGTGGTCATACACATTCACAGCAAATAAACAATGATTTTGTCACATCACCCATTTTGTCACATATGGCATACATTCATATAAAAGAATTTGGATTTCAAGGTGACTAAATAATATAAGAATATTACTGTATAAAATTGCATTCCTACAACGCATTTGACAATAAATTCTAAGATGAGATTTTAAACTAAAGAACACAACTATTTGTTATCTAAATGCAACAGTATGCTCAATCTGAGCTTAAATTATGTATCTTTATAAAACAAAATGTAACAATAATCCATAGCTAAAAAGCAATTAAACATCACCTCTGTTAAGAAAATCAATGGACAGGGGAATAAAACTTTGTTTAAATCTGACACTTCTGCATTTAACTGACCGATATCTTCGTCCTGACTGAAGAAGGTCATACTGACTTGCAAGAACGTGGGTCTGGTCACACGCAATCTTCTTCGCTTTACAGACAACACGGCATTTGTACAGCTCACTCAGACTTTTTTGTCTCCCACCAACAATTTTTCCTCCCACGTTCACCACTTTCTCAAGCACATTCCTACTCTTCACAGTCAGCCCACCATACCAACACATAAATGAGAAAGTTAAAACAGATTCCAAGAAGCATGAATAAAATGTCCGAAGAATGTCAGTATTCACATGAAATGATCGCAGCTTGCGAAGACAATATAATCTGGTTTGACATTTTTGTGGACATAATCAACATGGGATTTAAAATTCAGCTTATTATCTATAAAAGTTCCTAAATATTTGTATGATTCAACACGTTCTACTTCAGCACCTTTGATAAAAAGCGGTGGTACAACTTTTGGATTCTTTCTAAAATCAATCAACATTTCTTTCGTTTTTGTTACATTCAGATCAAGATAGTTGTGATCGCACCAGTCAACAAATCTTTGAACCTCCTTGAAGTAAACAGAGTCAGAGTTGGAAAGATCCTCAAGTGCTGAGTCATCTGAGTATTTAATGTACAAAGTTGAATCACTTCCTGAACAATCATTTGTGTACAGAGTAAAAAGCACTGGAGATAAAACAGACTGTTGGATTCTCTCTTGAGGGCACATAAGACCGTATGGCGAAAGCTTGGCTGTGTCTGGAGTGGCACTGTCTTCATCTGTCCGTGGGCAGGGGTGGTTGGGTCTGTGGGGTGTGTTCGGCAGCTGGGGGGTGGTGTTTTTCGCCGGTGGGCTCTGCAGTCATGAAATACGGGCTGGTACACCCATGGGGGATGCTACTTTGGGGCTGTTATGAGCTGCATCCTGTAGTCTAATTTACCTCTGTTCAGGAGCAGTTATGTCCCTTGATATCTTAATGGAGTGTCCTGCGCGTGCCTGTACCCATCGTCAACACAGCGCAGGCCTCCAGGGGTGGTACAGGACTGCTCTAAGGGCAGGTGTGAAGACAGTGCTTCTCTGGGTCCTCCCCAGCACCTTCGGGTGTTTCTTTTTCTTCTTTGCCTTAACTAGGCTGACCCTGGAGAAAGGTCCAGTGGCGGTGAGGAAAGACCCACTGACCACAGGGAAAGTCTGTTGACAGTGGGAAAGACTACAACTTTGGATTCTCTCTTGAGGGCACATAAGACCGTATGGCGAAAGCTTGGCTGTGTCTGGAGTGGCACTGTCTTCATCTGTCCGTGGGCAGGGGTGGTTGGGTCTGTGGGGTGTGTTCGGCAGCTGGGGGGTGGTGTTTTTCGCCGGTGGGCTCTGCAGTCATGAAATACGGGCTGGTACACCCATGGGGGATGCTACTTTGGGGCTGTTATGAGCTGCATCCTGTAGTCTAATTTACCTCTGTTCAGGAGCAGTTATGTCCCTTGATATCTTAATGGAGTGTCCTGCGCGTGCCTGTACCCATCGTCAACACAGCGCAGGCCTCCAGGGGTGGTACAGGACTGCTCTAAGGGCAGGTGAAGACAGTGCTTCTCTGGGTCCTCCCCAGCACCTTCGGGTGTTTCTTTTTCTTCTTTGCCTTAACTAGGCTGACCCTGGAGAAAGGTCCAGTGGCGGTGAGGAAAGACCCACTGACCACAGGGAAAGTCCTGTTGACAGTGGGAAAGACTACAACTTTGGATTCTCTCTTGAGGGACATAAGACCGTATGGCGAAAGCTTGGCTGTGTCTGGAGTGGCACTGTCTTCATCTGTCCGTGGGCAGGGGTGGTTGGGTCTGTGGGGTGTGTTCGGCAGCTGGGGGGTGGTGTTTTCGCCGGTGGGCTCTGCAGTCATGAAATACGGGCTGGTACACCCATGGGGGATGCTACTTTGGGGCTGTTATGAGCTGCATCCTGTAGTCTAATTTACCTCTGTTCAGGAGCAGTTATGTCCCTTGATATCTTAATGGAGTGTCCTGCGCGTGCCTGTACCCATCGTCAACACAGCGCAGGCCTCCAGGGGTGGTACAGGACTGCTCTAAGGGCAGGTGAAGACAGGGCTTCTCTGGGTCCTCCCAGCACCTTCGGGTGTTTCTTTTTCTTCAGTACCCTGAGGTGCGCCAGTTGAAATGACTCTGGAAGACGAAACAACACTCTGATATCGAACAGACTGTGTCCTCTTTGTTAGAAAATCTATTATCCAAAGAATGAGCTTGTTACAGACATTCATGTTAATGAGTTTCTTTGCCATCAGATGTGGTTGTATGGTGTTGAATGCTGATGAGAAATCAATGTAAAGAATGCGTACAAAGGAGGCAGGTTTTTCGAGGTGTGAAAACGCATGATGGAGAAGTGTGAGTGTGGCATCATCTGTTGATCTGTTCTGTTTGTATGCGAACTGAAAACGGGTCTTGGTACTGCGTGGTATCTTTTAAAACAGAACAGAGGACAATTCGCTCAAGACATTTCATTGCAACAGATGTGAGGGCAACTGGTCGGTAATCATTTAAACAGCTTGGGTTGCGTTTCTTGGGAACAGGACATACAGTGGCATTTTTCCATAAAACAGGAATGATACATTCTCTTAGTGACCAGGTAAACAAACGACTGTAAGCATAGGAGAGCTGAGAAGCACACACCTTCAACAATTTTCCACAGATATTATCTGGGCCCATTGCCTTTCTCACATTTAAACGTTTGAAAAAAGACTGAACATCATTTTCCTCAATCACAACAGAATCACTTTCATCAACGTCTTTTTTAACCTTGCTTTGGAGTTCTTCCTTCACTTCCTTTAATTCTCTACTGAAATCTTTATCATCAAATCTACAGTAAAAATCGTTTAACTTTTCTGCAAATTGCTTCTGTTCTTTAGCTGTTTTTTTGTTACTAATATCTTGATTTGAGTATTTTTCTGAACCTGATAAAACCTTTATTCCTTTCCATGCATCTCGCATATTTCCAGTCTGGAACATGTTTTCTACTTTTCTCTTGTAAGCTCTCTTTGATTCTTCAATCTCTGTTTGCAGTTTCTTTTGTACAACCTTACGATCGCTTTTATTGCCTGATTGAAAAGCTATTTTTTTTCTCATTTAGAGTTACTTTCAGAGATTTTGTAACCCAAGGTTTGTTGTTGGGAAATATTTTGATAGTTTTAGTAGGTACAATCATGTGTTCACAGAAAGAAATGTAGTTGGAAATAACATCAGTGGCTTCGTTAATGTCAGAACTAGAATTTAAAAACAAATTCCAATCTGTACATTCAAAACAAGCCTGTAATTCATCAATACTTTCTTGTGTCCAACACTGCACTTGCTTTTTAGTGACAGGTTGTGTTTTCACTTTTGGTCTGTAAGCTGGCAAGAGATGAATGGCATTGTGATCGGGACTGACCAACAGGGGGGAGCTGAACAGACCTGTATGCAGATGGTATATTACAGTAACATAAATCAAGTACTTTATCCTTTCTTGTAAAACATGACACATATTGTTTAAAAGAAGGCAGGTTTGAGTTGAGGTCACAGTCATTAAAATCTCCGAGGATAAAGCACGGTGCGTCAGGTGAAATAGCCTGCAGAGCGTGAACACAGTCCGTGATTTCTGCGGCTGCACGTGCAGTATTTGCGGAGGGTGGCACGTAAACAACAGTCATGAAGAGCTGTCCAAACTCGCGTGGCAGGTATTTCGGTCGCAGTGACACTGCTAAAAGTTCAATATCACGCGTACACACTTGACGACGCACTTTAACGTTGTCACGGTTACACCACTTCTCGCTCACATACATACACACCCCTCCCCCCCTTGATTTCTCTGTCACGCACTTGTCTCTGTCCATTCTCAGTGGCACACCAAATCCATCCAAAGCTAAATGTCATCTGTTATTTCTTCACTCAGCCAGGTTTCTGAAAAACACAGCACATTCGCATTTCTGAATTCGTTTAAATAACGTACGTTTGCTTGCAGTTCATCAAAATTATTGTTCTGTGAAACTGGTCTGATCGATCGGACATTGGCTAGAATGATTGACGGGAGGGGGGTGTAAATACCGTTCTTCTTCAGTCTGTTTCTCACTCCCCCTCTCTGTCCTCTCTTCCTCTTGATCGATTTGCTGTCTTTCCGGTTGTCTTCACTTGATCGTTTCTTGAAACTTGCTGATAAAATGTCTGGTGGAAATAAATGAAATGGGTGAGCGCTGCTGTCTGCAAAGTGTCTGAAATTTTAAAAGTGTGTCACGGGTATAACACATGCCTGCATTGTTTACATGTCCGCCATGTTGGAAATGCGAAACTGCACTATCACACAAATTCAACAGAAAAGATATCACAGTCATTAAAGCACACAAACTTGCTGGGTTTACACTTTTCATCTTGAACACTTTATAAATCATCGTGCACAGTTCCAAATCCAAACACAATGCACAACAGCCCAAAAAGATCACAAATTCGCAGACAATCGACCACAGCGTCGCTACTCGTGTGTGTGGGGGAGGGGGGAGGAGGGGGGACGGCAGAGGGCAGGGGAGGGGGGACGGCAGAGGGCAGGGGGGGGGGGGAGGGGGAAGGAGGGGGAGGTTGTGACAACATCACGGGTAATTGGTCCGATCAACGCTAGCCTTGCTTCGGCTCATTGATAATCTCCCACAGATCGTATACGCTCTGCTTAATTGAAGGCGAACAAATTAGCACGTCTCTCTCTCTCTCTCTCTCTCTCTCTCTCTCCTCTCTGCAAATCCAGTTGACATGTTTTTGTTTAATCAATAAGCTGATTCCTCTACTCCTCCCTGCTCACTACAGCACAGTACGAAGGACATAGAGACTCGTGCCTCGTTAAGATGTCGGTTCAATAACAACACACACACACACACACAACACACAACACACCACACACACACACACACCACACGCACACACACACACACGCGCGTGGGCGCGCACGCACGCACGCACGCACACACACACACACACACACACACACACACACACATACACGCACACCGGTTAAATGTACCACTTGGGATCTTTTCTACAGAAAGGCACACAGCATAAAAAACCCCTTACTCCATCCTATCCCCCCCCCCCCCCCCCCCCCCCACAACCACCCCACCCCTCCAATGGTAGTTTTGGCATGTGACAACAAAAAGTCCCACTTCTAAACCAAAAATGACACATCTGTACAAATACCGAAAATACGAAAGAGCATCCCCTTTATACAAACAAACCCAAAAGTTTACACAATTTACACCAAAACATAATCATATAAAGAAGCATATTATATCTCAGTAACTCCCCTTTATCTTACACTCTCGTCGTTGCAGGATGCCCCCCACCCTCCCACCCTCGCCCACACCCACACTCTCACCATCGGGCCAGTTCCTCCAGGATGGAGTTGCGTTTCTTGACGGCATCGATGGGTCAACAGTTATAATAACATCATTGAGAACACGTTAACGCATTTCTTTCTCTTTCTGGCCTCCTTTGTCTCTTTCTGTTCTCTTTCTGGCCTCCTTTGTCTCTGGAACAAAACGGAGCCGGGCATGGAATGAGCTCATCACCCAGAGGAACCACGTGCTGAAGCTCTGAAGTCTGGAATAGCAGATCTTGCTGCCGCTGCTGCAGCCGCTGGTGGGATTCCTCTGCTGCCTCTCAGAGTGAAGTCTTAACAATCGATTTCGTCCTGACTGAAGACACCAAAACAATGCAAAGCAATACGCCAAAACATTTTCTGACAGCTGGAGAGCATTTAGGAGTCATGGCCTGGATGTGACCCTTCCCGTGACAGTGTAAGGAGTTCAGGGCTGAGACAATTGTATGACGAAAGCTTCTTCTGTGAAAAACGTTTTATCTCGAGCTCTCCGCGGTGTTGGTTCCCTACCAACGCATCCTCAATGCAGAAACCAGAGTTACCTTTTCTTGGGGAACGTCTACTTTTTTTTCTCCCGCTCTTTCTAAAAAAAAAAAAAAAAAAGATAAGAAGCGTAACTGTCGTTTAACTCTGCATTCCGCTGATGTAGCAGACTCCTGCATGTTTTTTCTTTCTATAATGATCTGTCATTGGGGTATTTATGTGTTTTATCGATTCGGTTATTTGCTTTTCATTTCAAACGCGGGATTACCTTCTTTTGACAGCACGCTGTCATCACAACGCAGAGATTTCCATTTATGTAAATAAAACAACGTTATGTTTGTTCATTTTTGTTTATTTATTTATTTATTTATTCATTTATCTATTTATGCATTAATTCATTCATTAGGTAACTATTTACTTGTCTGTTTGACTGTATATTCGTTCTTTATTTTATTTGCATGAGTATATTCGTTTCACACATTTACCCTTTTTATAGTGTTTTTTTTTTTTTAAATTCCGCTATTCTATGTATGGACGGCTGTCTTATTTATTCAAGGCCACAAGGTCAAAGAAAAAAGTCCAGATCGACACACAAGACCAGCCTCTCCTTTCCCCCCCCCCCATCCCCACCCCCATCTCCACCACCTCCTTCCTCTCTCACCTCATCCCCTTCTAACATCATCACCAGACCACCACCACCACCACCACCACCACCCTCTTCCTTCCGCCCATCTTGTTTTATTCTTGTGACTGGGGGAAAAAGTATGAAAGGGGGGTGTGGAGGGGGGAAGGGGGAAGGGATGGGGAGAGGTTCAAGGGGGGGGAGTTCAAAAGGACATGGCGACTGCTAAAGAGACAGATTGGGTCGAACGTATACGCTTCTTGGGTGAAGGGCATTTCAGGCAAAATTGCATCAATCTGGCTCGGACTCTCTGTGACCGGTCCGTGTGACCGGTTAAATGGGTGGGGGGAAGGGGGGGTGGGGGGGAGGAAAGGTAGGGGGGGGGGGGGGGGGGGAGGGAAAGAAGGGCGGGGTGGGAAGTTGGTGGGGCTGGTAAGGCGGGAGGAGAGGGGGGGGGGTTAGGGTTGGGTTTGGCGCGGGGGATTGGGGGGGTATAGGGGGCTTACTGGCGTGAGGGTGACTTGGCTGTTTATTTAAATGTGTGTTTTTGTGTCAGTCGAGTGCCACGTGCATGTTTGTGGCGTTTTTCTGCCTTCTAGTCAATCCCTTGCCGTGGCGTAACACCTCTACCCCCATTTCCGCTCTCCTCAGCCTAACACCGATACACATCACCGTGCCCCTTCCCTCCCACCCACCTCTTTCTCTCCCGATATCCGCCCTTAATCACGAAGCATACCCTGGCATTCACACTGCTGCCTCCCCCCTTCTTCCCCTGTCGTCCTATCCATTACACATTCCGCCCTGAACTTCCACCTTCCCGATGTGTTTATTCAGGAGCCCATCAAGCACTGGCTGTCTGTGATAGAGCTCGGCACCTCCTCACAGCCCCATCTAACTGATCATCAGTCAAGAGATTCTGAGGGTGAGGATGGTCATGTGTCTGTGTCTGTAATGTCACCGGGTTTATATGTCACACCATGTCTGTATGTCACAGTGTCCATACAACACTAACAATAACCCTAACCAATGTCTACACCTAATCCTGATCAAACCCTGACCCTAACTAAAACTCTATCTACGTGCATATTTGCGTCTCTTTTTTTTGTGTTATCAGCGTGTGTGCTCGTGCAAGAATGCGCGCGCGTGAGAGAGGGTTTTTTTTATGGGAAGGGTGAGACGAGACACAATTTTAGACTCCCAAGTGGTCCAGTGGTTTGGATTTCGGAGACAATGAGGAGGCTCGGGTAGGAGTGATTCAGTTCAGTCCATATTGTTGACATCCCAAACAGCAGAGGCTGCTCACCTAGAATGGCAAGCGCAAATAAATAAATAAATTGATAAATAAATGAATAAAACACACTAACAGATAGTTAAATAAATTAAACATAGCAATAACTGCTCACATTTAAATGAAGAATAGACAAATAAAGAAGTACACAAATAAATAAAAATAAATAAATGAATTATGATGTAAATAAATAAGTAAATATACAGCAACAGCTTCTTACCAGTGAATGAAATGATTGAATTTCATATGCTGTTCTGCCACGAACTTTTTTTTTCCAAACCTGCGCTGCCGGAATTCGAACTACCAACGAGCATCTCAAAGCGTGCCGTTGTAGATGGATGTCTTAACCATCGCCAACGGGCACCCATTCTAAAGTTAAGAAACTTAAGTCTTATGAAGTCTGCGAATTGAAGTCGGCCATTGGTTAAGCTCTAGGTTAGACGAACTCACAAAACTACCAAGTTTTGACAGGGTTTCTTGCCTATAGCTTTTTTTCTTTTTTTTCTAAACTCACCCCCACACCCCCCCCCCCACCCCTCATGAGACATGAGGTACTGAAGAGGAAAGTGTTTCACCTAAAGCTTTATGCTGTTATAGGGATATCAGGTGTTAAGGAAGCCATTAGTCCCTCCACGTAACACTGTGTAGTGAGAGGCAAGGTGTGTGTGTGTGGTGGGGGGGGGGGGGGGGGGGGAGGGAATTAAATCTTGTGGTGATCATGTAATCATGATTTCCCGGGATCGGAGGAGAATTGAATCAGCCAATCTACTCATGAACGCTCCAAAGAAGTGGGACATCGACTACACAACGGCTGTGGGTTGGTAGTGTCAGTGTTAGGGCAGAAAACAGCGATATTGAGGTTCAAGCAACTGGAGGAAAAGAAAACTACACAACAGCAACAACAAGAACACCACCACCACCACCAACACCACCACCAACAACAACAACAAGAAAAACAACCAATCATCTTAAGTTTCTGAAAGGCGATCTGACCTTTGACACCAGTTGATGTTTGTGCAACCAACCCCATACCCCCAACCCACGCATCCCTCCTGTCGCTCCCAACAGTCCCTCCCCGTCCTGCTCAAATTAACCGTAATACGATACTGTTGGATCTGGGTTCATGTTTGTCGTAAGTAATGCACAGGACAGTGAGGGATGTCGGCAGACTGTGATGGGCGATCAGGGTGGAGCGATTTGACGGTGGCATGCGTCGCTCAATATGGGAGTAACTAAGGTTTAAGTACAAGGTCCAATGCTTTGTTGTTTGATTCATTTGTATAATTTTTCAGATAGCTGACAAGAAGAAACAACAATGTGCTTGTGAAGACGTACAAACAACGCAAATGAAAAAGCAAACAAACGACTTTCGCTCTCTCTCTCTCTCTCTCTCCCTCTCTTTCCTCTCACTCTCTC
>CM031601.1:39880359-39882859 GCA_018398815.1 Conus ventricosus
GGGACAGGAGGAACAGGGCTTCTGCGGAAGAAGAAGGGAGATGTGTGCTGAAAGAGGAGAAAGGGGGGGGGGGGGGGGGGAGGAGGAGGACGGAAGGGGAAGTGGGAATAATTAGGTTTGTAAAACTTGTAAACCGCTGGTCGAGTAAGTGTATGTGTATGTGTGTGTGCGTGTGTGTGTGCGTGCGTGCGTGCGTGCGTGCGTGCGTGTGTGTGTTGTGGTGTGTGGTGTGTGCGTGTGTGTGTGTGTGTGTGTGGTGTGTGTGTGTGTGTGTGTGTGTTTCACCGAACACTCTTACGTTCTGGCACTAACCCTGCACTAGTGGGTACCAGAATCAAACTTTACCTTTAAAGGACGTGGACTTGTTTCTTTCTTCATTTATTTATTTTAATATATTTCTGAGTATTTATTTGATCACTTTATCTATTTTACTGACTGAAGCATTTTCTTTAACTGATCTGATTCGTATAATTAGTTCTTATGTATTTATCCGTTTATTGATGATTCATCGAAAGAATGTTCACCTAATTGTCTTATGATGTATTAATCAAACCACTGATATTGATCATTGTAGTCTGATTTATACTTATTTTATTCACTTGTTTCTTTCTTCATATTTACCTCTTTTTTTTTTAAATACTACAAAATATTTCCTCGCTGTTCAGTCGTAGTTACTTAAAACGAATGAATTCTAAAAAGTACTCATAATGATTCAACCGAACAACGTGCACAAGTGAATCGTAAGAGAAAACACGACGCGTAATGACCTGTTGGGTCTTCTTCAGTAAGATAAACGACACTCAGGACAACGAAAATGAACGACTAATCACTTATCTTCAAAAACATTCAGCGCAAGAGGACGTTGAATCCACGTTGTTCGGCGGAGGCATCCAAGTACTTTTCAAATTTGTTTAAGAATTTCCGCCTCCAGTCCTTCGCTTTGCAACCAACTTAAATGAGTTTCAAATTTCTCTTCTCTCCCCTCCCCTCTCATCTCATCTCTCCTCTTTTTTCTCTCTCTCTCTTTCTCCTCTCTCTCTTCTCTCTCTCTCTCTCTTCTTTCTAAACCTCATACACACACACACACACAACACACACAACAACACACACACACACACACACAACACAACAACAGAGAGAGAGAGAGAGAGGGGAGAGAGAGGGGAAAAGGAGAAGAGAGAGGAGGGGGAGAGAGAAAAAGAGACAAAGAGAGAGAGAGGAGATTGGGAGTCCGCATGGATTTGTTTTTATTTTTTGTTTAAACTGCATGAAGGCAAATATGGCATTAATCCAAGATTTTAATGTTGAATAACACAAATTGTAACTGTGTTCCTTCTCGTTTTGTCGTTTGATTTTAATTGTGTGCTAACAAAAAACAAAGAAGACAAGAACAGACGCAACATTTCAATTCCAACGGGATCTTCTAGGTTTTTTTCTCAAAATCTGCATGTTCCAAACAATTTACACACATCTAAGCACCCACACAACACACACACAACCCACCACACACACACACACACACAAACACACACACACACACTCACACACACACACAACCCCACACCACACACACACACACACACACACACACACACACATCACACACACACACACACAACACACACACACACACACACACACACACAAACACACACACACAAAACACACCAAAACACACTCACACCACACACACACACACACACACACACACACACACACACACACACACACAACCACACACAACACACACACAAATACACACACTCTGCACAAGCACACAGGCAGACAGACAGCAAAAAAAGACAGACAGACTACTCTACCACACACACGCGCGCACACACACACACAACACACAACCACACACACACACTCCACACACACACAACACACACCCCACACACACACACCACACACACACACACACACACACACACACACACACACACACGCACCACACACACACACACCACAATGTAAAAACTCCAGTGGACAAACATGTTACAGGCCCAAATTGCTCTAACCTCACATACATGTAAACTTCTGGAAGGATTATTTTAAGAAGATTTGGTTTTATTATTGTGAAGTAAATAAAATCATTCCCATTAACCAAGCAGGCTTCCGAAAGGCAGGTCTGCAATCGATAATTTGGTGAAACTTTCAACAAACATAAAACAACAGTTTGCAGAAGAAAAAACGTTATTGCAACTTTCTTTGACATCAAGAAAGCCTATGACCAAGTCTGGCATGCCAAGCTTCTTTATAAACTTAAACAGACTGGTTTATCGGGTCATCTATACCATTTCATTAAATGCTTTTTGAGTAAAAGAAGTATACAAGTTAGAGTAGGGAATTCATATTCAAATTTTAGATCTCTTCACATGGGCTTGCCACAATGTTCCGTAATTGCACCTCTGTTATTTAATATCTTGATGAACGATTTGCCATCACATTTGTCAAAACATGTAGTATTAGTACAATATGCAGATGACATCTCTATATG
>CM031601.1:39887859-39902859 GCA_018398815.1 Conus ventricosus
ACAGCTTCAATGTTGCTGGAAGCCATGAGTTGAGAGAGAGAGAGAGAGAGAGAGAGAGAGAGAGAGAGAGAGAGAGAGAGAGAGAGAGAGAGAGAGAGAGACAGAGGAGAGAGGAGAGAGAGACAGACAGACAGACAGACAGACAGACAGCGAGAACATGTGTGTGCCGTCTAGAAAGAGAGAGAGTGAGACAGACAGACAGATGGGCAGGCAGACAGTCAACGAGGATGTGTGTATGTTGAGAGACAGACAGAGACAAAAACAGAGACAGAGACAGACAGACAAATATGTGTTAACTTCTTGAGAGAGAGAGAGAGAGAGAGAAGAGAGAGAGAGAGAGAGAGAGAGAGAGAGAGAGAGAGAGATTGCAGGGCACAAAAACCCCAAAATCATCCTGTTTAAAACGCATTTCTGTATGCACGTGACGCATGGGTAACCTGTGAAATACTGCGTTATAAATCCATGACCCACCAGTGAGAAAGAAAACGGAATTCAGGATCGAAAACAGAAACTTAATAGATGGAAGAAAGCTCTTCAACAAATTGGTGACCACATTCTCATTTTGAGTATAGAGCTTCAAAACTTCTCTGTCAAGGATGTTAGAATCAGCTACTCCTTCAGCTTCGAATCGTGTTCAATTTCCTTCTGTTACATTTATTGATCAAAGCCTTCTTTCTCTCATACAAGAATTTTGAACGGAGATCTCAAACTGGAGCATGAGTGAATAAGTAAATGAATCGACAGAGAACAGAACAGCAGTCTCCAAAACGTCTAGAAGGTGAAAGAAATCCTTTTTGGGAGGCAACACCACAGTCTACGTTCCAGCACAGGAAGCATGGAAAAGATGCTGAACGAAGAAGAAGAGACACTGAATAAGAAAGAAAAGATCCTGAACGGCTTGATACAGTCCAAGCCTGTGTACAGTAAAGACCCACAAATTCGTAACATTAACCATGAGAAGTGTGTTGAAGTTTCGAGCAAGTGGCATGATCCTCATGCAGAAGATGCACATCAGCCAGTGTTGCATCAGGGCTTTCAACAGTTTGAGGATGGAGAAAGATGTTGAAGCAGCACACGCCCACCAATCTGAAACAACCGATAGTCACAAAACGTGGCTGGAGAATCGTTCACCAACTTCGTCGGCTTCACAGTTGTGATCAGTTTGTACTTCTGATCCAGAACTTACAACACAGGCAAAGTCTTCAAGCAGCCCTAGATGCCGTCCACATGTTTTACTTTGACCTGTTGGACCATACGGCAATGTGTTTAGAATATCACCTGATTCACGTAATGCTAGGATATGACAAAACCCCTCACATATTCCAGGACTGATGGGTATGATCTATGCTCTGTATCTTCCTCACATCTCCGACTATGCCGACTGGATTTCCCTCATAGTGCAGAATCGGAACGAGCAGAGGCAGGAGACCGCTGAAAGCTGCAACGTAACAGAAACTTATACTACATTTACATTCATGGTGAGCAAAATTTCTGCTTGGCCACTAAGGAGTTGTTCTGTCGGTTGAACAAATAACGGACAAGGAAAACAACTTGTGCTATTTTCCCGATTCTCCGACTTCATGACCATGTCATGGTGGCCCCAGAGGCACCCGCAGTGATGTCTAATCCAGCACAGAACACAAGGAAGAAGTCCTACGTAAGAAAGCAGAGAACCTCAGCAAGCAAGAAGAGAATCTAATCGACCAGTTTACGGTCCGAACCGTTGTGCGATCCAGGAAATGGATCTGCCATGTCCATCATAAACTCTACACCTTCGAGCGAGCACCTGATCCACATTCAAAGAATCAACATCAGGAACATTTGCAGCAACAATTGCATACGAAAAGACACTGGTCCTGGTACTGCATCGACACTCGCCCACCAAAATAAAACGATTGCGAATCACAATCTACGGGACATTTATGACTGACTTCGCTGCCTTTACAGCAGCGATCGGTTCCTGTCTTCATTTCCGGGTCCTCGGTACAGGCGCAGTCTTCACGAAGTCCTGTCCACACTAGCGTCCTCTAGAACCTGAAGCATCGTCGAAGCCAGGATATAGAGCTTCACCCGACTCCTGTTGTTGAGGAAGGACAGGACCCTTCATGCCTTCCAAGGTTAGTGGGTTATCTCCCTTCTGTGTCCTTTCCCTGTCACCAAAGATCCACAAGACTGTTTTGTCACGTAGTAAAGGGACGGAACGTGCAGAGGATGCACACCGCTGAAAACTACGAAATGAAAGAACATAATTAAACACTGGCACAGGACCTACTGCAAAAAGTGCTACGTCAAAGACCCATGCCACTGGGGGAGAACACTTCTGGGGTTGCACAATTCACAAAAGAACAAAACCGATTATTCGTGACGCAGTCCCATAAGGATCAAACAAATGTGAGTGAAGAAAGCAAGTATTATGGCAAACCATCTCTCTCTCTCCTCTCTCTCTCTCTCCTCTCTCTCTCTCTCTCTCTCTCTCTCTCTCTCTCTCTCTCTCTCTCTCTCTCTCTCTATCTGTGGTTGTGGGTGTGTAAATGTACATTATGGGTAGTCTGGAATGTTTTATCTTTTTAATGACTTCTTAGAAGATACATTTCCCCCTTTAATCCCCTAGCCGACTTTTAATCAAATGTAGTAAACTAGTTTTGAAATGGTAGATATCGTTGATTATATTATGTAATTGGATGTAGATCCAATTTTATGTCATAAGCTACGATAATAGAGAAGGTGTCGTGCTGAATGCAGGGTCAGAAAGGGAGTGCTGCTGTTCTCTACAGTTTGATACGTCTGTTCTGGTTCCCGCTTGGTATCCATGCCCTTCTCTGTGGATCGCCCACAATGATCAAGTATTAATTGGAGACATTGTAGCTGTCGTCAAAATATGAACCACTGCCAACAGTTCCATTATGTACCCCTCTCGTTCTAATTTCTATTGAAATAATAACGAAAATCGCTTGGTTTGCCAGCATATCTCAAGGAATATACTATTGAACACAGCTAAACGGCGCTCAGATAGAAAATTTTACAATGGAAACAAGAGCAGAGAAGGAAGGACAAAACAGAAAGGGGGTCGTTTCAAAATACTGACAACATAAAACTTGCATGGGCAAGAAAGGGGGTCTTTTCAAAATACTAACAACATGAAAACTTGCATGGACAATGTGGACTGGTTTGAGTCTTCGACAGGGAAAAAAAAGAGAGATAAAACGCCTTGAAATCGTGCTGTGGGGACACGGGCCTAAAGTCTTATCCAAATATCTGTAATTGTCATTGATATCAGCGAAGTCGAGGTAGGATTTCCTCGGAGCTGATGCTAGAATTACGGTGTAAGAGGGAGGCAGAAACGAGGGTAAAAGGAAGGAAGGAAGGAAGGAAGGAAGGAAGGAAGGAAACAAATTAGTGGTAGAAGTTTTTGTATTTGATGCTACAGATTTGTTCTACTGATTTTCGATGCTGCACTGACTCGTAAAAGACTTGCCTACTTGTTTGGTTTATTCTGGTTGTGATAAAACCAAACAATTGTTGAGACTGACTATTGAGGATTCCATGTGAATCTTTGATGACTTGCACTTTTCATCACAAACAACAATTTGCCGAGAGTAACATTCTCATGGATGACATTCCCATTTTTGGTGCATTTGTGTGTGTGTGTGTGTGTGTGTGTGTGTGCGTGCGTGCGTGCGTGCGTGCGTGCGTGCGTGCGTGTGTGTGTGTGTGTGAGCTTTTTTGTGGTGGTGGTGGTGTGTGTGTGTGTGGTGTGTGTGTGTGTGTGTGTGTTGTGTGAGAGAGAGAGAGAGAGAGAGAGAGAGAGAGAGAGAAGAGAAGTGAGAGTGAGAGAGAGAGAGAGAGAGAAGAGAGAGTTTTAATTTTCAGTTTAGTTGCGATGTAATTTGTTTTATTATTAAATTTCTTATTTATTTTTTTACTTATGAATGTTACATATTTCCCTGTTAAGATTCATTTATGATTTTTACATGTCATTCAGATGTTATTTGTGTTATTTTTGTTTCTCATGAATTCATTAAAGTTTTTTTTAAATGTCAGTAAATGGTTTCAATCAGTCAGTCAGTGTGTGTGTTGTGTGTGTGTGTGTGTGTGTGTGTTGTGTGTGGTGTGTGTGTGTGTGTGTGTGTGTGTGTGTGTGTGTGCATTCGATTGTGTGTGTGGGGGGGGGGGGGAGGGGGGTGCGCGCGCGCATATGCGTGCGTGCATTCGTGTGTGTGTGTGTGTGTGTGTGTGTGTGCGCGCGCGAGCGCATGCACCCATGTGTGTTTATGTATGTGTCCGTGTGTGTGCGAGTGCGCGCGCACTTGCGTGATTTTAGGGTTAATTACAGGAAAGGGAAAGGGTCATTTACAAGGGAGGGGTCAAGAAGGAAGTGTTGCCGTTGCCTTTTCCTCAGATGAGTTTATTCCTCGTTCCATCATGCTATGTATTCATGCCATCTTCAGCAGGCGCGTGTTGTGATCTAATTCTCCAGCCAGTGGCTGTCCTGCTAGACATTCCAGTAGTTATCATGTCATTCAGTCGCAAGATTTCCTTTGGCAACCGCTAACAAAATTCTCTTGCTTGGAATTTATGAAATATTATGAATATTCAATACCAATACCGCTGAATGGGAAAACCCCAAAACAAATATCAGTTCAAATATGGAAGCAGAAGAAAAGGAGCGGAGAAAGGAGATAAAAGGGGGTTGTTTTCAGAACACGAGTAAAAAATCAGAATGAGGAAAGTAAATTAAATCTTCAATGGTAGTTAAAAAGTAAACAAGCACACTTTCACAGAGAGAGAGAGAGAGAGAGAGAGAGAGAGAGACAGACAGACAGACAGACAGACAGACAGACAGACAGACAGACAGACAGACAGACAGACAGACAGACAGACAGACAGACAGACAGACAGACAGACAGACAGAGATTTTAGAGTGAGGTAGAGACGGGCGAAGGAGTAGGGATGGAGGAGAGGGAATGTAGTGGGTTGTTGACAACAGCGTGACTGTATATAAGGACAAAATACAAGTTAACGCACAAAACAAGGCGTAATGTCTTGCAGATCTAATATACAAGTCGAAAGAGGCAAGTGAATTTTCAACAAAATTATTGTTCAGACTTTGTTAACGACAAACAAAAATGAATATGCAAAACATGACCCTGCTATTGGTGAATCTCATGCTGATGGCTTTTATGAAAATATTTTGTTCTGTGCATTTCTTATGTCGACTGTTTGTAAAGTCTGTAGAAACATTTGTCAAAGCTTCACTTATCTGTTTCATATTGTAGATCAAATCTGTTTTACCTACCAGCCGCCGTGGTGATGTGGTTAGCGTCGCGGACTCCCAACTGGGAGGTCGTGGGTTCGATCCCATCAGAACCCTTAAAGGAGATAACTGTTGCTGCCTCAGTGAATTCAATAGATTGACACTAAAGGGCTCACAATATATTGACACTAAAGGGCTCACAATATATTGACACTAAAGGGCTCTCAATTATTCCGCTGTGGACCAAATGAGATCGCCTTGATTTCTTGTAGTCTACCCTCCCACCCCCACCCGCACCCCAGCCCTACCCCGCCGACACTCCACTCCCAACCCTCCAAAAAATGAGAGAGAGAGAGAGAGAGAGAGAGAGAGAGAGAGAGAGAGAGACAGAGTGAGACAGAGAGAGTGTCCAGGACGGGGAAATCGTGATGGTATTGCTTAAGTGCACTAAGTTGATGTATTATTAGTCAGGCTTAACACACCAAGGTTATCTTTGCACTCATACACGCATATGCACACTCATGCGTCCACCAAACATTCACCTCTCTCTGGGAATGGGATGTCACGCATTCGTTTCTCTTCAAACACGACTGAGCACAAGAATTACAATTTCTATGCTACTTATAATCAAACATGAAAAATCCAATTACACAAAATGAACAAATCAGCACATGAAAGATCAATACTTCCTAATCCCGGGTTATAATAAAATGACTTCTTACCTGGCCAGGTTTTCACACACACAACCACGCTTTCACACCACACCACAGTTCTTGAACAAGTTTCTTCAAGTCTTCTTCTGCACTGCTTGATGGTGACGCCCTTGGTTGACTGGCTCCAGGTTTCAGGACTGGGTCTTCGTGGTCGTCTCTGGGATCTCGACGTCGAACTCTTCTTCTTCGTCTTCTTCACCCACCTCTGGGTTCAAATTCAGTTTGTCTGTCTTCACCCACTCTGGGCTTCAAACTTAGTTTCCTTCTCTTCCAGCTTGTCTTTAACTCTAAGACCTTGCTATCTCTTCTATCTCCCAGACCACGTTTCTCTCGACCCTTTCTCTGTCCTGCTCACTCCTCTCCTCTCCTCTCTCTCTCTCCTCTGCCTTCTCTCTCTCTCTCTCTCCTGGTGTTGTTTTTTCGACACGTTGTTCTCCCTCAGTTTATATAGGGAGGGAAACAAAGGATTCCCCTTCGGGCCATGCCTTTGTCCACGCTGCTTCTCAAACCCCTAGTTCACAAGTACCCTGAATTCTCCACTCGCGACATTCCACACACATCAGCATTTACACACACAGATGGACATCGAAAATTCCCGCCGACTTCGGTGGTCAGTTAACACAGTAATCATCTTAAGGAGGGTTACTACAACCTCCACACGCATTCAGCCAGCCTGACAATAGAACCAACACAGTGACCCACGGCAATACCATCTGAACAAATCCAAGGCCCCTGCTCTTCACTGACTGTTTACACAAGAACCTCAGCTGACCGAGCATTTAGCACTCACTTGGGGCCCCGAGGTCGTAGTGGTTACAACCCTTCCCTTTCGCCACTGGGCAGGTCGAACTCTCTCCTAGGTGTTGTTTGTCATCTGACCACTTCGGTCCCCTTGTTAATTGGTCAATTACCTATTTGTATACCACGTACGATGTCCCATTGTCTCCAAGCGTCTAATGCCTTTTGAGAGAGGTTTCACGCTCCTTGACAAATTCCCCCCACTCGAAGACAATGCCCTGCATTGGCTAAAACTTAACATTCAAGGAGATGAAACTCATATTTTCCCATTTAAACCAGTGCTAATATCGGCCTCTCATAAGCCTACTTACACCCGAGAACGCACGCAAGATTTGTCTTGCAACAAAAATTATAGAGAAAAATCAATACATACACACTATCAAAGCAAATATCAACATAAATCAGAAATCTCCACCAGCTCTAAGTCGTGTGGCCATATAACCATTATGTTTCTGCGGAAATTCTCTCCCCTTCTCTTCATACACGTGGCCTGCAACCAGCCACGTCACGCATACGCGACACTGCAAAAGACACACGCACCCACTTGTTGAAATAGTGGTCCAGTCTAACTCCGAACTGAGTGTATGTCTCACCCTGTTCGATTCTCGCCTCGCGAAACTTACGCCTAAACCTTCTTCAGTCAAATCATATGCCTTTAGCACCGCTTGTTTCACCTTGTCAAATCTCTCTGATCACCTTTGGGTAAGGTGGAAACTGTGTGTAACGCACGACCTGTCAACAAGGCAGACAGGTTTATTGCCCAGTCATCTTCGGGCCAGCCCTCGTGCTCGGCAAACGATTCAAACCGACTGATATAGGCATCGATCGCATCAGTTTCTTCTCTGAACAGTGGGAGTTTAGGTCTAGGTGCGCAACTTAGTCTGCGGCCTACTGACTCAGAACTGGTGTCGATTTCACTACGATTTTCAGATTTTATTCTTTCCAACTCAATTTGTTTGGCTAAAATCTCAGATTCCGCTTCTGCTCTAGCCCTCGCTGCACTGGCAGCTGCACTCTCTGCATCTGCTCTTGCTCTGGCAGCTGCACTCTCTGCATCTGCTCTAGCCCTCTCTGCATCTGCTTTTGTCTTGGCCGTTGCTAACTGTTCCTTTTCAAATTTCCTTCTTTCAGCCCTTTCATCTCTCTCAGTCTTCTGCTGAGTTTCAATGATCTACGCAGTTCATCTCCTGTATATCCCAGTTCTTTCCCCAAACTTACTAGTTTCTCTATGGGGGTAAACTTTCTTCAGCCATTTTCTTTTCTGATATATTTTAGTACCACTAAAACAGTTAAGCTTATAACCCGGAAAAAAGTTAGTAAACAGTTTATCTACTAAACGTTATGAGTACACCAACCAGTGGTAGTGTTCCTAACACAAAGGAGCCTTAATCTTAAACCACAGCTTCTGTGAGAGTTAAGACTAGAACCTCGTTCTTCGTTTCTCTGAACGACCTCTGATTAATACAACCACACCTACACACAAGACAATGCTCAACACTCAAAGAACTAAAGGAAATAATTAGAAGAGCTAATTAAAATTACCTTTAGTGGACGCTTCGCCCAGTACTACTCTAGTACTCACTTTGTTTCCCGCCTGAAACTAATTTGGGCCATGCAATCCTGGCAGGCTCGCCACTTTGTCCAGGACGGGGGAAATCGTGATGGTATTGCTTAAGTGCACTAAGTTGATGTATTATTAGTCAGGCTTAACACACCAAGGTTATCTTTGCACTCATACACGCATATGCACACTCATGCGTCCACCAAACATTTCACCTCTCTCTGGGAATGGGATGTCACGCATTCGTTTCTCTTCAAACACGACTGGCACAAGAATTACAATTTCTATGCTACTTATAATCAAACATGAAAAATCCAATTACACAAAATGAACAAATCAGCACATGAAGATCAATACTTCCTAATCCCGGGTTATAATAAAATGACTTCTTACCTGGCCAGGTTTTCACACACAAACCACGCTTTCACACACACCACAGTTCTTGAACAAGTTTCTTCAAGTCTTCTTCTGCACTGCTTGATGGTGACGCCCTTGGTTGACTGGCTCCAGGTTTCAGGACTGGGTCTTCGTGGTCGTCTCTGGGATCTCGACGTCGAACTCTTCTTCTTCGTCTTCTTCACCCACCTCTGGGTTCAAATTCAGTTTGTCTGTCTTCACCCACCTCTGGGCTTCAAACTTAGTTTCCTTCTCTTCCAGCTTGTCTTTAACTCTAAGACCTTGCTATCTCTTCTATCTCCCAGACCACGTTTCTCTCGACCCTTTCTCTGTCTGCCACTCCTCTCCTCTCCTCTCTCTCTCTCCTCTGCCTTCTCTCTCTCTCTCTCTCCTGGTGTTGTTTTTTCGACACGTTGTTCTCCTCAGTTTATATAGGGAGGGAAACAAAGGATTCCCCTTCGGGCCATGCCTTTGTCCACGCTGCTTCTCAAACCCCTAGTTCACAAGTACCCTGAATTCTCCACTCGCGACATTCCACACACATCAGCATTTACACACACAGATGGACATCGAAAATTCCCGCCGACTTCGGTGGTCAGTTAACACAGTAATCATCTTAAGGAGGGTTACTACAACCTCCACACGCATTCAGCCAGCTGACAATAGAACCAACACAGTGACCCACGGCAATACCATCTGAACAAATCCAAGGCCCCCTGCTCTTCACTGACTGTTTACACAAGAACCTCAGCTGACCGAGCATTTAGCACTCACTTGGGGCCCCGAGGTCGTAGTGGTTACAACCCTTCCCCTTTCGCCACTGGGCAGGTCCGAACTCTCTCCTAGGTGTTGTTTGTCATCTGACCACTTCGGTCCCCTTGTTAATTGGTCAATTACCTATTTGTATACCACGTACGATGTCCCTTTGTCTCCAAGCGTCTAATGCCTTTTGAGAGAGGTTTCACGCTCCTTGACAAATAGACTTGTCTTGTTCCGTCATTCGTGTGATGCAGACTAAGGTGCGTGACACCAATTTGACAAGCTACACAGACAATAAAATACTTTCACCACTGCGAAACACAAATTAGACAATCCAAAACAATAATTTGAAGGAAAAAAAAATGATTTCCACCGTATCATGTTTCTCTGATGTATGTCACAAGCATATGATGATGACAGGCCCTTAATAGGTAGTGTACGAAGCCACATCAGCACACAACCAGAGGCGCAATAATGGCAATGTGAAATACATCAAGAAATCTAACATCATGACAATGGAGAAACATATGCCAACAAACATTGTCATAAGCGTATATTATTCTCCATTGTTCTGAGATCTATGTGACCAGATGAGTAGAACACAACCTTTGTGTGTTTTTACAGTGGGGTGACTTCAGGCGGAAACTGAAACATTGGGGCAAAATGAAATGAATCAGCTGTCAAAGGAAGGAACCAAAAATGATTAAATAGATAAACAAATAAGTAGATAAATAGATAGATGAATAAATGAATAAGAGACACAACGCGTTTCGACTACATGGCGTTTTCTTCAGTGGGGACAACCAACTTTCAAACAATTGAAACAGCAGACAAACAAACTGTCACCTATCTCTTCGATCTTAGTGCAGAACTACGGAATGGAACCTAAGAGAGGAGGGAAGAAGTCGGATGGAGAAGATACCATTGTGATTTGAAAAAGAGGAACAATCTATAATAATGATAATGATAATAATAATAATAGTAATAATAATAATAATAATAATATAACAAAACCCAATAACAAAATCAAAAATAAACAACGATAACTATAGTAGTAAAGGTAACAACAGTAATAATGATAGAAGAAGAAGAAGAAGAAGAAAAGAAGACGAAGAAGACGAAGAAGGAGAAAGAAAAGTTACATTCATCATCATCTTCATCATCGTCACAGAGAAAATGTGAAAGCAAGATTAAATGCAAGAAATCTGGAGACAGTTAATACTAATGATAACAATAAAAGAAATAAAAATATGAATATATGTTATCACTCTCCTCCTCCTCCACCTCCTCCTCCCTCCTCCTTCTTCTTCTTCTTTTTCTTCTCATTATCATTATTATTAGAATATGATTATAATACCAATATCCTTTTCATTTTCAGATTATTATTATTATTATTTTAATCTGTATTTTTCTTCCCTCCAGTATCTTTCCTCTTCTCTTCAGTTCCACGGCGGTTTTAGTTTTTCACAGTTTGCACCCATATCGAAGAGATAAGTTGCTTTGTTTCCATTGTTTTGATAGTTGATTTTCCTGTGTACAGAAGACACAGTAGGGCGATCTGCGTCGTGTCTGTTCTGAATTTGTTTGCTCTTTCATTTGGCGGCTCAGTAATTCCATTTTGCTTTCATAGCCTACTTAGTCGGCTCACACATTACGTGTACTCACAACATAACGATGTGTTACAAAGAGCATGGGGAGTAGCACAGCACAGTAGCACATCACTAGCGCATCATGGCATGGACCGACACTGAGAGGTGTGAATCTGCCAATCAGTGGTCAGTATTTACCTGCAGCCCCTATAATAGCCAGCACCTGGACCCCGATGTCCATAACTGGAAGCATCACAACGAATATGCCCCAGGGCAACAATTTGGGGCCCCTCTGTGCAAACTCCCATTTAGTTAACCCATATTTCTCCGCGGATCTGTCACGGACTAAACTGTGGAATGTTGCAAATCAAAGAGGTCAATACTAGCTTTTGAATCACTCTTTTCATTCTCTCACCACCGATACTGTGATTTACAGAAAACTGCGTTTGATCGAGATTGATCAGGATTGGCTGCAGAAAGCGGAATTTACTTTTCAATACAGTGACGGCGATTCAAATTTGTCTGACTGTTGTTTCGGCTTTGCCTTAGGTCAGAAGGTCACTGGCTTGCGAGTTGTTGTTTGAGGGCAGACGGCAAGATTGAGAGGTGTTTACTAAGGGCATAGTCCTCCTCTCTCTCTCTCTCTCTCTCTTCCTCTCTCTCTCTCCCTCTCTCTCTCTCTCTCTCTCTCTCTTCTTTACCTAACAATCACAACACACACACACACACACACACACACACACACACACACACACACACACACACACACACACACACACAGATGGAGACAGAGACAGAAAGAAGAGAGAGAGAGAGAGAGAGAGAGAGAGAGAGAGAGAGAGAAGAAGACAGACAGACAGACAGACAGACAGACAGACAGACAGACAGACAGACAGACAGACAGACAGAGTCTGCATGAATTTGCTTTTATGTTTGTTTACATTGCATGAAGGCACATATGTCATCAATCCAAGATTTTAATGTTGAATAAAACACATGGCAACTGTGTTCTCCTTCTCGTTCTTGTCGTTTGATTTAATTGTGTGCTAACAAACAAAAAGAAGACATGAACAGACACAAAAATTTTCAATTCCAATGGGATCTTCTAGATTTTTCTCAAAACCTGCATGTACCAAACAATTTACACACATCTAGAAGCCCACACACACACACACACACACACACACACACACACACACACACACACACACACACACACACACACACACACACACACACCACCACAGCACTAACACACACACACCACACACGCACGCACGCACGCACGCACGCACGCACGCACGCACGCACCACCACCACACACACACACACACACACACACACACACACACAAACACACACACGGGCACGCGCGCGCGAACTCAAAATTAGAAAGAAAAAAAATAGACAAAATGAAAGACAGCCAGCAGAAAAAAATCTCTCTCGTATCGATCTAAATCCATTTGCCTGCCTACAATAGAACAGAAGACCAAGAAGCAGAACAAGAAATAGAGAAGAGATTTAGAAGACATAGAAAGGAGTAAGAAAAAAACAAACAAGACCAACAACAACAACAACAACAACAGCAACAAAAACAACAACAATCAAACAGACAAATGCTCCCTGATCAATGATATCGACAGCCTGCCTCAGGCTCTCTAGATATTAAAGAGAAAAACAGAAACGCATACAGAAATAAGGACAATCAGAGAGAGACAGACAGAGAGACAGAGACACAGAGAGAGGAGGGACATGATGCTAAAAAAATAATAAAAAGTGGAAAAAATAAAAAATAAAAAAACGGCAACAATTGGAAAGAAAATTAGGAGGAGGAAGATGACGACGACGACGACGACGTTGAGGAGGAGGGAAAGGAGGAGGTGAAGGAGAACATCAACAATACAAACAACTTTACAAAAACACACACACACACACACACACACACACACACACACACACACACACACACACACACACACACACACACACACATACATACACCACACACACACACACAACAACACACACACACCACACACACACACACACACACACACACACACACACACACACACACACACACAAACTTAAGACAGAGAAAAAAGCAAAGAAAGACACGAAAAGGGAAACGAAGGACGAAAGAAGAAACACCAGTGACACTACAAAATGAAATCAAAACAAAAGACAGATAGACAAATGAAAGACCAGAGTGACACTACAAAATGAAATCAAAACAAAAGACAGATAGACAAATGAAAGACCAGAGTGACACTACAAAATGAAATCAAAACAAAAGACAGATAGACAAATGAAAGACCAGAGTGACACTACAAAATGAAATCAAAACAAAAGACAGATAGACAAATGAAAGACCAGAGTGACACTACAAAATGAAATCAAAACAAAAGACAGATAGACAAATGAAAGACCAGAGTGACATACAAAATGAAATCAAAACAAAAGACAGATAGACAAATGAAAGACCAGAGTGACACTACAAAATGAAATCAAAACAAAGACAGATAGACAAATGAAAGACCAGAGTGACACTACAAAACTAAATCAAAACAAAAGACAGATAGACAAATGAAAGACCAGAGTGACATTACAAAATGAAATCAAAACAAAAGACAGATAGACAAATGAAAGACCAGAGTGACACTACAAAATGAAATCAAAACAAAAGACAGATAGACAAATGAAAGACCAGAGTGACACTACAAAATGAAATCAAAACAAAAGACAGATAGACAAATGAAAGACCAGAGTGACACTACAAAATGAAATCAAAACAAAAGACAGATAGACAAATGAAAGACCAGAGTGACATTACAAAATGAAATCAAAACAAAAGACAGATAGACAAATGAAAGACCAGAGTGACACTACAAAATGAAATCAAAACAAAAGACAGATAGACAAATGAAAGACCAGAGTGACACTACAAAATGAAATCAAAACAAAAGACAGATAGACAAATGAAAGACCAGAGTGACATTACAAAATGAAATCAAAACAAAAGACAGATAGACAAATGAAAGACCAGAGTGACACTACAAAATGAAATCAAAACAAAAGACAGATAGACAAATGAAAGACCAGAGTGACACTACAAAATGAAATCAAAACAAAAGACAGATAGACAAATGAAAGACCAGAGTGACACTACAAAATGAAATGAAAACAAAAGACAGCTGGACGAAAGACAATACAAAACAATGAAAAACAAAACAAAACAAACAAACAAAAAGACAGATTGACAGAAGGCAAAACCAAAGAGAGGAGAGAGCCGTGAGGGGGGGGGGGGGGGGGGGGGGGGGGGGGGGGGGGGGATGGGGGGAGGTAGGGCTCAGGAGACGGAAAGAAAGAAACACCAGAAGTGAAATGGACGGATGGACAGCAGAAGCCAGACGGGACCGGCAATGCCAGAGTGCAGCCGAAGCCTGGGGCTGTCCTGATCACATTGATGCCACAAGACAAGACACCCACCCCCATCCGCAGCGGACCGGGCCACCTCCACCGTCACCCCACCACCACCCCCTGTCATAACGTTCCTCAACAAACGCCTCACCACCACCTTCCACCACTATCAACAATAACCCCCACCATCCTCTCTCTCTCTCTCTCTCTCCTCTCTCTCTCTCTCTCTCTCTCCTCTCTCTCTCTCTCTCTCTCTCTCTCTCTCTCTCCTCTCTCTCTCTCTCTCTCTGCTACTGACCGTGGATGGAATGTACCTGTTCACCTCCTCCTGTTCGACGTTCCACTACCTCTTTCCATAGGCTCTGTGTGTGGTGTGTGTGTGTGTGTGTGTGTGTGTGTGTGTGTCTGTGTGTTGTGTTGTGTGTTGTGTGTGTGTGTGTGTGTGTGTGTGTGTGTGTGTGTGTGTGTGTGTGTGTGTGTGTGTGTGTGTGTGTGTGTGTGTGTGTGTGT
>CM031601.1:39907859-39921217 GCA_018398815.1 Conus ventricosus
TCTTCGACGGGGAAAAAAGAGACAGAATAAAATGCCTTGAAATCGTGCAGTGGGGTGGTAGGGACATGGGCAAAAAGTCTTATCCAAATATCTGTAATCATCATTGATATTAGCGAAGTCGAGGGCAGGATTTCCTCGGAGGTGATGCTGGAATTAAGGTATAAGGGGAAGGCAGAAATGAGGGGAGAAGGAAGAAAGGAAGGAAAGAAGAAAGGATGGATGGATGGAAGGTAAACAGGGGGTAGAGCTTCTTGTATTTGATGCTTCAGTTGTTGATTTTTTCTTCTAATCATCGATGTCGCAGAATGTTGCACTGACTCGTAAAAAAAGTTACCAACTAGCCTTGTTTCGTTTTTATTGTAATAAAACCAAATAATTGAGACTGACTATTGAGGATTTGTGTGTGAATCTTTGATGACTTCTACTTTTCATCACAAAACAACAATATGCCCAGAGTAACATTCTGACGGATAACATTCCCATTTTTGGTGCATGGAGAAAAAGATAATGGCTTAAAGGCCATGTTATTCGTTGGATTCTAAAACCTGCATTGCTACTGATAGGAAGAGTGTCGTAAATCTGCCAACTGGCGTGAACTGAGAGGGAGAATAGCCAAAGGCTCTCCCGACCCACCCGACGTTTCGCCCAGTCACATTTCGCCCAATCACGTTTCGCCCAGTCACGTTTCGCCCAACTCTTTGTTCTCATGCGTCATTGCAAGAGTTTCATTCCCGGGGTTCTAAAAGTCTGCAGTGTAACATTTCACACAAATACTAATGCATAGTTCGCCCATAGTATTTGTGATGCATGGGAAAATAATTACGGCTAAAAAGTAAAAAGGAAAGATATCCTTTCTGACCTAAAGGGACATTATCTTACTTGTATCGAAGATGACGTGAATTCAAAACGGAAAGAATCAGAGACTGCATTTTTTACATTGTCTTTGGTGTTGGTCTCATCTTGTTTATATTAGCATAGTTATATTACAATACATGTCAGGTTATCAAGACCTCTGTTCACATGTTGTCATACCTCCCTGTCTCTGGTCAGACCTTGACGGTGGCTGTGCCTTTACTATCATTGTATTGTGCGTGTGAGTGTGCACGTGTGTGGTGTGTGTGTGTGTGTGTGTGTGTGTGTGTGTGTGTGTGTGTGTGTGTGTGTGTGTGTGTGAAGGGGAGAGAGAGAGAGAGAGAGAGAGAGAGAGAGAGAGAGAGCACGGGCCTATGTGTGTGTGCCAGTGTATGCAGTGCGCATGTGTATGTGTGTATGTGCGTATATGTGTGTGTGTGCGTGTATATGTGTGTTGTGTGTGTGTGTGTGTGCGTGCGTGCGTGCGTGCGTGCGTGTGTGTGTGTGTGATTCAAGATTCAAGATTCAAGATTCAATAGTTTAATGCCTTTGAAAACCGTAACAGGTTTTATATGACACAAATAAATAGAGAAAAGATAAACGAAACCAAATGACGAAATACACATTTATGCTTGTTGTTGTATCCAACTATCATCATGTTATATCAAGTTGTCCTTGTCATACATTTTACCTTATCGACACTTTGAAATAGCATACACATATTTTGAGATCTCGCTGATAAGCATGTCATTTGATATTAAGATAGATGGCAGCGCATTTTGTATATTATATTTGTCTTTGATGTGTTCTAAAAAACTGCCGCCTTATATCGTTATATTTAGTACATTTATCTAAGAAATGAATTTCGTCTTCTACTTCATTACATTCCAAACACAGTCTTCTTTCTCTTGGTGTCTTAGTATATCTACCTTTTTCTATTTTAAGATCGTGACAAGAAATTCTTAATTTACATAGTGCTTGTTTTTGATTGAAGCTTATGAAAGAGTTTGCTAAATATGGTTCCATTCTGTAATCTGTAGTAATATTGTCATAAAATTTTAGTTTTGATTCTGTTTCTGATTTTTTTTTTCTTTTCCAAAATAATACATATTCATCTTTTAGTTTATTCTTGACCACATAACACAACTTGTTAATATTAAAGGTATGCTGGTTATTCCAAACATGCTTCAATCCCATTAGGCTGAGAATTTGTTTGACAAATCTAAACCAAGGTGTTTGCTGATCTTCGTTGTTTAACATGTAGTTAGATTAAAAGCGAGTTGTCTTCAGATTCTAAAATATGATGCCAAAACTTTATTATCTGATGGATTATTGTTAAGCTAATTGGAAAACTTCCGAGTTCTCCAATTACAGCTAAGTTTATAGCTTTTTTGTGTACACCTACCATTTGCTTGAAGAACTTGTGTTGAGTATGTTCATGTGGTAAACTATTTGAAAGGCAATGATTAAACAGATTATCTAAATTGAAATTATCATTTAATTTTAAGCAAAAAGGTAGCCCACATCCGCGCCATACATTAATATTGGTGAAATAAGACTATCAAACAACTTTAGAACAAGTTTAAAATTAATATTTTGATTTTTAAACGCTCTTTTTAAGGAATATGTTGCTTTATTACCTTGGTTACTTAGATGTTCCGCTGCAATGTCAAGTTTTCCTGATTTATGAAATATTATTCCAAGATACTTGTATTGTTCTGCTGTTTCAATGAAATTTGTACCACATTTAAAAAATAAACGACTTTTGGGTTCTGTTTTGGAAAATATTAGTATTTTCGTCTTCTCGATGTTAATTAGTAACCCCCACTCTTTACAATATAAATGTAATTGGTCTAATTTTGATTGTAAACCTAGTTTCGATGTTGCAAGGAGTACAAGGTCGTCTGCATACAATAAAGCAGATATTCTTGTATTGCTTGAATGATCCAGTGATGGTGAATCCTCGTTGGAATCTTGTTTGTTAGATCGTTTATAAACATATTAAATAATGTTGGACTCAAGGAGTTTCCTTGCAAAATTCCTCTTCGTACATATACTGAATAGCAGGCTCCGTTTTTACCAACTGAAAAGATTTGTGCATTTGTGTACATGTTTTTGACTAAATCAAACCATCTACCCCGAATGCCAAATCTTTGTAATTTTATTAATAACCCTTCGTGGGAAATGTTATCAAATGCTTCGATACAAGTGTGTGTGTGTGTGTGTGTGTGTGTGTGTGTGTGTGTGTGTGTGTGTGTGTGTGTGTGTGTGTGTGTGTAATCGCGTACCGCGCGCGCGCGCGCACGTGTGTGTGTGTGTGTGGTGTGTGTGTGTGTGTGTGTGTGTGTGTGTGTGTGTGTGTGTGTGTGTGTTGTGTGTGTGTGCGTGCGGCGCGCGCGCGGGTATTCAGATGTGCATGTGTATACATGCATATGTGTGTGATCTGTAAACTCGTGCTTGGAGATGACGTGTCCCAGAATGGTATCTGACCACTCAGGTCCAGGTCAAACGTCGGGAAACGCTTCGTGGGTGCCGATGACCCATGCCCATATTCAAGCTCGGGTGCTCCAGACTAGGTGACAGTCATTCAGAGAGATGGTCAAGAGTTGAATGACCTGATTAAGTTGACCCTCGACTTCATGAAGCCTCAAGACACCACGAGTGCAGAAGTGCAGCCCAGTCTGATGTGAACATCAAGTTCTGTGCAGCTGTCACGGTGGCAACCCAGGCTGCAGTTGGAGGTTGGATGACACAAATAGAGGGTACATGTCAAGTGATCCAGAATGGGATATTTTTTTTTATCAGATCATAGTGTCCCTCTGTGTGATTGAGTGTGTGTGTGTGTGTGTGTGTGGTGTGTGTGTGCGTGCGTGCGTGCGTGCGTGCGTGCGTGCGTGCGTGCGTGCGTGCGTGCGTGCGTGGTGTGTGTGTGTGAGGGATGGTAAGTTTTTTTTCCTTTAATTGTAGAAGTTGTCAGTAATGTTACGGGCACATGCAAATCAGATTTCCATTCGATCTTCAGTGATGGATGGGAAGGGGTCCTTCACAAGGGAGGGGTCAAAAGGAAGTGTTGCCGTTGCCTTTTCCTCAGATGAGTTTATTCCGCGTTCCATCATGCTATGTATTCATGCCATCTTCAGCAGGCCGCGTGTAGTGATCTAATGCTCCAGCCAGTGGCTGTCCTGCTAGACATTCCAGTAGTTATCATGTCATTCACTCGCAAGATTTTCTCTGTCAACCGCTAACAAAATTCTCTTGCTTGGAATGTATAAAACATGATTGATATTCAATACCAATAACGCTGAATGGGGAAAACCAAAAACAAACATCAGTTCAAATATGGAAGCAGAAGAAAAGGAGCAGAGAAAGGATATGCAAAAAGGGAATCTTTTCACAAAATGAGTTTTAAAAAAATCAGAATGAGCAAAGTAGATTAAATCTTCAATGGTAGTTAAAAAGTAAACACGCACACTGTCAGAGAGAGAGAGAGAGAGAGAGAGAGAGAGAGAGAGAGAGGAGAGGAGGGAGGAGAGAGAGGGAGGGGGGAGGGAGAGTGAGAGAGAGAGAGAGAGAGAAGGGCGAAGGAGTGGGGATGGAGGAGAGGGGAATGTAGTGGGTTGTTGGCAACAGCGTGACTGTACATAAGAATAAAATACAAGTGAACACACAAAACAAGGTGTATTGTCGTGCAGATCTAATATATCAAGTCAAAACAAGCGAGTGAGGAGGAAGAGGAGGAGGAGGAGGAAGAGGAGGAGCACGAGAACAACAACAAAAACAATATTACAAAACAGCACAAAGAAGGGCATGACGACCGACCAAAACAACACACACACACACACACACACACTGCACATGCACACACACACACACACACACACACCACATGCACACACACACACACACACACACACCACACACACACACACACACACACACACACACACACACACACACACACACAACACACAACTTAAGACAGAGAAAAATGCAAAGAAATGCAAGAAAAGGGAAACGAAGGACGAAATAAAGACGGAGGGACAGTACAAAATAAATCTAAAACAAAAGAAGATGGACGAAAGAAAGACCAGAGTGACATTACAAAATGAAATTAAAACAAAAGACAGCTGGACGAAGACAATACAAAACAATGCAAAACAAAACAAAAAAAACAAAAACAATAGACAGATTGACAGAAGAAGGCAAAACCAAAGAGAGGAGAGAGACAGGACGGGGGGGGGGGGGGGGGGGGGGGGGGGGGAGGTAGGGCTCAGGAGAGGGAAAGAAAGAAACACCAGAAGTGAAATGGACGGATGGACAGCAGAAGCCAGACGGGGACCGGCAATGCCAGAGTGCAGCCGAAGCCTGGGTTGTCCTGATCACATTGATGCCACAAGACAAGACACACCACCCCATCCGCAGCGGACGGGCCACCTCCACCGTCACCCCACCACACCCTGTCATAACGTTCTCACAAAACCTCACCACACTTCCACCACTATCAACAATAACCCCACCATCTCTCTCTCCTCTCTCTCTCTCTCTCTCTCTCTCTCTCTCTCTCTCTCTCTCACTCTCTCTCTCTCTCTCTCCCACCTGTCGGTGTGTTTCTGCTGCTGCCCGTGGATGGAATGTCCCTGTTCACCTCCCGTCCCCTGCTTCTTTACATGGGACTCAGTGTGTGTGTGTGTGCGTGCGTGCGTGCGTGCGTGCGTGTGTGTAA
The DNA here is from genome assembly GCA_018398815.1 of Conus ventricosus. NCBI lineage: Eukaryota > Metazoa > Mollusca > Gastropoda > Neogastropoda > Conidae > Conus > Conus ventricosus. Next base: position 39,913,435 of record CM031601.1, read on the forward strand.
TAAAATAAATTTCATTGTCATGAAACCTCGGGGTTTATGCGACACAATATGGTTATCGTAAGAACAGTGACGGACTGGTAGATTAAGTTGACGTGTCTTTATAGATCCAGAAGGATTCCGTGACAAAGTCTGAGCTTACGTCAGTAATACACACAACACACACACACACACCGAGACAAAAATACTTAAGTTGTCATGTCCTATTATCACAGATACTTTGACATCTTATACAATTTATGCATAGATAAACAAACTTTTCCTCTAAAATTTAAGGAAGCTAAAGTTATTCCTTTGTTTTAAACCGGGGATTCTTCAAACCATCAAATTACAGACCGATATCCATTTTATCAGCCATTGCAAAACGATCGAAAAACATTATGCATAAGTCTCTGTATTCGTATTTCGCTGATAACAAACTTCTCCACGAAAGTCAGTCGGGCTTTCGAAAACATCATTCTTGCCACACAGCCTCATACAGCTTATCGACAGTCTTCTTTGCAGCTAAACGAGAATAAATTTGCAGGTATTTCTTCGTAGACTTTGAAAAAGCTTTTGATGTCATCAACCATTCTTTGTTGTGCCATAAACTTGAACTTTACAAACTGACTCCAGAATTATAAGTCTTATTTCATCTTTTTTATCTGACCGGAAACAATTAGTAGCTGTAGCGGGACAAATTGTCAACATTTATGCCTGTCAATATGGTGTTCCACAAGGCTCTGTGTTAGGACCTCTTTTGTTTACTATTTACGTAAACGATTTGCCTTGTTTTGTTAAATGTAAATGCGAATGTTTGCAGATGATACATCTCTTCACGAAAACGACTCTGATGCCTATGAATTAACAGTTAAGCTTCAAGCAGATATTGATAAACTTACTGAATGGACACAACTAAACCATATGTCTTTAAATGCTATTAAAACAAAGTGCATGTACGTGTCTACAAGACAAAAACGACAAAAAATGAAATCAAATTTTCAGCCTTTACTCATATCCAATAATAAAGTTGAGGAAGTCAGTTCACACAAAACACTAGCTGTCATTATTGACAAAGATTTATCTTGGACTGAACATACAACTATTCTTAGCAAAACGCCTTTCCAAAAAATATTTCAGTTGTCTCGGATAAAAAATTTCCTCGATGGTCACTCTCGAAAACTTTTTTTCTGTGCACATATTTTGTCATTAGTTGATTATGCATCAACCTTTGGGACAACTGTAGTGAACATAATTTAAAATTAATTCATGTCTGTACAAACGAGCATTGAAATTAGTATTGTTAAAATCGAGCTCCCTAATGATGAAGATTACAAACAACTCAAAATATTAACCTTCCCAAACAGACTCTTTTTCAATAAAGCCCTTTGTATGCATAACGTTATTAATGGAACAGCTCCCAAAGATTACAGAAACATTTAGAGTCAATTGCCATAGACATAATCATTTGTTGTCATTTCTAGACCACGCAACAATTTATACAAATCCAGTTTCGTATATTCAGGTGGAAATCTGTGGAATAAACTGACAAAGCCCTTAAAAAAATACAAAAAATAAAAACACATTTAAGAAAAAATTGAAAGATTATCTCATGAATCGTTAACACATATGATACTGAAAAAATGTCCATCTGTGCGAGAAAAAAAATACACTGGTAAAGATATACACTTCGTGAATGTAACCATAAGGACGGCAATGAGCATTGATACCTTTTACGTGAATGGAAGTGAGTGGGTAAAGGGGAGGAGATGGGAGTGGGTAAGACGGTATGTTTACTTCTCTTTTGATGAATGGCATTGTACAAGATTTGATTTTCTTTTCTCTTTCTTTCTTTTTTTCATAGATGGCTTGATGTAAAAAAGCAGATATGTTGCTTTTCAATGTTTCCATCTCTAAATAAAATTTTGACTTGACTTGACTTGACTTGACAACACACACACACACAACACACACACACACACACCCCACACGCGCGCGCGCGCGTGTGTGAGTAACAAGTGCAGGCTAACAATTGGTCTGTCTTTAAAATAATGATTTTGCAAGGGATGGGGAGGGGAGGGGATGTAAGATTTAAAAGTATGGGAAATGAAAAAAAGGGCGTTTGATCATCTAAATCATTCACAAGCAGCATATGGAGAGCGCCTTTCGTCCATCAGATCGACCTCATCAGTGGGACCCAGCTAATTCTGTTGGTCCTGTGTCGGCATCAAAAGGACACCACGTATAATTCTGTGGTATTCTCCTCACCGAGGGTTACACAAACCCTATGGCAGGCAGATGATGGTAGGAAACTAAAACGAGAGCACAGTCAGGAAACGAGTTGCATAAAAACTAAATCCTTATGTAGAGAGCAACCAATACAGGGACTGTACTTGAGGATCCATGTAAGGACGCAAGGGAGGTCAAAGGTGTTTACAATCAGAGTCGTCAGCTCTTTTGTTTAAGAACCTAAGCATTATCATCAAATCAGTGCTGACAGCAGGTTAGAAATTGTGTAGAACACTTTACATGGATTCGCCTTCGCTTAAGGCTGTGTCAGACTAATTGACATAGGCTAGAACACCAAGGCTACATCAAAATGTTGTTATGCTCTGCATAGTTACGCAGGGATTGTCTTCAGTCGTGACAAGCTCCTAGCATAACATTATCAGTCCCTAAAATCCCTCGAAGTCGGAATGTGGCTGCCCATGTGGCGGGGTAATAAAAAATGGTCACACACGTAATGTTCTCATCCCTAGCTGATGCATTTGTACCATAGAGTTCAAGTACTTCGGCTGTTCGGATGATCCATGGAGTCTTTTAGCGAGGGTACGACAACAACAACAACAACTTTACATGGATCTCCTCTTGGATGCAATTCCCCCGATTGACCAAACGATAATTTGTTGAACAAATGACAAGTGCAGGCTAACCCTTCGTTGTTATTAAACCACTGACTTAGCAGGAAGAGGGGGAAATGGGGAGATCTATAAACTGGGGAACAAAAAGAGGGCATCAGAAAACTCCTTCACTAGCCGTATATGAGGACCACCACAGTCCACACTGACAACAGAACAATTCTATTGCCTGCCCAGAAGCACCTTTCGCCCACTGATTCGGACTCATCAGTGAGACCCGGGTAATTGTGTTGGTCCTCTCTTGCTATCAGAAGGAGGCATACCCACCTACAAATCTGTGATATCCTCACCACCATGTTGTCAAAAACAGAATCCACGACATCCAAAGCAGCTAGTGAAGGTTGAAAAAATTGCATGAGAAGAAAACACTATCAGGAAATAAATGACATAGACAGTACAATCTTTACATAAAGAATGATAAACACAGGTGGTATCGTTTGTTGGAGCCTGTGCTTCAGGATCCATTTGATCAAGGAAGTTAAAAAGATGTAAACAGTAGGAGTGGATCGCTGTACTGTTTAATAAACCAAGCGTTGCCAGTCATATCAGTCACATGGAGAGAGAGAGAGAGAGAGAGAGAGAGAGAGAGAGAGAGAGGAAGAGCGAGGAGAGAGAGCATAAGTTGCCACACACACACACACACACACACACACACACACCACACACACACACCACACACGCACGCACGCACGCACGCACGCACGCACGCCGCACACACACACACACACACAAACACACAGAGAGAATAAGTTGCGCACACACACACACACACACACACACACACACACACACACACACACACACAGAGAGAGAGAGAGAAGAGAGAGAGAGAGAGAGAGAGAGAGAAGAGAGAAGAGAGAGAGAGAGAGAGAATCCCCAGCGCTCGAGAACCAAGCTCGCCTTCTAGTAACAAAAAGAAAAGACGACACAGGAGAGAGAATCGTTTTTTTTTTTTTAAAGAATAAAGAAGGAAAACCCCAAGAAAAAGGCCGAGAATAAACAAAGCCAGCAGACGAAAGAAGAAGACCAGATTTGACTGACGGAGAACATAGATCTGATGACAAAGACGTTCAAAGGGAAGGCAGCAAACTTGGACCCGGAACCGTCGCTTCCACAGAAAGAAAAGAAAAAGCACACTGGTCCTGATGGAAATGTCACCAGACAGAAGCCCCCCACGCCAACGAACAAAGTGACCTTCATCCTCCTCTCTGTGATGAATAAATAAACAAATGAATAAATATAGCAGCGTGGCGGTAATTAGGTCCGCCCACTGCAACCACCCCCACCCCAGCCACCCACCCACCCACCCACCCAGCCACCCATCTCACCTCCAGTCATCCTCTCTTGCCCCATCTGTCCATTCCTCGGTCTCCCAGCCTTTCATTCCCATCCCTTGCTTTGCTTCCACTGAGACTTTCCTTGCCTGGGTAAATTCGGTTACTACAGTTTTAAAAGCAGCCCACACAATGTGTTCTTACAGGTCTGTGTGTGTTGCGGGGGGAGGGGAGGGGAGGCGGATGTGGGGATAGTGGGAGGGGTGGGGGTGGGAGGGGGGGATGGATGGAGTGAGCTATTCTCTAACCAGAAATTTTTTTTAAAATTTTTTTTTATTATTATTGTCCTTTCATTTATACGTAATTCAGTGAAGATTTTCGGAGCTATTTTTTTCCTTTTTTATTTTTTTTTCCATTTATTTATTTATTTATTCACTTTTCTATCCTTTTATTGGAGCGGAGGTCTCATCCTCCGTGGCCCTGTGTGGAACTACTCCCACGCCCCTAATTCTGACTCGTCTGTACATAGCCACACCCGCGTTTGTGCCATCGCTGGCCCCAGCAGCGGCAATCCACAGTCAGTAATGAAGTCGTCATGGGGCATCCCCGCCAACGAAGACACTGCACTGCTGTCAAGTCACTTCGGTGGTGTTCAGTTGTGTGTTCTGCTCCTAGATGGCGCTAGACAACATATACTGAGGCCTCCACCGGAAGAAGGTGTCTTGTAGGGAAAAAAACGTTCTGGTGGTTTTAATGTACGTCACGGTGTATAGTCACCCCGACATTCAGAATAGTTCATATATGTCTGTTATTACCATGTTGTGTTATCAGCATTGGGGGGTTCTAGGGATAAAGTCTGATTCACAAACAAAGACTCTCTGTCTGTCTGTCTGTCTGTCCGTCTCTCTCTATCTCCCTCTCTCTCTCACTCTCTCTCTCTCTCTCTCTCTCTCTCTCTCTCTCTCTCTCTCTCTCTCTCTCTCTCTGGTTCTTTATGCCTCTCTGTTTGTCTATCTGTCTGTCTGTCCGTCTGTCTGTCTGTCACACACACACACACACACACACACACACACACACACACACGCGCGCGCGCGCGCGCGCGCGCGCACGCAAACACACACACACACACACACACACACACACACACACACACACACACACACACACACACAGCACGAAGAACAGCAAGAGCAATAGAACCAAACACGGCAGTCACCAAAGGTCAGCGCCAGACGGTTCCAGACGGGCGGGCAGCCACCCGACGGACAGCAGTCAGACAGTTGAAGAGGTCAGGCCAGGTCAAGGCCGTCACTTGTCCTCTGGGGGGGGGTAGAGGTCAGCCCCGTTCTTTCAACATAGCAAGGAGCCGTCATCGCACAACTGCTGGTCCCAGCTGACAGTTGGGCGGGGGGAGGGGGGAGCAGAGAGAGAGAGAGAGTCAGACAAATAGACAGATAGACAGAGACAGAGAGAAACAGACAGAGACAGAAGAGAGACAGAGAGTGAGAGACAGAGACAGACAGACAGACAGACAGACAGACAGACATAAATTTTCTTTAAATGAGGGTGTGTGCATACCCACACTATATGAAAGAAACGAGCACTCATTAATTTTCTTTAGAATGCTCATGAATGTTTCTTATAAAAGAAGTTTTAGTGTTTGTACATCTACACTATGCAGAAACGAACACTCATTATTTTATTAAAAAAAAGCATGAGTATTTGCACATGCTCACATCATTCAGAAATGAATAATCAGTATGTGCCCTATAGGACAATGCATGGAGAGGGGGGAGGGGGAGAGTGGGGGCTCATACAGAAATGATTAAGACAGGTCATGGTTTCAGGCGTGAAACATCGCTTACATGTCCCGGTATGCAAAGTTCTATTATTGTCTTTTTTCATTCATACATTTATGGGCATATTTTGCAGTATGTGTGTGTAGACATCAACACAGAGCATATCTCTGTATGAGCATTGGTTCCACGAAGTTTGGATCTAGTACATCTGTAGATAACTTTTATCTTCGATTGCATGACATGCTGAGTATTTTTGTCTTCTGTTGCTGTCTCCGTGCATAACCCTTTTCCACTGGACAGCTGTGATGATTGATGCGGGGTTTATCGAAATCACGGCTTTGGTCAAAATTTTTGTATATTTATTATGTATGGTTAATTTTGTATATTTATTATGTATGGTTCTAGGCTGCGGTTTCCAGGAATTTCGTTGTATGAAATACAGATCTGAAGTGATTGTTTTAATTGTTTGTTTGTTCTTGTTTTTGTTGTTCCAGATATCTATGTATTTAGATTCTGCTTCCTTTTCAGAGGCATATTTTGCTCTTGCAATACAACGTGTTGATTCATTGCCCCACATAATTATGATTCATTCCCGTTTCATGCAGAACATTTCGTACAGAGCCGTAGACTTTCAGATATTTTTTTCATTTTGCTGAACAAGTAAATGTGGGACAAAAGAACAAGGACGAGCAGATTCGTGTCTTTATGTCTTGACCTGGCAAAGATTTGTAGAGGAAAAGGGGAGGAGGTGGGGGGGGGGGGGGGGGGGGGGGGGGGGGAAGAAGGCGGGGCAGGGAAGAGGAAATTCGAATGAAAAATAGTTCAATGTAATAACAAAACCCTTCATTAGAAAGAGCACGCCGTCGAAGTCTGCTGTGAAAACAGAACCATTAGAATCGTTTTTGTTTTGGGATATGTACATTCCTGTGTTCCAGTCTGTGTGGTATATGCCTGACTGCTTTGGGAACAGTTCTTTTTTTCTTTGATTGTGGGAAAAGTTACTGCAAGCACTGGCTTCTCTGCTTTTGTTTTATAATTCGGCAATACCTGGCAATTTAATTTAACTTAATTTAATTCATTTTAATGTTAAGGTGATTTTCAAGAGTTCAACATTTCTTTAAGCGTTAAACGGGATTCTGCATAAGAATCAGATACGTCATCATTTACTTCATGTAATTTTCCCAGTACTTTTCGTTGGCGTTTTACCCCGTGTGTATGTCTTTGTGAAACTAGACGGTTCATCTATTTTCTTGCTTTGATCACTGGGTGATTGTAGGTTCGGGTTCTCCTAATGGTTGTAATAATTCGAAAGGTTTCCAAGGTCTGCATCTCTTGGATATACGCTTCAATAAGACAGGCAAGTGGATTTCGTTTGAACATTTTCTTTGTCTCTTTGATGAATTTGTTTTATGGACTTATCTTGCTCTTACGGAAGTGTTTTTCTTTTATATGGCATTTCCGTAGGTGTCATGTATTTTGACATCTATTTTGTAAAGACTTCATTTCACGTTTTAGCAAATAACAATCTTGACAGATTCATTTTCCTCAATTTGATTTTCCTTTCCTTTGTCTTGTACTGATTATACTGCATCTAAATCAGACAATGATTTTTTTTAACATATTTGGAACGTGGTAAGACTGATGCTTTCACTTTTCTAGATCGATATTTAGATTCTAGATGTGGTTTTATTTTGTTTAACAGTGTCCCTGTCTCTGCAAATTTTCTACGCTTCTTTTAAATTTCAGTCATTCTTGTTCATCAATATTCTCGATATGACTTTTTTTTAACATTTTTTTCAGTGTCATCTTGCCTTTC
>CM031601.1:39922217-39927217 GCA_018398815.1 Conus ventricosus
ACAGCAGCTGTGAGGCGGTAGTATGGGGGGGGGGAGGCTGGACGGATGGGAGGGTAGTTGGTGGGAGGGGAGGCGGAAGAATGCGTGGCTGACGTTCCGGCTTTCCCCATCATGTGAGGCACCACCATAGCAACGGGAGCATTGTGGGCCCACCAGCTCTTACAAGTCCATCTAACCCTCCCCACCCCCCCACCCCACTCCAGCCTCTTTCCCACCATCTCCCCCCCCCCCCCCCCCCCCCCCCCCCCTTCCTTCCTTCCCTCAAGGGAGGCAACCCATGGAACGACGGGCGGACACTACATGAAGTCCGGTCACTCTAGAACAAGTGGCTGTTGCAGTTTCTTTTCTTCTTTTTTTTTCTTTTTTCATCTACTGCAGACGCCCCAGCTTGATTCGAAGACCCAGTGTCCAGACAATACTCAGAAGAAATAAAAAGAGAGGGAGGGGATACGATGGAGAAGAAAAAAAAGAGGAAAAGAAGGAACAAGATAGAGAGTGGAATGGGCTAAGGGGGGCGGGTTCGGGACAGGACGGAAGGTTGAAAGGGGGTAGGGGGGCAGTATAACTGCGAATTATCTTCAGTGGAACTTTCTGTCAAGGGAGTACGAGGTTCGGAGGTATGCTGTACGGCTCTGTATCACCAGGAAGCAGAGAAAGTGATGATTATGGGAGCATTAGCATGCACTGGGAACACAGGAAAAAGGTAGGTATCAAACAGATATTTGTAGCAGGAAGACAGGGGGGAAATGATAATTACGGGCATCAGCTTGTACCTGGAAGACAGGAAAATTACAGTTGTGTAATGCCAACATGTACCCTGACGAAAGGAAACATAATCTTGAAACATCAACATATGCCAGCATATACGAAATTATTATCATCGAACATCAACATGCACCAGAGAGACAGGTCAATAGCAGTAAAACATCCCATGTACAGGAGAAACAGAGAAATGATCATTATAGGACAACAGCAGGTGGCAAGAAGACATGAACATTCTTGTCTGTATTTCATTCCTATTGTATCATGTGTTTGTATGTATGTATTTATCAGTCTGTCCACCTATCCTCTGTACCCCCGGACATGCATATACTTTGATATGATTGTAAAATGCATGCTTTATTGTATATCACATTGTAGCCATGTTAAAAGAAAGATGCATGTGTAAACAGTATCTGATCAACATGTTGTCAACAGCTTCACGAGGTGGGGGGAGGGGAGGGGGAGTGGATGAGGAGGGGGGGGAGTGGGTTAGTGTTTGTTCGGGTGGGGGGGGGGGGGGGGGAGATGATGTTGTTGGTACTGTTGTTGTTGCTTTCTCACCTTTTCTTTTGTTTTTGTCTTTACTGTGTAAAATATTGTAAAAAGCGATTAAAAGGTATTTGAAAAAAAAAAGAGACAGGAACCTGATCATCATGGAACATCAACAAGTACAAGGAAGAGATAATAATGATGATGGTGGAACACGAATTTGTACCATGAAGACAGCAATAAGATGATAATTACATGGAGCGTCGTCATCTATCAGGAAGACAGGAAGATAATTGTGGAACACCAATATGCAGCAAGACGACAGGACAACGATGATTATAGGACATCACCATGGACCAGGAAGACAGGACAACGATGATTATGGGACATCAACATGGACCAGGAAGACAGGACAACGATGATTATGGGACATCAACATGGACCAAGAAGACAGGACAACGATGATTATGGGACATCAACATGGACCAGGAAGACAGGACAACGATGATTATGGGACATCACCATGGACCAGGAAGACAGGACAACGATGATTATGGGACATCAACATGGACCAAGAAGACAGGACAACGATGATTATGGGACATCAACATGGACCAGGAAGACGGGACAACGATGATTATGGGACATCAACATGGACTAGGAAGACAGGACAACGATGATTATGGGACATCAACATGGACCAGGAAGACAGGACAACGATGATTATGGGACATCACCATGGACCAGGAAGACAGGACAACGATGATTATGGGACATCAACATGGACCAAGAAGACAGGACAACGATGATTATGGGACATCAACATGGACCAAGAAGACAGGACAACGATGATTATGGGACATCAACATGGACCAGGAAGACAGGACAACGATGATTATGGGACATCAACATGGACAAGAAGACAGGACAACGATGATTATGGGACATCAACATGGACCAAGAGACAGGACAACGATGATTATGGGACATCAACATGGACCAGGAAGACAGGACAACGATGATTATGGGACATCACATGGACAGGAAGAAGGACAATGATGATTATGGGACATCACCATGGACCAGGAAGACAGGACAATGATGATTATGGGACATCACATGGACCAGGAAGACAGGACAACGATGATTATGGGACATCACATGGACCAAGAAGACAGGACACCGATGATTATGGGACATCAACATAAACAGGTTGACAGGACAACGATGAGTATGGGACATCACCATGGACCAGGAAGACAGGACAACGATTATTATGGGACATCATCATGGACCAGGAAGACAGGACAACGATGATTATGGGACATAAAGCATGTACCAGGGAACCAGAAAAATGATAATGAAGGACATCAGCATGCATCAGGAAGACAGGAAATCATGAACGTCGTGGGAGGAGAAGGGAGTTCAAGGATAGGGGGAAGATGGATAGGGGCATGTGCATGTGGAGGATGGATGTGGTTTCTGGAGGAGAGAGAGAGAGATGAGAGAGAGGAGAGATGATCGGAGAAGAGGAGAGAGAGAGGAGAGGGGGAGGAGAGAGAGAGAGTTCCATGCCGTAACACACAACACTCGAATAGCTTGAGATCTCTATGACTCTCTGTTCTCAGTGCTAATCGACAGGATTGTTACTGTACCAAGCCCAATTCTTCATGCCGCTCCTGGCAACAACTGAAAGCAAGGCGATGCAGTCCAAAGCGTACACGGACCAACTTGTTCCGCAGACAGACACTCAAGTCGCGACCAGCACAGGCGACTCAAGATTTGACCAGTCCGTTCAGATGTGTGTCCAGGCCGGGCATGTGCTACGTCTTGTCCATTGACCCTGTCTCGCCCGTCCTTCTCTTTTCTTTTCCTTTTTCGTGTCTCTTCGCGGTTTTGGATTAGTACGTACGTCCTAAAAACATACGACTAACCAGGTACGGTGTAGCATAGACGAACCAGCCATCCACACAAGAGTAACGCCTCTTTGGAGAAACAGAAACTAAAACTAAAGCCACACACAACCCTGGGACACCTAATTATCTTCCTCGGAGCGAATAATCATATTCCCCACACGGCATCTCAAGGATGTCATTATCGCGATGGAGGCCCATCATCGTCAGAAGCCGACATTTGATACACGCCTCTTCTCTCATTTCCTAGCGGCAGCCTTCGGTTGTCACTTTGGCTATAGCAACTGCTGACGCAAAACGCTACTGACAAATTCAATGATTGTAATTTGCTTGAATGGCGTGCCCGCTTTCAGCGGAGAATTTAAATGAAAAATAAAAGTATGGAGAAAGAAAAATAAAGAACGAGATGGAGCAATAAAGAAAGTGACAGACAGACAGACAGATAGACAGACAGACAGGCAGGCAGACAGAGACAGAGATAGAGTTAGACAGACAGACAGACAGGCAGGCAGACAGAGACAGAGTTAGACAGACAGACAGGGACGGAGACAGAGACAAAGACAGACAGAGAGACAGAGTGAGACAGAGAAAGAAGAACTGAGAAAGAACAACAACAAAATTAAGAACAAGAAAGAGAAGGAGACGGAGCAGAAGTCGGAAAATAAAGATGAGTAAGAGAAAGGAGAAAAAAAAATATCTAGAAGAATAGGAACAAGCTCATAAATAACACGAACAAGAACAAGTAGAAGATTAAAGAAATACAAGAGGAATGACAGGTAGAAAAAGAGCAGGAAACAAACTCCACAAAAACCCTGAGGGAAAAAAAAAAAACGAGAACGAAAAACAAAGCAGGAAAACTGCAGCACAACCATTGCCAGCATCCTTGACCAACTAAAACAAATTACCGGTGTACTGCAACAACACAGCAACACAAATAGGGATTTATGTTCCAACAGCATGTATTTTTAACTTGTCAGAAGATCAGCCCGTGACCTCAAATGTAGGATCTGAGGCCCTTGTATAAGCAGTGTAAAATGTTTCTGATGGCCATCTTCTCTCTCTCTCTCTCTCTCTTCTCTCTCTCTCTCTCTCTCTCTCTCTCTCTCTCTCTCTCTCTCTCTCTCTCTTCAACATACGTTCGCGTACAAAGCATATACACACGAACCCGCACTTTCTCATGCGTATATTTGTGTGCGCGCGCACGCAGGCACACACACACACACACACACACACACACACACACACACACACACACACACACACACACACACACACACACACGCACGGGCGGGTATGCGTGCACTTATCTATGTACATGTGCAGAGAGAGAGAGAGAGAGATACAAAAAAAAAAGACGGTAAACATATCACTTCATAAGTCAAAGTTATGGGAGCCAGCCAGCTTAAAAAAATGAACAAACAGATTAATAAATGAATGAACAAATTGATGAATAAATAAAGCAATACCCAATTGTTCGTGAAAACAGTCATTTTCGTCCGAATAGAGTGATAATTACTGTTTTCATGTCACTGTTGCTTCATGATAACTTGTATTCTAGCTTTCCGGCCTGATATGGCAATCAGGCGTCATTATCTTGAAATCAGTAATTATGACTCACGGAAATAGATAGTTGTGACGCCATGAAAACAGTTAACTCTGAAACACGTGCATGCGCTTTGGAGATTGCGCGGACGGATTAGCAAGATGCAGATGCCGGAAACCGGAGACATCTGCCCTAATTAAATGTTTTTGTTGTTTTGTTTGTTTGTTTTAACTTGTCAGCGGATGGCTTAACGGCATCAAAATCAGTGAACATTATTGTTTTCACAACAAAAG
>CM031601.1:39934717-39937217 GCA_018398815.1 Conus ventricosus
GCGCGTGTGGCACGTGGCCTGCAGATTTTTTATCTTTTTGGGGGCACGTTCAGTGGGGGGGGGGGGGGGGGGGGGGGGGTGCTAGGGGATGGTGCATTGACAAGGATTTCCATTTATGCCTGCAATTGTTTATCATTTCTACTTTAGAGTTCAGAGATGCTAGATGGGGTTTACATAATATCAGCCACTTTTCTGTAGTACACAAGTTGCATTTTTTAGAAATGTTGTTGTATGGTGTTGCTCTTTTTATAATTGTCCATGATATGTTGTAATCTATTTTCTTATCTTTAAGCTTCCAAATATATTTGCTTAGTTCTGTTTGGTTTTTATATTTTTCATTTTTGAAGGACTGTTTATGGTTTGCATATCTGGTTTTAAAATGGTTTGCCATGATCCTATGTATGTTTCTTTATCACTGTCTGTTGTTACCGTAGCTTGGTACACAATATTGTTGTAGAGACATTTATTAGTCAGAGGGCACTGGTCTTTTTTGTGCAGTTATAAGATATCCTTTCATCACCCTCTTTGGCTGTGTTGTTTTTGGTTTTATTGGAAGAATCAATTATATTTTTAAGGTTGGGCATACACGAGTACGATAGCTTGATGGTATTTTTGTTGAATATTTTAGATAGTACATGTTCTTTTGGGAATGATGTTTTAAGGAGTTTGAGGAATTCTTTTCCTACGTTAGTTTTTGTTCTTCCATCATATGGAGGGTTATACCATATAATTTTTCTTTTCCTGTTTTTCCTGTTGCTGTTCATGTTGTTATCTGGGTTATATTGTAATTTGTAGTTGTAGCCACTTTTTTTCAGCGCCTCTTGGTATTCAGCTGCTGCACTGTTAAATTCTTTCTCATTGCGTGACAGTTTAGATAATCTTTTGTTTATACCATTAGGTATGGTTTTTAAAATGGAGGGTGGATGGTTACTGTTGATGTTACGTAGACAGGTGTATCATTAGGTTTTTTTTACACGGTTTGTATGTATGATCCTTAAGGTCTAATGTTATGTCTAAATAATTTACTGTTTTTTTGTTGGCTTCTACTGTGATTTTTAGGTTATGGCTTTGAAAAATTTTGCAACGTTCTTTTTTTCTTGTTTTCAATGGTGTTTGGTTTATTGTTTAACGTGGCAAGACCATCATCTCTGTATAAGCCAACCTGTTTACCGAGTATTTCTGTATATGAGACAACATAAAAAGTCCAACTAATTCACAAGTTTCAGCTCCATCACAGGATCCCATCTATAGATGTGTGTGTGTGTGTGTGTGTGTGTGTGTGTGTGTGTTTTAGAGAGTTCTCAAAAGTAGAAATGATAAACAATTGCAGGCATAAATGGAAATCCTTGTCAATGCACCATCCCTAGCACGCCCCCCCCCCTGAACGTGCCCCCAAAAAGATAAAAACATCTGCAGGCCACGTGCCACACGCGCAGAGCTCAGGCGCCCACACACCACACCATATAAAACCGGTGGCGTGCCCAAATTGTACACCCTGACGAGAGCGCCGGCTCGAAACAAATTTGTTGGTTTTAATTTTTCCATTTTAAAATTCTATTTTAAACTGGTATACATATGTATATAGATAGATATGTCCAACGCCAACTCCGTCTCCCATTCCCAGACAGAGAGAGACCCATTGAAACAGGAGAACCATTCTCAGCCTAACACCGGTCATGTCCCACCCCCTCACTTGCTTGCACAGACACCTCCTGTGTCCCAGAGAGACAGAGCCCAGACACTGGTCAGTGCTGGTCACTCAGAGAAGGACAGTTGTTAGCAGAGACGGCAGTCTACCAGACGTCCAGCTGATGGCTACCACTCTCCCTAGAGAGACGTCTGTCTCTGCCAACGTCTGAGTGTATTATCGGAGGTCTGGAAGCTCTTGGTACAACGCCAGTTCTGCTGCTGCTACAGGTGCTGCTGCTGCAGGTGCTGCTGCTACAGGTGCTGCTGCTACAGGTGCTGCTGCTGCTACAGGTGCTGCTGCTGCTTTTTTTTTTTCTGCTGCCAGTATTGGGAAAGAGAGGCCTGTGGTTTAATGGATAATGTTACGAAATGATTCCAACATTCAGCTGTAGAACTGACAATTGTAAGTTTCAGTTTCAGTTTCATCAAGGAGGCGTCAATGCGTGCGGACTAGTCCATATGCGCTACACCACATCCGCTAAGTTTTGAGACCACACTACGCATCATTTTAAGCTGGTGGGTAAATAAATTTACAATTAAGATGAGAGAATTGAAGACGAGGGTCTCGTGGCTACGACTTAGCACATTTCTGACCTACGCATTAGCCCAATGCGCTGATCAGACCTTGAGTGCCTACCTAACATTGGTTGTCTTTTTTTTTGTATGTGTGTGCAGTGAATGTACACGTGTGTGTATGGATGTGTGGACACTGGCCCATGTGTGTGCATGTGTGTGTGTGAGTGTGTGAGTGTGTGTGTGTGTGTGTGCGTGCACGCGCGCGCATGCACGTGCGCGCGCTTGTGTATGCATC
>CM031601.1:39942217-39944717 GCA_018398815.1 Conus ventricosus
TCTTTAAGGTCTATAGACTTTTTGAACTGGATTTGCGTGACAAGAAAACACTGGGCCTCAAGTACTCGCTGTACTCTGTATATGTTTCTTGTACTCTGTATATGTTTCTTGTACTCAGTGTATGTTTGGATATGTATGCCTGAATCAAGGCGCTGAATGGATTACCGAGTTTCTTGAAGTTTGTAAGGAGAGGTTAATTTTGTGAAAATAGCAGGACTGGAATTATAATATCAACATTCTTGTACCCTGCCATATACAATTGTACTGAAGATTTTGCTGTTGATGTCACTATGAAATATATATCTGTAGTTGTTTGGGTCATTGATGTCACCTTTTTCTTTGTTTATAAAGAGACAAGACAACAGACGCTTCCCACTTTGAGAGAGAGAGAGAAGAGAGAGAGAGAGAGAGAGAGAGAGAGAGAGAGAGAGAGAGAGAGAGAGAGAGAGAGAGATTCTTGTTTGGCAGCATCGCCTGAACCAGTTGCAGCAACCGCTCTGATCAAAGGACCCCGAAGAAAAACAATGGTTACAAACAGACCGTGTGTCTTCAAATTAACACCACAAAGCAAGGCAGTTTCCCTCTGGCAGTTCAATCGCTCAAGTGTCTGTTTAGCAAATAAAAGCCGGGGTCTCTGCACTTTACAAAAAAACATAGCGGCAATGGAGCAAGCTTAATTAACACACACATAGCATTCCTCCGGAAACGAAGCCACAGTGCTCACTGGAACCTTGCTGCAAATAGCTCCCCCCCTTCTCTCTCTTCTCTCTCTCTCTCTCTCTCTCTCTCTCTCTCTCTCTCTCTCTCTCTCTCTCTCTCTCTCTCTCTCTCTGTTGGTTTGCTTTGGCAACATCTACGCCCAATTTGTGTGTTTGTGTGTGTGTGTGTGTGTGTGTGTGTGTGTGTGTGTGTGTGTGTGTGTGTGTGTGTGTGTGTGTGTGTGTGTGTGTGTTGTATATATGTACACGTGCGTGTGTGCGTGTGAACATGTGCGTGCGTGAGTGCAAAATGTGCCACACTAATATGATGTTCAAACTCCATACATCATTGACTGTCATTTTCCATAACATCTGCAGCGCTTGTCTTGAACACAAAGATAACTATCAATTATGTAGAAACATGTGTTAAGTGTGCTTGTATTTGAGCTGTTGGGATTTTATGTACCAAAGATTCGTGCAGCGAGAGGCAACGAGAGCGAGTGAGATAGAGACACAGAAGGTGCGTGGAGAGAGAGAGAGAGAGAGAGAGAGGCGGTGAGAGGTTGAGCAAGACAGACGTCTAACAGCTGCACAGCAGTGAAATTGGGTTAAGCCATATTTAGATACTTGTTATCATTTCAGTTTGGTTGTCCTTTCTTTCATTATTGTTGGTTGCTATTTGTTCATTTTCATACGAAATTGCACACAAAACACAGGAGACTGACAGACAGACAGACAGAGACAGAGACAGAGAGAGTAAAATAGCAAGAGAGAAAGAGAGACAGATAGACAGACAGACACACAGACAGACAGAGAGACAAAGAGAAAGGGGAGGGGAGGGGGGGATCAGACAAGACAGAGAGAGAGAGAGAGAGAGAGAGAGAGAGAGAGAGAGAGAGAGAGAGAGAGAGAGAGAGAGAGAGAGAGAGAGAGAGAGAGAGAAAACATTCACACACGTTTATTTTGTGAAACTGACCATACGAGAAGAAAAAAACAACAACATTTGAACGACAAAATAGTGGAAGCGTATTTCCCTGGGAGGCCCAAGTCACTACAAATCATGAAGAAAAGAAGAACGTGCCTCCTACTTAAATCACACTAACAGTAATCACACTGGACAGAAATGACACTACGCTTAACTGTCGTCAAAACCTCCAAACTAAACAGCCATTACAAAGAGCAGAACACTGTTTCTTCAAAAGTAATTCCACATTAAAAACAGTCTAACCAGATGGGCGCTGACGTTACTTGTTCTCTTCTTTGCCAAGGCCCTAATCCAACAGACACCATAAAGAAGAGAATTATGTCTTCAACCTTTTTCCACAGTAAGCCCAACCCTACGAGATGGGAACTAACGTTGCTGTAATCGCTCTCGTCGAAGACACCCCCTCCCCTCCCCCGCCCCCACCCCCACCCCCACCCCACCCCCGGCCCCGGCCCTTCCCCCAGACAAAAAGCGATTACGAAGAAGACGAAAATGTGTCTAGAAATAAAGTCCTCTCTTGAACTCTTACCAGCTCACTCCCCAGAGAGTAGTAAACATTTTAACGTCGACATTTCCCGCTACTTCTGGACATGTAGACCACATTTATTTGAAATGTTAGTACTAGATTAACACAATTTGATGTTACAAGAGGCGGTTTTAATGGGTCAGAACTAAAATGTAAGCTGAAAACTCTTCTCTTCCTTTGCTTACATTTCGTCAACAACATGGCGATGTCGAACGTCGCCATTTTGGATTTGAATAAGTCTGACTTCATTTGTGGTGTGTATGAGAGAGAGAGAATATGTGTGTGCAGGTA
>CM031601.1:39967217-39972217 GCA_018398815.1 Conus ventricosus
TGATGTCGATGAACAGCTTGTGATAAAAACCGTCGTCTGTCGGCACCTTTGATAAAGAAATGGGCTAAAGAAAGGTCAACATCTCATGCTGGCTGCTGTTGTCAGGAGGCACTAAAGAAATAAATAATTTAAAACAAATCATTCAGAACCTTAGTCCCACGGTAGCCAGTCTGGAAAGTCACTGACGGGACGACAAGATCTGCACGGCGAGGGGAAAACCTAGCAACAGGCCGGCATAAAAGAAAGAACTCACCTTCCCCCAACGGATTCTGGATGCCCAGACTGTCCGGCGGCCACGGTGATGCTACCATCTGTTCACCGACGGAAAATATTCAACCGACGCCGAATGCGAAAAGGTACATAAAGAAAAACCCAGCCCTGTTAAAAAAAGAAAAATTTTTTCAAAGAATGACGTCATTAAAACATCATGACGCAACTTTGAAAAAAAGGGGATCACAAGAAGACCCAGGCTTCTAAAGATTCCCACGAGTTCTTATTCTCATGATTCTGTCATGGAACAAAGTGGACGGAAAGCGACGGGGACGATCCTCGGTTTGCAGGTGGCGACAAGGAAGCTCCATCCCATCGAGCAATGCAGTACAGTTTTAAAGACGTCAAAGAAAATCTGTTTCCAGAACCAGACTGCATTTTTCTCCACGCTGGAATAAAAGATGTCAAATCAAAAGAACCAACAAAATGCAGCATCAATGGAAAAGGGCATTAAAACGGTCGAGAATCATTTCCAAAGCTAAAATAGTAGTGAGTCAGGCTGCGCCAGTGAGAAATGAGCCCTTGACACAAAGAGAGAATTATTTAATCCCTTTGACAAAATCCAGACTTTGTCTGAAAAAAACTTCAGTTTTGTAAGCTCCACAATCTGCATGCTACAGACTTACAGGCACCTGACTGCAGATGGATCCATCCAACAGCCAGAGGAACGAGCGTGCTGGCCAGTACCCTTGGGAGGCATCTGCACCGCCTGTTCTGGGAGAAGCCACGGAGGAGATCAGCCCCCTCTTTCACCATCACGCCCGGGGGTTCTACCCTCCGCCTTTCCGCCCCCTGGTTCTATGACTGTGCTGTCATCACCGGCTGGACTCTGTGTTCCCCTCCCCCCCCTTCCACCTTCATAATTAATGTTTGATTTACTTTTGATGTTTAAACTTTTGAAACAGACCTTTGTTTAGTTTGATTTTATGAAAATGTTCAAATCTAACAACATTTTGAAATGGAACTGGGGTTCTTTTGTTAGATATACTTCGTATTTAAATCAGTATTTGATGACTAAAAATGTTTATGTTTTATTATTCCAATTTCTTAAGGTTAACAGCAGCAATTTCCCTGACATTCTGGTATTCCCACCCCCCTACTTCCGCACGGATATTACCAATGACATTTATGATTAAATATGCGTGCATGACAAAAAGAGTGTTTAAATACCCAGGAACGAAAATAATCTGCTAACTATAGTTATGCCTGTAAATACAGTCTACTATGGGTTGATCCAAATAACCATTTTCAGTGTTTCAGTGGGAACGCGAGTTTCTTTTTCCCACAAACCCTGTTATCTTTTGAGAGTCGGGTTTGGAGAAAAACTATTGCGTGTTAGCGCTCCAATCATTGAACGTGGAAAAGAAAAAGCTTCCAAACTTAAGAACTATTACTATCCTCCTCTTTGCAGCATCATGGGGTAAATAAAAAGGTTTGCAAACATGCTATCTATATTAGACTTGACCTTGAGTTTACAAATATGAGCCCACTACCAGTGCCTATAGATAAAAAAGATGTTTTTGCCACAGGTGCTCCCAAAAAGTAAATAAGGAAATCCGTTTTTATGTTCTGTCTGTGTACTATCCTAATGGTCCTGAAGGGGTGACACAGATTGGTTAAAACATACTGATTTTACAAAGAGGAAGTGGATTGTCATGGGCGACTTTAATGCTCATGCGCCCTTTTGGGATAAAGTTGTAGTAAAGTGACATCTAATAAAATTTGTTGAAAATATTGTTGATTCGAATCTAATTTTGTTAAACGACGGTAGAATTACGAAAATTTCCTGATGTAGTTACTCACAAGTCGAGTGCAATGATCTATCACTTGTTTCCCAAACATAGCAGTAAACTATAAGCTGGTCCACAAAAAGAAGATTGTTTGGGAGTGATCATTTTCCCATTCAATACTTTTTAATGAAAACATACTTGATGAACCGCTATCTCTGAATGCAAAAATTCCAAAATTTAACTATAAACTGGCCAACTGGGAAGGCCTTTCTAAACTTTTCTTTGTGTCGCAAAATATATCACCAATGTGAATGACGATCTAGATACTTTTTATGCAAATTTCTCAAAAGTAGTATTACTAGCAGCTGAAAATACATCCAAAAAATAAAAACAAAAGATTGGAAATATGTAGGCAACGTATGGTGGACGAAGAATGCAGACTGCTGTACAGTCAAAGCGAAAAAAGCTACAAAAAAAAGGGATAAAGAAATTAAAATCAGATGAAAACTTTATAATCATGAAACAAGAAAAAAAATAATGTACTAAGTTTTGTCAGCAAAAAGAAGTATTGGGTTGAGTTTTGTGAGTGAGGTATCAGAATCAAAAGATTTATTAAAGTTTGGAAAAAAGTAAAGAATTTAAAATTGCTTTATAAAACTCAGTCATCCCCGTAAAGTTAAAAACTGATTTCCCACTGCTTGGATAAAGCTGAAGCTTTTTCAGATTTATTTTCAGTTGTATCTCTAAAATCTTCAGCCCAGAAAAACAGTCTTTACAGAAACAATGAGGAAAAAAAAAGACGAATACATGGCTCCTCCCAAAAAAACGAACATTTCCTTAACTCGCTTTACTATTATCAGAATATCGAAGCCTAGATTCTATCCCCATAATATTGCAGTAGCATAACAACATTTTGATGTAGCTGGGTTCTGGCCTAGTCAATGGTTATAACTTATCAAATCTCCCAAATCCCCCGAAGTTTGGGTGTTTGGGGCCCCTGTGGCGGGGAATCAAAAATCGGTCACACACGTAATGTTTCATCCCAGCTGATGCTTTGTGCCCTTGTGTTCAAATATTCAGCTGTTCGGAAAGTCCCTGGAGTCTTTAGCCGGGTCGACAACAACAAACAACACACATGATTCTATCCCTCACATGTTCAGCTGTTGGCCTTGTTTGGGTTTTCTATCAACTATCAAAACTTACCTTCCGTGGAAAAGTCACTGCATTCATTATTCCAAAATGTTGGATTTAAATTTGGGACTTTCAGAATTGGGAAAAATTCAGTAGTTTGTCCCAGTATCAAGGATGGTAAACCGAGGACTCTGTGCATGTTTCGACCATAGCTCTTAATCTCATGTTGGTTTAAACTTTTAGAAAAAATTATTCAAAAACGATGTTATACTTGTGAAAAAGGTTTGGTGTGATTCCTGTTCAGCAAGCGGGCTTTCGAAAAGGTGTTGTACCACAGACCATTTAGTAAAATGGGCCCGCACATTAAAAGCAATCTCCCCTGAAAAATATTTGGCTAATTTTTTGACGTTAAAAAAGCCTTGACTTGGGTATGGACGCCCGGTTTGTACAAATAAAAATGTTGGCGTTCTGGGAGAATGTTTGATACATTAAAAGCTTCTTAACAGAAAGAAGCATATGTACGCGGATTGGAGGAAGTTATTCATCCTTTAGGAATGTAGATATGGGTATTCCTCAGGGATCAGTTATTGCTCCATGTTGTTTTACAACCCATTCATGATCTTCCAGCAGTGATGTAGTACATATGCAGTGATATTGCTATTTGGATAATTGTAATTAAGAAGCATTCAATAAAAACATTTAAAATTTGTTTAAAGATGTACCAAAAAGGAATTGGATTTAAATTAATCTCATATATGAAAACAATGGATTAGAACTATAAAGGGGAAAAAACATTCTTATGTTGTTTAACAATGGTTTAGAACCCAAAGACTTTTCCCTCGCTTTTGCTGGATGGTCAGATCTGGAATTTAACAAAAACTTAAGTTTGAGGGTATTTTTAATCCCAAAACTGAACTGGAAAAACATATTGAAAATAATTGATAAAACAAGAAAAAATTTAAAAATTCTTAAAATTATATGTTGTTAACCTGGGGTCAGGACTGTCATACCCTTTTACATCTATACTCTCTTTTGTGATCGGGAAAATTTTTATGGGCAGAAGTGTTTTCTCTGCACCTAATTATCTTTAAAGTGATTGCAAAGCTTGGATTGTAAGGCCATGAAATTAGCCTGGTGTCCCAGTACACACAAACCTAATGAGTTGTATGAAACAATTTTTACCTCTAATGAGAAGCGAATATTTGATGTATCCCAAAAATATTGTCAGAAGTTCTTTCTGTTGAAAATTCAGTTACTGAGAATACTGATTATTTTCCCGTAAAGATTTTTCCTAGGAGGTCTAAAAAACATATCTTGCATTCAAACAATTAGAAACTAACATCTGAACTTTTGTCACATTGTAATTATTGATATTATGCTATACCGAAATTTTCCCGCAGTACCAAATGTCCTTGGAGCACCTAAAGCTTTTTTGATTACAAATTTCACTTTGGTAAAGAAAAGTGTAATGTAAATATTTTAACAACTGAAAATTCGTGAACATCTAGAATACAGCTATCCAAATCATCTAAAAGTGTTTTCAGAAAGGGTCGGTAATGGAATCCTCTGACAGTGGTTCGGTTTTTAATACCAACCTTAAAAGTCAGGAATCATTTAGTAGGAAAGGGTTTTCAATCTATCCTCTGAATTTTTGCAATCTGAAGGCTTTGACTTAACAATATATGATACATCAATTGCTTTTTATCAATTTTATTTGTGTTTATTCAAATCAGTTTTTTCAGTCATTAGGCGTTGGGACTGCAAAGCTAGAAAGATTTGCTTTTGAAATAAACATCTGACATTGTTTCTTAAATCTGCATAGAATATTTTTTGTTGGTCCATTCACTGTGGTTATAAGTGGAATGAAAT
>CM031601.1:39984717-39987217 GCA_018398815.1 Conus ventricosus
AAAGATTTTTTTTTAAATAGAGGAACGAAGAAGAGGGGAGGGGTGGGGGGTTGAAGCGAATTTAGAGAAAAAGGAAACGGGAATGGAAAAATTAGGGCATTAGATTATAGATATATAATCCTTCGCTAGCTGCGTATGGGAACCATAGTAGTCCACCTCGAAAACACAACCATCAGATCGCCTGCTCACAGGCTCTTCGTCTGCTAATTTGGACACATCAGTGAGACACGGGTGATTATGTCGGTGCTCCCTTGGCATCAAATGGAGATATTCCACAGTCTGTAGTTATGTGGTTTCTCACCATCAAGGATTCAAAAATAGAATCCAACGGCACCCCAAAGCAGCCAGTGAAAGGTTAAAAAGTAAAATTACAACAACAACAAAAGCGCTGTGTCTGAAAATAAGTTGCTAAAAAAACTACAATTAACATGTGAAGAGTATCAAATGTCAGGGGAATCTTTGAGCCTAAAGCAGTGGAGCCTGCTTGAGGAGACAAAAGAGTCAAAAGGTGTCAACAGTCCGAGTGGTCAGTTCTACTGTTGGACAATCCAGTCATTGTTAATCGCGTAAGTGCTTACAACAGCTAAGAACTGGGTGCTCTCTCTCTCTCTCTCTCTCTCTCTCTCTCTCTCTCTCTCTCTCTCTTCTAAGAAGAAAAAGAAGAAGAAGCCCTTGTGGCGAAAGCCTACGTCTGATTAAAATCGTCCCTGTGGGAAAAGATTGTCAACTTGTTATGATATTGATTTTATTCTGCAATACCTGTTGAGATCGTTTTGTGTGGCACGATGCGGGCTTTACACGTGATCAGTAAAATCTGTGTGTGTGGACAGGGATGGGGAGGTGGGGGGGGGGGGGGGGGGGGGGAGAAGCATGCATTCGTGCGTATATGTGCTAGTATGGATCGATTTAAAACGAGCAGTATATGATTTTGTTATTACGTTTGTTTCTTTTTAATACAAATAAAGTAGGTTCAGCATGCACGCTGCTTGTATATGCTGGGGTGTGTGTGTGTGTTTTTTGTTTGTTTTTTTTTAATTATTTGTTTTGAGATGGATATGTGTGCAACCGCAATATGATTTTTCTTCTGGGGTAATTAATTTGATTTCATTTGATTTGGTTTGATTACACCAACAAAGCCGCACTACATTAAGGAATGCAGGTTTGATGTTGTTTGCCGGAAGAATCCCATGATCAGTGTTTGAGGGGCAAAACACAGTTGCTGTTCTTACCAAGACACTTCACAAACAGGATTCTCTCCCCCTGTCCACCAGGGCAGTGCGATCATTTCTATTCTGTCCACGCGTCCACATGATTTGCATGATCAATTCTTAATGGGAGTCTGACAGCGCCGCCTTAAAACAATTGGCACGAGACGAATCGGGACAACGGTCGATAATGAGGCATCAGTTTTGATTAGCTCCTCATCTTGTGTGCCGAGAATGTTGAATGCGGCGGCCATTTCTGCACAGCGTTTTCGTGGGAACGTGAAGGCGGTCTTGTGATCTGCTGTTAGCTTTGCGAGTGCATTGACCTGATCTCGTGCATTTGTTTTGTAGATCTGTTTTGTCTGTCTGTCTGTCTGCCTGCCTGTCTTTCTGTCTATCTGTCTGTCTGTCTGTTTCTCTTTCTCTGTCTCTCTCTCTCTCTCTCTCTCTCTCTCTCTCTCTCTCTCTCTCTCTCTTTGTGTCTATCTCTCTCTATCTCTCTCTGTGTCTCTCTCTGTCTCTCTCTTTGTCTGTCTGTCTCTCTCTCTCTCTCTCTCTCTCTCTCTCTCTCTCTCTCTCTCTCTCTCTCTCTCTCTGACACACCTTCGGTGCTGATGTGCTGACGTACATTCATTTTGTAGATCTGTATGTCTGTCTGTCTGTCTGTCAGTCTGTCTGTCTGCCTGCCTGTCCGTCTCTCTTCTCTCTCTCTCTCTCTCTCTCTCTCTCTCTCTCTCTCTCTCTCTCTCTCTCTCTCTCTCTCTCATGGAGAACCGAAGAGGTATTCCATGTATTCAATCTGGTATGTACAATTCACCAGGTAGTGTCTAAAGTTGACAAACGTGGGAACTTGTAACTTACCAAGTGTTCTTTGGCTGTGGATGTGTGGGAATGTGGATGGTTACACTGCGCCTATGGCGCTCAGAAGGAAAAAGATAAATTACCGTTCAACGCTTATGAGACGTTGTCTAATCTGAACATGACTTCAAACAAGACTTTGCAATAAATGTACAAAATTCCTTACATTCTGTCTGTTTTACAGCCTTACATTAAAAAGAGAAACACACACACACACACACACACACACACACACACACACACACACACACACACACACACACATATATATAATATATATATATACACACACACACACACACATACACACACATACACACACACGCACATACACACACACACATACATACACACACACACACACACACACACACACACACACACACATACACACACACACCACACACACACACACACACACACACACACACACACAC
>CM031601.1:40007757-40012757 GCA_018398815.1 Conus ventricosus
TGGTGTGTGTGTGTGGTGTGTGTGTGTGTGTGTCTGTCTGCTGTCTGTTTCCTTGGTGTGTTTCCTATGTGTGTTTCCTATGCATATTTTTGTTTGTGATGTTAGTGTGTAAGTACGTGCACACACACACACACACACACACACACACACACACACACACACACACACACACACACACACACACACACACACACACACACATGCGCGCGCACACACACATGCGCGCGCGCACACACACACACACACACACACACACACACACACACACACACACACACACACACACACATGGATGCACATTTACGTGTGCACAGACACACAGACACACACACACACACACACACACACACACACACACACACACACACACACACACACACACACACACACACACACACACATAGATGCCAACTTCACAGCTACATGAAACTAGTCAAACTTTGGTGAGTGCTTAGGTCGGATTTAAAACAACTACACAGCAACATGAAACTAGTAAGACTTTGGTGAGTGGTCAGACCAGATTTAAAACACCTTCACAGCTACATGAAACTAGTCAGACTTTGGTGAGGTTTAGACCGGATTTTGGACGAACCCTCCTGTGCCGCCCTAACATCACCCCCAGCGGGCCCCTCTCCCCACCCCATCTCCTCTCCTTCAGCCTCCATGCCATTCCAGGTCCCTTCCCGGCCCCCTTCTCTCCCACTCCTCGTTTTTAGAGAACGAGGCGTGAGGTGTCCTTCAGAATGCTGAAGGGGAATCAAGGGATCAGCAAAGCTTCAGGACAGGGTCAGCTGCTTCATTTCCCATACATGCAGCACAGAGAGAGAGGGGGGGGAGAGGGAGAGAGAGGGAGAGAGACAGACAGACAGACAGAGAGAGAGAGGGGGGGGGTGGAGACACACAGTGACAGATAGACAGAGGGACAAAGAAATAGCAAAATACGCCGACAGACAGAGACAGATAAACAAATAACAGACACACAAAAACGAGGGAAGCTGGAAGAGGGAGAGTTTCGTTGTTGTTGCATTTGTTTTTATTGTTGTTGTTGTTGTTTTGGGGGAGACAGAGACTGAGATGGACACAAGAAAAGAGGAAGAGACATAATGAAATACAGAGAGAGAGAGAGAGAGAGAGAGAGAGAGAGAGAGAGAGAGAGAGAGAGAGAGAGAGAGAGCAGAACGATGAGAAAGAGAGAGAGAGACAGACAGACAGACAGACAGACAGAGGATGAATGAGTGAGAGGTAGAGAAGAAATTGAAAAGGAAATGAGAAGGGGAGGGGGAGCAGAGAGAGAGAGAAGGAGAGATAGAGAGAGAGGCAGACAGACAGACAGACAGAGAGACAGACAGAGACAGACACAAAGACAGGGACTGAGACGGAGGCAGAGACAGAGACAAAGACAGAAGACAGCAGACAGAAGACAGAGAGAGAGCATCTATTTTTATCAAGTACCGGCACTTTATCACCGCATACCCCCCCCCCCCCCCCCCCCCCCCCCTCACTCTCTTACCGCTCTTCCGTTCCATCATGTTAACCTAGCTTCATCCTGTCCCCACCCCCACCCACCCCCACCTCTACCATTTTTACCCACGCCCACCCTTTCCTCCATCCCCAAACCCATCCTTCCTCCATTCACAAACAAGCATCCTGTCAAGCAGAACAGGAGAACAGCCATTGAAGACTGATGGAATGTAGGACAACAGAGGAGAGTTGAAACAAAACCAGCCTCATGATCTATAATCTCTTTTGGTATTAGCAGTAAGGTTTTGTTTTTCTTTTTTCTGTGTCTAACGGATGGTTTCAGTTTATCATCAAAGCGGCGTCACAGCATGTAGACTACTTTGTGTTTCATATAATTATGGTACACCACAACTGTTGCGCCTTGAGGCCACGATGAGCAGGGATCACAGTTCAATGAATCAACAGACTTTGACTATAAACAAATCAAACCTGTAATGGCAGCTTCGGTTTTTTGGTTACATGCTTCTACTTTGTGTGTGTGTGTGTGTGTGTGTGTGTGTGTGTGTGTGTGTGTGTTGTGTGTGTGTGTGTGTGTGTTGTGTGTGTGTGTGTGTGTGTGTGTGTGTGTGTGTGTGTGTGTGTGTGTGTGTCCGTCCCTTCTGCTCCAATCTGTTGGCCTCACCCCTGTGCTGTGCATTCTGGCCCCTGTCCGCAGCCACACCCTGGCTTGTCCAGTTGCAGCCCCGGCAAAGGCAGTCCACAGAGAGAAGAATCAAGATCAAGTCATGAAGAGGTAACCCACCAGAGCAGATGCTGTACTGCTGCCAAGTCACGTCAGTGGTGTTCAGTGGTGGTGCCTTTCCTGAAACAGCAAGCACAGGACACCACCTACTATACCCTCATTAATGACAGCAGTTGTTTAGTCACGGAGCCAGCATGAGTCAGAGTCACGTTCCAAAGGGTGCCATCATGTCCATCCGAAGACTGTCTCCATAAACTCACTGACACTGGAGACCTCGATATGAATTCACGAAGGGCACAGTCGTAGAGAGGAAATCGTAACTGAGGTTACCGTGAGAGCATGGCACGAAAGGCCACAAAATCTGGAATCTTTTTGATGCTGGTCGATGAGGATGAGGACGATGAGGGTGATATGTATATGGAAGTCCATTCTGGTCTGAGACTGCATGACAGAGCAGCACTACATGCTACAACTTAGCAACAATAACAATTTAAAAAAAGAATGAAAACGAAAACAACAATGGCAATGGTAAATATGATATAGAGTGATAGAGAATGTGGATTCATAGTAATGACAATATAAACATCAATGGTAACAACAACAGTATTGATAACAACAACAACGCGGTAATAATAGTAACGATAATGATAATAAGAATTATAGTAATAATGATAATAACAACTAGAGCAATTTTAGTCAAAATGACACAGCAACAATAAAAGTGATGGGATGAGTATGATGATGATGAATGATGATGATGAATGATGATGATGATGATGATGATGATGATATGAATATTGTCATCCTCCTCCTCATCATCATCATATATAGACTGACATCAAGACTAAGCTCATTGACAATAGTTAAAAATCATCCATCATCATCATCATCATCATCATATCATCATCATCATCATCATCATCATCATCATCATATATCACCAACACATAATGGACGTGGAATGACAACTAGACTAAGCTGAATAATAACATCATAATCATATCATTTTTTTAAACAAAAAGGGGATGGGGGATGGTACAACGAAACCAGCTTAATCTTAATGTAAGTTTGATGACTTAAAACTTAAAACAATGCACGCCACATTCAGCAAGAACCACTCTAGCTGATCTGACAAGAAATATCAGTCCACTGATCAGCTAATGTGACAAGTCATTAAGGAGATTTGCCAGAGAGAACGAGAGACAGACAGACAGATAGACAGATAGACAGACAAATAGACAGACAGATAGGCAAACAGAAGATGTAGAGACACCGACAGACAGAAAGAAAATGGAAGTGATAATAGTTCAGCAAAAGAGAAAAAAAAAGAAAGCAGGAATGAAAGAATGGAAGCAGGTGCGCTAGGTAAGAGGTGACCTGGAATGATAATAGGGATCAGATAAGTACAAATACAGAGCAAACATTTAATGTGCATTGAAATGAACGGGGAGAAAACACCAGTCGCAAACAATCAAGGACTCACACTGTGACGTGATATCAATAGCCACCACCCTCTTCTCTCTCTCTCTCTCCTCTCTCTCCTCCTCTCTCAAGGGTCTTGGAAGAGCACAGACCTAACCCCCTTCTCTCTCTTTCTCACACACACACACACACACACACACACACACACACACACACACACACACACACACACACACACCACACACTTTCCTCTCACTCTCTTTTCCCCATCTGTGGGCTGGCTTTGTTGCATGCTGAACGATGATAAGACACGACTCTGACGACACCATTACAGAGAATTTTGAAGTAACTGTACATGTAGTGTGGGTGGAGACCACCCTTCCCTTTGATGCTCGTGAACGGCCCAAGTGTGTCCTCTGCCACCCACGCCACTGCAAAGAACACTGGCGGCCACAACTCTCCCTGACGCATTTCCGGAGCTTAAACGTGTCTAGAACGTGGTAATTTCACGCATCAGCATTACCCCTGTTTGCAATCTAGATGCAGACCACCTAGGTTCCATTCCACCCTTGGGAAATCGTATTCTTCACCATTTGAGTAATGCAGATCTAGACCTTGGAGTAGTGTGTGATTCGTCCCAAGTTTCCCGAAGCCAGCAGACGTTCATCACCTCGGAGATTCGGTTTAATTTAGCCTCATATCGTAAAGATACCACAGTACGTGGCATAATAGTCCTTTTTTGTTTCTAGATTCCATCCTTCAGAAGAACTTTAACCGATGGCTCCAGATCTGAGGAGGAAGTTTCCAAACCTGAGTTTCACCATGTTCCCAGGGCGGCCGTACAGAAGAAACAGTCTTGTGCCGTTTGCACACAGGTAACTGCTTTTACACCCAGTCTTATCTTTTAAAAAGTGAAGAAGCTCTGTGGTGCATTCCATGTCATGTTCTACTCACACTGAAACATTTTCTTTCAGAGTGTTGGGACTTGCATAATGCAAGACATAAACACTTTACAGCAGACTCCATGAAACTTTTGTTCAGAGATGTCCCACCTGATGTGATCTTTGAAAATCTGAAAGAGATCAACATTTTTCATCTGATCTGAGATTTTGTGGAGATCAGACTGTTCATAAAATAACCTGTGTGCTTTTAGAAAGTGTATTTCAATGTGTTGTGTGGGTTTTTTTCAATGACATGAGAGTCGACTTCACCACGGTGACAGCCCTGCTATGGCCCTCTTGTAGCACCTTGTAATGGGTTGTTGGCCGTTCCGTTTCCCTCATTTCCTTCTTTGTCCCTTTTCTTGGCTGCGTAATCTTCAATGCACTGTCTCGTGCATTACTTTCAAGCCGCTCTTTCCAACTCCTCTATATGT
>CM031601.1:40020346-40022846 GCA_018398815.1 Conus ventricosus
AGGAGATTTTTTTTTAAATGCCCAACACACTGACACAAAGATTCTTGTATTGATGTTGTCTGTGATCCGACATTTGCAAGTATGAGTATTTTATGCATGCATTATGACGTTAGCGCGTAAGTAACCATTACATTTGACATACATATATCAAGTTAGGATTGTTCATTTCGTGTGAGATGTTAAGTTCCTTATGAAAAAAAAGCACTGTCAACAGAACAGAATTTGGATCACGTGTGTATGTGTGTGTGAGTATGTGTGTGTGAGTGTGTGTGTGTGTGTGTGTGTGTGTGTGTGTGTGTGTGTGTGTGTGTGTGTGTGTGTGTGTGTGTGTGTGTGTGTGTGTGTGTGTGTGTGTGTGTCTGTCTGTCTGTCTGTTTCCTTGTGTGTGTTTCCTATGTGTGTTTCCTATGCATATTTTTGTTTGTGATGTTAGTGTGTAAGTACGTGCACACACACACACACACACACACACACACACACACACACACACACACACACACACACACACACACACACACACACACACACATGCGCGCGCACACACACATGCGCGCGCGCACACACACACACACACACACACACACACACACACACACACACACACACACACACACATGGATGCACATTTACGTGTGCACAGACACACAGACACACACACACACACACACACACACACACACACACACACACACACACACACACACACACACACACACACACACATAGATGCCAACTTCACAGCTACATGAAACTAGTCAAACTTTGGTGAGTGCTTAGGTCGGATTTAAAACAACTACACAGCAACATGAAACTAGTAAGACTTTGGTGAGTGGTCAGACCAGATTTAAAACACCTCACAGCTACATGAAACTAGTCAGACTTTGGTGAGGGTTTAGACCGGATTTTGGACGAACCCTCCTGTGCCGCCCTAACATCACCCCAGCGGGCCCCTCTCCCCACCCCATCTCCTCTCCTTCAGCCTCCATGCCATTCCAGGTCCCTTCCCGGCCCCCTTCTCTCCACTCCTCGTTTTTTAGAGAACGAGGCGTGAGGTGTCCTTCAGAATGCTGAAGGGGAATCAAGGGATCAGCAAAGCTTCAGGACAGGGTCAGCTGCTTCATTTCCCATACATGCAGCACAGAGAGAGAGGGGGGGGAGAGAGGGAGAGAGAGGGAGAGAGACAGACAGACAGACAGAGAGAGAGAGAGGGGGGGGTGGAGACACACAGTGACAGATAGACAGAGGGACAAAGAAATAGCAAAATACGCGACAGACAGAGACAGATAAACAAATAACAGACACACAAAAACGAGGGAAGCTGGAAGAGGGAGAGTTTCGTTGTTGTTGCATTTGTTTTTATTGTTGTTGTTGTTGTTTTGGGGGAGACAGAGACTGAGATGGACACAAGAAAAGAGGAAGAGACATAATGAAATACAGAGAGGAGAGAGAGGAGAGAGAGAGAGAGAGAGAGAGAGAGAGAGAGAGAGAGAGAGAGAGCAGAACGATGAGAAAGAGAGAGAGAGACAGACAGACAGACAGACAGACAGAGGATGAATGAGTGAGAGGTAGAGAAGAATTGAAAGGAAATGAGAAGGGGAGGGGGGAGCAGAGAGAGAGAGAAGGAGAGATAGAGAGAGAGGCAGACAGACAGACAGACAGAGAGACAGACAGAGACAGACACAAAGACAGGGACTGAGACGGAGGCAGAGACAGAGACAAAGACAGAAGACAGCAGACAGAAGACAGAGAGAGAGCATCTATTTTTATCAAGTACCGGCACTTTATCACCGCATACCCCCCCCCCCCCCCCCCCCCCCCCCTCACCTCTCTTACCGCTCTTCCGTTCCATCATGTTAACCTAGCTTCATCCTGTCCCCACCCCCACCCACCCCCACCTCTACCATTTTTACCCACGCCCACCCTTTCCTCCATCCCCAAAAACCCCTCCTTCCTCCATTCACAAACAAGCATCCTGTCAAGCAGAACAGGAGAACAGCCATTGAAGACTGATGGAATGTAGGACAACAGAGGAGAGTTGAAACAAAACCAGCCTCATGATCTATAATCTCTTTTGGTATTAGCAGTAAGGTTTTGTTTTTTCTTTTTTCTGTGTCTAACGGATGGTTTCAGTTTATCATCAAAGCGGCGTCACAGCATGTAGACTACTTTGTGTTTCATATAATTATGGTACACCACAACTGTTGCGCCTTGAGGCCACGATGAGCAGGGATCACAGTTCAATGAATCAACAGACTTGACTATAAACAAATCAAACCTGTATGGCAGCTCGGGTTTTTTTTGGGCTTTTTGTTTTTGTGTGTGTGTGTGTGTGTGTGTGTGTGTGTGGTGTGTGTGTGGTGTGTGTGTGTGTGTGTGTGTGTGTGTGTGTGTGTGTGTGTGTGTGGTGTGTGTGTTGTGGTGTGTGTCTCGTCCTTCTGCTCCAATCTGTTGGCCTCACCCTGTGCTGTGCATTCTGGCCCCTGTCCGCAGCCACACCCTG
>CM031601.1:40027846-40032846 GCA_018398815.1 Conus ventricosus
AGTTCGCAAGTTTCGGCACCATCATACGATCCCATTGTGACATCAAAAGTTGAATTCTTGTTTGCGCTCTTGGTCCAGATTTCATTTTTGCTGGTAGTAGAGTTTTCTTTGTATGGAAAATGATTTCCATTTCTGACCCTGATATTTCAGTGTATTTGCTGGCAAATTTTATAGCTTTGGTGAGCAGATCTTCATCTATAGATGTGTAGAAGTCTACTATATCAAATGCTATAAAAACTGTATTATCTTGCTTGTTGAGTTTCTTGAACCATTGTATGGCTT
This sequence comes from Conus ventricosus, assembly GCA_018398815.1. Lineage (NCBI taxonomy): Eukaryota > Metazoa > Mollusca > Gastropoda > Neogastropoda > Conidae > Conus > Conus ventricosus. Next base: position 40,028,129 of record CM031601.1, read on the forward strand.
CGTATGTGTTTTTCCAGAGGTTGAGTTCAGTGTTCTCTCTTATGTTTTTTATGGCTTTTTCTAAGATTTTTTTGCTGATTTTTCCTAATTCAGATTTGGATGGGTTTATCAATCTGCATGTTGGGTTATTCAGGAAGTTGGGTTTGTGGTCTTTAAGTGTTATGAAAGCTTCTCTTGCTGCTGTTGTCTCCACTCTATCGCTTAGGTCCATTTGGTGCACAAGCTCCTTTTTTTTTTTCTAATGTACTCGTATGTAGTTTTATCAGCTTTTTGTAATTTTTTTGGATGTTTTTGTCGAGAAGCTGTGAGTATATATATATACACACACACTGACATATATATATATATATATATATATATATATATATATATATATATATATATATATATATATATATATATATATATAATATATATATGTCAGTGTGTGTGTGTGTGTGTGTGTGTGTGTGTGTGGTGTGTTGTGTGTGTGTGTGTGTGTGTGTGTGTGTGTGTGTGTGTGTGTGTGTGTGTGTCTGTGTGTGTGTGTGTGTGTGTGTGTGTGTGTGTGTGTGTGTGTGTGTGTGTGTGTGTGTGTTGGTGTGTGTGTTGGTGTGTGTGAATGTGTGCATGCATGTATACCCACATGCTGCTGTGTGTGGATCTCTAAGCATGTACGTCGACATGGTTAATTAGAAGTGTACACCACCTATGGTGTACCAGAGATTCATGTGTGCTTCCACTGAGGAGTGCCATGGCTGATGTTTAGATTAACCGAGGGAGGTAGTCTGATGACCCCCGATGAGTTCGCCCAGTTGTGTGGCGATCTAAGGAGACCAGAGATTCTTGTGTGCTTCCACTGAGGAGTGCCATGGTTGATGTTTAGATTAACCGAGGAGGTAGTCTGATGACCCCCGATGAGTTCGCCCAGTGTGTGGCGATCTAAGGAGGAATCCCTTTGTAGGCACTGACCGGCGACGGGCCGGAAATGCCAAAGAGGGAATACTCTCGAGTAGACCGGGAAAGAGACCGGGGAAAGTTTGTGGGGGTGCCAGCCCCATTATGTAAGAGGAAGACCAGTAGTTGTGGGATGGGCTGACTATTTAGGTTGTTGGTCATCCTGCACTTTAAGGAAATAGTTCTGATTATTATTTTCTTATTTCAAACTTGTGAGACTTAGGATCACACAATGTTTGAGAAGATGTTGTATGCTTAGGTTAGAGGGACATGTAGGTGATATGAAGTTTGTAGTTAACAGTTGCAGTTAAACATGTAAGACCCTTATATATATCATGAGGCGTAGGGATCTGACAGATGGCGTCCCTAGGTGACGCTACTCACCTAGGGGAAGCGGTGGTGCTCTTGAAGTTAAGGAGTTATTCAGTCAGGCCCCAAATCTCAAACGGAGAGGACGACACCTTAGTCTGTGAAATGTGGTGATGGTGTTCTGACGGCACCAGAAATGCCACGGTTGCTAGAGCCCTTTTTCTAGAGCCCTTTGTCGTTACTTCTACCTTTATTCTTCCCTTTTTTCCCCTTTACCTTTGTTTTTTTCCCTATTTCCTTTTTGTTGGGCATTGTCACCAGCCCCTTTTATGTGCAAAAAGCCGTAGACCAAATTAAAAGAAAGAAAATCTTCACTGGGCCTGACTCGTTTGTCTTTTTGGATGAACCTAGTCCAACTTTCTCCCGACCCCGATCTCCCCTTGTGCGTTTCTTTACAGTAGGAACAAGGGGAGGTTTACACAAGTATATGTTTGTGTGTATATGGAGATCAAGCTGGACCGAGGAAAGGGAGGAAGGAAAGGGTGTGTGTGTGCACGCACATCTGCATCCATATGTACATACACAGCCAGAAACCTTTTCCTGCCAGTAGGTCGTGCAATGTCTCTGTGCGCTCCTCATGCCAAAATGCAAAGAATTTGCCACCCTGATTGATTCTTTTGAAATCCTGTCCTACACATCCTTGCCATCCCTCCCTATCTATTCCAACTCGAGCAACATACCTACGTTTACTCCTACCCCATCTCACCTCTGCCCACAGGCTTTTGAAGACTGACCTGCAAATGGCCGTGGCGGCAGCGGCAGCAGCAGTGGTTCCGGGAGCAGCTGGAATACCATTAGACTTTGATTGTCATCCTGAATACACACGTGGTGTTTCTCCCACTCCACACTAACCTGCCACGCGCCTTATCGAACCCTGCTCCCTTTGCCACGCTACCATTTTCCATCACACCTTCGCTGCCCCTTCTGGTTCCACATAGTAAACGACTGCTGCTGCTGGCATCGTGCTCTGAAGTACCGGTCTTCCGACGGATGAATTTTCCTCTCTCTCTCTCTCTCTCTCTCTCTCTCTCTCTCTCTCCTCTCTCTCTCTCTCTCTCTCTCACACACACACACACACACACACACACACACACACACACACACACACACACACACACACACACACACACTCATACACACATATACACACATCACCTCTATCTCTCTGTCTGTCTGTCTGTCTCTCTCTCTCTCTCTCTCTCTCTCTCTCTACACACACACACACACACACACACACACACACACACACACACACACACACACACCACACACACACACACACAATGCAAGTACGCATGCACGCACACACACTTACACACACACACAGAGAGAGAAGAGAGAGAGAGAGAAGAGAGAGAGAGAGAGAGAGAGAGAGAGAGAGAGAGAGAGAGAGAGAGAGGAGAGAGAGAGGCTCATCTCGAAGTATAAAGACCGTCTGTATATCCTCATTCTCTGATCAGCAGCCACACACAGGTGGATGATGATAATGGCAGACCAGAGGTCAATGGTCTTATAAAAACTCCAGCCTCAGGGAACACACTGAAGACGGCAAATACTTCCAGCAACCATTCTTACCAGTGTACCTCCAAGCGCCCACGTCTTTCTGCCGTCAAGGACAGGCCTCTTTAGCTTTTTCAATCTTATTTTATTACCAACTCCTCTAGAGTTCTGTCTGTCGTGCATCTTGCCAAACTAAGTTATAAGGATCCTATGCTAAGAGACATATTGTCGGAATTGGAGTTCCAATGGCGGCGTAACCAGATGATTCCAGAGTGTTAAAGTTTGTTGGATGGATGCCATGATTTGGTGAATTCTGTCGAACTACAGAAATTGGGAGTGAACGAGAGATGTAGTGTATCCCTTCTTGAGCTAAACTTGGGTTGATAAACTAAAGGTGTTATTCTATTCTCTCTCAATACTTGGCCTCTTTCTAAGTAGTTCTCTCTCTGTCTCTGTCTGTCTGTCTGTCTGTCTGTCTCTCTCTCTCTCTCTCTCTCTCTCTCTCTCTCTCTCTCTCTCTCTCTCTCTCTCTCTCTCTCTCTCCTCCTCTCTCTCTCTCTCTCTCTCCTCTCCTCTCTCCTCTCTCTCTCTCTCTCTCTCTCTCTCTCTCTCTCTCTCTCTCTCTCCTCTCTCTCTCGTGTGTGCGTGCGTGCATGTTCATGCATGCTTCTGTGCGTTGTGTGTGCATGTGTGTGTGTGCGTGTGTGTGTGTGTGTGTGTGTGTGTGTGTGTGTGTGTGTGTGTGTGTGTGTGTCTGTGTGTCTGTGTGTCTGTGTCTGTGTGTGTTTATATGAGTATATGAAATAATGTGTGTGAGCACGTGCTACTGAGTCTGCATGTTGGGAGACAGTAATGGTTTCAAGTGTATGTTTTGTAGGTATTTTGTGAGTGTATGTGAGAAGTGAGAAAGGAATGGGTGTGAGTGTAATTACGTCTTCATCCATATCTACATCTCATTTAGGGGGTCGGAATAGCTCAGTTGGTAGAGCGCCGGACTCGTAATCTTGGTGATCCTGGGGTTGCGGTTTCGAATCTCCGCTGAACCGTTTCGGTACAGGGGGATTTTTCCCTCGGAGTTAACATTGGTTCTGACTCCATTTCCATACAGTCCTTCGAATGAGACTATAAACCGAGGTTCCGTATGTGAACGCACGCATAATATCTTGCACACACGTAAAATCCCATCACCAACTTTCGGAAGAGAAGAGGCCAGTTTGGCCGTTGGTATGGATGACACGTTACACATAGCATGCACCCTGCGTAAGAAATGGAAAGAATGAAGGAAGTAAGCAGTTTGTGCGGACGATATTGAAAGATATGGACTGGATGACACGGGAAACGACTGAATGAAGCGCCAGCTGGCAGCTCTTCAGTCGGCGCTACCCAGGTAGACAGTCCGTTTTGTAAACGAGTGTGATCTGTAAAGCGCTTAGAGCTTGGTCTCTAGCCGAGAATAGGCACTATATAAGTATTCATTATGATAATAATAATAATAATAAAACACGAACGTATCATTCTGGCTCTTGTCTTGCAGCCATTCTGTATGTCTTTGAGTGTTCCGCGCGTAACGAATTTTCCACATGGTTAATTCATTCAGAGTCCCGAGTTCACAACCCCCCCCCCCCCCCCCCCCCCCCCCCCCACCCACCCCTCCTCCATTTCCTCCTCCACCCCTTCCGATTTTCTATAGTTCAGCATCATATCCCTCTTTTAGTCCTTCCCACTCTCATTTTCAGACTCACACTATCACCCCATGCCATCAAAACACTGGACTACAAACGATTGCAGAAGCAGTGATAGCAGTACCAGACGGAAACTGGAATACAATTAAACTTCCTCTCTGCAAATGTTTTTGAACAGCTTCAGCTACATGAAATCTCTTACTCTATCTTCCGTCTGTCTATCGATTCTAT
>CM031601.1:40036262-40046262 GCA_018398815.1 Conus ventricosus
GAAGAGGAGACAAAGAAAAAGGAGAGACAAAATGACAACTAGACTTAAGAAGAAGAAGAAGCAGAAAAAAGAAGAAGAAGAAGAAGAAGAAGAAGAAGAAGAAGAAGAAGAAGAAGAAGAAGAAGAATGGTTGCAGTGCTGATAATGATAACAGTGACAAGAAAGTAGAATGACAACTAGTATGAATTTTACCTGGGTTTGATGTCGTTCAAAAACTAAACAATGCACACTGCCCCAGCAAGAACCGCTCTAGCTGATTTCAAAGAACAAGAAGCGACAACAAAGATCAGCCTGCTGAGCACCCCTGTAACAAGTGATTAAAGCAGATTTGCCACACACAGAAAGAGGCAGAGAATGAATGTCGGAAAGAGAGGGATGCAGGAGCGGTGTTGAGGAGAGCGGAGGAGGGGGGGTGGGGGGGGGGGGGGGGGGGGGCAGGGGGGGGCAGGGGCCGGAGGAGACGTGAGGAGGCGGAAGGTTGGGTGTTGTGTGTGGGGAGTGGAGACTTTAGAGCGTGGGTATGAACCTGTGCCGTCTTGTGTCTGGCAAATGGAGCGCTCGATGCGCGTTTATTTTTTCTGGAACTGGAACTACTACTACTACTACTACTACTACTACTACTAACTACTATTACTACTGCTACTACTACTGCTACTACTACTACTACTACAACTACTACTACTACTACTACTACTACTACTACTACTACTACTACTACTACTACTACGATGACGACGACGACGACTACTAAGACTACTATAATCATTATCATTATTGTTACCATTATCATGATGATCATTACTACCACCACAATGACGACCACCACCACCACTACCACTACTATTGTTGTCATTATTATTATTTTTTTTTAATCACTATCACTATCATATTGTTATCATTATTATTTTCATCATCATTATCGTCATCATCATCATCATCATCATCATCATCATCGTCGTCGTCGTCGTCGTCATCAACATCATCATTATCATCAGTAGTAGTAGTAGTAGTAGTAGTAGTAGTAGTATAGTAGTAGTAGAAGTAGTAGTAGTAGTAGTAGTAGTAGTAGTAGCGTAGTAGTAGTAGCAGTAGTAGTAGTAGTAGTAGTGGTAGTAGAAGTATCATCATCATTATTAATTAACAGTGCTGATGTGGCACCCGTCCTCGATCAGAGACCAAGCTCTAAGCTCTCCATGCTCTCCTTCACACAACGGGCTGCCTACCTGAGTAGAGCCAACTGACGAGCTGCCTGCTAGTGCTTCATTCAGACTGTCAGTTTTCCATTCATATTTTCTTTTCTTTTCTTTTTAAATTTTTCGGTGCATGTTATGCGTATACGTGTCATCCATACCAACGGCCAAAGTGGCCTTCTCTTCCGAACCTTGGTGATTTGTACTGAAACGCTCTGTCGGAGATTCAAACCTGTAACCCCAGGATCACCAGGATAACGAGTCCGGCGCTCTACCGAATGAGCTACTCTCGACCCATAATTCAGGATGATGTTCCATAACATAGATGGTTTGGGACAGCAAAGCCAAAATACAGCTACACGCGTCAAACAAAGGCAAAAAATCAAGCTTGTTTAGCATACAATACGACGCTGACAAGTCAATTTTCCAAAAATGCATCTTCTCCAAACATCACAAATAACACATTGAAAATACAAAAAACAATACACCCCAGACAAATGTTAGCGGAAGAATGCAATATACAACATCAGAAGTGAAGAAGTAAGACACCTCAGTATCAGAGAAAAGAAGCAGGGGTGAAAGAGGAAGAGAGAAGCAGACAGACGAGGTGAGTATACAGTGAGCTTGGTCTCTTCAACAAGAAGTGCTCAACGCCAGCAAAGTGTTGATGTGGGTCAGCAATGTGGTTGAGATCAAAACACGTACACAGAAGTGTTGGAAAACTGGAATTTCATGATGAAACCTTGATAGCTTTCGGTTTTGGTCCACCTACATGCCAGTGGATATCATTATATTAAATCAACAATAATTGTAAATGGTCATTATTCATCATGGTTTATGATTGAGAGAGGGTGTAGACAAGGTGACCCCGTTTCACCATAATCTGTTTTTAATCTGCGTAGAAATACTTGCTACTATGATACGAGAAAACAGATTGATTAAAGGTATAACAATAAATAATAGCGAGCATGAAATAGCCCAGTTTGCCGATGATACTCAGATGATGACCGAGGGTGATGCTGCGTCTTTGAAGCAATCGTTGAAACGATCAGAGTATTCAGCTGTAAGTCTGGTTTATACATGAATGACAGCAAAACGCAATATGGTTTAGGTAGTAAGAAACGGTCTGCAGTAAAACATTTACCACATTTGAAGATCAGTTGGAATCCACCAAAATCTAAAGCTCTAGGTATATGGTTTGTCAGTAGATCTAGATATTTTGAGGAAATAAATTGTAATGAAAATTTTCCATAAATAAAAAGGCTATTTAACATCTTATTTAATTCTATAACCCCATCGGGCAAAATCGCCGTATTGAAACGTTTGATCCTTTCAAAAATAACCCAACTATGGTTATTCTTGCCAAATCCGCCGAACAACTTAATAAACGGTTTGCAAAGTATGTGCTTCATATCCATCTGGAAATGGAAACAGGACAGAATAGTAGAAACATGGTAATGAAGAGTGTATAAAAAAGGAGGATTAGGACTTTACAAGTGGCATAAAACTGATTTGGATACGCAAACTGATACAGAACACACACAAGTGGAAGGGTATAGATATCTGCTTTATTGCCTGTCGTAGATAACATAGGCATATATGGGGCATATTTCGCAATGACTGCCAAGGTAAATCGCATCTGGGAGCATACACTGGAAGCGTACAGAGAATTTTTCTCGAAAGGTGTGTTTTAAAGGAACTGATAAAATCATTTCAGAACAATGATAAGATCAAGAGAGGAAGCCTAGCCATTTCCTATGAACACTGGACCGACAGAGGTGTGCAGCGCCTACATCATCTGCTGCATGAGAATGGCACCTTTCTTACCTTCGAAGAATTCAGATTAAAATATAATGTGAAGACAAACTTTCTGACTTATACAGGATGTGTAAATGTGGTGAAGAAATATATTGGGGAACATGGCATTACTGTTCTGTCCAGTAAAGTCAAAAAGAACATAAAAGCGCTTGATATAATCCTGTCCATACCGAAAGGAACAAAAAGATATTATGATATTCTCAGTGATGATGAATGGGTACCTAAATGCTGTCAAAAATGGAATAATGCATTAACAATGAATTTAAACTGGAACACTATTTTCATAGAACTCATAAAATAAAAGAAGCGAAAGTTCATTGGTTCCAAATTAGGGTAATCCACAGAATCATTGCAACAAATGTATTCCTTGAAAGAGTGGGGGTTACTAATGTTGAAAATTGCAGTTTTTGCAAAACAAAAAATGAGACCATTCCCCATTTGTTTTGGCAGTGTGACATCGTATAAAAATCTGATTTTGGAAAGGCCTAGAAATCAGCATTAACCAAAAGTGTAATTCACACAAGAGAAAACAATGGATACGTCAACTGTTTTGTTTGAATATTTACAAAATCCCGATAAAGATGAGATTTTTCATTTCTTCATCTTGCTCGCCAAGTTCTTTATATACCGTTGTAAAATGAGCAAAACTAAGCCATCTCTCTCTCCGTATCTAGAGAAACTCCATTTTATCTATACAAAATAGAAAAAGGCTTATATCATATCAACATGGATTATGTCGGTTTTCTTTCAGAGTGGAAATGCTATGAGCCTCTCATTAATGAAAATAACTGATTCCGTGGAGCATGTGACATGTACTTGACTATATCATTTTCTACTTTTTCTTTTAGAATACACTGTAAGAATGAAAGGTTAAGTTTATATAGTTTGTACGTGTGTGTGTGTGACATACTAATTTCATCTCCAAACTTATAGACTATGCCGTGCCTGCTAGACATAATTAGACGGCCACATTTCTGTAAAAGCTGCGGTAAATTGGCGTTAGGTATAACACAGTAACATATTATGTCTTTTTATTTTATTGTTTTTTTTTTGTCTTTTTTCATGTCACATCTGCTTGTCATCTTCTCTCTCTCTCTCTCTCTCTCTCTCTCTCTTCTCTCCTCTCTCCTCTCTCTCTCTCTCTCTCTCTCTCTCTCTCTCTCTCTCTTTGTGTGTGTGTGTGTGTGTGTGTGTGTGTGTGTGTGGTGTGTGTGTGCGTGCGTACGTGCGTACGTGTCGTACGTGTGTGTGTGGTGTTCTTGTTTTGTTTGCTTATCACTTGTTGGTTGTTGTTTCTTTTTGCTTTGTCTTTCTTTTTTAATGTATGTAATTAATTGGCAGATGCTTATGTACTTGTTCAAATGATTACCGTATGGATTTAATGATTTTTTTTCTTCTGTATTTGTATGTATTTGTGTGATAAAACGCAGTTTTAAAAAAAGAAAAGTGTTGGGAAAAAACAGGAAACAAATTAAACAAATTAGTCTGGAGTGGGGTTGGTACTCACAGATTTTACTCTCAGCCATGATTCAAATTCAGATTCGTCTATGGTTTGTTATGGCAATCGTGGCATGATGAGAAGCGCTCATTGTGCCCTTGATTCTGATCTGACTTTACTGAAACAGCAAAACGTATTGCATGTCGATGAAAGGCAAACTCTGTCCTTCTCGTCCGGCCTGCCTCTCCAGTGTGGCAGCAACTTCAGGATGTACTTGTACTCATCTGTCTACTTTGTGGTTAGCTTGTGTTGTCTATGGGACAGCAAGGGACGGCTTTAGCTTGTGTTGTCTATGGGGACAGCAAGGGACGGCTTTAGCTTGTGTTGTCTATGGGGACAGCAAGGGGACGGCTTTAGCTTGTGTTGTCTATGGGGACAGCAAGGGGACGGCTTTAGCTTGTGTTGTCTATGGGGACAGCAAGGGGACGGCTTTAGCTTGTGTTGTCTATGGGACAGCAAGGGACGGCTTTAGCTTGTGTTGTCTATGGGGACAGCAAGGGACGGCTTTAGCTTGTGTTGTCTATGGAGACAGCAAGGGGACGGCTTTGAAGTCATACATCTGTTCTGAGCCACAGTAAGCATCGTTCTGTTTTAACCCAAGATAGCTACAGTTCTATTTTAACCCAAGATAGCTATAGTTCTGTTTTAACCCAAGATAGCTATAGTTCTGTTTTAACTCAAGATAGCTATAGTTCTGTTTTAACTCAAGATAGCTATAGTTCTGTTTTAACCCAAGATAGCTACAGTTCTGTTTTAACCCAAGATAGCTACAGTTCTGTTTTAACCCAAGATAGCTATAGTTCTGTTTTAACTCAAGATAGTTAAGTTCTGTTTTAACTCAAGATAGCTACAGTTCTGTTTCAACCCAGGAAATGCATAACACTGTCTTGATCCAAGATTGCCATATCTCTTTTTAGCCCACGATAGCCACTGTTCTGCGTTTAAATCCTGGATAACCATAACTGTCTTGATCTAAGATTGCTTAGCTCTGTTTTATACCCAGGATAGCCATAGCTCGGATTTGTCAATGAATAATCATAGCTCTGTTTGAACCAGCATTATCGTAATTCTGCTTTGGTTCAGAATAATCATAGCTGTGCTTTGACTCACAATTATCAAAGCTCGGCTGTCACCAAGAATGACCACAGCTCTGCTTCGGTTCAGAATAATCAAAGCATTGAACATGAATAATCAAAAGTTTGTGTTGACCTAGAATAACCATTGGTCATCTCTGACCAAGAATAATCAAAGGTCGGCATTGCCGCAGAATAATCAAAAGTTTCCATTGACTCATCTTAAGTATACGTCTGCACTGAACAGGAATTATCACAGATTTGCACTTACGCTGAACACTATCTTTGGAGACCACTGTTATGATGGTGGTTTAGGTGTCGTAATCCTCCAAACAATTGACCTTTCGAAGACCTGACATGTTTTTGTAGACTGCTTGAAGTCAGTCCCCACCCCCACTCCACTCCCCTTTATATCTTTCCTTTACCTCCCCCTACCTTCTTTTCATTAGTAACTTTTCTTCATATTTTATTCCACGTGTCTTTTTAACTCTGAAGAAGAAAAGCATGACAGTCATTGTTCAACACAGCAAGCACCACAAAGAGATGAAGCCAGCCACACTCCGACAACACCCTGAGATAGCGTGCGAACTGGACACAACACATTAAAGTTAAACATAGAAAAACAGATGAATAAATGATCAGCTTCGGGGCCGGATAGCTCAGTTGGTAGAGCGCCGGACTCGTGATCCTGGGGTTGCGGGTTCGAATTTCGGTATAGGGGGATTTTTCCCTCGGAGTTAACATTGGTTCCGACTCCATTCCCCATACAGTCCTTCGAATGAGACTATAAACCGAGGTTCCGTGTGTGAACGCACGCATAACATCTTGCACACACGTAAAATCCCATCACCAACTTTCGGAAGAGAAGGCCAGTTTGGCCGTTGGTATGGATGACACGTGACACATAGCATACACCTTCCCCGAAGATGGAGTATGGCTGCCTTAATGGCGGATAAAAAAAGGGTCATACACACAAAACTCCACTGCCTGGCTATACAGGGAGTGTCCGCAGGAGTATCAGCCTGCGTACGCAGAAAGAAAGAAAGAAGAATGATCAGCTTCAATCTGTGAAAGACCTACACATCCTGTAACGTTACTGCCACACATCTCAACTGCCGGGTGGCAGGACCCGGAACCGTCTGCAGCACGTGAGACACAGCTGTCAGCGCACTGATGGCCTGGCATCGCTTCCTGTTCCCGTGCCGTTCACCGCTCTGGCCTGCACACGTCACAGGCGTGGGTTACACACTGCAAATAAAGAACAAAGCGATTGTAGGCCACACACTGCAAATAAAGAGCAAAACCATTGTAGGCCACACACTGCAAATAAAGAACAAAGCGAGTGTAGCCCACACTGCAAATAAAGAACAAAGCGATTGTAGGCCACACTGCAATAAAGAGCAAAACCATTGTAGGCCACACACTGCAAATAAAGAACAAAGCGAGTGTACCACACACTGCAAATAAAGAACAAAGCCATTGTAGGCCACACACTGCAAATAAAGAACAAAGCGATTGTAGCCACACACTGCAAATAAAGAACAAAGCCATTGTAGGCCACACACTGCAAATATAGAACAAAGCGATTGTAGCCACACACTGCAAATAAAGAACAAAGCGATTGTAGGCCACACACTGCAAATAAAGAACAAAACGATCAGTCAGACGCGGCGAATGGGCAACGTGTTTAATTAGTCAAGCGCACAGCTGGATGAAGAAACGCCTGGGGAATATATATCATCCGCAGATTAGGGGAAGGTTGCTTCCGTTTAAAGTTCACAATCGTGACAACGCATTCCTGGTTCCTCACGTTTTTGTACTATGAGGATGTGTTGTGTTTAGTATATGACTTTCTTTTCTTCGTCTTCTATTTCATCTTTCCTCATTTTGTCTGTTTATAAGAAACACATGTTTTATCATTATAACCAAAACAAATAGACATCAATCAGCTCAGACACTCAGAGACATAGAAAATGATAACAATAGAAATTAATACTATCCGTGAGACAAAAGATTGGATGCCACGATTATTTATGTCATAAGACGTCTGAATCGTGAAGTCGTCATTAAACACACTTTGACAGCTTTATTAGAAATAGATATATGATTGATGAAGTCAGGTGCCCTTAATCATATAAGAGCACGGCAAAAAGAAAAACGAACATAAATAATATTTTGATATAAAGGTGAAAAAGAACACGCGAAACTGAGATTACTACGAGCTTTGCTGCTAATTCAGATTAAATTACAATATTTTGGCTTTCGCCATCAATCCTTGTCACACAAAACACATGTCAAAATGGTTGGAAAGAGCTTTCGGGATGTCTGTGCAGATCGGTTTCTAAGCAATGCGTAGATTTGACATTTTCTTGTCATGTTTGAGTTGTTTCAGAAATTTACGCACAGTCTTCATGTTTCTTTTCATCTGAATGTACTCAAGACACTGTCTAAGACAGTTTTAAATTTGACACTGAAAAGGAGTGGAATTGAAGCTCTAACGGGGCACGTCAGGACTGGGATCAGCGACACGTTCGGTAAATCAGGTCTGGAAAGAAAAAAAAAAAAAAAAACATAACACTAAGTGATGTTATGTCTTTGTAGTCTATGTCTGTCTGTCATTAGACGTCAGAGATTCGACATAAACTGACTGTAATATACTTAGGACGCATGTTCTCTTTCAACGTAAAGCCACAGTCAGTTGTAGTGGTGTTAAAGTTTATCGAGTTACCACTGGTAAGACACGGCGTGGAAGCGAGTGGCAAGCAGCTTGGGATGCGGGTCCTCAACCGTCTGTTCATCAGTCGGACTGGTTCTACTAATCAGTAACTGCATTATTTTTTTCCGACTAAAAGCAGAATGAGTACAAGCTGCCCCTCTTACCTCCACACCTGGCCTTCAATGAAGGGCAATATGAAAGTACAAAAACAGGACAGGCTCATGTCTCATAAAACTATCAAAATGCGTAAAACAAAATTTTAGTACGAGAGACAGACAGACAGACAGACAAACAGACAGACAGACAGATACAGAGAGACACAAAGACACAGAGAGACACAGAGACATACATGCATACAGACAGACACACAGATGGACAGAAGACAGACTAACAGACAGACAAACCAGCAGACAGGTAGGCAGACAGACAGACAAAGAGAGAGAAAACGAGAAGGAGAAGGACAAGAGTGAGTTAAAAAGAAGGGGACATAAGGAAGATGAAAGCCATAGAAAGTGAAGTGTAGAAGGAAAAAGGCGAACATTAAGACTAAGATAAAATGAAGATTGAAATATGGGAAAGGGCGAGAAAGAAAGGAGAAGGAACAAGGCGAGAAAGAAAGGAGAAGGAACAAGGCGAGAAAGAAAGGAGAAGGAACAAGGCGAGAAAGAAAGGAGAAGGAACAAGGCGAGAAAGAAAGGAGAAGGAACAAGAAATAGAGGAAGAGGCATAGAACACGATGAGGAGCAATATCGACAGACAGATGGAAAGAAAAGAATATATACAGAAACACAACAATAGACAATAACAAGCCAAAAAGCTTCTAGTCTGTAAATGAAGTGGAAAGGGTATTGAGTTTTTCTATTGTTCTCTCTCTCTCTCTCTCTCTCTCTCTCCTCTCTCTCTCTCTCTCTCTCTCCTCTCTCTCTCTCTACTTTATATATATATATAATATATATATATATATATAATAATATATTGTTAATGATATTAAAAAGGAATGTTAAAACTCTACAAATTGTTTCGAGCGTGTTGCGCTGTCATCAGGATGGTTTTTGGTTTGCCCACCGCCGATGTTATATAGCGTGTGGGCTCCCGTTTGCGGTTGTTTGCACGTGCGGGTTGGCTGCACGTGTTTTTTGGGGGCTTTCAGGTTTTTGTTTTGGGTGTGTTCACTAACAACGATTTCCATTTATGCCTGCAGTTGTTTACTATTTCTGTTTTGGTGTTTAAAGTTGCTAAGTGTGGTTTGCATAGTATTAACCATTTTTCAGTTAAACATAGGTTGCACCTTTTTGAATCATTGCTGTATGGTGATGCTCTTTTTATGATTTTCCAGGATATATTGTAGCTTGTTTTTGCGTCTTTAAGTTTCCAGATATATTTCCTCAGTTCTGTTTGGTTTTTATATTTTTCTTTATTAAATGACTGTTTGTGGTTTGCATATCTGGTTTTGAAGTGGTTTTCAGTGATCCCTATGTATGCTTCTTTTTCATTTTCTGATGTCACAGTAGCCTGGTATACAATGTTGCTGTGAAGGCATTTGTTGTTTAGTGGGCACTGCTCCTTTCTGGTGCAATTGCAAGATTTCCTTTCTTCACCCTTCTTTGCTGTGTTGATTTTCATTTTGTTGGATGCGTCAATCAGGTTTTTGAGGTTGGGCATACATGAGTACGATAGTTTGACAGTGTTTTTGTTAAATATTTTG
>CM031601.1:40056262-40071262 GCA_018398815.1 Conus ventricosus
AAGCGAATAGCAAACAAAGAACCCTATGTTCTGTAAGTTTGCTAAAGTCTAAGACAGTCCTAGAGTGTTGTAAGTTGAAAGACAAAAAAAAACAACCATATAGCCGTCAGAAAAAAGCGTCTATGTCTACAATCAACTTGTTCATGATGCTTCTTTAGACGGAACACTACACACTAGACTGTTTCCTTAATTTCTACGCCATCGTAGAAGATCGTATTATCTCAATAATCGCGATGCCCGGAGACAAAAGTTTCGAATGCATGGAACAATGAAGACAAGGAGACCTGTGAGGTTGGGGGGGGGGGGGGGGGGGAGAAGAGGCGGGAGGGGGAGTGGGGGAAAGACGGAAGGAGGGTGGGGGAGAAAGGAGGATCAGTTTATTTGGAAATAAAAAACACAGTCTGACAGAGAGAGAGAGAGAGAGGAGAGAGAGAGAGAGAGAGGAGAGAGACAGAGAACGATGGGAGAGGGGGGGGGGGGGGGCGGGGTAAAAGGAGCAGGACGAGAACGAGTAACAGTGATGAAGAGGACACAAAGGAAGATGAAAGCCATAGAGAGTGAAGTGTAAAAGAGGAGATTGTGGTGAAGATGAAGAACAAGATGGGAGGAAGAAGAAGAGCCAGTGAAGGCTGATTGAAAGGTGGGAAAGGGCGCTGAAGAAAGGAAGCAGAAGGAAGAGGAAACTGTGGAAGAGGCAGAGAACACGAGGAACAGCATTAACAACAGCATCAAGAAAGATAAACAGGCGGCAAGAAAAAATACATATACAGAAACACAACGATATACAATAACAAGCCAAAAGTCTCTAGTGTGCAAATGAAGCGGAAAGGGTATTGATGTATGGCTGGGACATTTCTCTCTCTCTCTCTCTCTCTCTCTCTCTCTCTCTCTCTCTCTCTCTCTCTCTCTCTCATAGAAAGAAAGAGAGACAGACAGAGAGACAGACAGACAGAGAGACAGGTAGGTAGATAGTTAGACAGACAGATAGGTAGATAGATGGATAGATAGATAGATCCTAAGTCTCTCTCTCTCTCCTCCCTCTTCTCTCTCTCTCTCTGTCTGTGTCTGTGTCTGTCCGTCTCTCTGCCTGTCTGTCTGTCTGTCTGTCTGTCTGTCTGTCTCTCTCTCTCTCTCTCTCTCTCTCTCTTCTCTCTCTCTCTCTCTCTCTCTCTCTCTCTCTTCCATCCGATATGTCACAGCTGATTTTCCCTCAAAACTGTAGTGTTAGTGACAGAAAGATAACGAAAAAAAAGAGAAACAGAAACAAAGACAGACTGAGAAAGGGATGGACAGAGAGAAGGACAAAGAGTGACACAGAGACACACACAGAGACAGACAGACAGAAAACAAATCAGTCCTAGAATTTCAAAGACAAAAAAAGAATGCATAAAGCGAATATGATCAGCCGCCAGAGGCTAGCCAAAGCAACATTTTTTGCGTCCTAATCCGTATTCAAGTCCTTATTCAAATATCTCTACGGCAAAATTAACTCTTTCGCTTGAAGGGCAGCAACCTGAGCACTGACAGTGTTTTCGCAAAGAAGATCATATCATCACTTGCATCATTTGTTGTTTGCATGTTTGTATGTCTGCAGAAGTACGCACAAGAACTACTAACCCTGTTTTCACCAAGCATTATCAAGAACGCAATATTGCGCTAGAAGGAACCCAATACATTTTGAAGCAGATCCGTTGTACGGATCCGGATCGAACAGCGGATGCAGGATCCGTTCAGCAAGATTGTAACAGATTATCCACTGAATATGAACACTGAAGTTATTGTTCACGAATTGATCAGAGTGCGTGAAATCTGCGTACGAAAAAATCCACTTCAGTGGAACACTCCAGAGATGTGCAGGTCGGCATTTCCTATTTTCCTTATCCTATCCATGATACATTGCAGACAAGCAAGAACCACTCCCGGCAACAGTCAGAGGGCGGAAACTTGTTACGTGCACAGATTCCATGCCTAAAGCCTTCCTCTATGGCACTACAGAAGGCAAACGCTGCAGAAGCAGACAGAGGACCCCGCGGCTGGACACTATCAGGAACGGACTGGACACAGCACGGCCGGCCTGCTGCACACAACGGAGGACAGAAGGTGATGGCGCCTCCTGACTGTCAGTGTATCCACCATGTCATCCGAATGGATGTCTCCAGCGCCTATGAGACGACGACGACGACACGACGACGATGATGATGATGATGATG
This sequence comes from Conus ventricosus, assembly GCA_018398815.1. Lineage (NCBI taxonomy): Eukaryota > Metazoa > Mollusca > Gastropoda > Neogastropoda > Conidae > Conus > Conus ventricosus. The sequence continues at coordinate 40,058,473 of CM031601.1, forward strand.
ATGATCATGACGATCATGATGAGATGATGATGATGATGATGATGATGATGATGATGATGACAACGATAATGATGATGATGGTGATGATGATGATGATTGAGATGATGATGATGATGATACATTATATGATGATGATGTATGATACATATATGCTGCTGCTGCTGCTGCTGCTGCTGTGATGATGATGTGATGATGATGATGACGATGACGACGACGACGACGACGACGACGAAGATGATGATGATGATGATGATGATGATGATGATGATGATGATTCAAAGAATGTTTATCATATGTAGCTCCTTCAATGCATATGTACTATGACGTACTCTGGAAGAAAAATAATCATGCGCGCGCATGAGTGTGCGTGCGTGTTGTTTGTTTGTTTAGTTTTACGTCTTTTCACATGGCGTGTTTTTAGACGATTATGATATTTGTAAAGAAAAGAAGAAAAAAAAAAGAAAAAGAAGAAAAAGGAAAAAGAAGAAAAAGAAGAAAAAGAGAAACACCCGAAGGTGCTGGGGAGGACCCAGAGAAGCACTGGGTCCTCCCCAGTGCTTCTCTGGGGGGGACCCAGTGCTTCTCTGGGGGGACCCAGTGCTCGTTTTTAGACGATTATGATATTTGTAAATGATATACATCAAGATGTACATTGATATTATTATACAAATGAAAACATAATTAAAAATAAAGCTTAAATCACTGGACATGAACAACATAAACAATGTTTGCTTAAAAAATACTGAAATATCATACTAATGTACCGATAGGACTGCGAAGTAAATATTTTGATACTTAGCCAAAAATGATGATTTGAAGTTAGAGTCTTTAAAATCATCAACTGTAGGATTATCTGGTAACTGAAAATTGGGTAAGTACTGCTGCATAGTGGGACAATTATATAGTACATGAAATGTCAACAGTTTTTCTCCACATATGCATTTTGCAGTATCAACATATTTACATTTTAATGAATTATATTTAGTCTAAAACACAAACTGGAAATTTCCCTCGGAAAAACATTCAACAAAGACATGCTGTAAGAGGTGTGCCGATTTACATTATACCCACACGGGCTTTGGTGTCTTTTTCTAAAAGATTATAGCATTCCTTTACAGACAAAGGAATATGAACGTTTTCACAACGAATTCTTTGTACTGCACCTCCTCTAGCTACTCTGTTGCCCATTCATTTCCATAAATACCACAATGTGATGGAACCCAAGTAAATGTTACACTGGAACCCTTTTGAATTAAAAAATGTATGAGATGATTAATTTCGAATTACTAGGTCACATCTGTCTCTAGACTTCATGGATTTCGTGTAAATAAGACAGACTTAGAGTCAACAAAAAAGTATTGGAAATATAACCTAGGAAGATTAACAATGTATCGCAGAGCCATGAGAATGGCTACCAGTTCTGCGGTTGAAAACAGAATGACCTGCACCAATATGAAACGATTTTTCTTTCTTTATGTCAGGTATTACAAACCCAGCACCCGCCACATTAGTGTCAATAAGAGAACCATCGGTATATACCTTCAAATGGTTAGAATAATTTGAATGAACACGAGATCGAAAGAAAAAGCAAGTAGGTGAGGGTTATCACTCTTTTTTAGATCGTCATTGGAAAGGTCAAAATCTGCTCTGTTCAGTTCCCATGGAGGAATTGGAGACATAATCGAACGCTTACCTATATCTTTAGTTTTCAGATCTAATCTACTGTGAATATCTGAAGTATAAGTGGCTATTGTTGTCAAAGATTTTATGGCCCTTGCTCTTTTGGAAATTGAAGATCTGATCTAAGTACATTTTCATTCACGTTGACATTTTCAACAGCACTGCTTCTTATAATGTACTTAGCTGAAGACAGTTCTCGATAATTGTTCAAAGGTAGAACACCAACCTCCCCATACGTAGCAATAGTCGGAGTGTGGACAGAACTCCCAAGCTAATTTGTATGCCTTAGAGTCATACTTTGTAATTTCTTCATAAGATATTTAGGAGCAGAAAAATAAACTTCTTGACCGTAAGTCAGCTTTGATCTAACCAAAGATGTTGCAAGAAGAGTCAAACTTTTTGTTTCTTTACCCCAATTTTGTCTGCTTATAATTTTAAGCAAATTGAAGCTTTTTTGAGCTTTTGATAGACTGTTTTCAAGTGAAATTCCATGATAATTTCGATGTAAAATAGACACCTAAGAATTTGTGATGTCTTTGAATTGTAGCTCAGCTCCGTCGATAAAGAAACTAGGTAATCTTCTGGGAGGGTCACCAGCACTAAATACCATCATGTGAGTTTTTTCAACAGATAAAGATAAAACCATTCTCTGTCAAGACAGCACTTATTTATCTAATTCAGACTGATAACAGATCTGAATTTGTTTCAGTTTTCTGTTTGAATATACTTCAATTTTGCATCCAACCAAATACAAATGTCATCAGCATATTGAACAATCTTGACATTTTTTTATATCTTCTTAGAAAGATCTGATATCATAATACTGAAAAGATAAGGAGCAATGATGGATCCTTGAGGATCTCCCATATGTAAATCTCTCTGGGAAGAATACGCATTTTCAACTCTTGTTTCAATAGTTCTACAGGAAAGAAAATCTTTCACAAACGAAAACATTCTCCCACAAATACCTGCTTTTTCAGTTTAAATAACAATTGAGCGTGCCACACTTGATCGTAGGCTCGTTTAATGTCAAAAAATGTTGCCAGCACGTTTTGCCTACGAGCAAATTGGCGTTTTATATTGGTAGATAACTTAACAAGTGATCCGTTGTAGATCTTCCCGATCTAAAACCAGCTTGATGGACTGGAATAGCATTGTTTTTATCACAATAGTGAATTAGTCGAGCAGTTACTATTTCTCCATTAACTTACATGTGTGTGATAGTAAGAGAGATTGGCCTGTAACTGTTGACATCTCTACAGGGTTTGCCATTTTTAAGTATGGGAACTATAATTGAATGTTTCCACACGGCTGGTAATTTACCTTCACCCAGCATGTTTCCATTATTTTATGAAGATACTGCACCCAATTATTGGTAAATGTTTCAGCATTTCATTGGAAATTTCATCACGGCCAACAGCTGTTCTTTTATTACTCGATGTTGAGATTCCTTCTTTTAGTTCCAAAAACGTAATAGGAGAGTTGAAGTATAAGTTATCGTTAGATTCTGGATCTTTAATTTCTAGTTTAGCTTCTGTCCTGTCTGTATGTCTTACATTTTCTTGAAAGACCTTCTAGTCTGCTGTTTACTGAAAAGATATCAGCAAACTTTTCCGCTTTTTGATAAGCTGTTGGAAATTTATTATCTTCAAATGTTACTTTGCACTTAGGAATGAAAACCCCGTGCATCATTTATCGAATTTTCTTCCATATTTTACTCCTATCTGAAGGAGAACTTACCTTTCCTCACAAAAGCTTGACCAATATGCACACTTTGCTTTGGCTAATATTTTGTTATATGCTGATTTAGCCACCTTGAATCTCTGAGTTTAGATGGAGATCTACTACATAGATAGATTTTATCTTAGAAATCTTTTCTTGTTTTGCTCTTTCACACTCGTCTGTCCACCACAAGTTCCCTGCATCTTTGATGAAGAAAACACACGAACATCTGGGAATAGAAGAATCAGCCGCGTGAAGTACAGATCTTGTGAAATGATCATACATACGATCCACGTCTTCATTTTGATGAATATCAGTAGAGAAGATATTAAAATTGATGTAAATTTATCCCAGTCTGCTCGATTGTAATTATATTCTGATTTATCTTGTATTGAATTAACAGGACCAACTTTCGTTTAATCTTATATGTATAGGAAAATGATCATACTAGTGTATCAGGAGAAGTTTCCCACATACAGTCTGGAGCTAATTCAGAAGAAATGAAGGATATGTCAATGGCTGATAGTTTATGACATTCTATATCTGATATTCTTGTGATGTCACCATTATTCAGTAAGTACAAATTTGAATCCACAACATTTTCGACAAATCGGAGGTTTGTGGTTCTTTTACAACCATCGTCCCAGAGAGCTGAATGCGCATTAAATCACCTCCTATGAGCCATTTTTCCTTATTAGGTAAGTTTCGCAACCATTCTGAATCATCATTATCTGGACCTTTTGGAAGATAGACGGAAACAATATTAACAACTAGGTTGCTGTTGAATTTTACCATAGCAGCGGAAGAGTTTAAATGAGGAATGTTCAAAGGCACTGGAGATTTCATAGGATGGTAATCAATATTTCGATGAATATATATTGCTGTGTTGATCTTACCAGACTGATCTTGATTGTACACGGGTGGGTAATGAAAATTCGGAATATGGGGTAATTTATTTTTACTTACGTTTAAAGATTGTAGTAATAAGACTTTAACTGATTTGATGACAAATGTTGTATCGTTCATCAATATTTCTAATAATGGAAAGACAGTTCCATTGGAAGATGTCAATATTGAAAGCTCTTCCATCAGAATTATCTACATTTACTGGGAAAAAAAAGGAGATCAGTTAGAATAATTGATAACAGGATTATTATCTGTGTGAAGTTGACGTAGTAAGGCTAGCCAAATGTGGAGACTGTGAATCTGCGCTGGCCGGAAGTGAAGTCGTCACATCAGAGTTGGCAGAATGTGAAGAGGCCACCTCAGGGCTTACAGGAGGAAAAGATCTCTCAGGACCGGTATGAGGAGATGAAGTCACCGCAGGGTCAGCAGTAGGTGGAGACGTCCCTCAGGGCCGGAAGGAGATGAAGTCACCGCAGGTCAGCAGTAGGTGGAGACGTCACCTCAGGGCCGGAAGGAGAAGTCACCGCAGGGTCAGCAGTAGTGGAGACGTCACCTCAGGACCAGAAGGAGATGAAGTCACCCCAGGGTCAGCAGTAGGTGAGACGTCACCTCAGGGCCGGAAGGAGAAGTCACTGCAGAGTCAGCAGTATGTGGAGACGTCACCTCAGGGCCGGAAGGAGAAGAAGTCACCGCAGGGTCAGCAGTAGGTGGAGCGTCACCTCAGGGCCGGAAGGGAAGTCACTGCAGGGTCAGCAGTATGTGGAGACGTCACCTCAGGGCCGGAAGGAGAAGAAGTCACGCAGGGTCAGCAGTAGGTGGAGACGTCACCTCAGGACCGGAAGGAGAAGAAGTCACCACAGGGTCAGCAGTAGGTGGAGACGTCACCTCAGGGCCGGAAGGAGAAGAAGTCACCGCATGGTCAGGAGTAGGTGGAGGGTCACCACAGGACCATAAGGAGATGAAGTCACCGCAGGGTCAGCAGGAGAAGGGGGAGTCTCCTCAAGGCCAGCAGGACGAGGGAGAGTTTCCTCAGGGTCAGCAGGAGGAGAAGGGGGAGTCTCCCCAAGGCTGTAGGAGGAGAGGGAGTCTCCCCAAGGCCTGTAGGAGGAGGGAGAGTCTCCTTGGAGCCAGCAGGAGGAGTAAGAGCCTCCTCAGGGCCAGCAAGAGGATGAGTCGTCCTCCTAGAACGGCAGAAGGAAGAGACGTCACCTCATGGTTGGCTGAAGGTGGAGACGTCTCCTCCATACAGCAAGCGGTGAAGCTGTCTCTCAGGGGTATCAGGAGGTGTAGTCATCTCCTCAGAGGCAGTAGAGGGTGTAGACATCTCCTCAGGAACAGCAAGTTGAGCGGGATGAAGAAAGAGGACATGAATGTTTCCAACTGTTTCAGGCAGCCGATCTTTTCACGCTGGGATAGGAAAGATGACACATGAGGAGAGAGGTTGAATAGATTGAGAGCAATTTTGAAACACATTTGAAGGGTATTCTTGTTGTCGAAGAACGGAAGTAGCAGGAAGACAACAGTTGACAGAAAAAGAAGAGATGAGGGGGGAGTACGGCCAAACTTGTCAGCATCAGCATACAAATTCTTCGCACTAGAGCAGGATGAGGAGTTGATTGAGGGTTGATATGTGATCTTGGTGTTGTTTGCTGACTCACACTTAGCATCCGCCTTCTTTACTGCTGCCATGGCGTCACAAAAGGGCATGCACTGTTTGGATCTGAGGGTGGCTGCGGCCTTGACCACACTCTTTGCTGGGCGTGTCTGTACGCAGCAGAGTGCTGCCCTTTGCAGTTCGCGCATTGTGGGCACTCCGCCTTGCGGTATTTCTTGAATGTGAGCTCTCCCCACACTGCTGCACTTCCCCTGCTTCGCCTGCACTGCTTCCTGGTGTGGTCCAGTCTTGACATATAAGTGCACTGTCGGACGGGAGGCCTATAGGGGTGCACAGGAGTACGATTTGCCATCAATTTGTAATTTATCGGAGAGACGTGGGAGGTTAAAAGTGATTTTGAGAAGTGTGCTGTTTTTCTTCCTTGTTTGTATTTTGTCAACATTCAGTACACACGAACATTGTTTCAGATCGTCTTCTCTCAGATTTTCGAATACAACGCCGAAGTTTTAACAGATGTATGCGGCAGCGAATGTCAATCCCTGCTAAATTAGAAGTAGACAGAAGCTGATTTTGTTACTTTTTTGAAGCACATTCGACGAAGTACTCTCCAGATCGAAGACGACGAACTGCTTTCACCTCACCAACTGAGCCTATAAATGCCTGTTTGAAGTTGTATCTCAGATACTGAAGCTTAAAAAACCAGAACCCAGGTCTTTCAAAATCACGGGAAAAGGAGTTGGGGATGGCGTATTATTAAGGAATGTCCGCTCTTGATATTTTAGGTTGGTCTCTTTTCCGGAGATTTTACAATAACGTTCCTTTGTTGGTGGATGTTACTTTTGATGAATTGTCTATATTAATGGCAGTGCCATCTTTAAAACACACAGACACACACACACAGAGGAAGGGGGGGGGGGGGAGGGTGCTAGTTACTTGACCGGAGAGAACAAGAAAGCGATGACGCAAATAGCATTTTCGACGTAATGGCCAATGACGTACAGGTACACAGACGTCATTATTTTTGTTCTTTTTTGTTGTTGTTGCAGAATTCTTTTGGCATAAAAAAACAAACAGAAATAAATAAAAAAAATAATCACAACCGAAATAAAGCCTGAGATGACAGTCGGAAAACGGACGATTGTCGATGAAATGAGCCGATGCTACCAATTATAAATGAATAAGCAGAGCAGAACGATGAAATGAAAATGCCAAACGAGGATCAGGATCACCAAGCAAAACCGCAGCTGGCAGTGCCGATTAAGAAAAGAAAAACACAATAAAAAGAAAACGCACGGGTTTTCAATCAAATTAACACCAAATATCTACATCGTGAGAGAGAAGCAAATCTCTAACACAACTCCACAGGACCTAGCCACAATTAAACCACGGAAACGATGCAAAATATCAACAGAAGAAAAACAGACACAGCCACTTCGTTTCAATGCCAACATCCGGGTCCGTGCGTGCGTGCGTGTGTGTGTGCCTGGAAGGGATACACTGTGTTCAGACATGATTTTTCACAGGTACTGCTAATACAGTGTATCCTCTGACAAGTAATATTGTGATAACAAATCATCCACAAATCCAATGGCTGGATGGGCAGGAATGAAGCCACTGCCATATATCCCCTTTCTGGAAACAAAAAAAATCACTTCCTGACTCCTCCGCTTTCAGTACCAGCAGGTGTACTCTCTACTGTTAATGAGATAGATACTGTTTCCGTCATCCTACAAGACACTTTGCTTCACTAACATGCCAGAAGCAACGCCACTTTTGTCTCCAACGCAAAAAGAGCATCACCAAACGAAACCATTCTCTGCAAACAATAGCACGCCAAACACAACGCATGCTCAACTTTGGGGATGCGTTGTCACGATCGTGAACTTTTAGACAGAAACAATATTCCTGAACCATCGGCTAATGTGTATTCCCAGCGTGTCATCTGACACCAGCCCAACACTCGGATATTGCTACAGTTTGCCGTGTCTGATTGCTGTCTTTTCTGGCGACGTGTGGCCCACGCATCCGGTGTTCCTGGGTCGGATGCCGGCGGGAGTGATACGAACAGGAAGCGTTGCCATGCCGCCAGGGGCTGGCAGGTGTGCTCCACGTGCTGTAAATGGTTCCGGGTCTTCTCCAGCTAATCAGTGTTGGGCGGTGACATGGTGTGTGGGGAGTAACATTACAGGATGATCTCCTCACAGCTCATCTGAGCGATGGTTGTTTATTTCTCGCTTTCCCTTTTCTCACAGCTTTAGCACAAATGGCTTGCTTCTGCGCAGTTGATTTTGACCTCTCTGCCCTTCCTAATGCCAATCTTGGCAGCATCAGGAAGGAAAAAGGTTTTACAAAAGATGAATATCACGTACAGTTCATTTTGCTGTATACAAAATAGCGTACGCGTATGTATGGATTATCACTGAAACGCAGACTTAGACGATTGCTCTGCTCTCTCTCTCTCTCTCTCCTCTCTCTCTCTCTCCTCTCTCTCAGAGGAAATCCCTTTTCATTACATGTAATATTAACAGCTCAGCAAGCGGATTGTTCATTTTTGTGTGGTCTGCTCTCGTTACTTGAAAATGGTTATAGACGCTCTTGTTGATGGTCGTGCAAATCATATAAATGTTTGATATGGTTGAGCCAGCCATTAGACCTCGGGCCAGTCTACTGCAGTCGTTAGTACTGTTATCACTATTGTTGTCGTTCTTGTTGTTTTCTTCTTCTTCTTGTTATCATTTCTAACCCTATCTCATCATCATCATCATCATCATCATCATCACTCATCATCATATCAGATTATTTTCTTGTCCTTTTGTTCTAAAAAATCACCTAACTGACCATGGAAACACTATCACCTTAACAGAAGAATCGGCATAAGTTTATCACTGAATAAGAAGAATGTTTCCAGGTATCCTGATTTTAATCATTATAAACTGAATCTCTGCACCCGTCTTCTGAAAATCTTCTCTGAAGAATCATTCATTAAGACAAAACTGGATTTGGCTTAACCTGCAGTTTGCAGACAATCTGCCATCCACCCTGCTCGTTTACATATTAGTGCGTGCGTGTGTGTGTGTGTGTGTGTGTGTGTGTGTGTGTGTGTGTGTGTGTGTGTGTGTGTGTGTGTGTGTGTGTGTGTGTGAGTGTGCAGATGTTTCGTATGTGTGACATAGCTCATACGAACAGCTTTCACTAAACCAACAACGACTACTCGGAGAGAATATCAAAACTGCTTTTACACAGTAGTAACGTTGACTTCGAGAAGACCTGATGACTCAACTTTAAAAAAAAACATCAAACAAGTAAAACAAAACAAAACAAAATCTATGAGATATCTAGGCTACAGGCTGAAAAGGTTCTAAGATGAGGAGACAATGGAGAGATAGAGAGAGAGCACGGAAGACGAAAGAGATCACAGAGGAGGTTTTACTTCATCAGAAAAGGCTCTTTCTCTCTTTGCTCATCACCTGCAGATCATATCAATTAAGAAACCTTTTCCTAGGATTGCCACTGCAGAATCTACCCTGTTATTTCCGCTTGTTCAGTCTGCCCACCTCTTCATGTGCATGATTCTCTGTCTGCCTGCCGATCAGGCCTCAGGTGGATACGATTCATGTTGGATAGAGTGAAATGGATCAGCTGAGTCCCAGCGCTAAACTCCATTCAGAAAACTATCCAGATGACTTCGCTTGTCTGACATGTCTTTATTGGCTCTGGTCATCTGAATCTCTTGGCCATTGCCTTGGTTTGACTTTCTTTTGGATGTCAAGGTAAACCATTGCTGTTTTGGTTTGTTTTGTTTTGTGTTTTTACATTTTGTGTTACGAATTACAATAAGACAATGACTATTGTTTCTTTCTTTCTTCTTGTTCGTTTACCTTCTCCTTTTCTTCTTCTTTCTCCTCTTTTTCTTTTATTTTCTCGTTTTTCTTCCTCCTGCTCCACCTCTTTCTCCTCCTCCTTCACTTCTTCTTCTTCTTCTTCTTTCTTCTTCTTCTTCTTCTCTTCTTCTTCTCTCTCCTCCTCATCTTCCTCTTCCACTTCCTCATGCTTCTATTTCCATTTCTTCTTCTCCTGCTTCTTCTACTTCTCCTCTGCCTCCTCCTCTTCCTCCTCCTCCTCCTCCTCCTCCCCCACCTTCCTCTTCATCTTCTTCTTTTTCTTTTTCCGCTTCTTCATTTTAAGCATATTATCTTCTTTATTGGCTTTTTCTTCAACCCTTTTTCCTCTTCTTCTGTCCTTATTCCTCCTTCTTGTCCTGTTTTTATTTTATCGTATGTTTTCTCCGTCAACAAGTGTCAAAAGTTTGTTTGATTTTTAACTGATAGCATGACAGTGGCCCTTGTGGTTCTGTAAAGAACATGATTCTGCCCACCTTTTGAGAACAAAGGGTTTGCAGTGATTACTACGTCAAACTTAGGTTGGGATCGCAGTGAGAGGTAACTTAGCTGGTAGTTTGGAATGCCAGTTAAGAGGCTGGTCACTCGGCGGACAATTTGGCTACAGCTGGTCTAAGCAGACTGGTTTACAAGAGACAGCCATCTGGACTTCAGCGACATCGTAATTGGTGTTGCCTTTGCTGAGGAGAAATCTTAAATAAATGTTAGTGAACTGCAAAAAAGAAAACGTGGACAAACGAATCACAAGACAAAACACGACGCGTTTCGACCTCTTAGGTCTTCTTCAGGCAAGATACAAAACAATTCTTACAACGAAAATGTACGAGCAATCACTTATCTTCAATCACTTCAGGGCAAGAGTTGCTGAGGAGGTCTTGAGCCTCTCTTTGACCATGGCTGGTCTGGATGGCTTGGTCTGGAAGAGTAATTATAAGCTGAGGAGACAGCCCTGGGAGACCATGGAGCCGTAGTTGGTGTTGTCTTTGCTGAGGTAGGCTTGGGATTTTAGAGAGGTAGATGGGAGTCGGCGACGGAGTTGACATGCTGGATTTTGCCCTAGATATGGAGTCTAAAGGGTCTGTCTTGATGTCCATCTGCACTCCTCCAAATCCAGCCACTTACATGACGGTCGGCCCCGTTGTTTGTCGGACCGTGTGGATAGAATATCAGTAAGAGAGCACCTCAGCGAAGTCGGATCTGACCTCATTAGACGCTTCTAATGGTTCAATCGTGATTAAGGTGTGACGATAGCCTCAAAGGGAGTTTCTGAAACGATCTCGGTGAAAGGGCTGGGATGCCTATAAACTCCCAGCATCCTGGCTCTAAGGCTATTTTCTTCACTGAGCAGAGTGTGGTGAAGGCTGTGACGCTGATTCCGTTATTCAGTGTTTGTGAATGTAAAGGGATGAAAAGCAACAGCCGCGCTATTGGAGGAGCCGTAGCGTGTAGCACGCACTGTCCTGAGGTGGGTATATTTGAAATTTAAAAAAAAAAAAGGAAACCAACGAGCTGGTGTTGATGTGTGGAAGATGATGTGCCCACTCGCTCTCTTCCCCGTCTTCCTTCTCCTCTTCTCTACTCATCCACTTTACGGTTCGTCGTCTGCTTCTTTTACTTCTTGTTCTTGTTTTCTTCTCCTCCTCCTCCTCCTCCTCCTCCTCCTCCTCCTCCTCCTCCTCCATCTTCTCCTTTTTCTTCTTCTTTTTCTTCTTCATCGTCTTCTTTTTATTCTTTTCCTCCTCCTTTTGCTCTTTTCTTCTACTTCTACTTCTTCTTCTTCTTCTCTTCTTCTTCTTCTTCTTCTTCTTCTCTTCTTCTCCTCCTCCTCCCTCCTCTCCTTCACCGTCTTCTTCTTCTTCTTCTTCTTCTTCTTCTTCTTCTTCTTCTTCTTTTTGTCTGTGTGTATGTTAAACGTTATGATCCCATTAGTACAGTAAGAAAAAAAGAACATCAGCATGGCCATGTCGTTAGAAACAAGTCATAACAACAGTATGGAGTCAGACTTTCTCCTAGCGCTGAACAGGATATGGTGCATCACATTTGACAGTTAAATGTTTGAAACCCGAAGCGTAATTACCTAGACTTCTGATTCTTTTAATCAAAAGTAACACAATTCAGCGAGCCAAATCAAATTAGAGCTCAACAGGAGTGAAAATGAAATTACATTCTCAAAAGGAATGAGGAAGCATGTGCATAATAGAGATCAGCGCAGGCCACGCAGCTAACACAGATTAAACTACAATCCCCTCAATGTCCTCATCATTCTTTGTCACATGAAACAGATTTCCTAATGGATGGGGAAGAGCTCGCTGTCAGCCTCTCCTATTCAGCTTCTGGTGTCTTAAACAATGAATTTTCAAGATCTGTGTGTCATATTCAGGCTGGTGTAGAAGTTCACGAACATTTTTCAATGCCCATTTTAATTTCACAAGCATTAAAATACTTTTCAACGAGACAGTTTTCACCTTGACATTGGAAAGATGAGACGTGATGCATGAACCAAGAGGCCAGAGACGCAGCTGGAAAACGGAGTCTAGAGAAATATTCCAAAAAAAAATTAAAAAATTAAAAAACCAGTAGGAAGTGATTTGATATATTTGGAGGTTTGCGTCTAACGTCAAAAATTCAGCTCAAATTTACTGAAATGAAAACTTAGTTAATTAAAAGAACTGTCTATTACGATTCCATATTGATGATACTGCTTTTTTTTTTCGATATTGAACATGGAATGTTTTAAACGAAGAGGAAAACTGAGGGGACAGCTGCTGGAAATGTAAGGGAACGGGTGATGATAAGATCATCACTTTTCTGAACGAGACAGTTTTGTTCTTTTCTGTCAATAGCTTTAAATAACGTGGGAAAAGACAAAAAGAAAAAAGAAAAAAGAAAAAGAAGTGGATGAGAAAGACAGTCAGGAGGAGGATGTGGAGGAGAAGGAGTAGAAGAAGAAAGAAAAGAAGAAGAAAAA
>CM031601.1:40081262-40091262 GCA_018398815.1 Conus ventricosus
GTACATGTGAACCGAAATGAGAACTCGAAATAGACATTTATCTTTAAACCGCAAACAATACAAAATGGGTGTGGCACCTGTTTGTTCCATTGATTTTTGTTTCTGTTTTTATTTTTGTTTTGTTTCCGTCTGTTGTTGTTTTGTTGGTTTTTTAACAGTTTCTGAGTCAAACTCAGTTTCCCTCTCTCTCTCTCCCTCCCTCTCTCTCTCTCTCTCCTCCTCTCTCTCTCTCTCTCTCTCTCTCTCTCTCTCTCTCTCTCTCTCTCTCTCTCTCTCTCTCTCTCTCTCTCTGTGTGTGTGTGTGTGTGTGTGTGTGTGTGTGTGTGTGTTTTGTTTCTGAGATGAGATGTATGTGTGTGTGTATGTTTGCATAATGTCTGTGAGCATACGCTTGTGTGTGTTCAAGCGTGCGTGCGTGCGTGCGCGCGTGCAAGCGTGCTTGCCTACACTCCTGCATAAGGTGCAGCCACCCTGTCAAGTATCCAAGGGCTGCTAACTTATCTGAGAGATCTTCAGATGTTTACTGGCTTCTCTGGGGAGAGACGGAGCGGTTGCTTCACGGTCAATAGTCGCAGGTGCTTCGCAGTGATGACAGTGACATCTAGAATCGAACCATCGACCCGCAGCTTCACGCGAGTGGGACGTACGCCATCAACCTTTGCACTTGACTGCCCCTTGACATTTCTTATTTGTCGAGTACAAAGTGAAAACAAACAAAAACAAAAAAAACAAATGTATTTATGAGTGGGGAAATTCAATGTTTGCATCGCCACAGGTCTGGGCGTCGGAATATGACTCTGTGCCCAAAGCTGCCCACAAATGCAGGAATGCACAGATTTCGCAATGGTCTGTATGTGGGCCGCTTGTTATTATTGTTACGTGATCCCTATCAAATGTATGCAAGGGTGTGTGTGTAGGTCTAGTTCTGTTGTCTGCGTTTTTGTGTTTCTGTCTTTCTGCCTGTCTGCTTCGACTGCCAGTTATTGAAAGCTCGATTTTTGTCTACCTGGTTGTTGCCAAAAGACTGTTTCTCTGTCTCTCAGCTTGTCAGTCATGGAAAGGTCTGTCTGTCTGTCTGTCTGTCTGTCTGCCTGTTTGTCTGTCTGTCTGTCTGCCTGTCTGTTTTTCTTTCTCCCGTCAAAAGTTCTCTCTCTCTCTCTCTCTCTCTCTCTCTCTCTCTCTCTCTCTCTCCTCTCTCTCCTCTCTCTCTCTCTCTCGTCGAAAGCTATACACACCCTTTCTTTTTCTTTTTAAACAATAAATGAGATCACCCTATTTGCAATTCAAATCTGTATAATCGAACCGGTATTACCGTCCTTTTGAGAGTTCTTTGAGGTAGAGGGTGGGGTGGGGTCAGCTGGGGAAAGGTGGATGGAAGGGGGGGGGGGGGGGGGGGGAGGGGGAGAAGCAGCGGGAGGCGAGGAAGGGCCATCATCGCGGGGACGGTTGATTTTGTTGTTCAGGAATGCACTCCTGCTGTTTAGCTGTTCCCAGGGGGACCCCAGCGAGCGCCGTGTCATGACCGTGGGGGGCGTCTGAGGGGCCTCTCAAGAGGCTAGTTTCCTCATACTTGATCAGCACTGAACATTACCCTGATTGCCCACCCCCTCCTCTCTCTGTGTCTCTCTTTGTCTGTCTGTCTGTCTGTCTGTCTGTCTGCTCCTCTCTCTCTCTCTCTCTCTCTCTCTCTCTCTCTCTCTCTCTCTCTCTCTCTCTCTCTCTCTCTCTCTGTATGTGTGTGTGAGAGAGCGAGTGAGAGAGAGTGTGTGTGTCTGTGCGCACGCCTGTCACCCATCCCCATGTGCTCTCTCTCTCTCTCTCTCTCTCTCTCTCTCTCTCTCTCTCTCTCTCTCTCTCTCTCCTCTCTCTCTCTCTCTCTCTCTCTTTCTCTCTCTCTCTCTCTCTCTCTCTCTCTCTCTCTCTCTCTCTCTCCTCTCTCTCTCTCTCTCTCTCTCTCTCTCTCTCTGTGGATTCGGATCTTTACCGCCTATCGGAGTATGCATAATAATACTTATCAACTAGAGTTTACTGGATGGGGTTGATGACGGAGAGCGCACTGCGGACCTTCCATACACGCGGGCTGTCTTCTGTCGTCCTCCCTATGTGGATCTCAACTTCACGCGTTGGAGGCACAGTGCAGAAACATATTCATTCGAAACTTAACGGTCTGATTGTAACCTAAGTTAACTGAAAACATAAAGACAAATCTCTCTCCTCTCTCTCTCTCTCTCTCTCTCTCTCCTCTCTCTCTCTCTCTCTCTCTCTCTCTCTCTCTCTCAACTGTTACTTGTGAATACCAAAATCATTTTTGAAGTGATTAGCTGTTGTTCAGATTTGTAATGTTGAAAAAGCCCCGTAGTATGCTCCTACAAGATAAACTTTCTGACGGATGGTTTTGACTGCTTCAAAACTTTACATGTTCACATGTGAGGCGGCTTTTCTGCCCCCCCCCCCCCCCCCCCCCCACACACACACACACACACACTAACTAACATAGTTATCTCACATGGAAACACAGAAAGGAAACTGGCGGTACAGAATGATTTAATACAGGAATTAGATTCCAGCTCATATCCCACACTAACACAGCTTTGAGCCCAACCCGGTTATTTTACGATAGTCCCTATCCACAGACTTATATATGCTGTCACCACTGACTGCCAGAAGGAAGACCACACAGCTGGCAGGACTGCAGACTACCAACACAATACCGTCGGCGCCGGAATGCGTGTCTGGAAAGGCGGACAAAGGGCAGGGGAGATAGATCAGCCAAAGGGTTTGTCCAAGGGCCAGCCCAGTTGATGTGTTAATTAACCGGTGTTGGGCTCACAGACGGCGGATCGCAGAGAGGGAGGTTGTTGGCCCTCACATCCACATGGCAGTGGAAGATTATTGTCGTGTTCCTCCCCCTGCCCCCTCCCCCCCCCTCCCCCGGTCACTCCACCACCACCCATCCCCCTAGTAATGAATGTTTTCTGTAATGGAAAGTTTCTTTGTGGCAAATCACACACTTCACAGTGGCATAACCAATTCTATCAGACGCAGAAGGCGCACATTGCTTTTATTTCTACTAGTACAAAAATTATTATGATGAAGCATTTTGTAATACATTTACAGCGTTGTTGATTTACAGCATAGACTCATATTAACACAGATGTACAAGAATTCCATTTTAGTCATATTTTTACCATAGAAACAAGAGATTTCGTGTGTGTGTGTGTGTGTGGGTGTGTGTGTGTGTGTGTGTGTGTGTGTGTGTGTGTGTGTTGTGGTTTGCGTGTTGTGTGTGTGTGTGTGTGTGTGTGTGTGTGTGTTGTGTGTGTGTGTGTGTGTGTGTGTGTGTGCTTGTTTCTTCTTTCTTCGTTGTTGTTGTTTTTTCGACTAACTTTACTTAGCAAAAAAGAAATCGGGATGCATGAATTTGTTATATACATGCTCTGTCTCTTGTTTTGACTTTGTTTGAAGGGAAGGAGAGAGGTCTTCGGTTTTAGTGCGTATGTGTGGTTTGCTTGTCTGTTTGTTTGTTCGTTTGTCTGTTTGTTTATTTGTTGTTCGTGTTGTTGTTTTGGTGTTAAGTTTGTTTAAACAGTCTAATATTTTAAGTAGTAATGCACAATTATAACGCGCTTGTCATGTGGGGGTAGTACTCTGCTCATAATCCCTTCTGAATCTGTATGTAAATCAGCACAACGTAGTTGTTAGATCAGGTCATTCCATTTGTGTGTGAAGTATAGTTTGTTAACGAATAAGAAATCGTGCAGATAATTGCTGAGACCTGAACAAGTTATGTCGCGTAATTTTACATTACGATTTGCTTCCCTTACATTTCTGGAAAATGAAAAGGGGAAAGCATTCACACAGGTGATGTGCATACAGACTATTTATTATCTCTCTGTCAGTTTCTTTATCTGCTAGTCTGTGAACTATTGCTCTCTCAGTCTGATCAAAATTATCCTTGGCGTATGAAATGTTGTGGTTGTGTTGTGTGTTGTGTGTGTTGTGTGTGTGTGTGTGTGTGTGTGTGTGTGTGTGTGTGTGTGTGTGTTGAGAGAGAGAGAGAGAGAGAGAGAGAGAGAGAGAGAGAGAGAGAGAGAGAGAGAGAGAGAGAGAGAGAGAGAGAAGCCTTCCTGGTTCGTGACCCAGTTTCTGTGTTCTTTGGTTAAAGTTTGAACTCTTTTTCGGATACCACAATGTGTGTGTAAGTGTGCGTGCGTGCGTGCGTGCATGCTTGTGTGTGTGTGTGTGTGTGTGTGTGTGTGTGTGTGTGTGTGTGTGTTGTGTGTGTGTGTGTGCATGTGTGCAAGTGTGTGTGTGTGTGTGTGTGTGGTGTGTGTGTGCTGCGTGGTGTGTGTGTGTGTGTGTGTGTGTGTGTGTGTGTGGTGGTGTGTGTGTGTGTGGTGTGTGTGTGTAAGCACGCGCACACACTCTCACACATGCGTGTTTTCCCTTGAGAATGCTGGTGACATATAATACTAAAGGACTGAAGAAAAACCACCCAAGAGTTAATATTTCTGTCTCATCTTGGGGCTGATGCAACATAAACAGTTGGCCTTTTCTGTTGTGTTAAGGACAGAACAGTTCGACAACCCCAACTTTACCGAAATGTGAACTAACATCTCTTTCCAATTTGTGGCTGATGCAACATAAACAGTTGGCCTTTTCTGTTGTGTTTAAGGACAAAACAGTTCGACAACCCCAACTTTACCAAAATGTGAACTAACATCTCTTTCCAATTTTGTGGATGATGCAACATAAACAGTTGGCCTTTTCTGTTGTGTTTAAGGACAGAACAGTTCGACAACCCCAACTTTACCAAACTGTGAACTAACATCTCTTTCCAATTTGTGGCTGATGCAACATAAACAGTTGGCCTTTTTCTGTTGTGTTTAAGGACAGAACAGTTCGACAACCCCAACTTTACCGAAATGTGAACTAACATCTCTTTCCAATTTTGTGGCTGATGCAACATAAATAGCTGGCTTTTCTGTCGTGTATAAGTAAAGAACTACACTACGTTTATCGAAATGTGAAACTTGGTACCAAAGAAACATTTCGCAAGATATGGATGATACGTAGGCCGTCTGTCGCCCGCTGCTGCCATTCTTTATTAACCCACAGCTGTCGGCTCCGTATGGTCACCAGGTTCGTGTGAAAGTAAACTACGTCATAGAAAACGTCAATGTCATGGCAAGTCGCAAAGCCCCACATCCCACGTTTCATTGACCGCTGGAAGGTCTTCCACAAGTCAAAGTTTGCACGTGACAGACATGTGGCATTCTGGTTTTCCAGCCAGTTGAAACAGAAACCTAAATACCTTTCTTGTTTCGTACATCGAAGAAAAGTTTGTTGGTACCCCACATCAGTTGGTATTGGAGACAGAGAGTCCTACGTAGCTGCTGAAGAAAAACACCAATGCGCGCGACATCTTGTGAAATATGGTGAAGTCAAAAAGGGTAATGTCCCATGGCCAGGGTAGAGAACTGTTCTAGAGGTTCACTGTCATTAGGGCATTGTCTTATACAAGGCAGAGCGAACCCTCTCCTTCTGTTGCCATGATATTCCCTGAAATAAGTTAGGTGCATATTCTCTGTCAGGTGGGCAGACAGGTTTTCAAGTCTTATTCCTACCGCACATACTACAAGCTCACAATCATCAGATTCAAAGACAAACGCACTAATCATTTGACCTGGCTCTCACCTTGTGGAACAGTCCCCTTTCAAAACAAACAAACAAACAAAATCAAAGTCCTACAACCTGTTGTGTCAAGTACTTGTGATGGACGCTCCACCATGAAATGACCCTGATATGACAATCTTGTCGTCCAAAGAATCAACTGTTCCTGTTTTGTCTTGGTAATGCATCTGTTGTCCCCATTTCGTATATTTAGTCATCCGACATTTAATGCGTCTGACATCCCCATTTTGTCATTTCAATGCGTCTAATGTCCCCATTATATCAATTTCATAAAATCCAATGTCCCCATTTTGTCATTTTATTCAGTCTGTGTCAACATTTAATTGATTTATTCGTTTGATAACCCACTTCGTTATTGCAGTGAGTCTGATATTCACATTTTGCCATTCTAATGATTCTGATGTTTACATTTTGTTTTCACTCGGTTTCATATATCCATTTGACATTAGAGAGACTGTATACCCATTTTGTCATAATTATCAGGGATTACAATTATTACCAATTCGTCATTTTTAATCATTCTGATATCCAATTTAGTCATTTTGATTAACCTTCCTGTTACTGTAATGAGTCTGATACCTCATTATCATTTCAATGATCTGATGTCACAATTTTTAATGAGTCCGGTAATCACCGTTTTGAACTTTTAATGTGCTGTTTTGCAATTGTTATTTCACATCACCATTTGTAATGCCATTTTAAAATTTTAAGTAGTCTCATATTACAATTTGTCATTTTCAGTACTCACCTACCACCATTATGTAAATTTTAAAACTTATTTGAATTAACGCCCACCAGATAACATGAATAAACGAATAATATGACAAAACACGACGCATTTCGACCTCTTAGGTCTTCTTCAGGCAAGATAAACAACACACGGGACAACGAAAACAGAGAACGAGCAATCACTTATCTTGTCAAATTTGGCGCAAGATGGGCATTCAACGCCCATCTTGTGCTCACACACACACACACAACACACACACACACACACACACACACACACACACACACCACACACACCGCGCGAACGCACGTACGAACGCACCAACACACACACCACACACACACACACACACACCACACACACACACACCGCGCGAACGCACGTACGCACACACACACACACACACACACACACACACACACACACACACACACACACACACACACACACACACACAGCCCATCACAGATACTCTCACAAAGCAGCAGGAGAAAAGGCATACCGTTTTGACACTAAAACAGAACAGAATTGTGTCAATCAAGGCAATAAGGAAAGCGTTTGAACATAAATGTGTATTCAGACTGGATTTAAAGTAGTGAGAATCTGTGCTAATATAAAATCGACCCACATCTCCCACCTTTGACACCTTCTACCCTCAGACTCATCAAACTGGCTGAACACTCATTTCGGATGGGAAGGTCTTACATAAGTATGCAGGGAAGAATAGTAAGTCATCCACGCCTACCTTGCGCTGAAGAGATCAAAGCTAAGTGACAAACTCGTTCATTTTTCACTGTCCTATTTGTTTGTGTCTTGCCTGAAGAAGACCTAAGAGGTCGAAGCGCGTCGTGTTTCGTCTTGTGACTCGTTCGTCCACGTTTTCTCTGGCGGTTCGCTAACATTATTTAAGATTTTGTTAGATTTCCGCCTGCAGTCGTCACACTTTGCAACTAAGTCATCCATGTCTTCAGCGTTATGGAAAAGATTACACATCTACCACATTTCTAAACGTAATGTGACGACAGCTTTACCTCTATGCCCCCAGTGTCGCTCGTTTTACCTGTAGACATCATTCGGGGTCAGCGGCGAACGTTTGGTGCTCGAGGACCTGATCAGCTTAACCCCAAATGACACTTTCCTGAAATACGCACGACAACCGTACCTTCCCCCACTGTCTTTGTGGACATTTGTCATGGGACCTGCCTTCTCAGTGTCCATCTTTTGTCGCATAATTGGTTATTCAGTTATACATTCCGATCTAATGTCCACATCTGCTGAAGGTGGTGAGGTAGAAAGAAGCAGTCATAGAGGGGAATGGGGTGAAGGGGAATTTATTTAACACCTGCTTGGTGTGACCTGTGTTCTCGGCAGGCCGAGAAACGGCGTAACATGGCTTGAACCTAAAAGTGTTTATTCAGAACATCTGTCTCATAAACAGCTCACCGTTGCAGGAATGTTGACGGCACTGTGGTAAGAAAAGGGAACAAAACTGATATGGCCAGGTAATAAACTCCAATGGCCTCGTGAAATGTTATTCAGATACATGTTCTGAGACAGAGAGGAAAGACTGAGAAACCTATGGAGGGACAACATTGCAGAATGGACGGGGAAACTTCTTATATAGACCCAGGCCTTGGTAGGAATGGAAAAAGGAAGGAGACAAAAGAAGAAAGAAAGAACAGAAGAAAGAAACAAAGAAACGAATTATTGAAAGAAAAACAGGTACGATAAAAGAGAAAGAAAAAAATATAGGAAGGAAGGAAGGAACGAACAAAAGATCTGACCGATGAAATGGACAGATACATCTGGCATGTTGTCGGCCCCTGTAAAGTAAGATGGAAGAACAGCAGAGAGGCACAGACAAAAGGACATGTCCTGCGCTAAAGTGGGGAAGAAGACAAACATGCATATGGAGTATGACTGTCACTTAAGAAGAACATTGAGAACGCTGTGTTTGTGGGAAGAAGACAAACACGCACATGGAGTAGGATTTTTAGTTAAGAAGAACATTCAGAACGTGATAGCTGTGGGGAAGAAAACAAACAAGTAGATGGAGTGGGGTTTCAGTTACCAAGAACATAAAGAACATTGTTGGGGGATGCTACCCTGTTATGTCACAGTCATCCCTTTGTGCCCACGTCTCTTTGTGCCCACGTCTCTATATGCCCAAAAAAGTGGTATTTTGTGCCCACGTCTCTTTGTGCCCACATCTCTATATGCCCAAACCTATGCCAGTGGGAGTTGTGGGTAGGTACCCTTTATATCAACAACCAAACTGACCAGTGGTCAAGCAATGGTCAAAGTGACCAGTAGTCAAGCAATGGTCCCAGACTGACCAGTGGTCAAGCGATGGTAAAACTAACCAGTGGTCAAGTGATGGTCAAACTGACCAGTGGTCAAGCGATAGCTAAACTGACCAGTGGTCAAGCAACAACCAAACTGACCAGTGGTCAAGCTGACCAGAGGTCAAACGTTGGTCAAACCGACCAATGATCAAGCTATGGTCAAATTGACCAGTTTGACCACTGCTTGACCATTGGTCAGTTTGACAACTGACCACTGGTCAGTTTGACCATTGCTTGGCCACTGGTAAGTTTGGCTATTGACATAGAGGATGCCTACCCGAAACTCCCACTGGCATACGTTTTGGGCATATAGAGACGTGGCACAAAGAGACGTGGGCACAAAGAGACGTGGGCACAAAAGACCACTTTTGGGGGCATATAGAGACGTGGGCACAAAGAGACGTGGGCACAAAGATACGTTTATGTATGCCTCCACAGAACTATGATGATGACCAGACTGAACAATTCTATTCATAGATCCAAACTACAATCAACAAGTTTGACAAGAAAGAGGAAAGTGAAAAACAGCCGTTTGAAATTCCGTATTGACCAACGGAAAGATCGTGACATCGTTGAACATCGTTTTTGTTATTCACACGTAAAAACGTATACAAACAAGCAAAGAACCAAACAAACAAAAGTCATCAGTTCTAGTCGTAGAGATTTGCATCATAGATCATTGCAAGAAAATAAGAACGGCAAGAACTCTATCTTCGCCAAGTCTTCAATCAAAAGGAAGAAGTAAGAAGAAGAAAAAGAAAGAAAGAAAGAACGAGGGAAGAAAGGAAGGAAAAAAGGAAATTTTCTTCCACAGACCACAGACAAACATTCCTGTACTGACAGCAGGAAATATATGAATCACCTTCTTCAGATGCTGTCTTCTCGGTTTCAGACAACGCCTTCACAAACAAGGTGAGGACTGCTATCTGATCTCCTCGTTTTGTCTCAAAGGGATGTTTTGATGTGGGATGTTTCTTTGACATTCTTGTTGTCAGCAGCCCATCTCAGGGCTGCTGATCCTGAACAGCTTGTGCCAGTTCTCTCTCTCTCTCTCTCCTCTCTTCATTTCAAACACTTTCCTATGGCGTCCCCACAAGGCTCTATCTTGGGTCCCTTATTATTCACAATTTACAACAATGATCTCCCTCTACATATCACATCCACCTGTGAACTTTTTGCTGATGACCACAACAATCCACACAAATCATTCTGATGTTACTGTTCTTGCACA
>CM031601.1:40098762-40101262 GCA_018398815.1 Conus ventricosus
TAATTTGTCATATCAAAGTTGTAGACGGTAAAGGATAAGTACCTCCCCTCGCTTTTCCGCTATTCGCCTGAGTCAGAGTCCCGTTCTCAAGCGCTGGTCACTGACGACTTCTGGACATCACATTTACCATTCGCCACAAGACAATTGTTCAACCGACTGGGCCGCCCTCTAGGTTACCACGGATGTCAGTTTATTGTCCATTGTACTGCGAGGGGTATGTTTTGCCTGATACATGTTTCCCAGTGTCTTCCTAATCTATTGCATAGGCTTCATAACTTTACACGTTCATGTGTTTTTTCTTTTTCTCCCACCAAACTATATAAACATACTTACATCATGGGACCATTAAATTTTATAAACATACTTACATTGCAGGAAAACAAAGACAGAAAATTAGCAGTGAAGAACAGTTTATGTGAGACTCAGGTTTCAGGTAATATCCCACACTGACACAGCTTTGGGCCCAACCCGGTTATTTTGCTATAATCCCTATCCACAGACTCTATAATTATGCAGTCACCACTGACTGCCAGAAGGAAGACCACACAGCTGGCAGGACTGCAGACTACCAACACAATACCGTCGGCGCCGGAATGCGTGTCTGGAAAGGCGGACAAAGGGCAAGGGAGATAGATCAGCCAAAGGGTTTGTCCAAGAGCCAGCCCAGTTGATGTGTTTGTTAACCGGTGTCGGCCTCACAGACGGCGGATCGCAGACGGGAGGTTGTTGGCCCTCACATCGCAATGGCAGTGGAAGACTATTGTCGTGTTCCTCCCCCTCCCCCCCCCCCCCCCCCCCCCACCCCCATGGCCCCACCACCACCCATCCTCGTAATAATGAACGTTCTCATGTAACGAAAAGATTCTTTTGGGCAAAAGACACACATCACAGTAACATAACCGATTCTATCAGACGCAGATGGTGCACACTACTTTTATTCTACTAATAAAAATAACATTATGATGAAGCAAAGGGTGTTCTGTAATATATTATACAAAGTTACACTTACAGCATTGTTGATTTACAGCACAGACCCATATCAACACAGATGTACAGGAATCCCAATAGTCGTTTCTATTTCTATCGTGTTTCTACAATAGTAACAAGAGGTCAATGCATTTGAAAATGCATTATTGTCTATGAGAGAGAGAGTGAGAGAGAGAGAGAGGAGAGAGAGAGAGAGAGAGAGAGAGAGAGAGAGAGAGAGGTGTGTGTGTGTGTGTGTGTGTGTGTGTGTGTGTGTGTGTGTGTGTGTGTGTGTGTGGTGTGTGTGTGTGTGTGTGTGCATGTTGACATACAATTCAAGTGGACTGTTGAAAGACAACCAAAGGGTCAACTAACATTTCTTTCCAATTTTGTGCTGATGCAACATAAATAGCTGGCTTTTTCTGTATAAGTATAAGTAAAGAACTACCCTAAGTTTATCGAAATGTGAAACTTGGTACCAAAGAAACATTTCGCAACATATGGATAATACGTAGGCCGTCTGTCGCCCGCTGCTGCCATTGTTTTATTAACCCACAGCTGTCGGCTCCGTATGGTCACTAGGTTCGGGTGAAAGTAAACTACGTCATAGAAAACGTCAATGTCATGGAAAGTCGCAAAGCCCCACATCCCACGTTTCATTGACGGCTTGAAGTCACTGCCCTCCGTAGGTCTTCCACAAGTCAAAATGTGCACGTGACACACATGTGCCATTCTGCTTTTCCAGCCAGATGAAACAAAAAAACCTAAATACCTTTCTTGTTTTGTACGTCAAAGAAAAGTTTGTTGGTACCCCACATCTGTTGGTACCAGAGGCCGGGAGTCCTACGTAGTTGCTGAAGAAAAACACCAATGTAACATTAGATGGCAGATGGTGAAGTTAAAAAGGTTAATGTCCCCTCGCCAGGACAGAGAACTGTTCTAGAGGTTCACTGTCTTTAGGGCATTGTCTTATAGAAGGCAAAGTCTAACCCTTCCTTCTGCTGCATGATATTCCCTGAAATAAGTCAGGTGCATATTTTCTGCCAGAGAGGTTTTCGAGTCGTAAAATCCTAACCTTACATTCTTGCTCAGAATCATCAGCTTCAAAGGTAAATGCACAAACCATTGGACTTCAGCTCCCGCTTTGTGGAACAGCCCCCTTTTAAAACAAAGAAACAGAAAACATAGTCATACAACCTGTTGCTTCAAGTACGTGTGATGTACGCTCCACTATGAAAGGACCCTTATATGACCGTCTTGCCATGTTAATGAATCAACTGCTCCTGTTTTGTCGTGCTGCTGCATCTGATGTCCCCATTTAGTATGTTTCATGCATCGGACATCCCGTTCTATCGTTTCAGTGCGTCTGACATCCCCATTTTGTCCTTTCAATGCGTCTACTGTCCCCATGATATCAATTTCATAAAATCCTATGTCCCCATTTTGTCATTTTATTCAGTGTGTGTCAATATTTGATCAATTTTATTCGTTTGATAACCTATTTCGTCATTTCAGTGAGTCTAATATTCACATT
>CM031601.1:40106262-40113762 GCA_018398815.1 Conus ventricosus
TACATTTTGCTGCAAATGTTGTTCAGCCACCACTGCTTTCTCCTAGATTTTGCTGCAAATATTGTTCAGCCACCACCGTTTTCTCCTACATTTTGTTACATGTATTGTTCAGCCACCATTGTTTTCTCCTACATTCTGCTGCAAATATTGTTCAGCCACCACTGTTTTCTCCTACATTTCGTTACATGTATTGTTCAGCCACCACTGTTTTCTCCTACATTTTGTTACATGTATTGTTCAGCCACCACTGTTTTCTCCTACATTTTGTTACGTGTATTGTTCAGCCACCACTGTTTTCTCCTACATTTTGTTACATGTATTGTTCAGCCACCACTGCTTTCTCCTACATTTTGCTACATGTATTGTTCTACCACCACTGCTTTCTCCTACATTTTGCTACATGTATTGTTCAGCCACCACTGTATTCTCCTACATTTTGTTACATGTATTGTTCAGCCACCACTGTTTTCTCCTACATTTTGCTGCAAATATTGTTCAGCCACCACTGCTTTCTCCTAGATTTTGCTGCAAATATTGTTCAGCCACCACCGTTTTCTCCTACATTTTGTTACATGTATTGTTCAGCCACCATTGTTTTCTCCTACATTCTGCTGCAAATATTGTTCAGCCACCACTGTTTTCTCCTACATTTCGTTACATGTATTGTTCAGCCACCACTGTTTTCTCCTACATTTTGTTACATGTATTGTTCAGCCACCACTGTTTTCTCCTACATTTTGTTACATGTATTGTTCAGCCACCACTGTTTTCTCCTACATTTTGTTACATGCATTGTTCAGCCACTACTGTTTTCTCCTACATTTTGTTACATATATTGTTCTACCACCACTGTTTTCTCCTACATTTTGTTACATGTATTGTTCAGCCACCACTACTTTCTCCTACATATTGCTACATGTATTGTTCTGCCACCACTGCTGTCTCCTACATATTGCTACATGTATTATTCTACCACCACTGTTTTCTCCTACATTTTGCTACATGTATTGTTCAGCCACCACTACTTTCTCCTACATATTGCTACATTTATTGTTCAGCCATCACTGGTGATGGGATTTTACGTGAGTGCAAGACGTTATGCGTGCGTTCACACACGGAACATCGGTTTATAGTTTCATTCGAAGGACTGTATGGGAAATGGATTCAGAACCAATGCTAACTCCGAGGGAAAAATCCCCCTGTACCGAAACGGCCTGGCGGAGATTCGAGCTCACAACCCTTGGATTACCAGTCCATTAACCAGACTGACTGCAACAAACAATTCCAAACGTACTAATTCAATGGTTGCACGCGGTAACCCTACACTTCTCGCTCATCTGGTCAAATACAAAAAGAAGTTTGACAACTACAGAAACCTGCTGTCACAAAAACTAAGCTCACAAGCACCTGAGCAAAATACAATTTCGTAATGAATAGCAGTACGTAACAGGTTTGTCTTTCTCAATGGCATTCTCTTGCAAGATCCCACTGCAAGTCCCATCATTGAATGGACAGGTGTCACAGGGGGTGAAAGGAAAGGACGTCAACGCTGACGTCAATGTCGTGCAGAAACGCACAGATCTTTCTCCCTCACAACGCAGTGAACAGTCAGTGACACCAGAGTGCCTTCCCTTTATCTCACAAACCCACCGCTCCCCCATCCTACACACTCTGCCGCCCTGCCCCTTTCTCCCGTTTTACCCCATTGCCCTGTTCATTTACCTCCACCCCTCTCCAGACCGCCTCCCCTCCTCTGCTCTTCTCATCTCCCAACTCCCCTAAACCAAGTGTGCGCTGCAGCTTTTCTCCTCTAATGTTCTAAGCTGTCGTATGTGACTGTTGTCCCTTCACTTTCGTGTGTGTGTGTGTGTGTGTGTTTCCGATTCACGAATCTGCAGTGAAAACACCGATGGCTTTGAGGCAGAAAGGTCACATGATTATCGTCTTACAGTGCAGCCTGTTGGCGTGAAACCAACTGCCTAGTGGAAAGGTCAGCTCAGCGCTCCGTGGGCTATATATATTGCTCTTAACGGTTATGGTTGGGATCTGGCGCTTGCAAATGATGCCAAATGCCTAAAGTGGCTCCAATACAATCAGAAACCTGATACCTTTCAGAGGCTGTGCAAGCTTTTACTCTCACTCTCTCTCTCTCTCTCTCTCTCTCTCTCTCTCACACACACACACACACACACACACACACACACACAACCACAACTGCCACCGCCACCAACCAAAACTACACAACCACCACCAAACTACCACCATGGTATACCACCACAGCCACCACCACCACAACCACCACCACAACCACCAGCATTACCAGTTCTGCTAGCAGCTCCAGAAAATCGGCAGAGAAAGTTCAAAGACATGAAGAGACCAATGAAAACGTTGTTGCTCATCCACCTTTCCCTCACACATGTCTGAGGGCTGTGTGGAAGGGATTAGTATGAGGGAATGACACGCTATTGTGACAGAGACGACGTCACACATGTCTGAGGGCTGTGTGGAAGGGATTGGTATGAGGGAATGACACGCTATTGTGACAGAGACGACGTCACACATGTCTGAGGCTGTGTGGAAGGGATTGGTATGAGGGAATGACACGCTATTGTGACAGAGACGACGTCACACATGTCTGAGGGCTGTGTGGAAGGGATTGGTATGAGGGAATGACACGCTATTGTGACAGAGACGACGTCACACATGTCTGAGGGCTGTGTGGAAGGGATTAGTATGAGGGAATGACACGCTATTGTGACAGAGACGACGTCACACATGTCTGAGGGCTGTGTGGAAGGGGTTAGTATGAGGGAATGACACGCTATTGTGACAGAGACGACCTCACACATGTCTGAGGGCTGTGTGGAAGGGTTAGTATGAGGGAATGACACGCTATTGTGACAGAGACGACGTCACACATGTCTGAGGGCTGTGTGGAAGGGATTAGTATGAGGGAATGACACGCTATTGTGACAGAGACGACGTCACACATGTCTGAGGGCTGTGTGGAAGGGATTAGTATGAGGGAATGACACGCTATTGTGACAGAGACGACGTCACACATGTCTGAGGGCTGTGTGGAAGGGATTAGTATGAGGGAATGACACGCTATTGTGACAGAGACGACGTCACACATGTCTGAGGGCTGTGTGGAAGGGATTAGTATGAGGGAATGACACGCTATTGTGACAGAGACGACGTCACACATGTCTGAGGCTGTGTGGAAGGGATTAGTATGAGGGAATGACACGCTATTGTGACAGAGACGACGTCAAGACAAGACTAACCTGACGACCATGGGTGCCATTGCAGATCATGGCTAGCGCAGTTTGACGTCTGTGTTTCAGTTGGAGATATATCGGAGGGGATTAGCCCTGAGGGAAGGGCGCAGACCTCTACCGAGGTCAAAAGGCTCCTGTTTCCCCCCTCTGATCCATACCTATACAACAGATCTGTGCCAAAAGTTGACAGGATTGTCACCCGGCCACGATCCATCTCCCTTCCGCATTTTATTGAAATCGGTTCGGCTGTTTTGGCTTAATCTTGCGAGCAGACAGACAAACACGCCAACAGGTACGGGTAAAAACATAGCCTGCTTGGTAGAAGCAAAAAAATGCAAAAATCCAAAACGAACTTCACAAGAGAAGAAATCGGGAGCCTCTCACTCAAAGTTCAATCTCTAAGAGGTCACCTAACCTGGCCTAAGAGTACTGCATCAAATTCTTCTTTTCCTAGTCACACAAAAGAAGTTTCTTTTTCGATACTTAGTCTTAGGGAGGACTCCTCAGGTCCTTACCAAGGTTGAGGGTTAGAGTCTGATTCACACCCCCAGGCCACTCGGCGCACACAACACACACACACACACACACACACACACACACACACACACACACACACACCTTGCTGCTTCCCATTCTCCATGCGTTCACTATACCATATATAACGTGAAGGTAAGTTGTAATACCAAGTTGCCAGATCAGCTGGCCATACAGGAGAGGAAGGAGAGGCCTGGTATTGCTACTTAAGCGTCAAAGGCAGGACAAGAGAGTGAGTCTGAAAAATGCGCTGTTCCAGTTTAAGTCCTTTTTTCATATCTATAGATTCTAATTTTTTTTTTTTTTTTTTTTGAGGGAAAGAGGAGTCCGGACTGGCAGATTTATAAAATCATTTCGCTTGTGATAAATGATTTCGATGGTTTGAAAAAGAAAGGATTAAAACTACAAATTAGTGCTTTTTTTTTTTTTTTAGAAGACACACTACAGGCCATCCCCCAAATATCAACAACTCACCTTGACCCACCTGACTGGCTAAAGGTGACAGATGGGGAGTACAGGTACCTGGCCCAAGCGCAGTTTGTATACAATTATGTCAGAGCTTAGATCACCTATAGAGGTGTGCGTTCCAATGAATTCTTTGGTGACAACTGCCAGCCCACACCGTCCTCCCTCCCTCCCTCCCTCCCTCTCTCTCTCTCTCTCTCTCTCTCTCTCTCTCTCTCTCTCTCTCTCTCTCTCGCCTACCCCCACCCTCTCTGTCTATCTCTCGTCTGTCTGCCTGTCTGTCTGTCTGTCTCAGTTTGTCTCACAAACTGCAATCCGAATTATCAGTTTACTTCATTTTTCAGTAACTACCTTCCTCCCTTAGCTCCCAGCCCGATCTCTTCTCACTCCCACCCCTCCGCCTGTCCAGCTGACTTTTGATGCAAGCTGACACTGTGATATGCATGCAACGACAACGGAGCAGAGATTTTTGACGTAATTGTAGTAGCATGGATCGTCAAACCCACTCATCTCCTTTACCTGGCTGCAAGAGCATGAGCAGTGTAGAACCGGGTGTCCATCCCTTTACTTGTCTCACATCATAGCTTCGTTCATTAGTATATATATGCTGATGAACATCAATATTTGAGAGATTGTCACCCCTGATCCCAATAATATCACCTCACACTTCAGTGTTGGGAAGCGCTGTCTCCTTCCAGAATCCACTCCTCGCCAACTGATGACTGACACCCTCCCATCCCCCCCCCCCCCCCCCCCCACCTCTTTTTTCTATGATGTTACTGGCTGTCCCGTTCCTCTGTCAATTAGACAGGCAACAGAGGCGGGATGGGGAGAAAGGGGAGATCAAGGCTCCCCACTTCACTGCTCTGCCAAAGGCTGTAAGACTGATCACAGTCAGTGTACAACACTGCTGTGTCCCAGAGAAGGAAACGTTCACCTCTCCTGCTCTGAGATCCTATGTTAAGTTTCACTGATCAACCCAGAAGATTTGTGAGTTGAAAATAAGTTTCTAAGCCTTGAGACTAAGCATTGCTTGTATTTATGCCGTATGTTGTAACAGTATAACCTCGCACCAATACATGGTAAAATCTGTCAAGATTATGAATGCGTATTCTATTTTGACAGTATAACTTTATGTCACTACTTGGTAAAATGTGTTGAGAAGATTAATATTATGCCTTAGCAGTGTACCTTTTTGCTAGTACGTGGTTCTATCTGTTAAAATGATAACTGAATACTATGTTCCGACGGGACAACTTTATACCTTTACTGGGTGAAAACTATCAAGGTGATTATGAGTACTGTTGATAGTCTTAATGATTGGTAGTAGGTGACTCTAATCAACATGTGTTCTTGGGCTAAATGCATTCCAGTGCCTAGTTATTGCAGCTGAGTTTGTGACTAAATTGAAGAGTTGTTTCCCTTCAATTGTATATCAGTTTCTTACTCCCTCACACGACGTGTTAAAATCCATTCAAAACCACCAGAGTGCAGAACTGCAACGGAGACTGAAAATTAAGGCAGATACATCCATGCTAGTCTAACCTGACCTAACTGGAATATCACACATTCACCGAAAGTCAGAGGACAAGTGTGAGGACTTGCCCAAGCAGATTCTCAGACACTTGTCTACAAACAGGTTCTGTAATTTCTCAAGAAACCTGGGTCCCTGCGATTTGCCCAGCGCAAGATTAAGAACCAAAGCTTCCACGTTTCCAAGCAGCGACTGATCAACCCACCTGCAAGAGGAGTGGACCAGTTGCTAGCCACTGGCGAAAGACTCAACTCATCAAGAGTTCCCTCCCTTTATGATGCGATAAAGTGTGTGTGTGGTGGGGGGGGGGGGGGGGGGGAAGTCAGTCCAAACAAAGACTGATTCTATTGAAATTCTGTTAAGTTGTATATTTCAAGCTTGCATGCGCAGGTAAAGTTGGTGTGTGAAATTGACCGTAATTTGTGTCCAAAACATCTTTTTTTAAAACTTCTTTCTAATTCTGTGTGACCCTCAGAGCATAGGCACTTTCAAATGCACAAGCCTAAAATGAATTATTCCTCAGCCATTCTTGAGTATTCTTTAAAATCCTGACCAAAAAAAAAAATTCTTTCGATGACCAGTACCGGAAAGTTGCTCCTGCCACTATTAATAATAGAGAGGGTTGAGGTGGATTTTTAATATAAAAACTACTCTAGTTTAACTCTAATAGAGAAAAGATTCTGACTCCTTTCCCTAGAGGACCACACCTGCCAATCTACTCATCATACCTTCTCTTAGGTCAAAGGAGTCACAGCCCGATTAGTATGACTCAAAGAAGAAACCTACCAAGGAGAACCATCAGCTGAAAGGGATAGACAACAGATGCTTGGCACCTTCTGACATCGCCTCATTCGAGTTAGTCCTTCTGACATCGCCTCATTCGAGTTAGTCCTTCTGACATCGCCTCATTCGAGTTAGTCCTTCTAATATCGCTCTGTCATAGTCGGCTTCTCTGCCATCATCCAATTGGAGTCAGTCCTTCTGACGTCACCACAATGGTCAGTCCCCCTGAGATCACTCCATGAGAGCGAGTCATCCTGACATCACCTTAGACTTTCCCTCTGACATCATCCCATTGCAGTCAGTTCTTATGACATCATCCCATTGCAGTCAATTCCTATGACATCATCCCATTGCAGTCAATTCCTATGACATCATCCCATTGCAGTCAATCCCTCTGACATCATCCCATTGCAGTCAATTCCTATGACATCATCCCATTACAGTCAATTCCTCTGACATCATCCCATTGCAGTCAGTTCTTATGACATCCATTCAGCATCCCATCTCATCCCATACAGTCATTCCTATGACATCATCCATACATCATTTTACATCCAACAGTATTCCTCTGACATCATCCCATTACAGTCAATTCCTCTGACATCATCCCATTGCAGTCAGTTCTTATGACATCATCCCATTACAGTCAATTCCTATGACATCATCCCATTACAGTCAATTCCTCTGACATCATCCCATTGCAGTCAGTTCTTATGACATCATCCCATTACAGTCAATCCCTCTGACATCATCCCATTACAGTCAATCCCTCTGATATCATCCCATTACAGTCAATTCCTATGACATCATCCCATTACAGTCAATCCCTCTGACATCATCCCATTACAGTCAATCCCTCTGACATCATCCCATTACAGTCAATTCCTATGACATCATCCCATT
>CM031601.1:40116262-40121262 GCA_018398815.1 Conus ventricosus
GTCACTTTGGCGGCGTTCATTGGTGCCTATTCTGGTCCAACATATGCAGAACACCATGTACTGAGCCCCCTACTGACGACAATAATTGCGTAGTCGAGGAGCTGGGGTGAGTGAGCTCTCCCTCCAGAGGGCGCCACCATTCCGTCGAACAACAACTCCCATGAATTGGCCGATACCGGTGACCCCGATGGAACCAAATAAAGGCCATAGACGCTGTGAGGACATCGAAACTGAAGTCACCATGAGAGCAGGCCATGGAGGGCTAAAGAATTTGAGACTGTGTTTAATGCTGATCAATGAGAATGAAGATAATGAAGATGAAGCTACGGATTTCCATTTCAGTCTGAGACTGCATGACAGGGCTGTACTCTACGCTTCCTTTCATAATATATCCCAGCTTAAACCAGGCCCAAGAGATAGACACCTGCAGTGTTGGGCAGGAAATTAGAGCAACACTCTCAGAGACGCATCCATTGAGTGGTTGAAACTCGACTGTGTGGTCCCAGGGTTCCCTATTGAGCCCGCAGCAAACTCAACTCTTGGCAGGAGACAGTCAGGACAGGCAAATACTACTGGGTCTGATGGGAATCGAACCCTTAACCTCCCAGCCATGAGAGAGCGATAGATGGAGGAACAGGGGGAGGAGGGGGGGGGGGGGGCTCCTGAACCAATGTTGTTTGCAGGCAACTAGAGAAAAGAGACGCGAGGAGTAAGATGGTGGGAGCTGAAAGAAACACAGAGAGAGAAACTTCTACTTCCTCTGTGTGTGTGTGTGTGGTGTCCGGTGTGCCAGACAGAAGCCGACGCATGTGTCATCATCATTACATTCTCGTGTTGCACGTGCCCCTGGCTTAGGCCCAAACACCAGTCATAGATCTGGCTGGTCAGCCGAGCTCTGGACGACAGAAAACAACAGCCTGTGGAGGGCGGGAGATGGGGGAGAGGGTGGGGTGGGGGGTAAAGACAGGAGGGGAGGAGCCGATGAAACAACTGTGCTGGCAGGATGCGCGTCTGATAGACTAAGAACGGAGAGCGGGGAGGGAGGGGGGGGGGGGGGGGGTAGAACAAACATACAGACGGATCGACAGAGAGACAAAGAAGGACACAGAAAGAGATGGAGAGAGGGTGGCAGCCGTGGCCCCATTGTTTGCCAAATCTCCCCAAGGTGTTCTGTATCTGCATCCACCCATACCATACCACCTCTCTCTCTCTCTCCTCTCTCTCCTCTCTCTCTCTCTCTCTCTCAGCTGGTATTGGGCTTTGAGGGAGGAGAGAAAGGTAGAGAATAAATCAAAAACAAAAGAAACAGAACAAAAGGCAAACAAAAAAATCTACGTCAGAAGATTCCCCACGTACTGAAATAACATAAACCTTAGAGAAAAAACATGAAAGAGAAGAAGAGAAGAAAAGAAGGGAGACCAACATATTCACATTGTTTTTAGTTCAAACCACCATAAGGTCCGTACCTGCGCTCTTTAAAAGATAGGCCGACCTACACACTAAAAAAAGAGAAACTGAAGAAACAACCAGATCAAAGAAAGAAAGAAAGAAAAACAAAGGGAAGCAAGCAACCAAGAGGAAATAATAACCCAAAATAGAAAGAAAGGAACCGAAAAAGAAAACCGAGAACATTAAAATACGGGAAATGAACGAAACAAAAAAAGGAAGCAAGATACGAGTACCAGCCCAATATGTTTTATCCACACTCAGGGATTCAGCAAATCATATACGTTATACAGATAAGTGAGTATAGAGCCTGAGGAAAATTCTGTGTATTTTTCAAAAGAAAAATGCATACGCCTATTCCCCTCTCTTATATCTTTTCTTTCTTTTTTTTTTTTTTTTGATCCGTTCTTGATCATCTACCCTGACCTCTCAGTCGTACTATTCTCACGCCACACGTTGACGTGATTCGTCAATACATAGCCACATCCAGGCTCCTATATCCCCGTTCCAGCACCATCAATTCACGTGAACCAATAAATATCACACATTCATGACTGGGGTATCCCATCGGAGAAGACACAGCGACGTTATCACGTTGTCATTGAAGAGGCAACCCATCAGAGGAGATACTGCAATGCTATTGGATCACTTCAGAAAAGTTCAGTGGTGTTTGGCAAAATACCCCCCCCCCCTCTCCCCCCCCCCCCCACCCCCCCCCCCCCCCCCCCACCCCCCCCCCACCCCCCACCCCCCCTTGCTGACGAACAATTCAAACTGAGCAGCATTCTCACACACGTGCGTTGTGCTTTGTCTTCCTATTGGGAGTCTCTAGCTGGATGAAACACTTGGAAACTGTGGTGAGGAACTAGCTGACTGGTGAGGTCGAAATGTTGGACTATTTTATGAAGTGCCTACCGGTCTGAGGATAGGACTATTTATGTGATATGCGGAGAAAAATTATGGCGCTACATAATTACAACAGATTTCCTTTCTGACCAGTGCTCCTAAAAGACGGCGTTTATCTTGTTTGTATTGAGGACGATTTTAAAAGGAAGAAAGCTCAAACAGATGTGACGTGGTTTAAAATTTACCCTCATTTTTTTTCTTCTCCCTGTCTGTTATCAGAACGTATTAATACCATGTTTTGGCTTCATGACTAGTCCAGTTCTGTAAACTTGACTGCAGCTGGTACCTGAGAGGACCGCTATTCACCTGCTGGTGTTTTGCTTTTTAGAGGGTAAAAACAAGGTGAGACTGACTGCAATATCGAATCTATCACAAATGATGACAATGAGGCTTTACAACAGCTACTGAAAACCTTTGCACATGTATTTCACATCATGCTTGCATTCGACGTTCCGTGCACTGTGAAAGTTGAAATAATTTAGACAGACGATAGGCAAATCGGCAGCAGAGTCAGTTGCTCTCTCTCTCTCTCTCTCCTCTCTCTCTCTTCTCTCTCTCTCTCTTCCCCTCTCCTCTCTCTCTCCTCTCTCTCTCTCTCTCTCTCTTAACACACACACACACAGGTGCACGCGCACACGCACCTACACACACACGCGCGCGCACGCAAACACACACGCACGCACGCACTCACGCACGCACGCACACACACACACACACACAACACACACACACACACACACACACACACACACACACACCACACACACACACATGCCCACCTGCACACACGCAGGAATGCGGCATATACTCACTAACACACACACGCACGCGCGCCGCACGCACACACACACACACACACACACACACACACACAACACACACACACACACACACACACACACACACACACACACACACATTCAGAGAGAGAGAAAGAAGGAGACAGAGGAAACCGACAAACGAACAGACAGACAAACAGACAGACAGATAGATAAAGATAATCTGATACAGAAAATATATCTACTAACTAGGAAAAACAAGGTATTCGTCCTTCTGTGTCTGTCTGCTCTCTGTCTCTCTGTCTCTGTCTGTCTATCTGTCTGTCTGTCTCTCTCTCTCTCTCTCTTCTCTCTCTCTCCTCTCTCTCTCTCTCTCTCTCTCTCTCTCTCTCTCCATGTGGTCACGTGTGATTGTAATTATAAGCTTGTGTCTGAGTGTTTGTTTGTATGCGCACGCTCGCGCTCGTGCGTATCTGTAGGTGTGTCTGTGCGCGCGCATGCAAGTGCGCATGAGCAGGGGCCTGTGCGTCAGTCTGTGTCGTCTGTGTGTCGGAGTGATGTCACAATGACCTCGGCTAGCAGACAACGAAATTTGCAAGTCCAGCTTTGTTGGGCGGCATTGATATGCATCAAGGAAGAGAGAGGCATCCTTCATAGACAACACCACACATGTATTCAATATGGCGGACTGTCGCCGTCGCTTTCCCAGCATCATGGCAACAAGCGCCATAAAGTATAAAACAAAAAAGTGAAAGCACGCATAGAAATGGGGACAGCATCATATGAAAGACAAGGAAACTTTTTTAAGAGGAAATAATGGTGGGAAGAATGGCGAGAATAAGAATGGAAAAAACACAGAGAGAGAATGACAAAGATGAATGAGAGAGAAGGAAAGAGAGGAGAGAGAGAGAGAGAGAGAGAGAGAGAGAGAAAAGAGACAGACAAAAGACAGACAGACAGAAAACAGAAAACAGAGAGAAAAGAGATAGAAAGACAGAGAAAAAAGACAGAGACAGTAACACAAAACGACAGAGACAGACAAACCAGACAGACATATTGACAGATTGAGAGAGAGAGAGAGTGGAGAGAGAGTGGAGAGAAAGAGAGAGAGAGAGAGAGAGAGAGAGAGAGAGAGAGAGAGAGAGAGAGAGAGAGAGCTCAGAACTAAGAACACTTTTATTCGATCAAGGATTGAGACTTTAGGCAAAGCCTTTGAGAGAGATAGGGAGGGGGGGGGGGGGGGTGGGGAGACAAACAGAGAAACAGACAGACAGACAAGACAGAGAAACAAAGACAAAGAGAAAGACAAAAAAAAAAAAAAGAAGAAAAAAAGAAAGAATGAGTGCACGAAAACAAAGAGGACAAAGAAAGAAAAAGAAAACAAAGAAAGAGACCAAATGAAGGATGGGTGAGTTTTGAAAAAAAAAAAAAAAATGACAGACCGACAATCTGAAGGCAGTTATAGCCATGAAGACAAACTATGGAATTCTGCGGTGAATTTCAATCCCTCCAGAACTGCGCATTCAAAACGCCTTTTTTTTTGTTGTTGTTGTTGTTGTTCCCGTTCTTTCGTTTCGACTGTAATCTTCTCAGGTCTTGCAGACACGTTATCATTATCGCCCACTGCTATCCCTCTCCTCCCCCCTTCTCGTTAATCCACGTTCCCTTCCCTGCTTCCCCCTCCTCCTCCGCTCCCCCTTCCCTCCCCCCCCCCCCCCCCCCACGCCCCCCACCTCCCACCCCCACCCCACCCCCACCCCCACCCCCACCCACCCACTCACTGATCCGTCCCCTTACCAGCCCAACCCACTCGACCAAGCCTCAGGCTTGGTGTCACTGTGTCCGTGTCAGCTAATAACAACGGTCCTA
>CM031601.1:40126262-40138762 GCA_018398815.1 Conus ventricosus
CTTTGTGGGGCGTTGTATTTTTGGCGTTATCCACAACGTTACTTTTCTCACCTGTATTGGGTTTGTTGTTTTTTTTGTTGTGTTGTTTTTTTTTTTTTAAACCCTTATTTTCTCTGTTTTTTTTTGGGTAAAAAACTGTTTCCCTCGTCGATTTTTTCCCCCTCTTTTTCCCTTTTACCCATGCCTCTCATAACCCCACTGTCCAGGACTTCAAT
Organism: Conus ventricosus; assembly: GCA_018398815.1. NCBI lineage: Eukaryota > Metazoa > Mollusca > Gastropoda > Neogastropoda > Conidae > Conus > Conus ventricosus. The sequence continues at coordinate 40,126,478 of CM031601.1, forward strand.
TTGGGGACATCTCAAGGGCCCTTTTTTTCCATTTTTTTAAAAAGGCCCAAAAAAAATCTCATAAATTTTAAAACAGTCCCCCCCCCATCCGTACAAGTTTTTTGGCATAAGTGAAACAAGGTTTTAGACTCTCGCTAACAGTTTAACCAAATTAGATTCCGGGTTTAACAACATAGAAGGGACGCGACAGTGTTCCCCCCAACTTTACGGGCCCTTTGGTTACATTATCAATAAATTTCCCAAAAATTCCCCGACGCAGAAACTGATCTTTTAAAATTAAATACTGTCGAAGGGTTTCTGGATTGAAAAAAAAAAAACTCCAAATCCCGAAATTAAATTTAATCGGACTTTTTATATAGACCCCCATTTCCTTCCCCCATCCCAAATGGTATAAACAACTTTGAAACAAATGTTTGGATTGGATCTGTCACAAAAATTCTTTTTTTAAATACGGGTTGGGGGGATTTCCCCCAAATATTGTTTTATTTTTTAAAACAAAAAAACCGTTTGGAAAAGTACATTTCACTTTTTGCACCCCATCAGTTAGTACAAACCCCCCCAAGGGGAAAATTTAATAAACAACTGCGACATTTTTTGGTCATGTATAAACTAACAAAAAGGCAATATAGATGTTTCAGGGGTTTCTTCTGGTATTAGTGACCCATGTCCAGTCTTCTGAACGTGGCCCTTTTAAAGCCCCCAAAACCCACCACCAAAGGTCAACGCCCATCCAATACCCTCTTTCAAAAGGTTTAATGAAGCGGGCCTTACCTCTAGGACTTCAAAATTTCCCCATTTCATTACTTATAATTATCAGCGTCGTTGTTTGAACTGTCCTTCTGGTACCAACATTCCTCCCTTCATAAAAAAACACGCCCCGTTACACCCAAAAAAGATTTTGGGCACCCGCGGGAGGGAACCCCCGTGGTGAAACCCAGAATTGCTGCAAGAAATGGTACTACGGGGGACCAATCAAGGAGAAAAATTTTTTTGACAAAATAAAAGGGAGAAGAAAACTTTTTTTTCAAACGAAGTTAAAAAAAGCCAAACGAGTTTTACTTAAGTAAAATGTTAAGGGAAAATGAAAAAATCCCGGGCCCCAAAATTGTGGGGGAAATTTAAAACCTATTTTTAGGGCAAAAACCCGTAAAAATTTCCCCAATTCTAAAAGCCCCAAACCATCCCCCCGGGAAAAATTTAAAACCCCTTTTTTTCTGTCATTATCAGATCCCCTTAAATCAAGTTTCCAGATTTTAAAAAGAGCACCAAATGAATATACATCCCCCGACCCCCAAATTTTCTTTTTGCAAAAAAAAAATTTGGTTTCCGGGTTAAACTAAATTTAAAAATTTCCCCCTTCTTGCTAAACTTTGAATTTGGGTATGCCCCTTGGCCCCAAATTAAAAATAAAAAACCCATGGGCCCTGAAAAACCTCCCCCACATTTTTTCCAAAAACTCGCTTCCCTTACATTTTTGGGTCTCTTAAATATATAATTTTTTCCATTGAAACTATTTTTTTCCCCTCAGGCTTTTTCAAAAAGGGCCAAAGTAACCCCCCTTCCAAAAATCAAATGTTTTGTCGGCCCAAAAAATTTCAGCCTACTCGTTACTATCGATTCTATCAAAAACCCCTTGAAAAGAAAAAGACAAAACACACCCCCGTACTCAGTTCATGGAGAAAAAAAAAATATTTTCCTCACTAAAAATCTTTTTTTCCGCCCTTAATCTTTTGCCACACAGCTTTATCACGAATGTGTGATTTCTTGGCTTTAAAATTATAAAACCAATCCCCAATGACAGGGGTTTTGCCCTTTCTTGACTTAAAAAAGGCTTTTTTGTTCTTTTTGATAAATTCCCTTTTTTTAAAAAGAAACTTTTTTTTTCTACTTGAACCATACCCGCCCATTCATTATTCCAATCATACTTAAAACGTTGGGCCCTCAGTATGTGGGTTAAGGGGGGAAAAAACCCCCCTTTTCAGACTTTGTCGGGACAGGGAAAAGGTCCCTGGGTTCTTTTACTAGGCCCCCTATTTCTGCTTTCCAAATAAAAGTTTCCCATTGTCCGTATCAGATAAAAGGGGGTTTCCGACGTTTATTTGTGACGACTTCGCCCCAAAAGAATGGAAAATTGGATTACGGGACAAAAAAAAAATTCTCTCCGGGAAAATTTTAAACGCCCGTGTCGGGAGGCGCATTCAAACTAAATGGTTTTCCCCCAAACCCAAAAAAACCCCCAAATCTTTTTGATTATAGCAACCCCCCAAAAAAACACCAGTTGACTCCTTTTTTCCCAAATTTTTTTTTTTCAGTTTTTTTTGGCATTCTATCGAGCGGGGTAGTTGGGGCCATGTTTTTGGGGGGTTTAACGATGGGATAAAGAATTGAAAGGGCCCCAATCTCATCAAATTTTAAGTTTTTGAAAGGGGTAGTCCAAAACATTTTTTTGGGTTTCTCTTTTTAAAGCGTACTTTCAACAGTAATTTTCCCTTTAACTTTTTTTTCCAAAACCCCGCCCCAAATGTCACGTTTAAATTACCCTAAACGGGTTTTTTGGGACGGCATTTAGTAAAGTCCAAAAAAAAAAGGTTGAATTCTCCCCTTTGACGTGCGGGAAAAAGGGATCCCCCAGTTTGTATTTTAAACAACGGGCAAAAAAACTAAAAGCGCGAACAATTTTTTCCCTCTAAATTTAGGCAATTGGAAAAAAAACCAGGCATTTTTTATGTTTACAATCTGACAGTTTTCTTTTGCCATGTTATATAAATTCCCCTTTTTAAAAGATCGAAAAAGTTTTCTGGCCCCGACAAAAAATTCCTTTTTCCCCTACCAGCATTGATCTATACAAAACAAGCCTAGCTTATCGGGAAACCATATGTTTTGGAAAAACTAACTTCCCCAAATTTCTACAAAAAATGAATATTTTAAAAAACCTTTTTTCAAAGAACATTTCCCCTTAAACATTTTATTTCCTAGTAGCTAAATTATTCGTTTCAATGATTGGGGTTCCATTCGTTTCCCGTCTTTGTGAACCATACTTTGGAAAAAATTTTCGTCTAACAAAAAAAACCTACTCCTTTTTAAAATCGCTCATCCCCACCCCCAACTCTGTCTACCATCCCTTTTTTTCCCCCCTCCCCCCTTTTAACCCCCCCCCATTCCCTTCCCCTTCCCCCCCCCTCCTCGGACCTCTCTCTCTCTGTATTTTTTTTGTTTTTTTGGGTTTGCTTGTAGTTTCCTTTTTTTTTTCCCAATCCCCATTCATTAGTCCCTTTTATGAGCAGTTTGTTATCATTTGTAAAAATTAGTTTTTTCTTTTTGTTTATGTTGTTTTTGTCTGTATAAATTATATGTGTTGAAAAATTAATGTTTTGCATGCAAGGCAGTTTGAAAAGACTAGGCTTTGGCCAAAAAATCTTCATTTTTTGGGGGTTTAAAGATCAATCAAAAATTCAATAATCAATCTTTCTCTCTCTCTCTTCTCTCTCTCTCTTTCCCCCCCTCCCCCCCCCCACCCCCCCCCCCCCCAATCTGTATTTAATTAAAAGACGGGACCTTTGTCATCATAAATTACTGTTGTTGCACGTCCTTTGGGTTTTGAGCCCCAAAAAACCCCAAAAAAACGATCAGTGTGGTCAGTAAGAGTAGTCGCCCGGGGGACGGGGTGGGGAAAGGAGAGTTTGGATGTTTTTGGATGTTTTTGGGGGAGGGGTTTTGTGCGTGTGTTTTGTTTGTGTGTGGTGTGTGTGTGTGTGTGTGTGTGTGTGTGTTGTGTGTGGTGTGTGGGTTATCTTTTGGGTTGTGTTTTTGTGTGTGTGGTGTGTGTGTGTGTGTGTGTGTGTGTGTGTGTGTTTTGTGTTGGGGGTGTGTTGTGTGAGCCCCTGCTGTACCTGCAAGCATGGGGCGTGTTTTCCCTTGCATCTGTGTGGTTGTTGTGTGTTTTGGGGTGTTTTGTGGGGTGTGTTGTCGTGTGTGGGTGTGTGTGTGTGTTGTGTGTAAATTTTTGGGAAAATGTGTGTGTGTGTGTGTGTTTTGTTTGTGTGTGTGTGAAAGGGCCCGGGGCCCACCAAAACCCACTTTTTTGTTGGGTTTGAGACCAAGAAAGAAAGAGGGGGGGGGGGGGGGGGGGGGGGAGAGTTGATGTGAAGAAAAAGGAAAGTTAGACGGGACAAAGGGGGAAGGGTTTGGTTTCTGTTTTTGGGGCCCACCTCTCTCTCTTCTTCTTTTCTCTCTCTCTCTCTCCTGGTATGCCAGACAAAAGGGCGGGACGGATGTGTCTTCATATTCCCTTTCTCGTGTTGCACGTGGCCCCGGGCCCTTCGGGCCCCAAAACCCCAGTCAGAAAATCAGTGTGGTCAGCGAGCTCTAGACGCAGAAAAAAATCGCCTGAGGGGGACAGGAGATGGGGAGAGGACCCAGAGGTGCAGCGGGACTTGGTTTAGCAGGAAGGGCGCGTCAGAAAAAAAGGGGGGGGGGGGGGGGGGGGAGGGCACAGAGGGGAAGGGAAAAAGAAGCAAAAGGGGAGAGAGGGGGGGTGGCGGGGGGGGAGGAGGAGAGAGAGGGGGGGGGGGAAGAAAAAACAGACAAAAAGACAGACAGAGGCCCACGGGCGGGACGGCTCCGACAGATGGATTTTGCAAAGAAAAAAGAGAGACGGGACAGACGGGCCAAAAGGGGACAATGGAAAAGGGGCAGAGATAGAGATGGGGGTTGAAAAAAAGGGGGGGGGGGGAAAAACGAAAAAATGGGGGACACAGAGTTGGGGGGAAAAAGACGGGACAAATAGGTTGCAGGATGAGGGGGGGGGAAAAAGGGAGGGAGGGGGGAGGGGAGAGGGGAGAAAGTGTGAAAAAAAGGAGAGGGGGGGAGGGGGGGATAGACGCAAACACACACCACACACACACAAACACCACACACACACACACACACCCCACACCACACACACCAAAACACACACCCCCTAAGAGAGAAAAAGGCCCAAAGACAGAAGCTAGAGGGGACAGAAAGACACAGACTTAGAGATTTAAACAAAACGGGACAGACAGACAGACAGATAAAAAAAGTTTAAAGTACCCCAGAGAGACAAAGGAGAGAGAGAATAAAAACAGAGAAGGAGGAGACATAAAAGAAAAAAAGGAGGGGGCCCCAAAAGGCAGATAGAAGGGGGAGGGGGGGTTGGGGGGGGGGGGGGGGGGGGGGGTAGGGGGAGGTTCGGGTGTTAAGAAAACCCTCCAAATTTTCCTTTCCCCCAAAATTATCTGTATATCTGTAAATCTGTCTGTTGTCTGTTGTCTCTTTTCTCTGTTTCTCTTGTCTCTGTCCTGTTTGTCTGTTTTTGGCCCGTCTGCCCTCTCTTCTTCTCTCTCTCTCTTTTCTCTCCTTTCTTTCTCTCTCTTTACAAGAATGAATAATCCAGATTGAACGTAGTTGAGAATAAGCCGGGATTTAAAAAAAATTTAAAATTTTGCAGTCAACCATCTCTTTACTTTGTTTGTTCTATACAAAATCAATTTTCCCAAAAACGGAAAATTCCCATGCCGCTTTTATGGGGCTTTGAAAAAAGGGCCCAAATTTTGTTTCTTGAAAATTTTCCCCGGTTTAAATTTTTGTCCTGAATGGAAAATTTTTGGGGAAGTTAGGGGGTTTGGGGTGTGTTTTTGTGTTTTGGGGTGTGGGGTTTTTTGAAAAGGGGGGGCCCCTATTGCCACCGGCCCTATATGCCACAGGCCCTATATGCCCCAAAGGGATTTTTTTTTTTGCAAGAAAGCCTATATGCCACGGCCCTTATGCCACAAAGGAATTTTTAATCTGCAAGAAAGGCCCCCATATGCCCCAAAGGCCCCCGGGTTTCCCCCAGACTTTTTATGCCAGTGGTAAGCAAAAAGGGCAAAAATGACCAGTGGTAAAGCAAAAATCAAATGATAGTGGTTTAAGCAAATGTTAAACTGACCGGGAAATTTTTACCCCGGGTCAGCATGGCTTGAAACTGGTTATTTTTTCCCATGGTTTGCCTTTGGGCAAATTTGGGAAATTTCTTGGGCCCAAAGGCCAGTCCGACCATTGATTGATCACTGGCCCTTTTAAAAGGGCTGTGACATACCGGGCCTGTGGGGTTAACCCGGGCCCGTGGCATACCGGGCCCGTGAATACCCGGGCCCGTGGCATATTTGGGCCGTGGGCATACCGGGCCTGTGACTTTCCCGGGCCCGGACCCTAGGGGGGTGACTACCGGGGCCCGTGGGAAAACGGGCCTGTGGCATATAGGGCCCGTGACATCCCGGGGTGGGGACATTTCCCGGGGCCCGGGGGCATATAGGGGCCCGTGAAATAACCCGGGCCCGTGGCATACCGGGCCTGTGAATACGGGCTGTGGCATATAGGGCCTGTCACCCTAAAGGGGCCCCGGGGATTTTAGGGCCTGTTTTTGGATTTCCCGGGCCCCCTGGCATATTGGGGGCCCGTGGTACCCGGGCCCCTGGCTTTTTAAAGGGGCCCGTGGATACCCCGGGCCCCCGGGGTTTAGGGCCTGTGGCATCGGGCCCGGGGGCATATAGGGGGCCTTTTGGGATACCCGGGCCCGGGGGATATGTATTTTAAAGTATGTACGGGTGAAGTGAAATTTAAAGTATGTTTCGTGAAGTGGGGGTAAAATTTAAAGATGTCAAAAAGTCTGAGGGAAAAATGCTTAATGAGCTGAATGTATTTAAAGGGGATTTAAAAAAGGGTCAGGGTTTGTTTTAGTCTTTAAAAAACGAACTGGGTTTTTGAAATAAGAGAATAAGGGCAAGGGACGGATTCACTTTTGATCTGGTGGCCTGGTTCATTTTACTTTTTGCCCAAAGAAAAGTTTATATTAATATTTGAAAAAGCTGCTTTTTTAAAAGGGCTTGTGGGGAAATTTAAAGGGAAAAAGGGCAAAATAAATTTGGGGCCCCAAAATATCTTGGGGAAATTTGTTTCTCAGGAAAGATCTGTTTGTTTTGCGGTCAAAAAAAGTTTTGTGTTTAGAACGGGTGTCACAATGCCTTTTGGGGTAGCAGACAAAAAAAAATTTGTTTGCAATTTCCCCTTTTTTTGGGCGGCCTTTTATAGGAAACAGAGGAAGAGTGAGCATCCTTATAGACAGCGCCGCAAAGTATATTTAATATTTTCGCCCTTTGCTTTTTCAAAAATTATGGCAACAAACGCAAAAATTCAAAAAGTGAAAAACCCCCGGTAAGATTGAGACAACATGATAAGAGGAGTAGGGGCTAAAGAAAAGAAAAAAGGAGAGCAGAAGAATGGTGGGAAAAAAAGGAGTGAAAAAAGGGGGGAAAAAAGGGAAAAGGGGGTTGGGGAGTGATGGAAGAGCGAAAGGCCCCGTTCCTTTTTTTCGCTGTGGGGGTTGGGGAAACCCGAATGTTTTTTTTACTTTTCCACCCAGCACAAAGGTTTTGCAGGGAAATTTTTAAAGGTTCAACGCCCTCGTTTTTTGACGGCAAAATTTAAAAAAAAACCCAGATGAAGCGCCCTTTTAAAAATGGGGCGGAAGTGTTGCGCGCACAGCTCGAGTTTCCCGCTTCAGTTTCTTTTGTTAGTGACCCCCTGCCTTTACGGGCAACGGAAAAAGGGGGTCAGGGAAAGGAAAAGTCAACAAAGCGTTATTAAGTCTTTCCCTCAAGACCCGGGGGTGGGGTGGGGGTGGGGGGGGGGGGGGGGGGGGGGGGCCAAGAAACTTTGGTTTGGAAACCAAAGCAAAAAATTTGAAACGAAAAATTTTTCTGATCTTTAAATCCCTCATTTCTTTGATTTAAATGGAAGGGTTGCGTCAGTAAAAATTTTAACATAAAACCCGGATTTTTTCGTTTTTGTGGGAGACAGTGGCGAAAGGAAGTGGGGAAAATTTTGGGAAAAAGAATGTCGAGTAAGTCAAATTTATGCCACCCGGGCTCTACATCATTGTCTGGGGAAAAAAATTTACCCCAAAAACCCCTCTCTCTCTCCCTCTCTTCTCTCTCTCTCTCTCTCTTCTCTCTCTCTCCCCTCTCTCTCTTTTTTCTTCTCTCTCCCCCTCTTTTCTCTCTCTCTCTCTCTCTTCCTCTTCTTCTCTCTCTTTTCTCTCTCTCTCATGGGAATGGAAAATCAGGGAAAAGGCACACCAAACCTTCTGAAATGACCCCAGGAACAGTTGCAAGGACACCCCCTGGGGGTTTTCCCCAAAGGGACCTTTTATTTAAAAACTCCCCCCTCTCCTTTCCTGCTTCCCCCCCCCCCCTTCCTTTTCTCTCTCTCTCTCTCCCCCCTCCTTTTCCCCCTCTCTTTTCTCTCTCTCTCTCTCTTCCCCCCGTTTTCCCTTTTCTCCGCCTCCAACCAACCTGTTGTTAACTAACGCTTGGGGGGCGGTTAGGCCCAAACCCGAGATTGAATGCGAAAAGGAGGGCAAAGGGAGGGGTTGGTTTTTGGGGGAAACTGTGTGTGAGAGATGGGAGAAAAGGGGGGAAAAAATGGGGTGGGGGGTTTAAGGGGGGGGAAGTGGGAGGGGGGGTTTGGGCGGGGGGAAAAGATTAAAGGTTTTGGGAAAGGGTATGGAAGATTTTGACTCAAAAAAACAAAAAAGAAACGGAAACCAGTCCTGCCCATTCAGGCGTTTTTTTTGACTGGTTCCCCATGCCGGGGGTTTCGAAGGGGCCCCGATATCCTTTTGGTTTGTTTTTCGTCCCGAGGGCCCCCCTTGTCTGTTCACTAATTGGCTGGTTTCCCTCTTTTCCGGGCTGTCGTCTATCAGGCTTTCCTCATATCACTTTCTGTCTGTTCCCCTCGTCTTTTTTTTTCTTTTTGGCTCCTGTTCTTTCCCTTTTTCCTTTTGTTTCTTTTCTTCTTCTTTTTTCGTCTGTCATTCTGTCTGTTTTGTCTGTTGGGCTGTCTGGCTGTCGGTCTATTGCTCTTCTCCCCCTCTCTTCTCTTTTCCCCTCTCCCCTCTCTCTCTCTCTCTCTCTTTCACACACACACACAAACAAAAACACACCCCACCCCACACTTCTCTCTCTCTCTCTCTTCTCTCTCTCAGGCTGTCTTCTCTTTTCTCCCTTCCCCTCTTCTCTATCTCTCTCTCTCTCTTTTCTCTCTCTCTCTCTCTTTTTTTCCCATTCTTTTTTTTCCTTTCATTTTTTTCCCTTTGTTTGTTTGTGTTCTTCCCTATTGTTCATCTTTATCCCTGTTTTCACTTTTTGAACTTTATGGCCCTTGTTTTCCCCGGGTGTTAAGAATGGGAAAGGGGGACAGTCCCCATATTGAAAAAAAATGTGTGGTGTTCTCTTTGAAGGTGCCTCCCCCTTTTCCCCTTTAGGGAAATTTAATTTCCCCCCCAACAAAGGTGGACTTGCAAAAAGAAGATTGTCTGCTAGGGAGAGGTTTTGGGGACCCTCACTCCGGGCACAGATGACACAGACAGTCATTGGGGCACATGTTCGTGTACCATGATTTGCCTGGCACGCGTGGGGAGCGCCAAACACACGTAACTCTCTCTCTTTTCTCTCTTTTCTCTCTCTCTCTTCTCTCTCTCTCTCCTTCTCTCTCTCCTCTTTCTCACGGTACAGGCCACAGCAGCACGGGGGCGCGCACGCGCGCGCAAACACACCCCACACACACAAAAAACACCCCCACACACACACCCCAACACACAAACACACCAAAACACACAGGAGAGAGAGAGTGAGAGGGAAGGAAAAAGGGGGGAGAGAGAGAGAGACGAGAGGGGGAGAGACTCCAAACAAACACACACAAAAAACCCCACACAAACCACCAAAACACAAGGGGGAGAGAGAGAGGAGAGAGAGAGAGTGAGAAAAGGGGAGAGAGAGAGAGAGACTCAAATCACTCGTGGGATTTCTGCCTTGGCTTAAAGGTGTGTCAGGCTAATTTTACTTTGGCTTTTGAAAACCCAAAGGTACATCAAAAAGTTTTTTATGTTGCATAGTTTTTTGCGGGGGGGTGTCTTTAGTTGTGACAGTCCCGCTTTAAAATTATCAGTTCTTAAAAACCCCGAAGTGGGGGGGTTTGGTGCCCCTGTGGCGGGGGTAATCAAAAACGGTTTACACCGTAAAGTTTCCTTTCCCCCGCTGATGCATTTGTTAAACCCTAGTGTTCAAGGGTTCGGTGTTTTGGGTGATCCCTGGAGTCTTTTAGCCGGGTACGACAAAAACAACAACAACAAATCGTGCTTTCCTGCGGGAAAAAACAGGGGAGAGAGGGCACGGGGAAAAGGGAAGGGGAGAGAGGGGGGGGGGGGAGAGGAGAAGGGGGGAGGAGAAAAAAAAAAGAAATAGGTTTTTAAAAAATAGGACAGAGTGATCTTTGTTTCCAATTTGTTTATGTTTTCTCCTAGGATTTTCCCTTTTTTCCAGTGTGTGTGTGTGTGTGGGGTGTGTGGGTTTTGTTGTGTGTGTGTGTGTGTGTGTGCACGGGGCGCCAAATGTGTGTCAGTCTGTTCACTGTGCGTCTGGGGGTTTCTGTTTTGTGTGGGTGTGTGTGTGTTGTGTGGTGTGTGTGTGTGTGTTTTGTTTTGTGTGTGTGTGTTGTGTGTGCGTTTTGGGCGGGCGCGCGCGCGCGTTTTTTGTGTGTGCGTGCTTTGTGTGGTGTGTGTGTGTGTTTTTGTGTGTGTGGAAAAAAGAGAGTGAGAGGGAGAGGAGAGACAGACCAGGAAAACAGCGAGATAAGAGAGAAAAGGTTTGTGACCAAAGAACCCGATTTTGCTCCCTATTAGTTCTTGCCCCCCCGTTTTTGAATCATCACCTGGATAGAATGTATAATTTACTTTTAAAACCATTTGAAAAAGGGTTTTATATTTCTACTCAAAACAAATTTTTAAAGGGGCCCCCCCGATCTTCACCTGCTGTTTGACAACTCGGTTTATTGACGCGGGTTTTGAAATCGTAAAAAAATTTTAAATTTGTGTTGCTCTGTTTTAAAAGCAGTGGGATATGTCAGAAATTTTAAACATGTGAAAAAACCGCTTGGGCACCCGGTTCATTTTGGCAACACGGAAACGCGAAAATCTGGAAAATTTTTGGGTTTGCTTTTACCCCTAGTTTGGACAGGATCAGCATTTCGAGAGAAATGGGTTTTTCACGGGGCACGGCGCTCTACTGATGAACGCCGTTCCACCTTTTTTGGCTTTCCAGTGCGTTTTTTAAAGGGGCCCAACCGTGCCCCAAAAAAACCATGCCACCAAGACGTAAATTTGGGGGACACAAACCCAGGACGAGCGCTGGTGGATCCCGGATGGAATTGCTATACGGGAAGTGGCCAAAAAGAGTCGGAAGGGGAGCCACTCCCTGTACAGAGATAAAGAGACCGTGTCCCTGGGAAAGGGGCGGGTGGCCAGAACGGCACCGTTCTGGCAGGGCCTTTTAACGGGCAAGGGGCGGCAAGGGCCGATACATTGTGGCGGCCCGGTCTGCGCGATGGACTTCCACCGGGCCCGGGGCTGAGGACCAAACTCAGAGCCGCAAGGGAAAAAACGAAAGTTTAGGCCCGACAATTCGGAATCGTTTGCGGGCGGCCCAAAACTTGCGTCAAAGGGGGGGGTGCTGTTGACGCACTTCTTTCCCCGCCCCAAAGGGGGGCCGTTAAAAGCTGGTGCACACAGGGATGTGAGGTTTGGGTTGTGAGGCAATGGTCCAAAAGTCCCTTTACAGGGTGAATCCCCATTCACCTTTAGGTTCAATGCGGCAGGGTTTGGGGTTTTGGGACGTGTTTGGCGAACGATTCACAGATGCCCTGTAAGAGGGCACGATCGATATGGTGGTGGGTCTGGGCAAGATGTGGGGAAAGGCCTCAGTTTCAAAACCCCCGCCCCTCCTGCCCCCACGTCCCCCGGAAAACTGACAGGGGAGCGCTACAGGGATGAATTCTGAACCCTGTGGCACTAAACCCAAACCCCGCAAAAACCCTTGGGGAAAGGCGCTGTTCTGCAGGACGATAAAGCTCGTCCAAAATTTGTGCTGCTTTTTCGTCACCCCAAATTTCTCCAAAAGCAGGGTGTCGTCAGGTTGCCCCTGGCCAGCCAAATCGCCCGCCTATCGCCCCTTGAACACCCCCTTTGGGGTGTGTTGGGGCGGGGTTTTTCCGGGGCCAAAACCCTCCTCCCGCAGCAAAAAAACAAGAGCTGGTCCAAATTCCTGCCCGCAGGAAAAGGGGCCCCCCATCCCTCAAACGACTTCCCCAACCTCATTCGGTCCCTGCGTCGCTGTTGCACAGCCTGTCTCGCTGCAAGAGGTGGTTTTATACCCGATATTTAAAGGGTTT
>CM031601.1:40143762-40151262 GCA_018398815.1 Conus ventricosus
GAAAGTTGAGTGACACAAACCGAGGACGAGCGCTGGCATGGATCCAGGATGGAATTGCTATACGGGAAGTGGCAAGAAGAGTCGGAGTGAGCCACTCCGTGATACAGAGACTACGAGACCGTGTCCATGCAACTGGACGGGTGGCAGAACGGCACCGTACTGGCAGACCCAGTTCAACGACAAGACGGCAGGACCGATACATTGTGGCGCAGGCTCTGCGCGATCGGACTTCCACCGCCAGCGGGCTGAGAGACCAACTCAGAGCAGCAAGCAACACGAATGTCAGCGACCAGACAATTCGGAATCGTTTGCGTGCGGCAAATCTTGCGTCAAGGGCTGCTGCTGTTCGTACGACACTTCTGCCACGCCACAGGGTGGCCCGTACAGCCTGGTGCACACAGCATGTGAGGTGGATTGTGAGGCAATGGTCCAACGTCCTCTTCACAGATGAATCCCGATTCACCATGAGGTTCAATGACGGCAGGGTGCGCTTCTGGAGACGTGTCGGCGAACGATTCACAGATGCCACTGTAAGAGAGCACGATCGATATGGTGGTGGGTCTGTCATGATGTGGGGAGGCATCAGTTTCAACCACCGCACTCTCCTGCACCACGTCCCCGGCAATCTGACAGGGCAGCGCTACAGGGATGAAATTCTGAACCCTGTGGCACTACCAACCCTGCAAGCCATTGGTAACGGCGCTGTTCTGCAGGACGATAATGCTCGTCCACATCGTGCTGCTGTCGTCACCAACTTTCTCCAACAGCAGGGTGTCGTCAGGTTGCCGTGGCCAGCCAACTCGCCCGACCTATCGCCCATTGAACACCTCTGGGATGTGTTGGGACGGGCTGTCCGACGCAACCATCCTCCTGCAGCAAATCAACAAGAGCTGGTCCAGTTCCTGCAGCAGGAATGGGCCGCCATCCCTCAAGCGACTCTCCGCAACCTCATTCGGTCCATGCGTCGCTGTTGCACAGCCTGTCTCGCTGCAAGAGGTGGTCATACCCGATATTGAATGAACTTCATGTCAGAGGCCATGTTTGTGAATTGTCCATTTCAACCTCCTGACTTCAAATACACGTTCCGAGGAGTGTGTGCTTTTGTAACTCGGTTTTTTGCTTGATCCGGTTTGACACTGAATGAAATTAAATTTTCACTCTGATTCAAGTTCATGTCTTTCATGCTTTTGATTTTACAGTGCGTTGTAACAGTGGCCCTTAACTTGTTTTGAGTAGTATATAGATGCAGTAAGTCTATGACACCATCATGTATAAGAGATTCAATGTTAAGGTCAGTCTTAGATTATGTCATCACCTAAAAATGAAGAACGCAATATGTAAATAGTGGTCTTATGAGGAACTAGTCGCCAGAAAAGCTGACATCATTCAGCCTGTTACGTGCCCCCAACACTCACAGTATTGAATTCGAATACAAGAGACATAAACGATGAATAAAGACGATATTTAAACAACCTCACCCCTGAGTCGGCTTCTGTCTATAATCATCTTTAATACAGACAAGACAGATATTGTCTTTACGGGCTATTGATCACCACATGAAGTAACATCCTTTGATTGGTACACGAAATGGCCGATATCCTCACTCTCACCAGATCCTATACACAGTTGCTGAGCGTTTCATTCACCCACACGTTCATGTGCAGGGAAGACAAGACATGCGTTCAAATTTCATTGACTTCATGGATGCGTCTCTGAGAACGTCTTCGGTCAGCCCAGCAGAATATTTTGTTTGTTTGCTTTTCTTTCTTTTTTTTTTCTTTTGTCAGTTGGAGTTTACAAAGTGATTCAACAGTGTCTTCTCTGGTGGGCTGCCTCCATCCATGACGATTTGACAGCGCTGCAGTGCCTCCTTTGGTAGGCTACCCCCGTCCATAACGATTTGACAGCGCTGCAGTGGCTTCTTTGGTAGGCTGCCCCCATCCATGACGATTTGACAGCGCTGCAGTGGCTTCTTTGGTAGGCTGCCCCCATCCATGACGATTTGACAGCGCTGCCGGGACTCCTTTGGAAGGCTGCACCCATCCATGACGATTTGACAGCGCTGCCGTGACTCCTTTGGTAGGCTGTCCCCATCCATGACGATTTGACAGCGCTGCAGTGACTCCTTTGGTAGGCTGCCCCCATCCATGACGATTTGACAGCGCTGCCGGGACTCCTTTGGAAGGCTGCACCCATCCATGACGATTTGACAGCGCTGCAGTGACTCCTTTGGTAGGCTGTCCCCATCCATGACGATTTGACAGCGCTGCAGTGACTCCTTTGGTAGGCTGCACCCATCCATGACGATTTGACAGCGCTGCAGTGGCTTCTTTGGTAGGCTGCCCCCGTCCATGACGATTTGACAGCGCTGCAGTGACTCCTTTGGTAGGCTGTCCCCATCCATGACGATTTGACAGCGTTGCAGTGGCTCCTTTGGTAGGCTGTCCCCATCCATGACGATTTGACAGCGCTGCAGTGACTCCTTTGATAGGCTGTCCCCATCCATGACGATTTGACAGCGCTGCAGTGCCTCCTTTGGTAGGCTACCCCCCGTCCATGACGATTTGACAGCGCTGCAGTGGCTTCTTTGAAGGCTGCACCCATCCATGACGATTTGACAGCGCTGCAGTGACTCCTTTGGTGGGCTGCACCCATCCATAACGATTTGACAGCGCTGCAGTGACTCCTTTGGTGGGCTGCACCCATCCATAACGATTTGACAGCGCTGCAGTGACTCCTTTGGTAGGCTGCACCCATCCATGACGATTTGACAGCGCTGCAGTGGCTCCTTTGGTAGGCTGTCCACATCCATGACGATTTGACAGCGCCGCTGTGTCTCTGCTGATGGGTTGCCTCTTCAGGGACGACCTGATAGTAACGCAGTGTGTCCTCCGATAGGCTGCCTCATTTAGTACCACCTGATATCAATAGCTTCGTGTCAACCACTGGTGCTGGGACTATGACAGGACGGACCTGCATGTCGCTCTGTATCGGGTACCTGCGTTAATACGCAGCGTGAAGATAGTCCCACTGAGAGGGGACACAAGATGAGATGATATAGAAAAGAAAAGGAAGAAAAAAATAAACGCATCGTCCCTTCAGAAAAAAAAAAAAAAAACTCTAAAAGTCTCGCTCTGGTTCCATTCTCTTTCGCCAATGCTATTACCTATTTTAACATCAATAATGTACTGAATTTCTGAAGTATAGATACAATGTGTTGGGCTAGTACATGAATCCTGCTTCCTTGTGTGTGTGTGTGTGTGTGTGTGTGTGTGTGTGTGTGTGTGTGTGTGTGTGTTCGATCCTTTCCCTTTCTTTCCATTTTCTTTCCGTTCATCTGCGTTTCCTTTCTTTATTTTTATTTTCATTTCGTCTTTGGTTCTTCCTATTCTTCTGTTTTTCTCTGTTCTCTAAGTTCCTTCGAACAATTCTTTCTGTGTATATGTCAGTCTGCCTTTTGAGGTCCCCTGATACGGACCCGACAGTGGGTGGAGCTGACAACAATAGGAATATCTGGGTCTGTGTTCCTGGAGCTGACAACAAACAATAGGAATATCTGGGTCTGTATTCCTGTCTTCTCTTGTTTTCTGTTCATGCTTCGCCTCTGAAGTTTACGTTGCTTCTAAACAGAAGCTGATAGATGTTCTTTTGTTGTGGTTTGTGTTGCCTATTTCATCTTTTTTTTCTTTTTCATCGTTTTCCCCACTGTTCTTCTCCTTCAAAGAAAATGAAGCAGATTACACAAGGCTGAAACAAGGCACAAAAAAAACAAAAACCGAACGAACACAAAAGAGAGGACTACAGACTGCAGGTACAATAGCAAGCAGACACGTACATTTTCGAACTATGTTTTCTTCAGCTATTACCCCCCCCCCCCCCCCCTCCCTTTCAAAAAAAGCTAACAAACGTAAACAAAACAATACCCCCTTGCTTGATAGTAGTCAGTAAGAAAAACAAAAGTTTGTCAAAAATTTACTGGTCTGTTTAGTACAGCTCTTAAACTCTGTGCCACTCTACACTTGTTTTGTGCGTTTCTTTCTTTCTCTGCTCCTTCAAAGCATAATACCAAATGACTGAGAGAGAGAGAGAGAGAGAGAGAGAGAGAGAGAGAGAACCAGCCAGCCAGATAGACAAAGACAGAGAGAGAGTGAGAGAGCAGTGAGACACAGACAGACAAGGGGGGATAGGAGGGGGAGAGTAAAGTTTCTACCAAGGTTTGGCAAAAAGAACCTCTCTCTCTCTCTCTCTCTTTCTCTCTCTCTCTGCCTACCCCTACCTCCCTTTCAACGTTCTTTTTTTTTTTCTATCAGGCGCGCTTCCTGCTAAGCGGAAATGCTTCTGGAGTTTCCTCCCCCTCCCGTCTTCATCTCCACCCCTCTGCCCCGTCTCTAGTCCTCCTGAGGCAATTGTGTTCAGTCGTCTTGAACTCTGCTGCCTGGCTGACTGTTCAGGGACTGACAGTTGGGCCTGAGGCTCTGGGCACGTGCAACACGAGAATGTAATGATTATGACACCTCTGTCTCATTTAGCTGACATGGGGAGGGGGGCAGAGAGACAGAGAGAGAGAGAGAGAGTTGGCAAGAAGCAGAACCACTCTCTCTCTCTCTCTTTCTCTCTCTCTCTCTCTCTCTGCTGGTCCACCATCCTCTTTCTTTCTCTTGTACTAATAACAACAGTTAGAAGTCACGCCCCTTCACTTCACACACACAACACACACACACACACACACGCACGCACAAACGCACGCACGCACATGCACACACGCACGCAGCATGCTCGCATGCACACACACACACACACACACACACACACACACACACACACACACACCACATGTAACACACAAACACACACACACACACACACACACACACACACACACACACACACACATTCATCCTCTAGTCTTCCCCCCTCCTCCCCTCCCAAAAGGTAACTGCCAGTCGTCTGCTCTTGGCTGACCAAGACTGATCATCTGGTGGTATGTGCATCTGAAGCCAATGGCACGTGCAGCAGCATGATGTCATGATGATGACATGTCTGTCATGTTCCTGTGTATTGCAGACAGACATACAGAGACAGAGGGGTGGGGGTGGGGGAGGGAGGGAGATTGTAATGGAGAGACAGACGGACAGAAAGGGACAGAGACAGAGAGAGACAGAAACAGACAAAAAGAACGAGAGAGAGAGAGTGAGAGAACGAGAGAGCAGGAGAGAGAGGGAGACAAAAAGACGGGACAGATGGAGACAGAAACAGAGAGACAAAGAGAGACACAGACAGAAACAGACCAGACAGACAGAAGGGGTAAGGATCTTACGTGATTTTCTCGCGGCCCTGTCTATTTGGCTGGATGGCTGTTCAGCAAGCTGGGTCTTTTACAATGGGAACGAAAAATTGCTCTCTGTGTGTCTGTGCGTCTGTCTGTGTGTCTGTCTGTGTGTCTGTGTGTCTGTCCGTGGTCAAGATGTGTTCCACTCGCTCCAGACAAAACTTCTGGGCTGATCTTTCTGAAAATTTGCAGGTATGTTCATTATGGGTCACGAATGATGCCCAATATTTTGTTTTACCAGTATAGCCGTAACGGCTATAACAGCCCAAAACGGTTTTTCTTCTTTATGGAATATCTCAGTGACGGAATACATTATGACGCATGTTTGATTGTGACGTCAAATGCATTATGACGCATGCTTGATTGTGACGTTTTTTTCAGGAAGATTAACTGGGAGTACGTTTATATGATTTGCATCTTGTTCTTTTTTTCCACACAAAAAAGAGAGATGGCCAGATGACCTGAAGAGACAACGGAAACGAGGAGACCCCATCTCCTGTTGCAACGTATTCCGAAGGTCAGCAGACCTCTTACGTCACGGAGGGAGTTGGGGATAAGGGAGGGGGTTGGTGTTGGGGGGGGGGGGGGGGGGTGGCGTTTAGAGAAGGGAGACGAGGGTGAAGAGATTCCTTCTAGACACAGGTGAAAACCCAGTCTTTCTGTAGATTCCACTGTCTTCCTGGGTTAACATTTTGTTTCGTTTTGAGTTTTTTTTCAGCTTTTCTTCTTTGTGAAGCTGCCTCTTTTGTGTCATTGCCTTCTTTCATTCTTTAGAAATATTTTGTGTCCTTTTTTTCAGTTCCTTGGGTGTTTTGTTGTTTGTTGTTTTTTGTTGTTGTTTGTTTTCTTGTGTTTTCTTTGTGTTGTTCTTTCCTTACATTTCCTTTGTTTGGTTTCCTTTTTCTTTTCTTTCTCAATCTGTTCTTCCAATATTCAGGGATGAAAACTCCTCCGCCGTTTCCGCCGTCTCCGCCGTTATTTTTTCGCATCTCCGCCGAAAGAAAAAGTCTCCGCCGAAAAATTATTCGAAGAGTGAAGCTCAGAAACGATCTCAACTTGTCTGCACAGCGAATTTCTTCTCTGTCGGTAATGTTCTCAAACGGCGTAGTTCTCATTCTGCTTCCTTCCAGTATCATTCTCATCATGGCGTCGATTCACAGCGAGAGTTTGTCGCCAGTGAGTGGAAACAAAACGGGAAAAAAAAGAAAGAAGTATGTGAACCACTAGAAGACCGAGTGGCTGCAGAAGGACGTGTGTGACCGCAGAGTCACGGATGTAATAAGAAAAACATGACAAAGACGGCGAATTTGAAGTGTTTTGCGAGCCTTGCCAAAACGTGTCTACTTTGGTAGTCGTGCTTTGTGGCAATCAGAGATCACATCGAGCGTCCCAGTCACCAACAGAAAATGTGTGTGTTTCCCACACCATTACAGCATGTTTTCAGATCATTGGGTATGCAACAATCTACGTTTCATTTCCAATGATAGTTTGACTCCTACTCTGATTTTTCTACAAGTTCCATTTCGATGGTAGTTTTCATTCTGACTCTGATTTACTTAATATAAAAAAATTACTTCTTTGAAGTCCTTTTTTACAAAAACAAAAATGATAAGCACTCAAGCTTTCGGTCTTAGACCCTTCATCAGGAAACACTAAACAGTAAACACAAGCGAAAAACAGGATAACAAAACAACGGAGGAAAAAACAACAACTCCGAACCCACTGGAGAGATGAGGAATTGAGTACTTCCACTCGTAGAGTCTTCAAAGCAAGGGAAAAAACGTCAAAGTGACAAAAAAAATATAAAAGAACAAATGACATCAAAATAAACTGATGTCACAACAGTATTGTGTAACACTTTTCCCCAGGTATAATGCAAACGTTTGCTACATGTATTAGGTGTCTGCTAACAGCCCCTCTATGAAATCCTTTTCCACCAGCCCACTCCCCCACTACCTATATACTTCCTCTACTCCTCCTCCTTCTCCCTCAACCCCCACCCTCACCCCACAACACACATACCCCCCACACTTCGCCCCCCCCCCCCCCCCCCCCCACCCCAGTCCCCTACCCCACCTCACACACACACAAACCCCCCCCCCCCCCCCACACACACACACAAGCACCCCCCCCCCCCCCCAAACACACACAAACTTGTCAAGGGGGGGGGG
>CM031601.1:40156262-40163762 GCA_018398815.1 Conus ventricosus
AGGACGAAGGCGAGGTTTAACAAGGTCAGGAGGACATGACCCAAACAGATCTTTTCTGGGTTATTTTGTTTCCACTCCTGGTCAAAATGGGGCATGATGTCGTGGACGCCAATTCAGTTATGAATTCGATCACATACAGTACTTATGGTAACAACAAAAAGCAGCAGCAGCAGCAATGACAAGAACAATAACAATTACGTTTTTATGAATGACAATAATAATATTTATTATTAATATATTGTAAGTTCATTGTCGGACACCAGTTTCCCACAAGCAATCGAATGTACATTTACACACACTCACACGCACACATACACCCATATACGCAGGCATACACTAGAATGTGTACGCACATGCGCGAGCAAAAGCATAATAACACAAGCCTAACAATCACACTCGCACGCACTCAAACACTCTCATATAAATGCGTGTGCACACACATACACGTAAACATTCATATACAATTATGATAGTGGTGCAGACTATCTTAGGTAGGTCTGACCAGCGCGTTGACCTAATGCACGGATCAAACATCTGTGTCCTTGAGACTATCATCTTAGACCCTTTCATCTTAGTTTAATTTTCTTTTATTCATCACCCTTGAATCTTACGCGATGTGCTCTCGCAGCTTCGCAGACATGGTGTAGGCGTTTGGACCAGTCCAAACGCATTGAAACGCACTTGATGAGCTGAAGCTGAGAGATACAGTGGTCATGAGTTCAATTCATACAGGTAGATGAACACGATAAACAGCACATGTCATGTACGAGCTATGCTTAAACACCTCTGACGGCACAAAATCCGCGGAATGGAGAAAAACACCGAAGCTAATTTTGTCGACGTTTCCATGGTGTGTCAGCAACAGGCTGAGCCAGCAGACCCACGATGTGTGATGTTCAAGGGTCTTTGGGGTCCAGTTTCAGCGTATACGGCAAATATATCTGTGTCAGTATGCAAGCATCACTATCTGATGGCTTTCATCCGGCCAAAATTCTGTTCAATGTACTCTTAAATGACGACAACTCTTTTCCTTTTCGGCCGAATCACTGGATTCTTGACCTTGTACACAAACTATGCTCGCGCGTAAAGCAGGGATGAAAGATCAGCGGGGAAATGTAACGAGTTCACATCGTGTTTTTCGTGATGACAAGCCGCGTGTGCGGACGACAATATTGATAGACGACAATATTGATTCGTTCTACGTGTACAGACTGCTTAACAGGCGGTTCTATTGTTCTTCAGCCCCTTGACTGGACTGTTCACAAACATCTTTTATGACAGGATGGGGGCAGACAGATCAGGTCATCAGGCACTACTGTTCGTCATGATCTCATTCTCATACGGCAGCATCACTTTGTTTACCCGAACGGAATACACTTTTTATGCACTTCAAAGTAGTGTGTTTACCCGAACGGAATACACTCTTTATGCACTTCAAAGTAGTGTGTTTACCCGAACGGAATACACTCTTTATGCACTTAAAGTAGTGTGACTTCGGTCCGTTGTCGTTGGGTGCCGGCACCTGTTTCAGTACAAACAGCTCCCTCGGATTCTGGATCTTCTGTTTTTATTGTCCTCCGCTCTCTTTGACTCTGCCTCTTTCTTCTTTCTTTCTTTCTTTCTTTCTTGCTTGGCGTCAACTCTCTTTTTGCCTTTTGTGGAGCTTTCTCCGGTCTTTGTTCTGAAACTCTTTGCGTTTTTTGAGGAGTCATAATTTGTAACAGGCCACTTTCCTATATTGGTTTTGCGGCTGGATGCTGAACACTAGCTGCCCAATCGACGATGTCCATTTGCCCATATAGCTTTTTCATGTTTTTAAGGTGAATATTTTTCATTTATTAATGTACCTGGGAATGAAAAATGCGGGGCAGTTGCGGGGGAGGGGGGGGGGGGGGGTGTTGTTCGGCGCATCCTAGTCCTGTCGACCATAAAGATGTCAGTATTTCATCTACCACGTTGTTCATTGTTTTCGTCTTTGTTGATCACATTTTCGGTGTTGTTTGTTACTGGGTTGTTGTTTTTTTATGTAAACTTTTCCCTTTACATGTGGACAGCCCTGAAGATGCCCTATGTGATCGACTGAGCTATGATTTTTATAAAAAAAACGAAGAAGAAAAGAGTGGTACCGTCAGAAAACCACGCACACTGAAGTGCTGGCATAACAGTTTAGCAGTCAACGAGGTAAGGATTAAAGACGAGGACCAAGTGGACAGAGAGCAGAGAGGAAGATAGCTCAGAGTTTCGTCCCAGTGGAGCGATGTCGTTGATGGCCTATGTCACCTTGGGGTGGAAGAGTCTGTGTAAGTAAGTCAAGTGGTTAAGGAGCACCCATTGCAGGATGCACCATTGCCTTTGAGTGAGTTACCTTCAGCTGTAACGCCCCCACAGGTGACATGACAGACGGGACAAACCATCCCAGAAGTGTGAGGGAAAGGGAGAAAGGAGGGGGTGTTTCCAGCACAATAGATGTGTATTTTTTTTTAATTAAAAAAAAATTACAAATTTGTTATGCTGAATTCTAGCAGAATTCGAACTTGCAACTTACGACTGTGGACTCGGTGCTTCACCACTGAGCTCACAAGACATATAGAAAACATACAGAAATCCATGCCGGTGAAAACAGCGCTGAAAACATCAGATCTGGTGGGATTCACGTCAACAACGCCCTCCACCCTTCTCTCCCCCATTCCACCCTCCCCCCCCCCCCCATCCGTCTTACTCTCGGGGCAGGACGCGATTCGCCAACAAGGGCGATGTCATGTGGGTGCATTACAAGTCTATGATGGTTTTCCACGTTTCAAGATATCAGTAACTCGCCAACCAAGGCTGAAGCCATCGAAGCCCTCCGTTTCCTAAAGACAGGCGAGCTACCAGGCTGGTGTTACATCAACTGAAGCGCTTTGACACAAACATGGCAACATCAACTGAGACATTACGGCAGAACTAGATGCTCTCAAAACTAAACACTGTGCTTCAGCAAAATGTGTATGTGGCGAAACAAACAAATCAAGACATCATATTTTGTTTGAATGTGTGCCCGTTAGAACATACCTTCCATGTTTATCGGCTGTCTGTAACTGATGATTTTCTTATTCTGATCTTGCTCTTAAAGTTACTTTTGTTTGATATATAGTACGGCTAGGTATTTACTTTGATATGATTTTGGCGGTCCTACTGTGATTATATGTACACACCTGCAAACACACACGTACGCTTGCACGTAGGCAAGCACGCAGGTGAGCACACACACGTTCTCTCTCTCTCTCTTCTCTCTCTCTCTCTCTCTCTCTCTCTTTCCTCCTCTCTCTCTCTCTTCTCTCTCTCTCTCTCTCTCTCTCTCTCTCTTTCTTTCAATATCACATGATTTTGTAAAAGACATAAAATGAAAATACAACTACTACTGCAGGAAGTATGAAAAACCTAGAAATATCAGACAAATGTAAAAAAAAGGTATCCGGTAAAGCTGCTAGAGGAAACCGAATCTCTCCTCCCGAAACAAGCAAAGAGGAATCGTGCTACTGTCAGTTCCCGGCAAGATGCTGACAAGATCATGCTTCAGAGACTGAATACAGCCCTTGATGAACGACTCCACAAAGAACAGGGGTGATTCAACATGACAGATGCACAGACCAAAAGCAACACTGCAGATTATCATCGAATAGTCATTACGATGGCAGTCTCCCCTGTACACAGTGTTTGGACTTCGAAAAAGCCTTTAATAGTGTTGACACAAAGTTGTATGAAAACTTATGCATCGCATCGTCTTTTCACCAAACTGTTATCACCATCACCCAACAACTTTTATGGCAACTCTGCCTGTCAAGTCATACCAATGCTAAATGAATTGAGCCGTTACAGGTGGGGACTGTTGTAAGACAGGGCTGCCTTCTATCATCACCAACCATTTTCCTCTCTCTCTCTCTCTCTCTCTCTCTCTCTCTCTCTCTCCTCTCTCTCCTCTCTCTCTCGCTCTCTCTGTTGATTTCATTAACCATACCAGAAGCGTGGGGGGAAGCAAAGTGGTCGGGCGGTGACAGGGCGGGGGCGTGGGAGGAAGTGGGACATTTCCAGCTCTACACTGACATCATCACACGTTAAGATGGGCAACCAAAAGTTCATATGCTCTCATAGCCCTAATGCTTCTTTTCCCATAGATTGGAGCCATCATTCTTTAAGAAAGCTGTGATAACAGTGGAACATTTGTTATCCGTGTTTCCCTAAGGAAAACTTTTTTTATCTTCCTTCAAGAAAACATTGACAATAAGCAACTTTGGGGGAAAAAGACACCATTACTGTTTTGTTGAAGGATGTTAACCGAGAAAAAAAAAATAATAACAGCGGAAACAGTTGATATGGGCTTATGAAGTTTGTGAGAGGAAGGGGATGTCAGGGCGTTGTCGGGAGAAGAGGGAGAAGGAGGGTCATATGCCTTATAATACATGTCACGAACCAGCCCACAGAAACAATGACCGATTGCCAGAGTGCTAAGCGACCTTTTTTTTTAGTTCATTGACAAAAAATAATAAATCAAGAACATTCTGCCAGTACCACAAACGTATCACTGAACCTGACCTCAGCTGACCAAGACATTACTTTATCACACACAAATAATAAACAGGGGGGGGGGGGGGCCCTTTTATTTCCTGTTTCTCTGTTTCGATTCTGAATGACAGGACCTCCTAGCAAAGGAAGAAAGGTTAAAAATAAAATAGGGGAATGGAGGCAGGAGGCGAAGTGGGGGGGAGGGGGGTTACAAGAACAGGAAATAGAAACCCGCCTGTTTCTTGAAGCAGTCCTTCGATCGTCTTCAACGATGCAATGTTGGCCCCATGAAGAGGTCAATGGTGAGTCAAACGATCTCAGGAATAGATTATGTTATTTTTGTTCCCTTCGTCTCCAGCTGTTGGGAGGCAAGGTATTCGAGAATATTGGTGGGGAGGTCGTTACCTTAACTCTTTGGTCGATTTTTCTTGCCCAGCCCGCTTTCGGTCCAGCTCTCTCTCTCTCTCTCTCTCTCTCTCTCTGAAATGATATAACATGCATGGTTTTGAATGTACCTCCGACTAGCGTAAGCCTCTGTTGATACGAGTCTGAGGCCTAATCAATAAAACATGTCAGTGTCAGTGTCTCTCCTAACCCCCCCCCCCCCCCACACACACACACACACACACAAACACACACTCTCTCTCTCTCTCTCTCTCTCTCTCTCTCTCTCTCTCTCTCTCTCTCTCTCTCTCTCTCTCTCTCTCTCTCCATCAGCTGGTCTGGTGTGAAGCCATGGTGTGAATTAGAAGCTTCCTGCTAAAGCCATTTACCCTTAATAAAACATTCGTATTGTACCTATTCTCTGTCTGTCTGTCTGTCTCTCTCTCTTCTCTCTCTCTCTCCTCTCTCTCTCTCTCTCTCCTCTCTCTCTCTCTCTCCTTCATCAGCTGGTCTGATGCTTTTTTTTTTTTTTTTTTTTTTTTTTTTTTGCTGTCCCAACCTCTGCGCCACCTCAGAGGCAGTGCACCCACGCCGCTCATTCCGACACCCCGCCCACAGCCACAGCCCGGTCAGTCCCACTGCAGCCCGGCACCAGCAATCCACAGGGAGCATGCAGTCAATGTCGAGCCGTCAAGAGGCAACTCACCGGAGGAGACACTGCACTGCTGCCGAGTCACTTCGGTGGTGTTCAGTGGCGCCTGTTCTGATCTAACATACGCAGGACACCACCTACTAAGCCCCCTACTGACGACAATAATTGCTTAGTCGCGGAGCCGGCGTGAGTGAGTTCTCCCTCCGGAGGGCGCCACTACGTCCGTCCAACGACAGCCCCCATGGACTCGCCGATACCGGTGACCCCGACGAAACCAAACCAAGGCCACAGACGTGGAGAGGACATCGAAATTGAGGTCACCATGAGAGCAGGGCATGAAGGGCCACAGAATTTGAGACTTTTTTTTTTTAAATGCTGATTGATGAGAATGAGGATGATTAAGATGATGCTACGGATTTCCATTTCGGTCTGAGACTACATGACAGGGCTGTACTCTACGCTTCCTTTCATAATATATCCCGGCGTCAACCAGGCCCGAGAGATACAGGCACCTGCAGTGTTGGTCAGGAAATTTGAGCAACACTCTCAGAAACGCATCCATTAAGTGAATGAAACTCGACTGTGTGGTCCCAGTCTTCCCAACTGAGTCCGCAGCAAACTCAACTCTGGGTAGGAGCCGGTCGGGGCAGAAAAAACCCACATGACTCTGATGGGATTCGAACCCACGACCTCCCAGCCGGGAGTCCGCGACGCTAACCACTTCGCCACGGCGGCTGGTTGATGCATTTTTTTATGTGAAGGCATGGTGTAAATTAGAAGCTTCCTGCTAAGCCATTTGTCCTCAATAAAACATTCGTATTGCATCTCTTCTCTGTCTGTCTGTCTGTCCAACCGTCCGTCCGTCACTCTCTCTCTCTCTCTCTCTCTCTCTCTCTCTCTCTCTCTCTCTCTCTCTCTCTCTCTCTCTCTCTCTCTCTCTCTCTCTCTCTCTCTCTCTCTGTCCGCCTGCCTGTATGTCTGTCTGTCTGTCTCTCTCTCTCTCTCTCCTCTCTCTCTCTCTCTCTCTCTCTCTCTCTCTCTCTCTCTCTCTCTCTCTCTCTCATTTCGTACTGTTTCTCTCATTATCTCTATGAACTGTCATATCGAGCAAAAACCTGAGCCACAACCAAAGCCAAACATATACAGACAGAAAGTTTCTTCAGGGTGTCTTTTAACGAGATCTAGTTTCACGAAGAATAATGTTTACATCTTTCAGTAACTCAAAACTTACACCTGGTGGAACATCTCTGAGCAAGATCTACCTGAAGTACGCTGTAAAAAGGCTTTTATGTCCAACGTTCGTGCAAATCTCAATACGCTATAAAACATGGGTCATTGTGAGTATCTAACCACATAGTATACACCATGGCACGACCCGCTGGGGAAGAAACAAAGAAGATCTGATAGGATTAATCGTATGTTGCGTAAACTATTCAGAAACCTTACAAAAAGTCGCTCAATAGCGTGTGAAGCCATACCTTGCAAAGTATGACACGATGGACAATTTAAGGACATCAAAATGTCAGGTTAGGAGCCAACAAAAAGCCAGTCTGCAATTGATAAATCCTTTATGCTGAAAGAAAACAGAAATTTTCACGAATTAAAACACTGAAAGATTTTAACTTTTATAGCCCTGGTTTATCTGATATAACAGGTACAATTGTAGCAGATGATTTGAACTTGTTTCGAATTTAATGAAAACGGATGCTCACTCCTTTGGGTAAGATTGCCATGTCAAAATCTGTTTTATTTCATAAACGTATGAACTGGTGGTTATGGCTTCTAAACCCGCCCAGCAACAGCCGTCAAAACATTATCATGAGTTGGTTTTGAACCAAAACAAATGGATAAGATTCAGAGAAAGTATGTTGTGCATTATATTGAAAATTCAGGATAAAATTACCAGATATCCAGGCTTTAAT
>CM031601.1:40171262-40176262 GCA_018398815.1 Conus ventricosus
AGGCGGACACAATAAATACACGAAATGAAGGAAGGAAGGAAGGATACGGGGATAAAAAGAAACGAACACGTTCAGACAGAAAAATCAAAGAAAGAGGAAAAGAAGAGAAAAGAAATTTAAAAAAAAGAAGGGGAGAGAAATAAAGGACAAGAAGAGGGAAAGGGTTGAAGAACGTTCGGTTTTTACAGCAGAATAATTATCTCTGAATAGCTTAACGAATGATATTGCGAAATATTGTCTTGCCCGTGTTCATCGTAACCCTGGAATATCTGGCAAATTTACTACCCATGTGTTTGTGTGATTTTTCCCTCCCCAGTAATCCTCCAACGGACAACCTCAGAATTATTGTCTCCTTTTTCATTTCCCTATATTTCACAATATCGACGAGAATGACGGTGATAATGGTGATCTATTAGGGACTGCTTTTTCCCTTTGTCATAAACCCCGAAAGGGTTGCAATCTTACTTCGTTCCGTAGCAGTGATGCGCTGTAGCCAGGGAGCCGCTGGATATTCAAATGCTTAGATGTTGGTTTATTACAAACATTTGAGCACTTCTGTCAGACATTTAAGACACCTAAAGGAGAATCATGAAATTGATACTTGTACAGAATTCTTGTTTTTTTCCATATATATGAAGATCATGACGATTGTCATCTTTGGGCCTGTTCTGTTGTATGCATGTTTATTCGTGTACAAAAATAAATCTTGGTAAAAGGGCTGCATTCTACAATTTTATCTAGCCTGTGTATCAGGCATTGATGGGTAAGAATTGATTCAGAACATCACCAAAAAAAATTTTCTGGAGTTCTTAGTGCACTCAGAGAGAGAGAAGAGAGAGAGAGAGAGAGAGAGAGAGAGAGAGGCAAAAGCTAGTTGACAAATTAACTGCCACCCCTAACCACTACAACCCTCTCCAAACCCCCTATTTGAGTTGGAAAATGAAGGTAAACTAAAAGCAAAAAAAAATAAAATAAACTGCCGAAGGTCTAGACAGGCCACGCACAGAGCTTGCGGGAGGGGGTGGGGGTAGGGGGCGTGATGCACGAGGAGCTTGACTGTAATCTTAATCGTGGAGCGCGGCCACGCGAAAGGGCCAGCAAATCCTTCGCCTCTTCCGCTAAGCATGGCAATTTCCCTGGCGCCTCATTTGCCTAAGTGCAGCAAGTTGCACGAGCAGGACACAGAGGGCAAGGAGAGATGAATTCGCGATGAGGTGATGGCTCCTGAAATGTCATTCGTTATTGTCTTGCCTGTGTAACGGATCCTTGATATAAAACCAAAACTGAGCTGTTATTACTGTCTTAGAGCAACTCTAATACGACGTCAATTGCACCATTATCGTATTCTCTTACCCTTGTCACACTGTCTTCGCTGCTGATTGAAACGCCCTTCCTCCTCTGTTGAGGCAAATAGTTATGCTAGGGACTGGACTCACGTTAGTATCCAGTGGTGGTCACTCCATCCTTCTTCCAACTGCAACAGAAATATTTGTATATCTATCATGTATGTATATATATGTATGCATGCATGTTATTTGGAACTTATGATGTCTGAGTGTTTACATATATTCATTATTCTATAAAATCGCTTATAACTATCATGGACTTTGAATTTCTGTGTGAGAATGCATGCTTTTTCTACAACCAGCTGTCATACGTTATATAAATGAACATTATTACTGGTGTTAACATCATAGACATCATAATTATGAAAGATGGTCAGTGAGTCCATAAAACGTACGCTAAAAATGGATCAGACAGATTTCTCATAAGTAATTGCTTTGACGCCCACTAATATTGGCATTACTGTATTTTCCATAATCTTTCGACATAATGTAAGCACGTTCTGTGTTTTCTGTGTCTTGGTGGATTGACTTTCGATGTGAAACATCAAGGGCAACATATATTAAGATTTACTGACTTCATCTTAACAGATTGATTTAATCATATCCAAAATTTAACGATTTTCATAACTGAGAGAAATAAATTTGTGTACTAGAAATTTCAAACTCTCTCTCTCTCTCTCTCTCTCTCTCTCTCTCTCTCTCTCTCTCTCTCTCTCTCTCTTAGCAAAACACTTTACTGTGTTGCTCTGAAGTTATTGGCATTAGAAAAAAGTCTGAGAATAAAAGCTAGGGATGTTCAGACTGTATGTGCACACACCACACACACACGTGCGCGCGTGCGGGCACACACGCACGCATCACACACACACACAAACACACACACACACACACACACACACACACACACACACACACACACACACACACACACACACACACACAACACAGGCGTGCGTGCAAGCACAAACACATACATGCATGTACATACATGTATACACATATACAAAAAAAAACACATTCCTTCTCTCTCTCTCTCTCTCTCTCTCTCTCTCTCTCTCTCTCTCTCTCTCTCTCTCTCTCACCACACACACACACACACACACACACACACACACACACACACACACACACACACATTCACACACACACACACACACACACATTACTACATTTACTACTTCTACTACATTACACACATACACTCTACTACTGCTACTACTACTATTACTATTACTACTGCTACATCACACACACACACACGCACCACACACACACACACACATGCATGCATGCACGCACGCACACACACACACACACACACACACACACACACACACACACACACACACACACACACACACACACACACATTCAAATTCAATTACAGAACAACACTTCAACCATTCCCCATCTCTGCACCCACCGCCACCACCACAAATCCCAAACCCTTTCCCATCTCCCTCCCCTCCAACCACCACCTTTCCCACGTCAGAACAAAAAGATGGACAAGTGTGGACATGCCCACTATGGGCAATAACTGCTTACTTTCAAAAGGCTAGCCTGAGGGGCGGGCGAGGAGGGGGTGGGAAACAAGGGGCGTGGAGTGGTAGACGAGGGCCCTGACTGTCATCTTAATCGTGCAGTCCGGCCACACGAAAGGGTCACCAAATCCTTCGCCTCTGCCGCTAAGCATGGCAATTTCCCCCAACACCTCATTTGCCTAAGTGCAGCCGAACGTGGCGACCGGAGGCGGTAGGGCAGGCGAGATGAATACCAGATGAGGGAGAAGCCGAATGCATTCGTTATTATCATCGCAGGAGCGGAACATATCCCTGATACAATGCCAGAGAGTGGACTTTGGGATTCTTGTGCCATTGGTGTTCATAAAAAAAACTCGCTGTTTCCTTATAAGGCGTACTGTTGCACAGTGGTTCCTTAATAACTTTTTTTTCCTTAATCATTTTCAACTGTGACACAGAAAGTCTTGGGGGTCTGTACATGAAGCTGCCACTGGGTCAGTTTGAATTTCACGTCCCTGTCTGTGTTGATGACGTGTCAAACTCCTCCTGTGTTAGCAAGTTTATTGGGACTGTAGTTGGATGGACATAGTGGGGCCCTTGGATATGGCGCTCACTCACGCTGGCTTTATAGAAAGTAACTATTGTCATCAATAGGGCCACAAGCAGATAAAGAAACATAAGCATGAAAAGACCATTAATGCTGTCAATGCACGATTTCTCATTGTTAGATAACTCACTATTGGTGTTTCCAGGCGTCTGTTTAACATCCGAGTCCCATAAGCGTGGATTTTTTTTTTTAAACAATACTGAATTTTCACCTGAGCAAGAAATTATCTGAAATGTGCGAGACTAACTTTTGAATTTTACCTGTCAATGTGCACAAAACATGCCAACATTCTTTTTGGTTTATTTTTTATATTAAACATACATCATGAACTAAAAATTACTCTGCAAAAAACATAATTATATCATCAACTAAAAGGTCACTCTGCAATCAACTAAAATGTTGATTTATTATTTCTTGTCCTGTGAAATGATAACTAAATGCTTGCTTATTATTTCTATGCACTGTGAAAGGATATTCCCATTCAATGTTTCAGACTGAAATCTTATTCATGATTACTGAATGAGATAACAATCTACTTTCGGCAGTGATTCTCCGGTTTGTGGAGAACCACAAAGACCACCATGCACAAACTGCAGACCTTCATTAACAGCTGCCTGCGAAAGATCCTCCACCTCCACTGGACAGAAACAATCAGCAACAAAGAGCTGTGGGAAAGAAGTGACCAACTGCCAGTAGAGCAAGACACCCGTAAAAGAGATATGACACGCCCTCTGGAAAATCAGGTTTCTGCGTGCACGGGTATATTCCATCTTCCTGTGCGCTTGCACGACATGGACCTCCTCAGCGGATCTGAACAGAAGAATCCAAGTCATGAAAATGAGAATGGCAACGCAAGATGCTAAACGTCAGATACACTGATCACATCAAATCACATCACCAGTCAACAGCTGCGTCAAACCATCAAGCGGCACAATGGACCATACGACGTTCTACTGATATCAGTCCAGAAAAGAAAATTACGTTCGAATGGCTATGTAACAGTATCCGATTGCCTTGCCACAACAGTCCTCCAGGGAACTGTCAAAGGAGAGTGACGGCGGGGAAGACAGAATAAAACCGATAGACGTACAACATTGCAGAGGGGACAGGGAAACCATCTGCAGAGATCCAGGTCTTGGCACACAGCCGACAGGACTGGAGGCACCTGGTGAACTGTCCTTCAGTGTGGGGTGCTCAAATGACTCCCCATGGAGATAAAGGACAAGAAGAAGAAGAAAAGCGCACTAACATACGCACGCGCGCGCTCGGACACACACACACACCACACACACACACACACACACACACACACACACACACACCACGCACGCACGCACGCACGCACGCACGCACGCACGCACGCACACACACACCACACACACACACCACACACACACACACACACACACACACACCTATCTATCTGTTTATCCATCTATGTCTATCTATCTTTCTCTCTATCTATGTTATTTCTGAGCAGGAAATGCGTCATCAGAATGCTTCGTAAGATTTTCAAATCCATTAGAA
>CM031601.1:40181262-40186262 GCA_018398815.1 Conus ventricosus
GGAGGCATAGAGGCAGTTAACTGTTTATAATATTTGTTCATAAATCACTTCCTTTAAGCTTTGGAGCCAATGGATAATAATCCTGCTCATAGCAGCTTTTATTACAAATAATAAAGTACTATCTGAAAACTGTTAATAAAGTAAATTTTAAAAAAACCCAATTGCACTAAATTACACACCACTTCATGGTAGTCGAGAGCTTTTTGCATTGACCGGTGGGTCGCGTGTAACAGGTTTTAGATCGGTATTTTCACACTGAAAAAATAATTGGGTTTGGGGTTTCAACATTAATGTCATCATGCACATAGTTCTTAATTTACGTGCTATTTGCCCAAACATGACCATGCTATTAGTAGTTTAATGATGTTTAACCAATGTGTGAGGACCTAATTTGGTGGTACTTTTCAGTTTATGTGCCAAAAAATATTATAGTACTTCTCATACAAGACTTGTTCGTGAAAAAAAAAAATAGACTGCTGGAACATAACCACTTAAGAGCGGTTTGGGGATTGGGAGTAGGGGGTAGGGGAGGCAACTGCCTTCCATGAAAAAAAGGAAAAAAATCTCGACACCACCAACTAAACGGGCATGCCAAGGAAAGATGTTTCCATTTCCTAAACGGATGATAGAGCCGTGTTTCTGGTAGTTGTGAAGGCATCAGATAGGAAAATAGTGCCTTATATAACGCCACCACTGCGGTGGTTTCTGTAGCATGTAGCTGAACAACGAGTCGTTGACAGGCCTGCAGTTTTACCACATGGAACCAACTCGCAGTCTCAAACCCGTGAGGAAAAGGAGGCAAACATTCTCACTTGGTCCAAAAGGCAAGGCAGCACTGAAAACTGCATCGTAAACAAGAAGAAAATGGTGAGATCCTGAAACGTGAAATGTGGTCAATGGCACCGATTCTATGGATCTTTCAGATTCTAATGACAAACTTGTCTATCAGGACTGTTACTCCACATCCACTACGAGAAAGCAATTGTCAAGATTGACAGGCTGAAGACAGGTACTTCACAACAACTATTCTCCAGCTAAGTCAAAGCGTAATGGAACAAAGAGTCCTAGAGGTGTAATAACTACCGTGCTAGGAAGTTCCCTTGCAGTTCCAACTAACTGGAAACTGGATATGTTGTCTGCATTCAAAAGTTAAATGAAGACTGTTAAATGTGATCACATTCAGCCCAACTATACCTTTTTTCAGGAGACCTTTGAATAGAGGCCCGTCATCTGCGTCAGATTCTCTGGGCTGACCGTTGGCACGGCCCTCAGAAGGCCAATGTCGCTCTGGGCTGACCGTTGGCACGGCCCTCAGAAAGCCAATATCGCCTTACGTTGGCACAGGCACAGGCAAAATTTCAATGGAGAACGACAACAATAAAAGAAATTGCCGACAACGAAGCCGGTTTCGCATTGCGATGATTGTCGGGAGCTTAAAAACACAACCGGGAAAGTATAAGTGTTTGAACTTTCAGAAGTTCAGAACTACTTTTGTGAACTGAATGAGGAAAAGGAAGAGGAAATAACCTCAGCACTGCAGCCTCGGATCAATGACTTTCATAACTGGCTTACTTTACAGTCCTGAAAGAAAGTTCGCGCTTGTTCGTACAGAATATGAAAATGTGCCATCATAGAAACTGGCGTCTTTAAAAGCCGCTCCGTAAATGGTGGACAAGTCAACACGTTTGCAGAAATACGCACTGAAGAATGTTTGCATTTCAAAGGAGACAGGTGTACTGATTCATCTCAAACACGCATTTACCAGAAACTGGCAGAGACAGCGTGTTAAAAGTGCTTCGTATATGAAGTCTGAAATCCCATTGTGAATAAAGGGTGTATTCAGTGACAAACATTTAAATTAGATTTAGAATACCTGAAGATGTATCATAAAATGTGTGCAGTTTCTACTGTTTTATCTTTATAGTGTTCGGTTATGATTCAATACTTGTCAAAAACACAGACGAAGTAGGTTTTGTTGCTGTTGCTATTGTTGTTGTTGTTTTAACAATGGTGCCAGTTTATATTCCCTGTCTTTGTATGAGATTTTGTCAACATAGGATCCAAAGCCTATCAAAGGCACATTAGAGTGTGTTGCTTCCTTGAACATGAATCCCAATATTCTAGTGCCTGAAACAATGGATGCGTTCTTCTTCCTCGTTTAAACCGTATCTTTCGTTCGGTGTGGAAGCCTTTCTGAACTGGTAATTGTATCGCAGAGACAAGACAAGATCACACCTGTCAACTAAAAGATGAATTTCGCATACCCGTACTTTTAAGGAGATGCCACATGACAGCTTTAAAAGAATTGTTGCAAGGGGCTTTTCAACTGAACCAAATCCTAAAAAAATGGCACCAGTCTATTTTACCATCATCCCCAGTCAATAGGCAACGCGTCACTCGTCTGACGTGGATTAGAACGCAGTCATAACCCGCAAAGATCAAAAGAACGAGCGACTAAAAAGCGACCCTCTAGAGCGACATAATTTGTCAAGTGTAGTAACCCAACTGTTCGTTCACCACCATCTTTCTGATCCGAATGAGCAGCCGGAGTGTCAAGGCTTTCAACACTGACCTTGATGTCAAGAGCACAGTCGTTCGTTATGAATGAGTGGCTGGGTTCGGGACAAGTGACGCGGGGGTGAAAGGGTTATTTCTGTCCCGTCTGGACAGGGGAGAATAGCACTCAAGCCAAATATGATTGCGGCAATTGTTTTCTCTCTCTCTCTCTCTCTCTCTCTCTCTCTCTCTCTCTCTCTGTCTGTACGTGAATAACATTGTATACAAAAAAAAAAAAAAAAAAAACCGCGCTCCTCGGGAGTTATGCGCACGCAAACGCACTTGTTCAAGTCTAAATGTCAGCATTCAAAGCATGTTGTGCATGTAGGAAAGCAAGTGTGCAGACGCGCCTAACATAGGCATTTCTCTCTCTCTTCTCTCTCTCTCTCTCTCTCTCTCTCTCTCTCTCTCTCTCTCTCTCTTCTCTCCAAACGTACGTAGGCACGCTCAGACGCATGCATGCACGCACGCACACGCTCTCTCTCTCTCTCTCTCTCTCCTCTCTTCATACAAACACATACACTTTTCTCTCTCTCTCTCTCTCTCTCTCTCTCTCTCTCTCTCTCTCGCATACAAACACATACACACTTGCTCGTGAACACACGCACACTCAAGCATTATACACACGCATGTATAAAATGTCCAAAGAGAAAGACAGATGGACACGCGTATCAAACGATCAGACGAAGAAAAAAGATAAACAAGCCACGAAAAAACAACTGTTTTCCATTCCTGAACCAGCCATTCCTCTTTCCATAAAGTCATTTTAAGGCGTGGTTTTCATGCTAATTGTCCCCTGGTGGAAAAAAACCCATGCCCATCAGACGTTTTAAGGCCCGCTCAGATTCTATCACGCACGAACGGCCCTCGAGTCTTCGTATCAAAAAAAATCATCACAAACACCAGCCACGACTCTCTCTCAACCCTATCTCTTTCGTATCTCCATCTTCTCATCTCCTCCGCTACAAGACGCATAACTAGTGTAGACCGAAT
The DNA here is from genome assembly GCA_018398815.1 of Conus ventricosus. Taxonomy (NCBI): domain Eukaryota; kingdom Metazoa; phylum Mollusca; class Gastropoda; order Neogastropoda; family Conidae; genus Conus; species Conus ventricosus. The sequence continues at coordinate 40,184,812 of CM031601.1, forward strand.
ACTGAGCACTACCACTCTGCAATGTTGGTGACCGTCATGTATAAATGTCGCTGGGACAAAGACGATGGCACGATAAACCGTAGCGAAAGTGAATAGTTGACAGTGGCACCGAACTAATTTTCCATTGCTATGGACTGCCATTGGGGTTTCCAAGTCATTAGGTGGGTGTTTTCGCGTATGGCCCCTGCGGGGAAAATAAGCTGTCAGCCCATTCACGCTTATTTAAGTCTGTAGACGCATCCTGTATCTATTACCTATGATCGGGCCGTTGCCTGATATCCTTAGAAGTCAAACTTCCAACAAACCACCACCAAGGCGGCCCCCCAAAGGGTAGGCGATCAAATTGCAGATGAAACGCTTCTCGGTCCTCCCCCCCCTGCGGTGGTTTTTTTTTTTCAGTCAGAGCCGAAGTCTTGAGCCAGTTCATTACCAGTCTTGCCAACTGTGGTGTGTTCATTGACAATTGCTGGCTGGCTGACATCGCGTTAGTTGATGAGGAATGAACAGTGATAACAAGGCATCCGCTCGGCGACAGGGAAGGAGAGTACCCCCTATGTCAAACACGCCAGTGGCGGGTTTCTTTGTTTTGTTTTTCTTTTCTCTTTGTTTAGGTTTTTTGTTTGTTTGTTTGTTTGGTTGTTTTTTTTGGGGGGTGTTGTTTCCGCATTCATTCTGAATATCCACCCCCGCACGTCAAATCCCACCACTACATCCACACCTACACCCGATCCCTTTTTTTTATCCGCATTTATGACAACATTTATTTTCCTTTATCCAAGGGGGTCTTGGGATGAAAACTTTTACATCAGACGACCATAATCAGACCTCTCTCTCTCTCTCTCTCTCTCTCTCTTCTCTCTCTCTCCTCCTGTTTTTTGTTGTGTTGTTGTTTTTTTCTGTTAGTGAACAGATGTTTCGTGAGAGCATAACATTTGTGTAGCACTGATCATTTGATGAATGGCCCTCAGCATATGCCTTCGGCGCGCATACGCAACCACCGTAGGCACAATCAAACGTTATTGTACAAATACAGACTAACTAACACTCGAAGGCACACAGAGGCTCTTCTACTGATCCCTTCGCCCTCACACCCGCCCCCCCCCCCCCTCCCCACCACCCCTCTTCTCCAGCACTGTTATAGAAAGAGTGACGAGCGCGCACAAGCGCACACACACACACACACACACACACACACCACACACCACCACGCACACACACACGCACCACACACACACACACACACACACACACACACACACACACACACACACACACACACACACACCATCCCATCCCCTCTTTCCTACAGAGAGAGAAGAGAGAGAGGAGAGAGAGAGAGAGATGAGAGAGAGAGAGAGAGAGAGAGAGACTTCAGACTTCAGATTTTTATTCAGTATGGCCATTGGCCCATTTGAAGGGGAATGATTACCATCATTCACATTATATGTGAG
>CM031601.1:40191262-40196262 GCA_018398815.1 Conus ventricosus
CGCCAGGGCCTTGCTAAAGGACTGGAGTGTTCATAGACAGCACAGTTACATTGTTTTGAGAATTTGTATTGTGTCTTGAAAGTTGATTGACCCGCTGTTGTTTTATATGCTCATGAAGGTACATACCAGGTGGTTCCAAGCAGACAGATTAAAATGAAAGGAATGGGATTGTTTGGGAGGAACCAGCTGGTGCAAAGGTAGGGTCACATGGGAGTGAGAAGGCCTGAAATGTGACGTCAGCCAAGGGGATGGTCATGTCTTTGAAGATTGTGAATGACGTCATTGGTGAAAATGTCCCAAAACAAGTGAAATGATTCGAGGAGGGGGGGGGGGGGGGGAGGGCGAGGTTGTTCTTTGATCAATTATCAGTTTAATATCAAATGCTGGCTCAAACCTATGCTAGGCCTGAAAATGTTAGCATGGATGATACAGTGATTTAGAACAACATCCTAACTGTGGCGTGTGACCTGCACATCACAGTGTCCCAACAATCTGCATCAGCGCAGAGGTTCTTCGTGACCACAAGACTTACCGGAAATGGTCGCGCGAGGTTCGCGCGGTGTGAGCGCTCGCAGCGCAGTGTTCAAAAGGCTCTGATCCGGACACAGCTGACCACAAGTCCAAGCTGCCTTTTCCTCGCTCATTCTACTGTGCCTCAAAGGTTGCCAGTCCTCCACGGGCAGACACTGACCACAAGTCCAAGCTGCCTTTTCCTCGCTCATTCTACTGTGCCTCAATGGTTGCCAGTCCATCCACGGGCAGACACTGACCACAAGTCCAAGCTGCCTTTTCCTCGCTCATTCTACTGTGCCTCAATGGTTGCCAGTCCATCCACGGGCAGACACTGACCACAAGTCCAAGCTGCCTTTTCCTCGCTCATTCTACTGTGCTCAAAGGTTGCCAGTCCATCCACGGGCAGACTCTGACCACAAGTCCAAGCTGCCTTTTCCTCGCTCATTCTACTGTGCCTCAATAGTTGCTAGTCCTTCAACCACGGGCAGATGTTTGAACCTTGAGCTGGTACTTCGTGCGAAACCACATGCAACACATTTGAATCAGCGTCAACAGCTGTGGAATACTGGAGGAAAAGAAAATGACATTGCGTTCACTGTTACAAACAGTTTGATTTCACTCATGATTATCATCGGTCCATTCAATCCACGTAACTTGGATTTCGTACTGTCAGTGTCGAGTTTTACGTGACGTTTGTTCACCTAATGACATACGTGCCAGTTTTGTACTGGTCTCGTCAAAGTACCAGAATAAGACAGAAGGTGTCAGAAGCTTTGAGAACTTGTCTCATAAATGTTCCGAGCATCTTAATCTGTTGTAGCATTTGGTTGTACTCGCTTGTTCGGGGAGTTCCATGCCCCCTGACTGGCAGTACTACGTCTTAATCTTCGAACATTCCAGAACACTTGATGATTATTCATTGCCTTTAAACCACCCGTGTTTCTGGAACTTCCCGAGTCGATGAACTAGAAGTAATTGAATACGAATACGAATGATTTATTAATGTGTCCGTTTTCTGGCCCATTGACACAACATGGTGTACGGGGGATAGGGGCGGGTATCGGAACTGAAATGAATATGAACAATGTTCCACACGATAATAATGGACAGCCTTCGCGCCATGGAATCCAGAGGGCAATATTGTGTTGACTGGATATAACAAACCAGTACTGTCCATGTGGTCACTATGGTGGGTGCGCAAAAATTATGTAAGTGATTGAAAAAGTGAAGAGTAATGCGGGGGAGAAGAATTGAAAGTGAAAGTGTTTACGAGAGACACGTTTCTGTTTCGGGACCTTTGCGATGGTCTTTGAGTATTGATTTGTGAATCAGTCATCGTATTGAAAGACTTTGACCTTATTACCGGCATCGATCTTTTTCCCTGTCCGGATCGACTCAATGGGAGATCGGAAACCAGTCTTACCTGCAAATCTTTCCATCAGCGTTAAGCCCGCTGAGATAGGGTGTTCAGAACAAAAGTTTTGTCCTTACTCGTCACACCCACCCACCCACACACACACACACACACACACACACACACACACACACACACACACACACACACATACACACACACACACATAAACACACGCCCGCACGTTTCCCCTCTCTCTCTCTCTCTCTCTCTCTCCTCTCTCTCTCTCTCTTCCTCTCTCTCTCTCTCTCTCTCTCTCTCTCTCTCTTGTGCGTGTAATAAATACGTGTATGTGTGCGTGTATGTGCATTGTGTTTATAATTACATTTACATACATGTATCGGGTATTTGAATACGCACATGTGTGTGTGTGTGTGTGTGTGTGTGTGTGTGTGTGTGTGTGTGTGTGTGTGTGTGTGTGTGTGTGTGTGCGCGCGCGCGCGCATTTTGTACGTGTCCATTATATACGTGTATGTTTTGTATGCATCTGTGTTTAAGTGTGCGTGCGTACATGTGTTGTGTGTGTGTGTGTGGGGTGTGTGTGTGTGTGTGTTGTGTGGATTGTTTCAAGCAGTCTACGTTTTTTTTCTAGACAACACTTGTGATTCTTAGACGTGTCAATTTCCAGTATGCCTGAAGCACGGTGACATATTCACCGACACCACATCTTTTTTTAAAAGGATTTTTCAGATACAGTGTCCGGGGAGAAAACGCAGGCATCGCGCTTTGCCTGGTGTGTGTGTGTGTGTGTGTGTGTGTGTGTGTGTGTGTGTGTGTGTGTGAGTGTAGTGTGTGTGTGGTGTAGTGTGTGTGTTGTGTGTGTGTTGTGTGTGTGTGTAAGAAAGTAGTCGTTTCAAGCCGCCAATTCAAGTACAGCATGCAATTTCTGCAAATCCGCCTGGAGCAGTTTCTGGGAAATAAACCTCCGTGTTGTGTAATTCCTTCCACCACATAACCTACCACCCATTTCCCCTACACCCATCCCCCTTTTCCCCACCCCCCCAACCCCCCCCCCCCCCCCCCCCCCCCCCCCCCCCCCCTCCCCCCCCCCCCTCCTCCACCCCCCCCCACCCCCCCCCCCCCCCCCAACCCGCCCCCCCCCCCCCCCCCCCCCCCCTTTATGACCCCCCCCCCCTCACCGCTACCACACCCTCAACCTCCCCTCCCCCTCTGACTACGCTGTGGCGATTCAGTCCACAGCTGCTCCTCCTCCCACCTTCCCCCCACGCCCCCCCCCCCCCCCACCCCACCCCCCTACGCCCACCCTCTCCGCTATGACCCCATTCATCCGCTGGTAACGTATGCACAGCCGGTCTCATGGATATGCTAGTGCATTCTACCTGCCCATTACCACCGCGCTCGTCAACTTGGCACTCTAAACCAAAAGGACCCTTGGATTGCAGACCGGTTCACACAACATCTTCAAACGCGCCAAACCCTAACGTTTTTGCCACGTTCCCAGCGCCTAAAGACGAAACATCTTGTGCCATTTCTCATGGCCACCTTTTATGACCATTTAAAAGGTGTAGAAGCTTCGTGGTGCATTCCAGCATGTACCACTCACAGTGAACACTTCTTAGAGTGTTGGGATTTGCTTGATGGAACATAAACATTTTACAGTGATCCTGACATCTTCTCAGAGGATGTACACTTGATGTGATTTGACATTTCTGAAAGTGATAACATTTTTCAACTGATCAAAGGTTTTATGGAGAGAGATTTCAGGCTAAATTTCGGTGTGTTTTTGTCTATTTTAAAGTTGTGTGGATGATTTTTAAGTGACTTGTGAGTTAACTTCAATCGCTGTTGACAGCCCTGAATGGCCTTTTGCGGTTCGGCTGGGAAAATAAGCAACATTACCTTTACCTTATCCTCAGACTTGGTGTACCCTAAGTAAATGTTTGCGCCATTATTATAGTGCTGTCTCTGATCCATAGGATTTGTTAGTTCCATATGAACGAAACTGAATTCTTCTGTGTATACACTTCCAGGCCTCATGAGAGAGAGAGAAGAGAGAGAGAGAGAAGATGAGAGAAATGAAGAGGGATAGAAGGTGTGGGAAAATTAAATTCAGGTCCCAAAACGACGAATTTGTCTGGAAAGGGAAAGGGGAGGGACGGAAAAATGATCGTTTACAGTTTTTATGATTGTTTTCGCACAGCTAGGCAGGGCCACACAGGCCTTTTCCGGGCTGTCACCAACAATAAGAAAAAAGAGATCACAACTAAGAAAAAAAAACTAACTAAATAAGGAAAGAATCAAGATGCGATGGTCCATCACTCAGTGGACGCGGTAGCTTATTCATTGGACACTTGTACTGGGCCATGCTAACAGTGCCAATCATTTGCAAAATCTATTACTCTCAGATCTTTAAAGAAAAAGTAGAAAAAAAGAATGAAATAAAGAACAGAAGGGAATGATGAAAGCACTCAAAATGTCACCAACAAATACTTAAAAGCCATAAAGGAAACAAAAACTGCAGGAGCGAGAGAGATGATGTTGCTTACAGCTCGGCCGACCGCAAAGGGCCATAATAAGGGCTGCTGCAGAAAGGACAGTAAGCTATCGTCAAGGTCGTCTTGGTTCTCCCCCGTAATCGATAGATCCCCTGCTCAATACCCCCCACCCCCCCCCCCCCCCACCCCCCCGCTCAACCCCCACCCCCCCCTCCCGTGTTTAATGCTGTTCCAGATCGATACTCCCGATGTCTAATACTATTCTAGATCGATACTCCCCTGTTTGATACTATTCCAGATCGATGCTCCCCTGTTTAATTCTATTCCAGATCGATACTCCCCCTGCTTGATACTATTCCAGATCGATATCTCCCCTGTTTAATACTATTCCAGATCGATACTCCCCGTTTGATACTATTCCAGATCGATACTCCCCCTGTTTAATACTATTCCAGATCGATACTCCCTTCTTGATACTATTCCAGATCGATACTCCCCCTGTTTGATACTATTCCAGATCGATACTCCCCCTGTTGAATACTATTCAGATCGATACTCCCTGTTGATACTATTCCAGATCGATACTCCCCTGTTTGATGCTATTCCAGATCGATACT
>CM031601.1:40201262-40211262 GCA_018398815.1 Conus ventricosus
CATCCTCATTCTCATCGATCAGCATTGAAAAAAAAAAATCTTAAATTTTGTGGCCCTTCATGCCCTGCTCTCATCGTGACCTCAGTTTCGATGTCCTCTCCACGTCTGTGGCCTTGGTTTGATTCCATCGAGGTCACTGGTAACATCGGCAATTTCATGGGGGTGTCGTTGGACGGACCTGGCGGCGCCCTCCGATGGGAGAGCTCACTCACGCCGGCTCCGCGACTAAGCAATCATTGTCGTCAGTAGGGGGCTTAGTAGGTGGTGTCCTGCGTATGTTGGATCAGAACAGGCGCCACTGAACACCACGGAAGTGACTCGGCAGCAGTGCAGTGTCTCCTCCGGCGGGTTGCCTCTTGACCACTTGACGTTGACTGCTCCCTGTGGATTGCCGATGCCGGGCTGTGGCCGTGGACGGGGGGCTCGGAATGAGCGCCGTGGGTGCATTGCCACTGAGGTGGCACAGGAGATGGGAAAGCAAAACAACGACAACAACAAATTACTGAGCCGCCAAACAAAACGAAACACAGATATAACAACAAAAAGAAACACAAAGTGTTTCGACCTATTAGGTCTTATCAGGTAGAACAAACAACACTTAAAGCACTGGAAACGAAGAAGAAACAAAAGTCACTTATCTCTCTTTCTGTCAGGGGGGGGGGGGGGGGGGGGGGGGGGGGGGGGGGGGGGGGGCTTCATTCGGTGTTTTAAACCAGCCGTTTTTCATAAGTTACCTGATAATATGGCTGTTTGGATCATTGTCTGGCTGGTTGGTTTGTCAGAGTTTTTTTCCCTCAAGATTGAAAGTACACAGTGGTGAGTAAATTCCTGAGAGGTATCTAAGGTTCGTTTGCTGGCAAAAAGCGCAGGCTGTCCTAAAACATTAATCATTTTGCATGATAACTAGCAGACCTGGTTACGCCCTGAGGTAGGAATTAGGTGACTTACAAACACCTTGCATAGCTCAGTCTTCCGTAAAAGCGTCTCACCACCTGGACCTATTCGTCGATGTTTTCTGAAATCAGCACCAATAAGAAAAAAAAAGAAAGAAATACCTGCTAACTCTTTCCCATGCCTGTCTTCTCCCTTGCCTCTCCTCGTTTCATCCCTCTCTCCCACTTACTCTTCACTCTTCTCTTTCCCTCCGCTCCCCTCAGCTGTCTCTCTTTTCTCAAGCACGCATGCGCGCGGGTGCTCTCTCTCTCTCTCTCTCTCTCTCTCTCTCTCTCTCTCTCTCTCTCTCTCTCTCTCTCTCACACACACACACACACACACACACACACACGCACACAGTGACAAACACACACACGCGCGCATGCACACACCACACACACACACACACACACACACACACACACACACACACACACACACACACACACACACACACACACACACACACACACACACATACGCACACACGCACACGCATGCACGCACGCACGAGCGCGTATGCACGCCCCACGCAGCACACAACACCCCTCACGCACGCACACACGCATGCACTCACTCACGCACGCATGCGCACGCACTCACCTACGCACCCACACACACATACACCTGCTTAGCGCCCGCATGCACGCACACACGCACATGCACACACACGCATTCAAACATACGAATCGTTAGGTCTTTGGATTAATTCACTGAACCAAAAATCATTGTCTGGGGAAGAAATGAAATGTTGACCACACACACACACACACACACACACCCCGCGCGGGCGTGCGCGCGCGCACGTGCGCAAACAGCAGGGCTCTGAGATCAAACAAAAACGTTGACCAGCCACAAGCTTTTCCTCTGATCTTAAGTGATTCATCATAACGTTGAAAGGAGGCTGTGTGCTGAACAAGCTAATCCACTCGGCCAAAATGAAGGCCACTGGGCGGCCATGTTTTCCTTTTAAAGTGCTAACTAACAATATCGTCTTACGTGTTGTGGTCTTTTCCCCTTCTGAGCGAACCTGTTACGTGTATCTCGTCCTGCGGCCATTGGTCACCGCCGTTTGTGGGCTATATCATTAGCGGAGTCAACAGGCAATATGAGTCCTTTGATTTTCAGCGAATCACACACCAAGCAAGACTGGCTTTGATTCGAAATGTATGATAATTTTTTTTAAGCAAGCTTTCTGCGTCTAATAAAAACAAAAATGTGATAGATTTGCAAGCATGTCAACATTCATGTATTGTGATAGATTTGCAAGCATGTCAACATTCATGTATTGTGATACATTTGCAAGCATGTCAACATTCGTGTATTCTATGTATTCTCGACTGACGACATAGTATGTCGTTACATTGGGACATCAATCTTTCAGTTACGTGGACCCTTCAGTTCCGCTGTTTCCGGGGTGGACCACAGGAGTGGCATGCTAGAATATAGATAGGGAAAACCACGTAAGTGAGAAGTACTGGCGCGATGAAAGTGTGCATAAGAAAAACACGATCTGGGCACCGTGAACATTGTGCATGCAGTTAAAACCAGCCCGCCGAGAGTTCCAGTCTTTCAGAAGTGCCATTTAAATGACCAGATCCATCGCTCTAGGGCTTGGGCTTGCCGCACGGAGTTCACTCCTTTCCGCAGTGCAAAAGGTTTGATCTTAGAAACAAAAACACATATTGGGCAGGTATTCCCATCTTGACAGTAGACCACGTGCTTTGGCGTCGCAAAGGCAGGGCGGTGACATCCTTAGGGTCTGGCTGCTTTATGGAAGAGCGAAGCAGGATCAGCTGTGTCAGCATCGGCGCGGTCCCAAAAGGCACGGTTCGCCTGCCGGCGCTGCACAAGATCACATGGATAACACGTAATATGTTTGATTAGCGCTTAATCGAGACAAATGTCTCAAGCATGCACAATCTAAATGATCAACTCACACGCGCGCGCGCGCGCGCGCGCGCGCACGCACGCACGCACGCACGCACGCCGCACGCACGCACGCACGCACGCACGCACGCACGCACGCACGCAGCACACACACACACACACACACACACATGCCCGCTCTCGTGCATGCGCTATACGACAAAAACAATAGCATACACGAATGCCTGCGCATAAGAGAGAGAGAGAGAGAGGAGGAGGAGAGAGAAGAGAGAGAGAGGAGAGAGAGAGAGAGAGAGAGAGAGAGAAAATAAAATTATAATTATGACTTTTTGGCCGGGGGAAAGGTTCTTTGGGGGGAGAGAGGGGAGACTTTAGAGAGAAAGAGAGGAAAAAGAGAGCCTCTTTGGTCAGTGGGCCCGGGCCAAAAACGCCAACCCGTCAACTTTCAGTATGTCACGGGCCTTCCCAAAAATTTTCACAGTTCACCGAAGGGGTTTAAAAAAAAACCTTAAAAGCCTGGATGGTTCCAAACCATCGTTGGCGCAGTTTCAGGTTAAGGGAAACCCTTTCCCCAAAAAGTAAAAATGTGTGTGTGGGGTGTGTGTGTTTTGTGTGTGTTTTGTGTGTGGGGTGTGTGGGCGCGCGCGCGCGTGTGTGTGTGGGTGTTTTTGAGCGCGCCCTGCACGCACAAACGCTTGTTTTTGTTTGGGGGTTGGGGTGTGTGTGGTATGTGTGTGGGGTGTTTAAAATTCAAAAAAACATCCATCCCCTCTGTCGGCTTTCCCCGCCCCCTAAACCACCTTCCCGGGACAGATAAATCAAAATTCCTTTGGGGCTGGGCGTGGGAAAAAAATTTTTCTCTAACCCAAAAGTAGGCCTCCGGCCCCCTTTTTTCCCCATACATCAAAAAAAAAATTCCTCTAATTTGTGCTACGAACTGTGGAAAATCAGTTTTGTGCCTTCCCCACACCGGGGATGGTTTTTCCCTTCGGAAGACCTCAAAGTCATCAGCGCCTCAAGTTCATGTTCCCCTTTTTTTAAATCATCCCTTTCTATTACCCCCCCCGGAACTCCCCCAATCGGGCCTTTTTTCGTAAGTCTTCCATAAAACTTAATCAGGTCAGCAACCCTCCCGGGCAGAAATTTATTTATATCGCTGTTGGGATCCCCGGGTTTTCCCAAAAAAAAATTTTAAACCAAATTGAAAGAAAAAATTTAAATACTTTAAAGAAATTCCGTCAGCATGGACCGGAAGTTTCACGCGCCAAAGATTTTCAAAAATGACTACAAAAAAAAGGAGAAAAAAAGAGCCTTTCCCGAGAACTTTTTGTATTTACGTACAATTTCCTTTGTTTTTTTCAAAATTTTTCCCCTTTTTCTTGCAGTGAAAAGGGCCCCCCCCCGCCCTATCAAAATGCAGTAATTAGTTTCCCAAATGCTTGTCAAGTTGGGGAGTGAAAACCCCGAAATATTCCAGGGCTAAAGAGGGGGTTACTTTTTTATTTGTAATAAACCTCTAGCCTATAAAGACATTGGGATGTTTTTTTCGCAACATGAAGGGGGTTTTGAGCCGGAAAAAAGCTGAAAATTTTTAAATTTTTGGGTTTTTCTCGGGGAAATTAAAAAAAATTAAAAAACCAGGGAAAATTGGGAGCAGAATTTGGGGGTTTTTAAAAAGGAAATGGGGGGTTGGGAAAGAAACATACAAAAACGGGTGGGAAGGGTTTTGAAACACATAATTCTATGGGGGTAAAAATTATATTAAAAAAGATGTAGAATAAAAAAAAAATTAAAACCTTTCGTAAAACAAATTTTTGAAGAACTTAATAAAAAATTATTTTAAAGGGGTTTAAAAAAATGGGATTGTTTCAGAAATGAAATTCTTTGGGAATTTTAAGAAAAGGGATCCCTATGAAAAAAAACGGTTAAAGTCTAATGGAATGAGTTTGACGAGGAGGAAAAAAAAAAAGAACGAGCAAAAAGTGATCTTTGGGAAAAAGGGGACTAATAAAATTCCCAAAAAAATATTCTGTACCCGGGGGAAAATTTTTTACCCTTTTTGCCTATTTGGGCCCGGCATAAGGATGATGAATTCCGGAGTACCTCCTGAACAGAAAAGGTTGTACGGTTTTTTGGCTTTTTTTTTCTTTTTCCCCCTTTTTCGCAAAATTATTTAAAGGAAAATGTCCCCGATTTTTTTTTCTTTTTTTTCGTGGGTGTTTTACCCTTTTCCCCCCCCCCCCCCCCCCCCCCCTTCTTGTTTAGTAACTCATTTGTTTATTTTATGTTTATTCTGCCATTTGTTTAAATGTTTGGGAAAAAAAATTTTTTTTAAAAATTTTGTCTCCACACACACCACACACACAAAAACCCCCACACCACACACACACACACCAAAACCCCCACACACCACACAAACACCCACACACCCCAAAAACCCCCCCCCCAAAACACATTTATATTTTTATATATATATATATTTTATTTATTTTTTTTAAAATAATTATATATATACTAAATATAAAATTATATGGATAAAAAAATATTTTTTAGAAAAAGGTGTGTGTTTTCATATACATATATATATATTTTTTTGTGTGTGGGGTTACATTACCTTTTATAAATATATATTTTATATATTTTTTATTTTTATATATAAAATATATATATTTATTTTATTCAATTATAAACAAAGGGGTTGCCCTTTTGTCTTTGATTGAATAAAAGGGGGGGAAAAAGAAATTTATATCTGCAATGGTAGTTAAGAAAATATGTTTGACTTTCGTGGTCACAAATTTTTTAAACTTCCTTGCACTGGACCTGATAAAACCCTTATTTAACCGTTTTAGCAGAAATCGGAAAAGACAGGAGTTTCAAAAAGGGTTTAAATTCCCCCGGTTTTTGTGCTTTTTTTTCCCGTAACCTTGCCCCCCCCCCCAAAATGCCCACTTTTTAACGACCTTGCTCTTTTACCAACCCCGGAAAAGTTTTTCAGAAAAATGGTGGGGGAATCGAAGGGGCCGACAAAATTTTTATACGGGGTGAATGTGGGCACTTTTAAGAGGCAAATGTTTTTGGGGAAATCGGGCACACAAAGGGCCACGTAGGGCCCCAATCGTGATCGCCGCTTAAAGGGGGAAACAATCTTCAATTTTACCTCACTCTTGGGAAAATTTATTTTTCCATGGGGGTTTGACCCATTTAGATCCCCCGGATTGGTCCCTTTTTGACTGGTTTTCCCCAAAACCCGACAGCCGTTTTGATGGGGGGCAGATTTGAGTTTCATCTTTGAAAAGGGGACGAAACCTTCAGACACAAAAAAAGTTTTCAAAAAAATTGACCCCTCTCAATTTCCATAAACCCCCCCAAATTTAAGGGCATTTTGGGACTTGGGCCCCAAGGGGGCCAGGCCCCGTCCATGATGGTCCAGCCCAGCGGCGTTGTGGGAACCCTTTTGTTTTGGATAAAAGTCATTAAATTTGGGGAAACGGGGGTCCTTTAAAAACCGTAATATGGAATTTTTGGGGGGGGGGTTGGGGGGTTCTAATTTGGTATTTGGGGGCCAATTTGGGAAAAAGGGGTGTGTTTCCCTTTGGGCCCAAAAAGGGGTGGGAGGCCGATTAACCCCGGGCCCTGGTTTGGCCTTCCCAGTGGTTTGGGCGGGAAAAGCCGTGGTCGGGAAGCCTTTTTTGAAAAAGTGAAGGGCCCAAAAAAACCCCCATGCTTTTTTGGTGTCCCAACATAACGGGGAAGTAAAGAACACTGTCTTATTGGTTTGCGTCCCCGTTTTAAAATAAAAAAAAGAAGATTTGGGAGCAATGGCTTCATTAGCCCAAAATAGTGATTTCCCGGGGAAAAAAGGGTATCATGCTTCGGGAAAAAAGGGGAAATGTTTCCTGAGCACAAAACGTTTCCCCCCCATAATTTTATTTCAAAGGGGGAGACTGAAGGGTAATAGGGTTTTTTTCCCTATGGACACTTGTTTTCCCCCTTTTCCCAAGGAAAAACAGTTTAAAACAGGTTTTCCGGGAAAACATAAAAAAAATTTTCCCCTTTTGGCGGGGGAAAAAACTTTTTCCCCAGGAAAACAAAAAAATAGGAAAGCGTTACGTCCTCAGGCACAATATTTTCCCCCGCTTTGCCGCAAAAAAGCTTTTTAGTTTTAAACTTTTTTTCCCTTTCAAAAGATATTTTTTCGCGTGAGGGCCCGGGTTTTCCCCAGGAAAAAAAAGGGGACAGTTATCATCCCAAGGGAGAAAAATTTTAATCCCCACGTAAAAATAAAAAAAAAAGTTTTAATCCCCAAGAAAAACAAGAGAAAACATTAGGATCCCAGGGAAATTTTTGTAATCTTCAGGGTTAAAACTGCTTTTTTTCCCCTTTCGCTAATTTTCCCCTACCAACTCTTTTCCAGGGAAAAAAGTTATTATTGCCCTTTGACAGGATAGCACCCATAAAAAGAAACCAGTGAGCTTGGGTTTGTGTTTTTTTTGGGGTTCCCCTCGCTTTCCCCTTTTTCCCTTTTTCCCCTTCTTTGCGTCCTCCTTTCCCCCTCCTCAACAAGAAGTTAAAAACGCGTAAATAAAAGGGAACGAAATGAAACCCCCCAAAACCCAAACCAATCAACAATTTTTTTTTTTTCTGCCTGTTTTAAAATTTCCCCCTTCCCCTCCCCCCAAACAAAGGAAGATTTAAAATTTTCCCCTTTAAAGGGCTTGGGGGCAGAAAGGAAAAAATTTGGGTTTTAATGAATACGCTATTTTTTTAATTTCGCTATAAATAGCAACGTCCCCCCCTTTTGGGGAACGAATTATTGGGAATTTTGGCCTTGGGGTTCATTGTTCCCAAACGATGTCGTGATACCTTTTTAGGGTTTTTGCTTTCATTGGGGGCCCGCAAATGTCGGGGTTTTCTTTCAAAGGTTTTTTTTTTTTTACCCTTTTTTTGCTTCTTTCAAAAGGAAATAACCCCCCCCCCCCCCCCCCCCCCCCCCCCCAAAAAAAAAAAAATTTTGGCCCACTTACCCCGGGGGGTTTTAAAATCAAAAAAAGTCTGATCAAATGGGTTTTTAAAACCCAACTTGATTTTTGTATTGTATGGCTATGGGTTTTTTTAAAATGCACAATTTGTTGGGGCGCTCAAAGAGAAATGCACAAAATTTAAAGCTCCTTTTTTTTTTCAGCGTACCGCTTTATTCGGGGTTTTTAATTTTTAATTTTTTTTGGGTTTGTATTATTTAAAAAAAAAAAGTTTTTATTTTTTTCCCTTTTATCAAAAGAAAAAGGGGTGTATGGAGAAGGCTTATTAGGGGTAGGAGATAGATATGACAGGGGATTTTTTAAAGGGGGCAAAAATTAAAGGGGGGTTCCTTCCCCAACAGGATTCCCCCCGTCCCTCTGACAAGACCCAGAGAAAGGCCCAAAAGATTTTGTTTCAAATGTTTTGGGCCCAGCGGGGTTTCCGGGTTGGGCCCCAAAAAAATAACACAACAAAGGAAATTTAAAAGGGGAAAAGTTACAGCCAAATTTTTTTTATTTTCAATGCGTTTTCAGTGTTTTCCGTTTTATTTTCTTCCTCTGTATTTAAATGTCCAAAAACGGGGGGGAAACGGGAAAAAAAAAAAAAATCCATTTCAAAAACATTCTAAATTTAAAAAATTTAATTTTTAAAAAAAAAGATTAAAAATAAAAACATAGAAACAGAGAAAAGGGAAAAAAAACATTTTTCCATTTCTTTTTTTTCTTTTTTTTTTTTTTTTTTTTTTGAAACCCCCCAAAAAGTGGAAAGTGACATACTTCTGGGGGGACATTCTAAACCCGCTATTCCTGTCCCGCGCTGTTGGTATAACCCACGAACCTACAACAATATTTACAGAACCTTGACCAATAACCTGCTTTTCCCACCTGCCTGGTCCGCTCATTCCGAACCTGACCAACCATTAATAAACACCCAAAAAAAAAAAAGGAAAAGAAAAAAAAAAGGCAAGAAAAAAAAAGTAAAATGCAAAAAGAACAAAGAATTTCAGAACTTTCACAATGGCCTCACCTGCGCGGTTACATGAAAGAAAATGAAGGTAAAAAGAAAAAGAAAGGCGGGGCGAAAAGTGTGTGTGCGTGGCGTGGTGGGGGGGGGGGGGGGGGGGGGGGGGGGGGGGGGGGCACTTTCATTGCGCGTGGCCGGCAGTTGAAGGCGTAAGTAACAGGGAGGGATGTCGTGATCCGTTTTGGGCGCAAGAGCGAAGGAGGAAGGGGTGGGGGAGGGGAGTGGGGGGGGGGGGAACGCTGAGGGGATGGATAGTGGGAGAGAGGAGAGGGTGGGGGAGAGAGGGGGGGGGGGGAGGGGCGGAGGTTGATAGGGCGTGAAGGGTGATTAGGTTACAATGTGGGGGAGGACGACGCATGGGCGAGTGGTGCAGTTGGCTGCCAAGGTCGTGAGTGAGTGATAGGCAGTGGGTGTGTTGTTCTTGGCGATCTCCGAGTTCCGCGGGTTTTTTTTTCCTTTGTGTGTGTGGTGTGTGTGTGTGTGTTGGGGGGGTGGTTGGGTGTGTGTGTGTGTGTACTTGCGTGCGTGCGTGCGTGTGTGTGTGTGTGTGTGTGTGTGTGTGTGTGTGTGTGTGTGGGGTGTGTGTGTGTACTTGCGTGCGTGCGTGCTTGTGGTGTATATGTATTTTGTGTACGTGCGCGCGGTGCGTGTGTGTGTGCGTGCGTGTGGTGTGTGTGTGTGTGATATGTCTCTGTCTGGTCTGTCTCTGTCTCTCTCTTCTCTCTCTCTCTCTCTCTCTCTCTCTCTCTCTCTCTCTCTCTCTTGGTATTAATAGGTTGAATTTTCAGTCTACTTTTACCTCCAGGATCGGACTAGGCTATGAATAATGTAACTGACTGAATTTGTTTGACTGGCTTCTTTTTGGTGTTTCTTCACTTTCGTATTTCTAACATGGACTGTACTCGTATGTCCTCATTTCCTTCTTTACTTGTTCCATTCTGGGGTTTGTTCTAAACGTTGCGTACCATGCCCATCCCCCCACCCCACCCTCTCTCTCTCTCTCCCCTCTCTCTCTCTCTCTCTCTCTCTCTCTCTCTCTCTCTCTCTCTCTCGTTTTGTGAGATTAGTAAATCAGCAGACGATAAAGAAGAAAGGAAAGTACCATGACAAGATAGAGTAGAGGAAAGGAATAGGC
>CM031601.1:40218762-40221262 GCA_018398815.1 Conus ventricosus
GTCTCAACATGATGTGGGGCTGTGGTCATAGAGAGTGGCCTTCATCCCAAGACTGCCACAGCATCTCAGTCAACCTGCCACCCTCCCAACCCCAACCCTGTCTCACTCTTGTTGTTCCCTACCGCCCTCATCCTACCCTCTCCATATGCTGCCCCCTTCCTGCTGTTCACACACACATACACACACACGCACACTCACTTACTCACTCACTCACTCACACACACACACGCACGCACGCACGCAAAGCACGCACGCACGCATGCACGCACGCACGCACGCACGCACACACACACACACACACGCACACACACACACACACACACACACACACACACACACACACACACACGCACACACACACACACACACACAATACTCACACACACACCACACACACACACACACACCAAAACACACACACACACACACAAAACATGCACACGCACGCATACAAAACACATACTCACTGTCACGGTCAAAAATAAACACAACCAAAGTCGTGGTCCAGTTGTTTGGACATAAGCTCTAACTCAAATATTCTGGGCGTCAGGCAGACCGCCCCATGGGTTCGGATCCAGCCAATTAAGCATAGGGGAGAGGTTCCACGGAGACGGTCTGTCTAGCCAGACGGACTAAGTAGCTGACCGACGCCTCGATGTCTGGTCAAACGAGTCTCGACGCCCGGATCAGACTCATCCGGCCAATTTGAGCATGGCGAGAGGCTAATCCTAATCTTCCTCGTAGACAGTCGGAGTGGCTGACCAACGTCTCAATAGGTTGGCCCGACCTATTGCAACGTCTGGGCCGGACTGATCTAGCCAATTTACGACGTCGCCGGAAAGGGAGAGGGAGAAGGTAGTATGTGGGGGGTGAAATCAAGCTAATCAATTAAATGACCAATTGACCACCACAGAGAGTAAGGCGTGTAGGCGTGACTGTCATGATTTGAATATCCAATGGAATTAGAGGGAGATAACTTCGGGTACGAGGTGGGTAAAAATACTGACCAATGGTACTTGCCCTTGGGCACGGAGTTAGGGCATAAAGTAATGCGTGAGTGAGAGAGAGGGAGAACGAACATGGAGAGAGAGAGGAGGAGGTTCTGGGTGTAAGTCTCTGCACGAGAGAAAAGGCAGAGAGATGAAGAGAGGAGGAGGAAGACAGAACAGGGAGAGAGAGATGAGGAGGTTCTGGGTGTCAGTCTCTGCACGAGAGAAAAAGGCAGAGAGATGAAGAGAGGAGGAGAAAAAAGAGAACGAACAGAGAGACAGAGAGAGAGAGGTTCTGAGTGTAAGCTCTGCAGGAGAGAGGGGCAGAGAGAGAGATGAGGAGAGAGGATAGAACCAAGTTTGTAGCACTTAGCACCAGAGATAGTCTGCAGAGGAAGGACTAAAGAGAGATGTGGAGAGAGAGAGTTGCTAACTAATGAAGAGAAAAAGAAAGAAAAGAAAAGGAAAAGAAAAGCAACCATGTCCATTCGATAGAGCAGACTAGGAGAGAGAGAGAGAGTGCAATGCGTTAATGCAGGAAATGAAAGAAAGGAGAACAGATCGATGTTGATAGTCACTGTTCCATCTGAACCGGGGCTTCGACCTCATACTTGGCCAGCGCCACTTCGTCAAGCAGAACCACAGACCAACACCAGTGCCAGCAGTCCAGCTTGACCAGTGCCAGCAGCCCTAACCTGACCGGTGCCAGCCGTTGTGTCGTGTTGTGAAAGTGACAGTGAAGAAAAAAAAAGGAGAAAAGAAAAGACAGTGATTCGTGAATAGTTAAGATCACCTGGCAGGTAAAGTAGAAATTTATTTATACCCGGGTTAGCTAATGATGTTTTAGATAAATGATTTTGTGAAGTTCAGGAAAGAGAGAATGTTTTATTTTGTTTGATTCCATATGCATTGATGTTTTGTTCTATGATCATGTGTAGTAAAGTTATAGACTTTACTAGTGGTTTGATGTGACGAATGCATGAATATGAATGAGATTGTAAGCAAGCTGTGAGTGTGTTTGGGCTGTGCGCTAGTCCTTCCTCCATCGACATCACCCGAGGTTGACACTCACACACACACACGCACACGCACACACACACACACACACACACACACACACACATTCTCTCTCTCTCTCTCTCCTCTTCTCTCTCTCTCTCTCTCTCTCTCTCACTCTCTCTCAAACACACACACACACACACACACTCAGACTCACTCACACACACACACACACACACACACAAAACACACAACACACACACACACACACACACACACCACACACACAAGCGCGCGTGCGCGCACCGACGTTTTGCTCTCGAAGAAAGGTGGCAGGGAAAGCATTAACAAGACGACGACCGCAAACATGAACCCAACCAACCAACTAACCAACCAAGCAACACCACAATGCAGGCAACCACCACCAGACAAATCCCCATCAACAGAGCTAGAGGCCAGAAGAAGAAGAAGACCTTCCTTGCATCGTGTCGAGTCCATCCCTAAGACGGCCT
>CM031601.1:40226262-40228762 GCA_018398815.1 Conus ventricosus
AAATCATCGGTGGGGTAGTCAACAGAATCCACAGGTGTATCAGTTTTGAAAGAATCAAAGATTTCAGAACAGCCACCCTTCCCAGCGGAGTGATAGTTTTCTTGGATCAAATGTTAAACAATGCTACCACTTCTTCAAATTTGTCGTCATAATTAATTGCCTCGCAATGCTTTAGATCGCTTGTTAGCCAAATTCCGAGTATCTTAAATCTGTCTGGGTTCCAGTTTATTTTCAGATATGGTAATACCTTTTGGTTGATTTTCTCATAGATCCTAGCCATCTTGCTTGAGTTTTATCTCATTGATGTGTAATCCAGAGTACTGTCCAAATATTCCCACCATTTGCATACTTTGTTCAAAAGATTTTCTGTCTCCTATGTTCATCAACTGAGTGTCATCAGCGAACCGAGAATTTTTTTGGCTGTTTCATTAATAAAGATTCCCTTTATGTCTTTGTTTTCACGAATCCTTATTGCCATTACCTCAGTACACAAAATAAATAAATAAGGGGAGATGGGGTCCCTTGTCTACATCCGAGTTGCACAGTCAACCATTCTGTTACCTGTCCATTAACTATAACAGTCGACATTTTTTGTAAAATGTTTGTATCCACCTTAAACCGTTCTCACAAAACCCAAAAGCTCTAAGAGCTTTGTACATAAACTAACAATTTAAAAAATCAAATGCCTTTTCAAAATCTAAACAGATCAAACCCCCGGTAAGGATTTAGCATTCAAATAGTGAATTAAATCATAAATAAGCTTTACATTATCACCAATATAACGGTTCGCCATAAAGCCTGTTTGATTCTCGTGGATGATTGAAAGTAATACAGCTTTAATTCTATTGGCGATACAGGAGGAACCAATTTTATATATAACGTTAAGTAAGGAAATCGGTCTCCAATTTTTCATTATTGCTTAAGTTTGTCGTCCTTTGATATGCAGACTATTATTCCTTCTCTCTGATCTGAGTATGGAAAGTTCACCATCTTTCAAACTATCATTTAGTGCTCACACAATTAAAGGGCCAAGGTCTTTCAAAAAAAAATTTTAAGTTTTAAGAATTCAGCATTGAATCCATCTGTCCCTGGACTTTTATGATTTGCCACATTTGTCAATGCAAATGCGGCTTCATCAAGTGTAATATCACCTTCCAGTGACTGTGCTACGTGCATTATTAATAGTAACAAATATTTTGAAACAGTACTTGTAGTTGTAAACAACAACAGTTCTTTTGCGAAAGTAAGGTGGTTGTTGTTTTTTTGTTTGTTTTTGTTTGGTTGGGATTTGTTTGCGAAAGGAAGTAAAAATCATGTTGGTGATGATACAGCAATAGCATGCATGTGGATATGTACTTGTAATATGAATTATACTGCATGTCTACTTCACAAGTGAGAGTGGATGCAAATATATAAACAATTTTCTTCCTGTAAGACACTGAGCTTCGATGACATTTACGCTCAGGAAGTGAGTTCCAGTGAAATGGACCAGAATAACAAAGGTTTGTTTTAAATAAGCCTGTTCTAGATGTGAGAACCTGCAGTTCTGCAGAATTTCTAGAATTCCAGTTGAATTTGGGTTGAATAGTTTTCGGGGCTAATGCAGATACCCTTTTTTTTAATTGACATTCTTTTACTCCAATCGAACATATTCTTTAATTTAAGAACTTACTTGAATACCTTCTAGATGGCTGAAGGATTTCAGGAGGCTTTCTTTAGGGGCACGCGTGTAGATAGCTGATTGACGGTTTCGTTGAATTTGCGCAGGTTGAGTCAGACCGTGTTGAAAGTAATAGGTTGAAGAGAGTGGGTAAGCATTCAGGAATAACTTCTTTTGGCATGAAAGTTCAAAACATGCCTAATCCTGCATAACGTGTCCGTTTGCCTGGATACTGTTTTGAATCATGTTTTGAAGTAAGTAGTCCATGGAAGATTGTTGTGAATGAGACAGACAGACAGACAGACAGAGGCAGACAGACGGACGGACGGGCATACAGACAGACGGCCGGACGGCCGGACAGACAGACAGAGACGTACAGATATACAGACAGAAACAGAGAGAGAGAGAGAGAGAGAGAGAGAGAGAGGAGAGAGAGAGAGAGAGAGAAGAAACACACGCGCGCAAGCACACAGACAGAGAGGGGGGGGGGGGGTTGATGAAACGAAACGAAATTTTATTTTAACAGGGTAATGAGATAAGCAACTATTGATGCTTTTTTTCTTCACCCAGCCCTGGGACTGAGAGACAGACAGACAGACAGACAGAGAGACTGACGAGACAGACAGAAAGACAAGAGACCAAACACAACAAACGGGGAAAAAAAAAAGAAGAAAAAAAAAGGGAGAACGGCGACAGTTCCAAGTCCCCCACCATTCTACCCAGCTGAGGTGCATCCGTTCGTGACTCCAGCCCGTGCACGGTGTTGCCATGTCAGGCGACTATCTTCTGAACGTTACTGTACTACATCTTCTGAACACTTATCTATGAAAATTATAGTAG
>CM031601.1:40233762-40238762 GCA_018398815.1 Conus ventricosus
GTAAAGTAATACTGGTCGGCCATTCAAAGAAGGTCTTCTTCACAGAGCTGACATCTCGGTAAAGTAATACGGTCGGCCATTCAACGAAGGTCTTCTTCACAGAGCTGACATCTCGGTAAAGTAATACTGGTCGGCCATTCAAAGATGGTCTTCTTCACAGAGCTGACATCTCGGTAAAGTAATACTGGTTGGCCATTCAAAGAGGTCTTCTTCACAGAGCTGACACCTCGGTAAAAGTAATACTGGTCGGCCTTTCAAAGGCTGCTTTCAAAGTGAGGCGACTGCAGGCGGAAATCTAAACAATCTTTAAAAAGTGTTTGAAATAACTCCGCCAAACAACATGACAAACAACCACAACGACAAAACCCGGTGCGTTTCGACCGCTTGGTCTCTCTTCAGGCAAGATAAACAACACTCAGGACAACGAAATTTTGACAAGAATAAGTGACTGCTCGTTCTTCGCTTTCGTTGTCCTGAGTGTTTGTGTATCTTGCCTGAAGAAGACCTAAAAGGTCGAAACGCGTCTGTTTAGTCTTGTATTCGTTTGTCCATGCTGTGTAGCGGATGTATTTCAAACACCTTTTTTTTTTACATTTGAAACAAGATTTTTGTTTTAAAGCATTACTGTTCCGCCAAAGGAAAGAAGAAACAACTTACTAAAACACCACAACGCGTTTCGACCTCTCTGGTCTTCTTTAAGCAAGACAAACAACATTCAAAATCGATGACAACGAAGGACGTACAGACAGATTTTCATCTCCTCAAATTGGGCGCAAAATGGATGTGGAATGGAAACCAGGCTGCTGGCAGGAGAGACAATTCCGGTTGAAATAAACATAATAATGATGATAATAAATGATAAGTACTCTACTATACTACTACTACTACTACTACTACTACTAATACTAAAAGAAGTAATTTTAGTCATAATGTTCTCTTTGCTTGATTATCATTATTATCCTTTTAGTTCAACCCGCATTGCTTCCCCTCCCAAGCAGCCTCGTTTCCATTCCACATTCCATTTTGCGCCCAATTTATGTTCGTCTGGATCTGGTCGTTACGTCGCTGTGGCCACATCTTAGGGCATTACCGCGACGGGTTCTCCGTTTTCATTGTCTTGAATGTTATTTATTTTCTTGCCTGAAGAAGACCAAGAGGTGGAAATGCCAAGTGGTTCTTTCGTCATTTGTTTATTCTTTTGGTTTACAGCACAGTATTTTTTTTCTTGTATAAATCGTGTTTCAAAGACTGTCTGAAAGTATCCGTAGGAGTCTGTCGTATCCCTCAGATCAGATGGGAGGCTTTACTAGTGACCACAGTGCCTGGCAATTTGCTGTCCGCCAGAGAGTACAGGTCTCTGGACACGGGCGCCTACAGAATCTGGAGCCGAAGCGTCAACCCCCCCCCCCCCCCCCCCCCCCAAAGAGGGGGGGGGGGGGGGGGGAGACTGACCTCACGCCCTCTGTGGCATGCCCACTGCCCACAGTGCCGTCACATCTGCGCATCCGACTTCTATTGTGCGTCGGTTCACCCGCGGTGTTCTGACGTCATCATCGTTCCCGGTGGACCTCACAGAGAGAGAGAGTGGAAGGGGGAGGGAGAGAGGAGAGAGAGAGAGAGATGGGTGGTGGTGTGTGTGGTGTGTGTAGTGAGTGTGTGTGTGTGTGTGTGTGTGTGTGTGTGTGTGTGAGGAGAGAGAGAGAGAGTGTGTGTGTGTGTGAGAGAGAGAGAGCGAGAGAGAGTGTGAGTGTGGTGTGTGTGTGTGTGTGTGTGTGTGTGTGTGTGTGTGTGTGTGTGTGTGTGTGTGTGTGTGTGTTGTTGGACCTCAGAGATAGAGTGAAAGAGAGAGAGAGAGAGAGAGAGAGAGGTGTGTGTGTGTGTGTGTGTGTTGTGTGTGTGTTGTGTGTGTGTGTGTGGGTGTGTGCGTGCGTGCGTGCGTGCGTGTTGTGTGGTGTGTGCGTGCGTGCGTGCGTGCGTGCGTGCGTGCGTGCGTGGTGGTGCGTGCGTGCGTGGTGGTGCGTGCGTGTGTGTGTGTGTGTGTGTGTGTGTGTGTGTGTGTGTGTGCGTTAACAATTTTTACCAATCGCATTGTCTCTGGCTCATCTCCGGCTTGCAACCGTTGCTTTATTTCGAGAACGGCCAAATCATATTCAGCTGCCATGAAGTTTTTCTGGAGCAGTTTCAGCAAAGCTCATTCGTGAGCCGCTCAACTGCTTTTGCTAATTCGGACAGAAACCCTATTTTTCGCCCTGGCTTTTTTCGTCGTGCAAGAAAAGAAAAGAAGTTTGAGGGCCACAATGGTGTCTGGTTCTCTTGACATGTTACACCCTGTAGCAACGTAGCGAACAGCAGGCGAACAATGGGGCTAGCCAGGTACGAATTGTATGGAAGTTTACAGAATTCAGCGAATCACGTAGGCCGACATATATGGCTAGATTCATAAATGACAGACACAGGGTGAAAAACAAAACTGAAATCAAAGTAGTCTCTCATTTTGTTTCTTTCGTTTGAAAATCCACTTCATCTGAAACATCAAACGCGTTCTCTCTCTCTCTCTCTCTCTCTCTCTCTCTCTCTCTCTCTCTCTCTCTCTCTGTGTGTGTGTGTGTGTGTGTGTGTGTGTGTGTGTGTGTGTGTGTGTGTGTGTGTGTCATGTGTGTGTGTGCATGTGTGTGGAGTTGGCGCGCGCGCGCGCGTGTACGTGTGTGTGTGTTTCATCTGCAATCTTTGTTGTTTATGCAAATCCAGCTTTTGCGTCTAATCTGCCCTCAATTCGCCATGGTGACTCATTTGCATACTAGTCAGATCAAAAGGAAATCGTTTTTGTGATTTACAACGTAGCATTGATCGCATTTAAATGCTACCATATGAAGAAGAGAAGCAATCTCCGGATTCCAAGAGAACCAAACACCGTTCGCCGTCAGCGTTCATAGACATTACAAACACCATGCTTAACGTCAGCCGGAAGAGCTCCGTTGGGAGAGCGTTGGACTTAAGACTTTAAAGACCCCTGGTTCAAGGCGATCCCGGGTTCAGACACTTTTCTTATCTTATTTCTTTTACTTTAAGGAATGGGTGTGTGTTTAAAGCAAGAGGGAAGTGGGCTGGGGTGGGGGGGGGGAGGGGGAGGGGCAGAGGGGGTCGTGAAAAAGGGGGATGAAAGCGGGAAGCAGGATAGGGGATGAGGAGGGGGTCGTGGAGACAGGGGATAGAGGAACGGGGAGGGGGCGTAAGGGAAGGGAAGGAGGAGGGACAGAAGAGGCAGGGGGTGGGGGGAAGGGGACCGGTGAAAGGGGACAGGTGATGGGGAGAAGGACAGGAGTTGGGGACTGGGGAGAGGGACAGGGAAAGGGGGGGGGGGGTGACTGAGGGGTAGAATGAAGGAACGGAGGGGGTGGCCGGTTTTCAGAAAGGACAAATCTTAGTTTTGAGGGTTAGCTGTCAGAAAGAAAATCATGTCTTTCCTTTTCTACCACCATTAGTACTCCCCCCTCCCCCCAACCCCCACCCCACCCACCCCCTCCACATGCGCCATGACACGTGGCTTCCCAGACTGGTAGCTGGAATGATCGACATTCTCATTCTCCTGGTTCACGTGCATTTCTGTCTTGCGTTAGTTACACGCAGGTTTACCCCCCCCCCCCCACCCCCACCCCCCACCCCAACCACCACCTGCCACAGGTAGGCAACATGGTAGAGAGGCACGTGAGAGGGAGAGGGACTGACTACACCCGCACCGCCAGAGCGACATAGCGTGACGATGACCAACGTTCACGTTTGAGTCTGATGGGCGTCCGCGTCCGGCTGGACTGGATCCTTCCACGGCACCCACCATTCACTAAGCCCCGTCACGTATCATCTCCCGCCGCTGCGACCTGCTGGCTCACTCCTAAGCCAGTCAGTCACCAACCACTGCCGCCGCTTGAGATCAAAGAGACAAACTGCCGGCCTTGAATGACGCAATGCCAGTTGTTGCACCTTCTCCTCCCGCTGCAGCGGCTTGCACGTGTGACATGAAAATCACGTAAGAAGGTCTGTTACTTTCTTTTGAGGTGGGGGAGAGGGGGGGGGGGGCGGAAGAGGAGGGGAGGGGGAAGTTTCCTTTTAACGATTTACTCGAAAACGTAGTATTGTTATATACACGAATGAGAAAATGGGAAGAAAAGGAGGGGATTTAGTGACTATTTCAGATCGAATTGTCGGAGGCGGAATTATGTAAAGATAATCCATGTCTGGGTGTCTGTCATTTTTGACTTGCAAACATGTACAGGTAATTTCGTTCCTTTGTGTGTTTGATAGCTTGCTATCCCCCCCCCCCCCCCCCCCCCCCCCCCCCCTCACTCTCTCTCTCTCTCCTCTCTCCTCTGGATAGATAGATATAGATATGTACATATACGCATGCGCGCGTGCGCGTGCGCGCGCGCGCGCGTACACACACACACACACACACACACACACACACACACACACACACACACACACACACACACACACACACACACATAGATAGATAGATAGATAGATAGATAGATAGATAGATAGATAGATAGATATGTTGCTTGTTTGTTTTGTTGATGTTAAAAAATTCCATCTGCTATTCCAGCGAATTTTTTTAACACATTTTTCATTGTTGTAGAACTTACAGCATGAGGCGTGAGGCGTCTTCTTGTCCCGTATGGCCTTTCTCTGTAGTTTGTATTGTTGTCATCGTCGTTGAATGTCATTGGTTTTCAGTAAACAAACTGTCTAGCTTGTGTTTTGTAAACTGGGGGCAAAACCTGAAGGAAAATGCTTTGTGCCATCCGCTGGGCATAGTTCTGTCTGCCTGAAGGAGAGGGAGAGAAGAGAGAAGGGGGGGGGAGGGGGAGAGAGGAGGAGAGAGAGAGAGAGAGAGAGAGAGAGAGAGAGAGAGAGAGAGAGAGAGAGAGAGAGACTCAGACAGAGACAGAAAGAGAGACAGAGACAGAGAGACAAAGAGAGCATGTAGCTTTTATCTCAGC
>CM031601.1:40246262-40253762 GCA_018398815.1 Conus ventricosus
AAGAAAGAAATAGACGGGAGGGTGTTTGTTTCATGCTTAAGGCAAAAGAAAAACTAATTTAAGGTAGAAAGTTCAGAACTGGAAAGACTGGTAAACAAAAAATAATGAAATTCGTAAGATAAAAAAGCTAGCCTAAAAAAGTCTTCTACATTGAAGTAACAACTACATCAGACAAAATTTTCTCTCTCTCTCTCTCTCTCTCATCTCTCCTCTCTCTCTCTCTCTCTCTCCTCTCTCATCTCTCTCTCTCTCTCTCAAAATAGATAGACAGACAGACAGACAGTCAGACAGACCAATGGATGGATGGATGGTAGATAGATATACAGACAGATAGATAGATTGATAGATGGACGGATGGATGGATGCATGGATGGATAGATAGATAGATAGATAGATAGATAGATAGATAGATAGATAGATAGATAGATAGATAGATAGACGGACGGACAGACAAACAGACAGACAAACAAATTGACAGAGATAGATAGATAGATCATATGAAAAGAAAAAAAATGAAAGAAATATAGGAATGACAAAAGAAAGAGAACTTATTACCAATCTTAAACTTGTCACTTATGAAAGACAGAAGGAAAGACATTTGAGAGAGAGAGAGAGAGAGAGAGAGAGAGAGAGAGAGAGAGAGAGAGAGAGAGAGAGAGAGAGAGAGAGACAGACAGACAGAGAGAGAGAGACTTATTTTACTACTCCATCCACTAGTTACATAAGAAAAAAGAAAAACAAGCGAAAGAAAGAGAGGATGAAGGAAGACACTTTGTTCGCCATGAATTTTGTTACTCACAAAGAAATACATACAGAAAAATAAGGAAGAAAGAAGAAAAACGTAAAGAAGCCTGTTTTAGGAACAACACACTTATTACTAAAGAAAAACAGCAAGCGGGAAAATAAACAAACAAACAAAACAAAACAGAGAAAGAAACATTTGTTTTACACTTTTATCTTATTTTCAAATCTTTATACATATGGTTTCAACATTTCACAAATGAAAGGGTATGGGAAATATAACAAAACTCCGGACAGAATAAAGGAAACATCGGGGGGAAAACACACATAAACAAATCGAAAACACATACATGCACATAAAAGAAGAATATGAGTAACCGCCAGCCATTCCTGCAAAATGAAATTACTTATAACTACATACTGATGGTGTCTTAGAGTGTCAAGAAGTGATTTTAATGAATACGCAGATGTTATGATTTCATACTCTGAACTGGCTTGGAGGGGTTTTGTTGTTGTTTTTAATATTTTTCTTAACGAAGCATATATTTTCGCATTTACATTCCTTCGTTTTCAATTCAGTCTTTATACTTATGCCAGTCAGTGTTAAACTTTATGACAAAAAATAGTTCATCAGCATCACCATCGATATCCGTCCATTAACCTTAGGGTTGTTGGGGCACCATTGAACTGATAATTCTCCTCCATCCTCGTCTGTCCTTTGCCGTCTCTGGAAATCGCCAGAGGTCAGCCCTGTCCATTCCGACGTGTTGTCTTCCTACCTCTGTTTCTGTCTGACCCTTCCTCTGCTTCATAGTAAAGTGCACTGCAAGATGAGAGTTTGTGGGGCTGGACGACCGAGACTTACTTCACCACCTATCAAATTATCACCTAAAAACCGAAGAAGGTAAAAAAGAAAAAAGAAAACTTCAGCAGGCATGAACTTGGTGTCTAGGAAAGACAGAAGAAAAGAAAGATAACAAAGAATAGAAAGAAGAAATGAATGAGGCAAATAAAGAATATTGTTTCACCAGCCCATCATGAAGCTGGTGAAACAACAGTCCTTTGTCTTCTTCTATGTAGGAAAGAAAGAAAGAAAGAGAAGAAAGAAAGAAAGAAAGAGAAGAAAGAAAGAAAGAAAGAAAGAAAGAAAGAAAGTGGATATAAAACTGACGAGTATGTTGCTTAAAAAAAAAACAATTGGATATAAAAATTTCATTACCAGTGGCTCCCGTAACAAGCCGATGTTTGCAGACCCAGACTGAATAACGAATACACGCTGACTCTGTGCACTACATTATTATCGATATGACTACAGCGCTCCAGAACTTCTGTTATGTCACCCTGCACAGCCCCAGTGAAAATTGTACAGAACCTTTCAAAACCAAATACGCAGACATTCTTAATGCCACTGGCTTGTCTAACATGCTCTCTCTCTCTCTCTCCTCTCTCTCCTCTCTCTCTCTCCTTTCTCTCCTTCTCTCTCTCTCTCCTCTCTCTCTCTCTCTCTCCCCCTTAACCTGTTGTCTTCAAACTGTGAATTAATGTTACAGTTATGACTGATTGTGTTGTTTATTTCATCTCGATTTTTTTTTTTTTACTTTTTATTTCTTACGTATTACTATGCAAACTATCTGAACTATAGATGCCTTCTTGGGAAAGAAAAGGAAGATGGAAAAAAAAAAACAAGGAAGAAAGAACAAGAAAGAAGGAAGTTAAGGAAGAAAGAACAATACACGAACGAAACAAAGGAACTTATTTCACCGACCAGGAACTTGCTACATCTTGCTAAATAAAGAAAGGAATGAAGAAAGATCAAAACAAAACAAAGCAAAACAAGAGGAAAGAAAAAACTTCTTGCTTAAGAAAGGAAAAAGACGAAAGAAAGAAAGAAAAACGTTTCATCAACCATGAACTTATTACCTTCTATACAGATCGACAGCCGTAAGAAATGAAACAAGCGCCAAGAATAGTTGATTTGTTCTGTCGATTCTGCTACTGATTCTGAAGACAGGAATAGACAAAAAAGGAAGCAAAAGAAATACACCAAGACATTGGTTTGCTCTGCCTGCGCAGCGTGCACGTGCACATGTCTGTGTGTGTCAATAGCGAGTTGCCATTAAAAAAGGCAGCTTGTATTGACTGATGTGTTGTGTGTCGTTTGTAAATAACAGTGCTCTCTCTCTCTCTCTCTCCTCTCTCTCTCTCTCTCTCTCTCTCTCTCTCTCTCTCTCTCTCTCATCTCTCTCTCTCTCTCTCTCTCCTCTCATACACACACACACACACATTGCATATGTTTGTGTGTTACGTACATGCACGCGTTCCTGCGCCTCTCTCTTCTCTGTCTCTCTGTCCTCTGTCTCCTCTCTCTCTCTCTCTCTCTCTCTCTCTCTCTCTCTCATCTCTCTCTCTCTCTCTCTCTCTCACACACACACACACACAACACACACACACACACACACACACACGCACGCACGCACACACACACACACACACACACACACACACCAACGCACACACACACACACACACACACACAGAATAAATGTGTGCATGTGTGTGTGGCTTACGTGCGTGCTTTCGCGCATATGTGTGTATCCTAAATGCTTACATATCTGTAAGCGCTTTGTTTGTGCGTGTATGTATGCGTGCACGCTTGCGTTTATGTATATTCGTTCGTGTGTTTGACTGTGTTTGTGTACGCGTACATGTATTAGGAGGAGGGGTACGGAAGGCGCGCGTGTGCATTAGCACTTTGCAACTCGGTCAGGAAAAGCAGACCTGAACCAAGTCCATGTTGAAGGCGCCACCGCAGTTTCCGAACGTTAGATAGTCCACGTCTAAGAGGCTGGTCTTTTCCCCTCAACAGTAAACCCTACTTGTTGCTCTCCCCTTGCCTTTCCTCGCTACTAATAATCAATGGCAGTTGTTGCGTCAGCAGCATCCAGAGCCCAGGCAGCTTAAGGCTGTTGCATCCACACCCTATTTCTGTCACACTTCTACACTGGCATCAATATTTGCCTTTTCTTTTCATCACGTTCCTTGCTTTTTTTTTCCCCCTGAAAACTGATACCATGTAAAGAAATACAGGGAAGGGAAGATTCTGAGGACACGCACTCATAAGACACTGTGCCGACGTCTAGCAGGCCCCCTATGCTTTGAGTTGAACGTGTCGCTGCACGCATTCCTACCTCCTCCTCTGAAGAACTGTCATAATACAGCCTGTCGTGACAACATGCATCTGACGTAAAACACTTAAAATGACGTCATAATATTAAATACCGTCATAGCCACTGTAGGTCTAGAAGTCCTTGCGACCAGAAGAGGCAGCAAAAGTTGTTGTTGTTGTTGTTGTTGAAATCATTTTTCGTTCCAATTTTTCCTTCCTTCACATTGTTGCCCAATGTTCTTTTCGTGGTGGCTTTTTCTGTTGTCAGAAAGACGTGAACGGAAAAGTACAGTAACCGCAGTTTAATAGTGTGTGTGTGTGTGTGTGTGTGTGTGTGTGTGTGTGTGTGTGTGTGTGTGTGTGTGTGTGTGTTTTGTGTGTGTCTGTCTGTCTGTCTGTCTGTCTGTCTGTCTGTGTCACTCTGTGTGTGTGTGTGTGTGTGTGTGTGTGTGTGTGTGTGTGTGTGTGTGTGTGTCTATGCGTTCCTGTTTGTGGAATATGAAACCTAAAGATTATAACTGTTCTCTCTCTCTCTCTCTCTCTCTCTCCCTCTCCTCTCTCTCTCATCTCTCTCTCTCTCCTTCTCTCTCTCTCTCTCCTCTCTCTCTCCTCTCTCTCTCTCTCTCTCCTCCCCTCCCGACCACATGTTTTCCTTACTCGCTCTCATACAGAAACAGTTTTGTTGTAATCGAAAATTGTGTGTTGCATTTATCGATTTCGGAAAAGCTTTCGACACGATAAATCGAAATATCCTTCGGCCAATTCTCTCAGATGCATTAAAAGCATGTACAATGATGTCAAAGCTAGAGTTCGATGTGGTTCTGTGTTAACTGATTACATTGTCTGCACATCAGGGTTAAGACAAGGAGATGCTTGAAGCCTTGGTCTGTTCTCTCTTTTCATTAACGAACAGGCGGTTGAAGTAATTAATAAATGAAGACATGGCGCTCGATTTTCACTTGATGCATTCGAATTATTTATTCTGTTGTTGGCTGACGATGTCGTTTTGATGGCAGAAACAGTTACAGGTCTGCAAACACAATTGAACAGCCTACAACATGGCGCTGCATCTCTTCAACATAAAGTTAATATGACTAAAAGCAATATCATAGTATTTCGGAAGGGTGGATATTTGAGTGTGAGAGAAAAATGGTTGTAATAACGGTGAAAAAATGCCTGTGGTTAATGCGTATAAATATCTAGGAATTTGTTTCTCTACGCGCTTGAGCTTCACTGCTGCATGCAAAGACCTTGCAAGCAGAGCTAAGAATGCTTTGATTTATCTCCTTAAAAGGTTATACATGTTGATAGATACAACTCTTTTAATCTATTTATGAAATTGTTTGATTCTCAGATACATCCAGTTGTGCAGTATGGCTCTGAATTATGGGCCTAGACAATGCTGTTGTCCATTGTGAATCAGTCCATTTATTTGCTTTGAAGAAATTTTTTAGGAGTAGACAGGCGAACACCCAATGACCTTGTTTATGTGAAACAAATCGCTATCCAACATATATAAATTCTGCTGTAAAGTGTATTCCATAATATGAATAAAATATCTTGAGTCTTGAGTCTCTCTCTCTCTCTCTCTCTCTCTCTTTTCTCTCTCATCTCTCTCTCTCCTCTCTCTCTCTCTCTCTCTCTCTCTCCTGGCGAAATGGTTTGATTTGTATCCTTATATGTAAAAGCGTTTTATTTGTTGATTCTCTCTGGTGGCAGTAGGGGTGTTGTTTTAGTCGGGGGAAGTGGTGACAATGAAAGAAAGTTTACGTTTTTGATAATCACACCCAGCCAACCACACAGAACCCTTTTGAGCGTTGTTCTGAACAAGAACAAGGACAACAAGAATCAGAAGAAGAAGAAACAAAAGGGGAAGAAAAAGAAGGGAAAACAAAACGCACAAGAACAAACAACTACCACAACCATACCAGCAACAGCCAGAGGGGGGGGGGGGGGGGGGGGGGGGGGGGGGGGGGGGGGGGGGGGGGGTGGGGGGGGGGGTGGGGGGGGGGGGGGGGGGGGGGGGGGGGGGGGGGGGGGGGGGGGGAGGGGGGGGGAGAAACAAAGGGGGGGGGGCAAAACAAACCGAACAAGGGCAACCACACAAGAATACACCAACGGCCAAACATACGCACGACACGCGCGCGTGCGCAAGGACAGCAGAGAAACAAAACAAAATCCGCTGCCGTTCGGAGGGTCAACAATGGCTGCCCCCCCCCCCCCCCCCGCTCCGCCCCCCCCCCCTACAAAAAAAAAACAAATAAACAAGCAAACAAGTAAACAAAACAGAACAAACACCAAGACAAAAGCATTTAACTGTTTCGCTTGTTCAAGTCAAACAGGCTGAAGAAAACAATGATCCTAAAGAAACGGGTGCAGAACCACAGAAGGTGGCAGGGAGGGAGATGGGGAGGGTGGGGGGATGAGGAAGAGGAGGTGGAGATTGGTAAGAGCAAGATGGAAGGGGGAGGTGGGGGGGGGGAGGAGTGCTGGGGAAGGAGACGGAGGGAGGGGCGACCAAAACATGCCAAGAGGGATACAGGGAATTAGCGGAAGAGCAGCAAGAGCTAATTAGAAGCAGCGCATCGTTGGGAGGTCAACGGACAGGCGAACGAAAGTCAGTCCGGCAGACGGTTTGTAATGCGTGGCTCAGACAATTGAAAGTCACTTTACATGCGGCCATGGCGTCGTGTCCAGCCCGCTCCCAGTGATTGTCCGACCACTGACCTCCTGCCGCCCTTCCGCCGATGACCACTCATTGACCACTCCACACGTCAGTCGCTGGAAACGGAGGTCTGGCGGGGAGAGGGGGGGGGGAGACGAGTGAGGGGCGGAGGGGCAAGTTTAAAAGTGCAAGAAGAGGGAGGTTACTGAATAGGATGATTTGTAGGCTAATTTTCAAGCAGCAATAACACATTCCCAGAAATAAAGGTTTATTTAAAGAAGGAGTTTTACGCAACCGCCCCCCCCCCCCCCCCCCCCCCCCCCCCCCCCAAAAAAAAAAAAAGTTATTTTCTGGGAAGCAATTTGTAAACATAATCTAGGAAATAAAGATTTTATCACGAGGCAGGAATTCAGGAGAAAAATAAAGAAAAATTTTTATATTATATAATATAATATATATAATATATATATATATATATGAATATAACCAAAGAGCCTAAAATGATTTAAAAGTGCTCGACCCTTGGGGAGCAACATTTGTCAATGATGTTAAAAAGGAAGGTTAAAACCTTGAGTTTTTAACCTTCCTTTTAACATCATTGACAAATATATATATATATATATATATATATATATATATATATATATACATGCATGTATATAGTCAGCAGCGTAAAATAAAGCTGAAGATTTACATTTTCTTTTTCAGAAAATTTGTCCTATTTTGGACATAAGTGCTTTCAGTAAAAAGTAGGGGTAAATACAAAATGAAACAGTTAATTCTTATTAAACTTCATAATTTTGTTTGGCGAAGACGTCTTTCAGATTTTTTTTTTTTTAGTCACCAGGTCTTTGGTCAGATGTAAATTGTACATTCACATCGGGGTACTCACAGTTTCTTTTTGCTGTTGAGGGCTTCCTCTCTTATT
>CM031601.1:40258762-40283762 GCA_018398815.1 Conus ventricosus
AAGATTCTTACTTTTACTAGGACTAAAATCGGTAGGTTCTTATTTTGCCATAAAGCATAGAAATCATAGCATTTTCATTTCATCGAAACGAATTCGAAAAATCTGATCTGTATCTGTCCAACGCGTCAACATTCTCAAATTTCTTAACTATGCAATATGGTATAAACGTAGAAATGGAGAGGGTTCAAACAGACGCCAACAAACACACTTCTGTTTCCGACCTCTCTGCTACAATGAGAACATTGACTACAGTGCTTGATCATAAGCACAAGTGTGTGTGTGTGTGTGTGTGTGTGTGTGTGTGTGTGTGTGTGTGTGTGTGTGTGTGTGTGTGTGTGTGTGGTGTTGTTTTTCTTCTCCACTTCGGCTGAATTCAATACCTAAATATTTCAAAGAATTCTAATCTCTTATTAACAAAAAGTAAATGAAGTCTCTAATCTCTATTTACCACATGTGAATACATTAATTTTTGTATCCGGTGAAAAACTACTTAGTTTTATCTGTATTAACCTAAAGTTTTCATTTCAACAAAGCATCTGCAGGACGTCGAGTTCCTTCTGAAAAGCAGATCTGGTATTGGCTAATAAAATTGTACTGCCAGCATAGTGCAGATCGGGTATTGGCTAATAAAATTGTACTGCCAGCATAGTGCAGATCGGGTACTGGCTAATAAAATTGTACTGCCAGCACAGAAAGGTACTGGCAACCGACTGTATTTTTCAAACCTCAGTTCATGTAACTTCACATCACATTCAAGAGGAGAAGTAGAATCAGTTAGATTTCTTTTTAAGATTTAATTGGAAACCGTATACAAAATCGGGGGTTAAAGCTCTCCTTGGCGGACTCCTCTGAAACTTCCGAAAACTTCAATTGTTTCCCCGTTAAGAAAAACGTATGATACTTCTTGATCATGTATATTTATTACAACCTGAAGCATCTTTCAGAAAGACTTTGCTCTAACAGTTTATGCCACAGTGACTGTCTCCAAAATCGAATGCTTTTTTTTTACAGTCATAAAAGTACAAATACAATTTGGTTCTCGTTTATCGCAAATATGTCAACAAACGTTTTGAGAACGAACGCAGCATTATCAGTTACTGAGTACAAAACTTGCTTGGTTTTAAAGAAAGGGGGTGTGGGATGGGACCATTGTTTTCAGCAAAATTAGTGAGCCTATTATTCAAGACTGATGTCAACCAGCTTACGAACACAACTCACCGACGTCATTTCTCTGCAGTTATTGCAATCACGCCTGTCACCCTTTCCTTTGTAAAGTGGCACAATAAGCCCCGTGACCCCTGCTGATGACAAAGTATATATCTCAGTCTAAAGGAGTCTGTTAAAACAGCTCAGGATAACGTCTTGTCAACCAAGGGAGTCTATCTTTTAATGTATTCAGAGAGAGAGAGAGAGAGAGAGAGAGAGAGCAACGAGCACGCGCATTAAACAAATCATTCTAATGCAAATTGCACCTTACAAGTTGATGGGTCTTGACGACTAGATTTCCCTCAACAAAAATGTGCTACGGCCAGTGAACACATGTGTGTGTGTGTGTGTGTGTGTGTGTGGTGTTGTGTGTGTGTGTGTGTGTGTGTGTGTGGTGTGTGTGTGACATGATATACGATGCATATATCGACATGTTTTGTGTGTGTGTGTGTTTGTGTGTGGTGTGTTGTGTGTGTGGTGTGTGTTGTGTGTGTGTGTGTGTGTGTGTGTGTGTGTGTGTGTGTGTGTGTGGGGTGTGGTGTGTGGTGTGTGTGTGTGTGTGTGTGTGTGTGTGCGGGCTGTGTGCGTGTGTTGTGTGTGTGTGTGTGGTGTGTGTGTGTGTGGTGCGTGTGTGGTGGTGTGTGCGTGGTGTGTGTGTGTGTGTGTCGTGTGTGTGTGTGTGTGTGTGTGTGTGGTGTGTGTGGTGGTGAGCATTGAGCTGAGTGCCATTATCATTTATTGCAGCCTCACACCAAATCATTGTCAAACTCAAGTTGACGTACACGGAAAGCACAGTCCCCTTACGTATTTCTGTCACCGTTGTCAATGTCTTGTGGCTCTCACAAGACCGTGCGTTAGAAAAGGGAAGCAAATGCAATAAACTTTGGGGAAGGAGGAAGGGGGAGTGGGAAGCTGACGCCAGCGCCTGGACTTAAGTTTCAGAGATTTTTCCCCGGGTACCTCCGGGTACCGCTACGTGTTAACAGCGTTACGTGTTAATAGCGCTACGTGTTAAAAGCGTTACGTGTTAATAGCGTTACGTGTTAATAGCGCTATGAGCTGTTACCTCTAAGGTTTATTGCGCCACGTGTCGATTGCTGTACGGTTTTCAGTTTCGTTGCTAGATCTCAACAGTGCTGTGGCTCAACGGAGATCCGTGTCGTGCAAGGAGCAATGGACTCTTCAGAATTACATGCTGATGCTACACTGAGGATCCGTCTCCTGTTATAGTAGCGATTACTCCTTACGAAGTGATACGTCCCGCAAGGACTACAGACCGAAGGGGCACAAACTTCGACAAAGGCGGCATTAAGTCAAGTCGGCTACAGGACAAAGAGGCGCAAAGATTGACAAAGGAGGCATTAAGTCAAGTCGGTTACAGGACAAAGAGGTGCAAAGATTGACAAAGGAGGCGTTGAGTCAAGTCGGCTGCAGGACAAAGAGGCGCAAAGATTGACAAAGGAGGCATTAAGTCAAGTCAGTTACAGGACAAAGAGGCGCAAAGATTGACAAAGGAGGCGTTGAGTCAAGTCGGCTGCAGGACAAAGAGGCGCAAAGATTGACAAAGGAGGCATTAAGTCAAGTCGGTTACAAGACAAAGAGGCGCAAAGATTGACAAAGGAGGCGTTGAGTCAAGTCGGCTGCAGGACAAAGGGGCGCAAAGATTGACAAAGGAGGCATTAAGTCAAGTCGGTTACAAGACAAAGAGGCGCAAAGATTGACAAAGGAGGCGTTGAGTCAAGTCAGCTGCAGGACAAAGAGGCGCAAAGATTGACAAAGGAGGCATTAAGTCAAGTCGGTTACAGGACAAAGTGGCGCAAAGATTGACAAAGGATGCGTTGAGTCAAGTCGGCTGCAGGACAAAGAGGCGCAAAGATTGACAAAGGAGGTATTACCTCAAGTCGGCTGCAGGACAAAGGGACGCAAAGATTGACAAAGGTGCAGTAAGTCAAGTCGGCTGCAGGCCAAAGGGACACAAAAATTGACAAAGGGGACATTACCTCAAGTCGGCTGCAGGACAGAGACACAAAGATTGACAAAGGATGCATTAAGTTAACTCGGCTGCAGGACAAAGGGACGCAAAAATTCACAAAGGAGGCATTAAGTTAAGTCGGCTGCAGGACAAAGGGACGCAAAAATTCACAAAGGAGGCATTAAGTCCGCTGGAGGACTAAGGGACGCAAAAATTCACATAGGAGGCATTACTTCAAGTCGGCTGCAGGACAGAGGGACGCAAAGATTGACAAAGGAGGTATTAAGTCAAGTCGGCTGCAGGATTAAGGGACGCAAAACCTGACAAAGGAGGCGTCAAGCCCGTTCGGCTGTAGGACAAAGCGCGAAAAATGACAAAGGGATGCTAGGTCCATTCCCAAACAAAGGGGCGCAGATGCTGATATCAAATACAAGGAACTATAAGAGTCCAACGGTTGGAGATTAAAATCACTGCACAGTACATGCAAAGCAAACAGCTGTTCGCTGATTTTCAGAAGTAGGTGTGCCAACCTCATCTTGTTGCCATAGGAATGAATGCTTTTGGTTTTATGATGGAAGAATGTCCACAAGACACTTTGAAGGAAGCGTCCCTGTTTCATCCCATGCATCAAAATCTATTTATGAATGATATTTTGGGCGCGATATGCACGTGCGATCAACTGATAGTTCTGTGCAGACTGCATCCCCACAAAGCCAAATCTTAGATCTCTGCTGCCGGTCTTTCCTGAAGGTCTACCCACCGATGGATATTTACGGTCTTCCCAGCTGAGAGACAGTGAGGTCCATTTTCGACATGATCGAAGTGAAGCGCGCGTTGTTTGTTCTATGAAACCAATCAATGCATGAGTAAAGTGAACTATGAATGACTGCAAACACAAATCATTCTCCTCCCTAGGTGAAAGCAC
The DNA here is from genome assembly GCA_018398815.1 of Conus ventricosus. NCBI lineage: Eukaryota > Metazoa > Mollusca > Gastropoda > Neogastropoda > Conidae > Conus > Conus ventricosus. The sequence continues at coordinate 40,262,866 of CM031601.1, forward strand.
GTATTCACACACCCTGTCAATTCTAAGTTACGATTGCTTAAGAATTTTCTACACAAGCGCGCGCATTTTTGCCGGATCTAGACCTATAAATCGACTCGGGCAATACATTTCTTCACCTGCCAACACACCCACACACACACACACACACACACACACACACACACACACACACACAAACACACACACACACAAACACACGCTCGCACACACACACACACACACACACACACACACACACACACACACACACACACGCAACACACACACACACACACACACACACACACACACACACACACACACTATTTTGCCGGACCTATACCTAAATCCTCTTCTGTTTAAATACACACACACGCGCGCGCGCACTTAGGCATGCCCACGCACACACACACACACACACACACACACACACACACACACACACACACACACACACACACACACACACACACAGGCATACACACAAACACACACACGTGCGTGCGTGCGCTATTTTGCCGGACCTAGACCTCCAATCCCATTTCAGACTATAGAAATCTTCATCTGTCAAAAGTGAAATGGCATATAAAGTTGCGCCGTCAGAGCTGGATACTTTCTCATCGTCACCGCTTAAAAACAAACAAACAAACAAACAGCGCGTGCCTCTTTTCACAGGTCTCGTGGAACACAATGGATTAAGTGACAGCAGTTCATTTTTAATCTATGGAGGCCAGACATGATCTCAGCCCAATTGCAGATGTGTGCACAGTTCTGAAAAGCCAGGTAACAAGTAACATTGCAACTCTACCGGACCTGACAAATGAACTCACAATGGCATAGAACAAGGTACACAATTCTCCTTGTTCTTTTGTTTTTCACCTTCCTCTTCTTCTTCTTCGTCTTCTTCTTTCCGCAGAGCGACAGCAATCGTCATGTCATTCTCTCTTCTTTCAGGGAAGGTCCGAAGCGCTTTAAAACATCATGCATTGCAGTCTGGAGGCCTTGACACACAAAAAAATTATGGTCTCGACCTCAGTGACCTCATGAGGCTAACCGTTCCAATTTCCGATGGTTCTTCCGAAGATCGAAACCTGACGGAAGTTTTATTTGTTTCTTTGTTTACTTGTTTGTTTGTTGGTTTTGTTTCGTTGTTCTCTGCATGGGGTGCTGTCTGTTTTGTCATTGTTTCGTTGTTCTCTGCATGTGGTGCTGTCTGTTTTGTCATTGTTTCGTTGTTCTCTGCATGGGGTGCTGTCTGTTTTGTCATTGTTTCGTTGTTCTCTGCATGTGGTGCTGTCTGTTTTGTCATTGTTTCGTTGTTCTCTGCATGGGGTGCTGTCTGTTTTGTCATTGTTTCGTTGTTCTCTGCATGTGGTGCTGTCTGTTTTGTCATTGTTTCGTTGTTCTCTGCATGGGGTGCTGTCTGTTTTGTCATTGTTTCGTTGTTCTCTGCATGTGGTGCTGTCTGTTTTGTCATTGTTTCGTTGTTCTCTGCATGTGGTGCTGTCTGTTTTGTCATTGTTTCGTTGTTCTCTGCATGTGGTGCTGTCTGTTTTGTCATTGTTTCGTTGTTCTCTGCATGGGTGCTGTCTGTTTTGTCATTGTTTCGTTGTTCTCTGCATGTGGTGCTGTCTGTTTTGTCATTGTTTCGTTGTTCTCTGCATGTGGTGCTGTCTGTTTTGTCATTGTTTCGTTGTTCTCTGCATGTGGTGCTGTCTGTTTTGTCATTGTTTCGTTGTTCTCTGCATGTGGTGCTGTCTGTTTTGTCATTGTTTCGTTGTTCTCTGCATGGGGTGCTGTCTGTTTTGTCATTGTTTCGTTGTTCTCTGCATGGGGTGCTGTCTGTTTTGTCATTGTTTCGTTGTTCTCTGCATGGGGTGCTGTCTGTTTTGTCATTGTTTCGTTGTTCTCTGCATGTGGTGCTGTCTGTTTTGTCATTGTTTCGTTGTTCTCTGCATGTGGTGCTGTCTGTTTTGTCATTGTTTCGTTGTTCTCTGCATGTGGTGCTGTCTGTTTTGTCATTGTTTCGTTGTTTTCTGCATGGGGTGCTGTCTGTTTTGTCATTGTTTCGTTGTTCTCTGCATGGGGTGCTGTCTGTTTTGTCATTGTTTTGTTGTTCTCTGCATGTGGTGCTGTCTGTTTTGTCATTGTTTCGTTGTTCTCTGCATGTGGTGCTGTCTGTTTTGTCATTGTTTCGTTGTTCTCTGCATGTGGTGCTGTCTGTTTTGTCATTGTTTCGTTGTTCTCTGCATGTGGTGCTGTCTGTTTTGTCATTGTTTCGTTGTTCTCTGCATGTGGTGCTGTCTGTTTTGTCATTGTTTCGTTGTTCTCTGCATGTGGTGCTGTCTGTTTTGTCATTGTTTCGTTGTTGTCTGCATGTGGTGCTGTCTGTTTTGTCATTGTTTCGTTGTTCTCTGCATGGGGTTGCTGTCTGTTTTGTCATTGTTTCGTTGTTCTCTGCATGTGGTGCTGTCTGTTTTGTCATTGTTTCGTTGTTCTCTGCATGGGGTGCTGTCTGTTTTGTCATTGTTTCGTTGTTCTCTGCATGTGGTGCTGTCTGTTTTGTCATTGTTTCGTTGTTCTCTGCATGGGGTGCTGTCTGTTTTGTCATTGTTTCGTTGTTCTCTGCATGTGGTGCTGTCTGTTTTGTCATTGTTTCGTTGTTCTCTGCATGTGGTGCTGTCTGTTTTGTCATTGTTTCGTTGTTCTCTGCATGTGGTGCTGTCTGTTTTGTCATTGTTTCGTTGTTCTCTGCATGTGGTGCTGTCTGTTTTGTCATTGTTTCGTTGTTCTCTGCATGTGGTGCTGTCTGTTTTGTCATTCCAGGGGGTTTCTGCAACGGGTCACTGGCAATGAGGTGTACCTCCCTTTGTAAACATGCTTTGAATTTTCGAAAACGTTTTAACAGCATACCACGTTTCTGGCTTGTTCTAACTGGTATTGAAAATGTCTGTATGTCAAACAACGTTAAGAAAAACGAGTTGAAGATTTCAAAGGGTGAATTTCAGTAGCGCCGCCATTTTGAAAGTGGTTTTGGTACGAGACTCACAGGAGAGAGAGAGAGGGGGGGGGGGGGGGGGAGAGAGAGAGAGAGAGAGAGAGAGAGATAGAGAGAGAGAAGCGGCAGAATAAAGCCCTCAAAACTCAGGTTCAAATGACCAAAGGAGCCTAAATCTTTTACGTGGATATAATGGACACGACTTTGAAAATTCAATGGACTCTCAGAACTCACGCCAAGCTGGACGTTTACAACCTTGCCGTTTTGTTTGTTTGCTTGTTTGTCAACAGATAACGCACAAACGATGTAACCCACTTCAAACAGACTTGGTGGACAGATGACCTGTGACCCAAGGATGAGGTTCAATTTCGGTGTGGATTTGTTGTGTGAATGTGTATCAAACGATAATCCAGGTTGTGTTCAGAGAAATCATTATGAAAGTTTTCACTGAATATGAACAATGTAAAGTTATTGTTACAAATTGATAACTGTGTATGATGTAACATATTTTCATTAAACATTCACCTTTCTGATGATGTACACGTTGACATTTCGGTTTTCATTTTCTTTGTCGAAAAAAAAAATGTACTTGGAAGTAACTCCTTCAGCCTGTATCAATTATTACTTCCCCTAGCGAGTGAAACGATATTTTGATTTCACTCATAGACCGACTCAACGGGCGGATCCAGGATTCATTCAACTTGATGGAGGTGTGCGCTCTCCCGAGCTCCCTTTTTCACTTGTACCCTTGTATCACTGGGGTGGGCTGGAGTGATGCAGCCACGATGTGGTATGTATCTTGTGCTTCGTTTCATACGTGATTCGTTTAACTTAACTAGTGGAAAGATTGAACTCGGCAATAGATAAGATCTGTCTTATAAGTAGTGGTTGCAGTACTAAAGATGATGCTCACGAAGTTTATCATGCGTCTGTAGACCGAGCAGCACTACACTACATAGCAGTCCAAGCGGGACTAGTCCCACATGGAACAACCATTGCTCCATGTATCCAGCTGAGGTGCATCATTTGATCAGACCCCGTGGGATTAATCCTAGTGGCCCTTCCGCCTGCACGTCACGTCCAGCCCTTCAAGCCCTAGTCGTCCACACACGCATACCTTACCACCCCCACCCCCCCATCCCACACCCCACCACCCTCTTCCACCTATATCCCCACCTTCACCTCCGCCCGGGCCCTCCTCCCCAACCCTGTCCTAAACTCACACTCCACCCCCCCACCCCGCTCCATCCCCTATTCCCCCTCCTGTCAACTTGAGCTCCGACTTCCAGTCTCCACATCCATCACAAATTTATGATGTCACACTGGCAAAAATCCTTCTACCCCCGGGGTGGGTGGGGGGGGGGGTGGCAGGGGATTCTGAAACTTGAGAGACAGATAGACAACGGTGAATCCCTACGGGTGTTGTAAACAAGACGTGTTGTGTGTTACAGGAAGGGGAAGACAGGACAGGGAGATTACTCAGGCGACAGTCGCCGCACGGTTGGCGTTTCGTTCTTTTTTGTGTGTGTGGTTTGTCGTGTCTGTGTGCGACTTTTGACAGAGAAGGAACACCATACTTCTGTTGAACCGTTTGCGTTTGAATGAATGATGATGTGTTTTAAGAGTCGGTGAAGGGTGAAGAGGGGAATTTGCGTCTACTTTAAGCGCGCGCGCGCGCGCGTGTGTGTGTGTGTGTGTGTGTGTGTATGAGAGAGAGAGAGAGAGAGAGAGAGAGAGAGAGAGAGAGAGAGAGAGAGAGAGAGAGAGAGAGAGAGAGAGAGAGAGAGAATCTTGCAAAGTTTTCTGTTGAAATGTTCATGACTTTGAAAAGGAAGTGTTGCAAAGAAAATGAGTGAGAATGGGATAGTAGAGAGAGGGACATGTTTGTGTGTGTGTGTGTGTGTGCGTGTGTGCGTGCGTGCGTGCGTGCGTGCGTGCGTGCGTGCGTGTGGTGTGTGTGTGTGTGTGTGTGTGTGTGTGTGTGTGTGTGTGTGTGTGTGTGTGTGTGTGTGTGTGTGTGTGTGTGTGTGTGAGTGACAAACAGAAAATTTCAGACAGAGAGTTCATCTGCGCTTGACACTCGACGCTCTCTCTCTCTCTTCTCTCTCTCTCTCTCTCTCTCTCTCTCTCTCTCTCTCTCTCTCTCTCCTCCCCCGCCTCAAAAAGTCAGTAAATAAACAAAGAAATATTTGGCACAAAAAGAAAAAAAAAGAAAAAAATGATTCTCCTCCATCCCTCCACCTTACCCTGACTTCCACCACCACCATCCACCCCACCCCCACCCCCACCCCCAAACAGAAAAACTGACATTTATAATGTTCTCGTGCAGGATAATTGACGTGATCTTTCCTACTTCTACACTTCAGAAATCTAATCCAGAATATAACGGCTGGGGGGGGGGGGGGTTGTTTTTGTTTTTGCTTTCTTCTTTTCTTTTCTTTTTTCCAAAACAGTTCTAAACGCTACAGCGTGACTTGCTTACACGTCGGCTTCATTAATCTCCGCATGAATTGTGTTGGCCTCTGTCTGTGGCACGGGAAATGCCACGAGTGTGACGTGCGATCATGTTACTGAGAGTTATGGTTGGAATAAATTGCTCCTACCATATTTCTGTCTTTAAAAAAGAAGAAGAAGAAAACAAGAAAAAACAAAACGCATATTCATTGTGCAATCTTTTCAAGGTCGTCTCGGCCTTTTTGTTTGTTTGTTTGGTTGGTTGGTTGGTCAGTTGGTTGGTTGGTTGGGTTTTTTGTTTTATTTTGTTTTTTTGTGTTTGGTTAATTTTGTTGTGTGCTGTTTTTCGTTTATTTTCTTCTTTTCTACTTACTTCCAAGCTCACTCCTTCCACTAAGCGAATGAAAATCTCCAGGTTTTTTTAAACCTGTGTTCAGGCCCGGCTAAACAAAACAAATAAACAAACAAACAAACCAACAAACAAATAACAACCAGCAACAGCAACGACAACAAGACTTTTTCTTGTAGATATAACTGGCTGAATAGACTGTTACAAAAAAAAAAATGGGGGAGGGGGGGGGGGGAGGAAACCATGAAATGACGTGACAAGAAACTATACAAGAGCTTTAGAGAACAGGAAAACCTTCTTCTAACCACTTGCTTCACACCGAGTGTGGGGCGAAATGGCCCTTAAAGCCCCTTTTCCTGTGCGGAAGAGAGAGAAGAATCACCGCAGACAGACAGAGAAGAGAGAGACAGAGAAGAGAAGACAGACAGACAGAGAGGCGGCAGACACACACTACATACCACACACACACACACACACACAACACACACACACATACACACACACACACACACATACACACATCAAACACACACATCAACGACACAACCCTCGGCACACACACATACTCATAGTGTCTGCGTTGCCAAAAAAAAAAAATCCAAATACTGGCTGATCCCCCTCTTCTCCCTCCTTTCACCCCCTTCCTCACCCGGTTACAATTTATTGCTTCATGCTGCGATAACGGCGCGCCAAAAAATCATACTGCTGAACCCCCCTCTTCTTCCGTCCTTTTCACTCCCCCTTCTCACGGCCGTTACAATGTAATGCATCATGCCGCAAGATCGGCGCTGTCACAGCTGGGCCAATCATCGAGGGCGCAGTGCTTTACGGGCGCTCACATGACTAGTTTTCTAACCAACCGGTTCATCATCTTCTACTGACTTCCGAATTGCAAGGACGCTTTTTACTTCGCTGTGTACAGTGTCGTGGGTGTCCTTATTCTAAAAAATGGGCTGACTCGTTTTACTGAAAGCAGGCTCTTAGCCATTGAACACCACTAGTTTACCATAACTTTCATGTTAGAGTATTTGTTGAAAAAAGAACGGGGTGAACATGTTTGATTACCGATGAAACCGAATAGAGTATTGCTTTTCCTAGAAGGAACAGAAAGAAAAAGGCAACCGACTTTGCTGGAAATGGACGACTATCTTAAAAGGTTTGTTGTTCCATAAAAATGAAAACGCTGAAGGCAATATTGCTGAACAAAATTAGCTAGTTTTAAATATGTGTTTGACTATTGATGAGATGGTTCCTTATTTAATAAATGGCCTGCATTGTTTGAAAGCTGGCCAAAGCAAAACACCCATCACGCGTTGATTTGTTGGGCGTTGGCCTTGAGACAGCCCAAGTCATGTTTAAAAAACAAAAGACGCACAAACATGGGGCGTTGATTTCTTAAGACGCAAGGTGAACAATGTCTGATTCGTAGGCAGGATACTTCATTTACACTTTCGGTGTGTTTTTATAACTATCCTAAATTCCACAAGCTAGGAAGCATATAAATGAACTGTGTAGCAAACGCCAAACCTTATTAACTTATGCAACAGAATAACGATTTTCGAATGTTCTGCAAAACTAGATAGGGCCTAGGCAGACCTTAGTACATCTACGATTGGAAGAGGAGTAGTGTGTGGCTATCACTATCTTCATATAAATGCTTTTAAATATACAATGCTGGATGTACTACTACTCTGGCATTAGAGCTGCCATAAAAGCTTGGCTACTGCAATCACTGCTGTAACTTTGCCAGCCCGCTGCAAGCCCGGTCGAGAAAAGAGGGGCACAGCAAACTAGGCCAAAAACCCTATGTGATCGCGTGCCGCCAATGACGTCAGCACCTGCAAAGCTTGGTGCGAAACTAGGTCAAACGACCCTATGTGATCGCTTGACTACAAAGTGCGCAGCACCAGCAAAGCTCAGCGGCAAACTAGGCCAAACGACCGAATGTGATCTCTTGTGAGGTTGATTGAGGTTGCGCGCGAGACACAACTGTTTAGTCACAAAGCAAGAAGTGGCCCAGGAGTTCTACTTTTTGTTTGTTGTGTGTTTGGCCACTCCAACGCAAGGCACGTCCCCCCTCCCCCAACCCCTGGACTGTCCTATTGTGTGTTTTTTGTTTGTTTTGTCCTTGCCCCACGCATGCACACCCCCCACCCCCACGCCCCCACCCACGCAATGCACACACTCAAGTTCCTTCTTAGTTGTAACATTAAAGTTAGTCACAAGTTCTTACTTAATTAACTTCTAAGTTGTCCTTAAATCATTCTCAAGTTATCCCTAAGTTTTTACTAAAGTTCTTATAAGTTCCTTGATCAAGTTCTTAAGTAAGTTGTCTTGATCAAGTTCTTAATAAGTTCTACGATTCGTCATCCTTTAAGTACACCAAGTTCGTATTCAAGTTCTTAATAATTATCAAAAATACAATCTATGTGTTATCTTAAATATAATGTCTAATATTGGTACACACATGGCCTCAAAAAACGCGTCATCGTTGTGATGTCTTGCTCAGCGTTCGCTGCATAATTTCTTAAGGAAGTTTTACATCAGAACAACGCATTGATTTGTGGTGGGGACAATTCGGGTCTATGGAAATGTCTTTTATAGACGCCATGCGGGATGTGATATGTGTCTGCATCATTTTATAAGACGCGCCATGATCTATTGTATTGAATATTTAAAATATTATTCCTTTATAAATGATCAAAAGGAGGCTTTGGTTAGGGCGGTTTTGGCGTGCAGTTGTCTTTTTCTGTATTTAACGGTTCAGTTGTTTTTAACTTCTTTCGTTTCTGTTGCCATTGTGTATATATTTATAGCCATAATAACTGCCCCCAACAGCAGCAAGGCGCCCAAAAAGGGCAACAGTTTTTAAAGTTCAATATTCCATGAAGTCTTGACTTTGGGGCCCTTTAATCACTTGGAGTTTTAGAGCTGGCATGATTCAACTTGTTTCGGGCGTTGGCGGTGTGTTAGGTTTCATAATGCTGTAACATTTATTTTTTTTGTCGTGTTCCTCTCTGCTAATTTTCTTTCCTGCGTCATCACGGCGCCGCCAGGCTTTTTTTAATGGTCTTCCGCCTGATTCAGCGTTTTCTGGTGATTTCTGGCTGGTTACTTTCTCCACCTGATTCAGTGTGTTTCTGGTTCTGATGATTTCCAGATCGTTCATTTTGAAGGAAAGAAAATCTATATGTTAAAAGTTATTAATCCAATGATTAATGGCGAATATCAATGTGCCAATCTGCGTAATTTATAGATCACAGCCTATACTCTAATGACTTGTAAAACTGGATCTTGCGTTAAATCCATACGAATCTTGTTCAGAAGCCAATGGAGCAATCGACTGACTAGTTTAGTGTACAAACCGAAGAACCGTTTGCCCCACACTTTTCACCATTCTAGACCCAGCTGCGCTTCATACCTGTTATGATTACTTAAAATGTCTTGCGGCGACACTGTTGAATCTGTTTCAATGCTGAATCAGTCCGAGGAACTGTTTTGTTTGTCACAAATGCGCTGCCAAAGAATACAGCCTCTCCTTTTTTTTGGCATAATAGCTTGATCATCTACTTGGCCATTCATATTTCTAGTTCGGAAGGTTAGGCTGCCTTGTGCTTAGGAGATCATCACGGTGTCTTGTTTTGTTTAATTAATAATTATTTTATTTTATTAAAAATGAGCACCGAAAAAAACTGTTGCTATCCTTGTATACCATTCTGCTGTTATTGGAGGACTAGTGTAGGATACTCTATGCTCGTACAAAGCCTGTTAAGAATAAACCAGCAGATCTTGGCAACTAGACTTTGAGGATTAGCTAAACTGATTGCTATTATTGCAGCTTCATGTGGCTACAAAGATTTCTAGTTAAGCAAGGAATAATTCCAGAAATATAAATATGTAAAAAAAAATACATTTATAAAAAATGGCTGCACTCCAATAAGAGAGGCGGCGCTGTAGGAATTGCAGCTTGGTTTTAGCGCAGAATTTCGCATTTAGTAAACGGGAATGAAAGCGAAGAAAAAGATATAACAAATGCTATGAGCAACTAGCATCTGCACAAGACGCCTATGAAACCAAGACTGAGCATTAGATTTTATTAATGACACCTGAAAGACAGGGCATCCGCTTACACATTTAAAAATTTGACCCAGCAATAAAAGAATCTTATCTAGTAACAGGCAAACAGTCCAGACATTGCCCCCACCAAAATTCGTGGACTTTTATCAACTGATCAGAAAAACAAAAGATGCAAGTATCGGTTTTATTGTCGTTGTATGGACCGTTGTGTATATTTGTTGCACATAATATTGGCTGAATATAAAATGAACAAAATCTATTATTCGCCCAAAGGATATTTAATGGAAATAACAGCATGTAAAAAGCTAGCCAAGCAGCGGAGTCCAGTGAACAAACAGCAAAGGAATGGTTATATAACATGCGATTTGGCAAATTGATTTACCTTTCGCCCAAACGAATACAGAGAACCGCACTTTTGAACACCACTCCAAACGACACCCCATCAAATGATCTTCTATATTAGCCCTCTGATAGGATTAGAACCGAAAAAGATTTAAGTACGCACACCACAGTCATTGATATAGCCTTCAAGATACAATAGATGCGAGCCTTTAACACAAAAAGAGTGCTTCTGCTGTTGCTGTCCGCTATACACGATATACCAACGGAGGCCCACTAACTTTCCCGTCGCATGAATTCAAGTCGAGATGAAAAGAGTTAAAGGCCATGTGAATCAATTATTGTTAAAACACAGGAGTTAACTATTAGAAGAGGCATTCCGTGAGTTCACTAGATCACAGGCTTTATTTGAAAACTTTTAACAAAACAGTTAGTCCGAAGACTTTTTTCTTACCAGTATCACAGAGAGCTGATTGACAATTCCCTCGCAACACAGAATGGTTAGAAGACTGCCTCAGTTTTGCGCGCAATGAATAATGAAGAATTTAAAGGTAAAACCAGTACAGGCAATCAAAAAACAACAATAGATTTTGCTGAAGACACCAGTACACCCAGCAAACTATTACCGTTTGTTTTAAAGTAGGTACCTTTTTTTACCGGAGATCAGCAGAAGGGGACACTTCGCATCAGGGCAACAGATCCAGTTTGGAGTGTTGTTCCATATGAATAAAAGAATTGTAAAAATGTTCCGCCCGTGTATTATTTACAGAAACTGACACAACAAAACAACCGGCTCCTCAAAAGATCTTTTTGTGAAGGAAGAACTGCAGATAATCCCGCCGGGCACAGTTCCCGCTTAATTAATTTACGGTTCCCAGGGCCCATTTTGCATATGAAAACTCTGGATAACAAACACCCGTTTTGGTGTTTGTTCTATCTATTGACTCTTTGTTCAACGGTTGTGTTGATCTCATGTAATTTAGATCGTAGTTTTACGTGTCCATGATGAAAAGTCTTATGCCAAACAATCTTATTTGAATTGTCATGTGATATGTTGACTGCACAACCTGCGAGATATTCCCTTTGCTTTCTTAAAGGATTTCTCCCTGGCCTCGAATACTTACATTTTGACCTTAACCCCACATACTACTCCTTGATCACCTGTCCAATAGTCATCTTTCATCTCCTAAAACCTTTTGTTATAAGTTATGTAAATGCAAGTCTTTAGATTAATCGACGTGTCGTACAATCCCGCATGTCCTTTAGCTACTTCGATTTCCAGGTCTTTATAAATATCTTCATAGGAATATCTATAACAAAACTATCTGTATCTGTGTAAAGTACTTGGACTCAGGATAACGAGGGCTTAAAGATCATAGAAGAAATTCTAACATCAAAAGCTTTGATAATTCTAAAACAGGAAACCCAATAAATACAGGTTTGTCTAATGTGACTTTCTTTTTTTCATCAATTATGCCAAAAAGCTGAGCATGAAATCTTCTAAAGTCCTGATAATTTGGTTTTGAAGTCAGCTAATTGCTTTCATTCTCTCGGTGACTAATCTGATAATCTGACATCTTGCGCTTCGATTCTTCCATAGTCCTTCCCGAAACAGCTGTTCATCAAACTTGAAAAAAGTCTTTTGCTGAGCAGCTGTGATTTAGTTCTATAGATCATGTTCTTCATGATGTATGGGTTCATGAACCTGTTCTTGATCAAAAGCAATGTTATGCGATGAACTGCTGTAAACATAAAACCCATGCTAAATAAAATTGTAGAAGTCTGTAAATGACAACATAATTTTTTTTTGCCCCGAAGATAGCACATAAGTTTAGGCGGCTCTCTTGATCCATCCCTTTAGCTTTCTGCTGCTAATGGATAGTCATTATGCAGGGTCATGGAGTTCATGTGGATTTTCTAATCAACTTCTAGAATGAAACCCCCGCTGCTGACAGGCGTTAAATGCTGCCACCATCTTTAATGCCTTTGAATTTATCGTACCTGTGTACATTTTAAAGTTGCGTAATGGAAGGTGAGTGCGCCATGTGCCCAACCATACAGATTGTTTGGCATCTAAATACATGATATAGTAGACCTTTTACTTGGATCATAATCATCTAGTATTTGTTTTTTGCCTTTACAGTAATATTGCGTCGCCATACTATTCCCCACCAAGCCGGGGCAATCATCTGAATCATTTGGTAGGTTCAGACAATAACTCAATCTGTACTCCAGTAAACTTAAGAAAGCGTCCCCCAACTCATCCCAGGCCCAGAAATATAATGCGCGGATTCCAGGCTGTAATGTATCATGCAGGTCTTTCTGTAATTTAAAGAACGTCCCCAACAAACATACATCAGGCCCCATTAATAGGAGTCTTGATAGGTCTCCTATCCCATCGGTTTAACACTCGAACTTCTGCCACGCATCTCGACATGCTGGTAATCAAAATCACTGATGTCCTTTCCTCTAAGACTAGAAATGACGCGCCTTTAGGAGGAAGCGTCTCTTCGTCAAACCTTTCCCACTGTTCATGTAAGTCATAAGGGTAATACAGCCCTTTCCAAACAAGAGTTGAGTCAAATATTCTTCCGTTATTGGGCAGACTTTTAGGACATACCAGTGCCCTCTAATGAAGCCCATCATGTTTGCAATAGAGTCGTAGAAAGACATGTTATTTAAATGAACACTGTACTTGTTCGAATGACTGTGCAGATGCATGACACCACCCGAAAAGCATCGTCCACTGCTTGCATTATAAGATGAGAGTCGTAACCTCGCAAGTTATGAAAAAGAGGCAGCTTCCATGTTTCTTGGATCAAACTTTAGTTTGATGATTGCATTTACTGTGTGCTGCTTCCTCTGAAACTTTCCACTAATGGTGATCATGGTCTCTACCTGTGGGGTTACATGCTTGGGCGTTAGCTCTAAACCGCAAATCCAACAGTGAGTGGCTGAGGCAGACTGTTGTTGGTCTTTTCAGGCGTCATCAGGATTTCAGATAAATTCAGATTTATTATAAATACCGTCATTACGCACTTGCTGCATGCGCTGTAAAAATCTGCGAGCCGCATTTGGGCCTCTAGATAATTCTGGTTCTGAATAAACGCCATCCGACCTGACAACAATGAAGGCACATGAAAAAATCTGGATGATTACCATGTAAGACTGTTTTTTCGAAGTTTTTGTGGTGCTTGGCCCTTCTTAAGGAACAATAAGCGACCGAAGTCTGGCGTAAACTACGATGACTTGTTTGACGAGCCGTTTTCCGTTCTCTTAAAACTAACTTTAGATCCTGGCGGGGCGTAGTTAGTTTCTGTCGTACCAGTCTCAGAACTTTTACAATGTTTTTTATATTGTTCACCTCGCAGCTTCACAGAGTGGCATTCTTGTTAAACATTTTCTAACAAATTCTTGTTTGCCATGATCCTTTTGAAGTTAATGCTGCTGTGCAGTAGATGGGCGCGAAATGTGTAAGGGGGCAGCCCTCTGCGAAAACATAGAGTAAGTCCACATACTTTTGGCTGGTTCGCGCTAATGTGGGACGGGTCTTGGACACTTTAATTGCGCCAAATTTGTTCCTCATCCAGGTGTCTACATTAACAGTTATGGGTTGTTTTGTTCTTCAAACTGATCAATTTGGGGCTACACTATCAGATAGATATCCATGGAAGTTAAGATCTTGGGCGTTTTGCCGTTAGTTTAGTCATCTTTCTGCGGGTTCGCGGACATGATGCAGACCTTGCAAGAAACGCACCACATGAAACATTTGTTGTCTGAATTTTTTATGTTTAAAACTGCTCTCTTTAAAACCAACTCCCAGGTAGCGGAATGTAAGCCTTGCCCTACAATCGTGCATACTTAGCCTGTTTTAATTCTAATCTCTAAGACTTCGCCCTCGACCAACCAGAGCCTCTCATTTTAGCTTCTTCATAGGCAGCGGTCAAACGTTGTTAAGCAGTTCGTCTGCCCAACCTGGTTTAAGTCATTAGAGGAAAGAATTGTCCGCTGTTTAGGTTGAGATCCATACTTCTAGTTTTTCTCATTTTATTGGGTACATGTCCATAATACAGCTAACATTATCTTACTTGGCGGCCTATTGTTTAGTTTGGCCGGAACTGGAGATATTGCATGAACATACTTGCCTGTACTTTTTGTTGGTCTACGACTCAAATCAATATCTTTCAGTCGTCTTGATAACGCTCTCTCTCGAGCTTTCCTACAAACAATTCGTCTTGTCCTTCATATATCTACCATGCTGTCCTTTCTTTTCTAAGAGCCAAAATATTTATTTATATTAAAAAAAAAATACTTAATCAGAACCAATATCAACGTCTTTTTGTGCGTGGACTCATACACTAAAGATAAACTCCTTTGGTGGTGTTAATGTGAGCTGTTTAGAACAGAGTTTATTGTTTCGTTTACTTTTTTTTAAGCATGCCTTTGTTATTCTGCTCGGGGTCGGCGGTTGAGAAAAACTTGTCACCCCTTTCTTGAAGATCAAACTTTTGTCTTTTATGTAGTCATCAAAAATCGGCCTGTATACGATTAAATTCTTCCATCCTGATGTTGGATCAAAATACGCGTTATTTATGTCAGTTTGAACGAGCTAAGTTTTAGCTGTTATTAGTTGAACCATACTGTGGCTTTGAGTTGAGGTTGGTAGTTGTGTGGCTAGCAGCACCTACGGCTAATGATCACAGCCGAGAGCTAAAGACAAACCGCCTAGAGGTAATAGCCGCGGGTGCGCCGATGCCCGTTTGCTTAAGAGACCAAACACTCGTTCCTGCTGATAGAGCGCTTAGAGTTGATGCCGCCAGTATTAACATATGTAACAGCATTATAGGCAGACAGAATACCTTCGTTTGGTTTGCTTATTTTGAAAGGGTCTTGCTCTAGTACTTGCTGCATTTTGTTAATGTTTGTTTTAATCTGAAGGGTTTTACTTCAGGGTTTCTATACCAGCAGAATGCCTTGCTATCTTTCTTTTGGCGCAAGCTGTAGGCACATTTGGATAAATCCTTGAAAGAACATGCTGTTTATTTTTTTTTTTATTTTTTAACAATAAAAATAATTTAGTATTTGTATATTCTTTTAATCTGTTATTTTCAATATTCAGCGTGCGCCATCATATATTAAAGAACAAATGTACATTAAGCGGTTTAATCGCTCTTCTTCTTTACAATTTGAATGTTTATTACGTCTCTCACACCTCCCGCTTCCATGCAACTGATTATCCTCTGGTTGACCTTAGGTAATCCCTAAACCGTATGTTTTTGTTTTAAATAATCATCAAGCCTAACATTGTGAAGATGTAAATCTTTTCGACACAAGGTCTGCTGTTGGATTTCGACTCCTCCCGCCCCCAAAAGTTTGCGTTTTCACATCAAAAATGCTGATAAGGTTTACGCCCCGCTAGCATAAATTTGGTTCATGACTGCCCTCAATCGAAACATTGTACTTTTCGTTTATTTTGATTAAAAACCATTTCACTTCCTCTTTTGAACGGTTCTTCATCTTCGCACAGCATAAAATACCTTAGCACGATCTGCTGAGTACGCTAAAACGAAAATTCCATATAGTGTCTGCCCTGCTCAGATATGTTGTATGATGAATCACTCTTTCGTAATATATTGATAATTTGACTGATTTGTTGCTCTAATCAGCCTTGCTAAATTAGGCTTGCTAACATCGTCAAACTCAAACGAGATGCCAGAAATGCTTTACTTGCTTCGTTGTCCTGATGAGCCTGAAACACGTTTGTATTCATAAAAGTTAGTTCATAGGACAATCTGTCTTAATGCTGCTCTCTTGAAAGTATCGGTGCATGCGCTTTTAACAACTCAAAATCTAAGGAATGCAAAGCGATTTCCATACGCAAAATTTACCAGCCTCATGCCTTTTGTTGTCCTTTAACATCTGCGGCGTCCTATTCTGTGTTTTAGGTCCTTCATCATTTTCAATTCCTTGAAACGCAAGATCAGCCTTTCATTCTCGGTTAGCCTAGATCAGTATAGGTTAAAAATATGTCTGCATAGTGTAAAGAAAAAATACTCCTTGCCCCTCAGGTTTCTACAGAAATTTTCTTAAACGATTGCCCGTCCCAAATTACTGGAACAACTGTCCTGTTTGGGTCTGTTTTCTGATGCTAGTTTCTATTTTTGAAAGTAGTCGTGCAGAGCCTGGCTCATCACTTCATCCGCTCCTAGGTCCGGAAATTTGACAGTAAGAATTTGATCTGCATCAATAGTAGAATGATTATTTGGAACGTAATAATCCGTTTATTTTTCCCTTCACGCCTAAGGGTTCTTTCAGTCTTTCTAATGGCGGGTCAAGATCGAGCCATATGCATGTAACATTTTTTTATAAAACAAAATAAAAAAATTAATTATTAAAGAACATGCAGGCATGAAGATGAAGATATGTTGTTTTTGATCGTGGAGACGACATGAGTGGATTCCCCTATGGACGGCTAATCGCACGGGCTCTCAATTGCATGATGAATTAGCAAAATCGGGAGTACATTACCACAAGTCGTATAAATTACAGAAAGTAAGGTCAGATCCCCCCCATTATACCAAAAGTTTAGGCAGAATCCTCCCGAATTTATAGACCCTAATGATTTTGAATTAAAAGATGACATTTGTTGTGAGGAGAGGACCAAGACAGACTTGTTTCAGCTTACAACTAAACAAGACCCATCAAGTTTTATCCGTGGTTCAATTAGAAATAGACTCGGTGTGAAAGATCAAAATCGCCCTGGCCGTTGTTAGGCCAAAATTAAGGCGGAGGCAGTTGCTAAACTTCAAACAAACTGCAAAACTCCCAACAGATAACCAAATGCAAAACATGGGAACATAAAGATTATATCAATCAGCAGGTGAAGTAATAAATGTAATAGAAGCAGAATCCAGTTTTCAGAAGAAACAGCGTTAAAACTTTACAAGACTCACCGCAACCCATCTGCGAGAAACTAACGGCCATGATCATCTTAAGAACGCATTAGAGCGAATTAACAAACATTTTAGCAAAAACTAGGTGAACTAGTATGGGCATAATAAAAAGAGAAAAAGAAAAAAAACTCGTTGAGGCTGACGACCGCATCGAGGGCCTGATAGTTAAAAAAAGAATAACCCAAAGACTAAAAGATCTTGAACAAGAGAGATCAGCAAGACGAGAAGTGCGAAATACTAACCGAGACCATTTACGAACTCAAGTGAATAAATAAGAGAAACTATCCAGAAAATTTTATATGAATACACAAACGGCTAGCAGAACGAATACGAACGCTGTTTAGAGAGCAAGGAGTCACATTAGCAAGCGTTTAACAGCCTTAGGTTTTGGCAATAAGTACACTGGTGATGGCTATTACAGGCGGCGGCGGTCAAAGGCCCAGTGCCTCCACCACCATCCCCTCCCCTGATAAATCATGGGTAAAAAAACAACTTGATCCTCTTGCCGAGTTTATTAAAAAATTAGCCGGTAAAGCTATAGGCTCTTTAACCAGGTATATGTAGGGGTATTGTCAGCGCTTTGTCCTTACTGCAAGCAAAGTAGTTGGCTTTTAATGGCCGAGCACCTATGGACAATTAGTTCTCTTAATAGTGGTTACTCTTAGAGTAAGATAAAGACCAAGAATCCGAGGCCATTAATCCAAGAACAAGGCTCTGTCTTTTCAATATTCATGGTCATCGCGAACCAGAGTCCACGAGCTTTTGCTGATCTTCAAGGGACTTTTGGGGTTTGGACTTCGGGGGGATTGGATACTTAATCTTGGGTGTTCTTTTATTGTTTGTAATGATGACTGCTCAGAATTTAGTCCGTTTTTTTTTGTCCCAACCTTCTGTTCATTGCCTGCTATAAGAATTTATCATTATTATAGTTTTATTTATTGTCCCTATCTGAGACTGAGTCAGAAGGCACGCATGTATAAACTAGTGCCAACAGCAAAGTCTACTTTCGATCTTGCGTATTGGATAAACCATTTGTATCTTTTAATACTTAGAAGGTAAAATCAAACTGTAGAATTAATGGCGCCTCAAATTTGCTAAGTATTGTTTTTTTGGCGTCAAAGCCAGGTAGAAGGTCAGTTTATGCTTGATCTTGCTGTGCTTGCAAACCTAGCAAACACCAAACGTAAGTACGAATAGAGTCGTTTAGTCGTTCTATTCCCGCCTAGTTAGGCCCTTAGAAGTGTCTAAGATAAATGTTGTCCATGGCTGTTTTTATGCTCTTGCTCTATGGACCAGGGCTGAACAATTTGAAAGGAGGTTTTCAAGACATATTTATACTTCCTGTGCGTGCCCCGAATATAAGGGTGCCTATGCCATGATCAGAGTCCAACCTTTTGTCTTAAGGTCCTGTCTTGATGTTAATATTAAATTCTTACAGATCCTTCAAAAGCCTTCATGTCTATTCTGTTGCTGAATGGATTAAACGATTTGATCATTCGATATGGTGCTTGCAGTTCAGTCCAAATTACGCCTGAAGGTGTAATAGAAATGAAATCTGTACACTGACCTCACCAAAAGATCATGGTGATTTAAATGATCAGCATACCCACGCCCGCACCAGTTGATGCGCAAGACACAGCAAAGTTATGAACTGGTTCTGAAAAAACTGCATCGGATGACTACCACGCTTTCCTGGATGTGCTCTTTTTCAATAGGGGGTTAGATAGCTCTTCAATGGAGTACTCACCCTTTTTATGTAAAGAGGCCAGTTTGGGTCACAGCAATGTCAAGAGTATCAGTTGCTATATTTTATAGTGTAGTGCGCCCAACAGAATATTTTTCATCATTATATTTGAATGCACTCATTTTTAATCTGTTAAAAAAATGTTTTGTAACAATAACACCTCAAGACCGCCCTTCGTTTTTAGAACATGCTATGATAACAATTGCCGGGGCCAAATCGGTCGCACTTCATGAAATATTTTTCAAAGTCGTATGGTTTAATAAAAGCGAAGCCAAGGAGAAAATACGTTCAAAAATTTGACAAACAGGGAACAAAGGTACCAGTTAACCTTACCTGATGGTTATTACGACCACTGTTTTTGTTCGCTAAAAGAAGCAATGAGTAATTTTCGACATTTACTCTCAGAACTTAACAATGCAAAATCTAAAACAATGTTAACATTCAAACCTGAAGAAGCAGTTACCTTTTTAGTAGAGAGCTAGCTAAAATGTTAGGCTTGCAGCTAACATTAATAGTTTTGGAGTTAGACCCAGCAAAACTACTTATGAGGGGGGGAAAGTCCGCTCGATCTTGCATTACATTCATTACTCCTAGGTTCATTTGGACGAACTAGCACTGATGAAAACTTATATATGGAAGGGCCCTCAACTGTTTTTAAAGCTCTTCCGTCAGGGAAAGCTGCAATATGAGATTATGAAATTATACAATTCCCTACTTTACAGTTTAAAAGATTTGTTTGTGGGAGGGTCGGGTCATTTAGTATAAAAATCAAAGACAAAACAGGGAAAGTCGTGAAATGTGATAACCTGCACATTGTTTTGGAAATAAAATAATACGTTACTAAAAAATAATGTCGCGTGGGCCAGAAGAACCAGGAGTTACATTAGCGCCTGTGAGGTGTATAACTTTAGAATTAAAAGACCTTGCAGACGTTGCGGACTTTGAACAGAACGGTGAGATAGGCACTTTGTATGGTTTGAGTACACTAAAGATGGTGATTATAAACGCAAAGAGGTTAGCGACAGCAAAAAGTTTCCTAAACTAGAACAACTGCGCAATCTAGAGGCAAATAATGTTGGCCAGTATGAATAAAATAGTTCGAAAGCCTGACCTCAAATGGCACTTAGAACCATATTTAGAATGGGACATAAAATTTGAATTCATAAGCCCATTTACATATTTTAGCCATCAAAAAAGTTTCAGAAAAGCATTCAACTCTGGCCCTTTACATGTAAGTCTTATGCCAGACGACAATAGTCGGAAAGAGATTGAAATAAAGCCGTATGGGAATAAACAGTACATCCTCCACAGAAGAGAAACGGTTTTAAAGGATGCTTCTACAAAATTACAGTTCATTCCGCAAATGAAATTAGGAGATGCGTTCACAATGATATTTGAAATTTTCTGTCTTAAAAGATAAGGGGAGGGATGGGGTTGTGGGCGTTAGTGACGTCCTTCTAAAAGGAATTCTAATTAGCTGGCAAAACTTAGACGTTGAAAAACTTAAAGTTACCGTCGTCATTCTCACAATGACGAGGATATTAAGGTCATAACAACAAGCAACAAAATCAATATTAGTCTAAATAGAAACAATCTTACAGAACTGAATTGGATTAATCTTACGCATTTAGACCTTATAGGATTTTATTATACTGAACAAGTTTTGACAGAGAGCATGATAAAAACAATAACTGGATTAGATTAAATTCTAGTATAAAACTATGGAGCAGTTTAAACTTTATGACAAAAACCCCTCATTGTTCATTGATTTGTGGACAGACTGTTTGTGGAAAAACAATATTTGTCCTCAACCTATTACAAACAGTTTATCGCTATAATTTTAATCATATTGTGATTTTCTGTCCAACACTTAAATGGAACAAAGCATATCATGATAGAAGGTTTATATGGACAGATGATGACATATATTTAGTTAATCCTAGCAATAAACTGAGTGAGTGTTTAGAACAGTTTTATAGACTGTTTGAAGGAACGCAGACACTA
>CM031601.1:40291262-40294385 GCA_018398815.1 Conus ventricosus
GGCTTTAAACGCGCAGACAGCCAGAGTTTCCCAAGTTTCCATAGTTGAACCTAGCATTAAAAAACTGCTTTGGAAACCGTCTATAAATAAGATTGACGGAGTTTCGGTCGACAATGTGAACGCTTCGACTGAAATTATACAGAAACTGCGAAGCCCTCCCCTTTGCGTTTTGCCACGGACTTCCCTGCTATTTTCGCCTTTCTTTTTGTTTTTGGGGGTCAATTTCAAGTCTGTCTCGTGTACAAAAACTTGTTGCCTACCTGTTCACGACTTTGGAAACGATAATGGAAACTCGTAGCGTCGTGTCCTAGTTTGTCCCTCGGCCTGTATTTCCAAACAACTTTGCAGACTGAGAATGGAGAGGAAAAACAGGCTTGGCAAATCTATCGGGAATATCCGATAGAGGTAATGCAGTTTGTTGAAGGGGGTAAGTGGAGTTTTCTCTGTGCCAGGATTTCGTTACCCGACAAGAAATTGGGGCTGTTTCCCAGGCCGGTTTCCATAGTGTGAACTAAGTGCATTAAGAGGCTGACACAAGCGTCTACAGATACAGCATGTCCAGACAGCAAGTGAGGTCGTTCTTCCAAAATGTCCTTTGTTAGTTTGTTTTTAAAGAAAACAAATGATTGTTGCTGAAAAAAAAAAAAGTCCTTGAAGATCTTTTACAGGTCTTTCCTTTCCATTCGGTTTAAATTTCTTCAAGTGGACAGACAGCGTACTTGTAATCTTATGCTAGGTTTCACACTATGAAACTGTGGGAAACTCTGGCATCTGCCGGTAAAGAAACTGCAGTGGAAACCGTCAATATATAAATGTGACTGGAGTTCTGTCGACAATGTGAACGCTCGACGAATGATATCAGAAACTGCGAAGCTCCTCCCCTTTGCGTTTTGCGACGATGACTTCCCTGCTATTTTCGCCTTTCTTTTCTTTGTTTGGGCCAATTTCAGTCGATCTCGTGTACAAAATCTTTGTTGCCTACCTGTTCACACTTGTTGCGGAAACGATATGGAAACTCGAGCGCATTGTCCTTGATTTCTTCTCGGCTGTATTTCCAAACAACTATTGCAGACTGAGAATGAGGAACAGGCTTGGCAAATCTATCGGAATATCCGATAGAGGTTAATGCAGTTTGTGGAAGGGGGTAATGTTTGTTTTCGCTGTGGCAGATTTCGTTTACCGACAAGAAATTGGGGGGCGGGTGCCAGCCGGGTGTCCATAGTGGGGAACTACTAAGCATAAGGGAGAGTGAGAGTACAGTGGGAAAGACGCAAACGAGAAAGACGGACAGACAGACCAGACAGACAGACGACAGATAGACGGACAGAACAAAACAGACAGAGAATTTGATGCGTGTGTAAGCAATATGTGCGTGCATGCAAAAATAACAGAAACAGATGTCGAGTGAGAAAGAAACTTGTCAGAGAGAGAACGAGGAGAGGAGGAGAGGAGAGGAGGGGGCGTAGTGTGAACAGCTGCAGCGTTCTTGAAAAGTTAGTGACACCGGCATTTAGATGCATACCAACAAAATACAGACAGCAGCATCGAGAAAGAGAGGAGAGAGAGGGGGAAGGAGAGGGGGGAGGGGAGGCAAAGAAGGAAGAAAGGGGACTCAGAGAGGAGGGGTGGGGGCGGAAAGTGGGTAGGGAGGGGGTGGGCTGGCGTGACGGGGGGGGGGTTGAACGGCAGAGCACGGGGGGGGGGGGGGGGGGGGGGGGGGGGGGGGGGGGGGGGGGGGGGGGAGGGGGGGGGGGGGGGTGGGGGGGGGGGGGGGGGGGGGGGGGGGGGGGGGGGGGGGGGGGGGGGGGGGGGGGGGGGGGGGAGAGAAGAGAGAGAGGGAGTGGTGGGAGATGGCTATTTACGCAATGCCTGCACACACACACACACACACACACACAGCAGCAACACACAGCACACATACACACAAAACAAACACACACACACACAGCACACACACCATCACACACACGCACATACACACACACACACACACACACACACAACACACACACACACACACACACACTCACACACGACACTCACACAACACACACAACACAAGCACACACACACAGCACTCGAAATTGGAGGAGGCGCGAAAGGATGGGAGCAATATGTGAAGAGACAGCGGAGCAGAGGGAGAGAGAAAGGTGAGAGAGGGGGGCTAGAGAGAGAGAGAGAGAGAGAGAGAGAGAGGAGAGAGAGAGAGAGAAGAGAGCGAGAGAGAGACGGGGAAGAGGAACACTGAGAAGGCAATCACACGCACAGCGCACACACACACACACACACACACACACACACACACACACACACACACACACACACACATATCGCTCTCCTCTCTCTCTCTCCGCTCTCTCCTCTCTCCTCTCATCTCTCTCTCTACTCTCTTCCTCCTCTCTCTCCTTCCGCTCTCCTCATCCTCTTCTCGCTCTCTCTCTCTTTCTCTCTATCTCTGTCCTCTCCTCTCTCTCCTCTCTCTCTCTCACTCCTCTCTCGCTCTCTCTCTGTAATATATATATATTTATGTATGGGTGTGTAATACATATATATAATATATATAGAGAGAGAGAGAGAGAGAGAGAGAGAAAGAAGAAGAGAGAGCGAGGGATGTCGACTTCTATTTCTCACACACCAATTACACCGTCTAGCTGCACTTCTAGTGTCTGTGAGAGTCCATGACCTTCTCTCCTTTGTCACGATGCCATCCACGTCTTTTGGGGGGGGGGGGGGGGGGGGGGGGGGGGGGGGGGGGAGGGGGTATTTACTTTTAGCTTTTGGCGACGTTTATTTGGAAAATGTCCAATCACCCACACCGCCGACACTGTATTTAAAAAAAAAAAAGTAGGGAAGGGATTGAGCGATGGAGGGTGGAGGGGAGAAAGGGGGGAGGGGAGGGGGGTAAGAGACAGAAATGGCGAACACAGGGACAAGATAAGAAAGACGATTTACGCCAGGTCCCGTCTGCTGGGCACGCATTTCTTCAACGCACAAAAGATCCACGGCAAGATGAGGACAGTTAGCTGCCCTTGTTTTTCTACTCGGGGGGGGAAATCCATTTTGGCAGGTCAATATGAAACATACCACAGAAAAGAAAAATGGTGGGGGGGGGGGGGGGGGGAG
>CM031601.1:40306985-40311985 GCA_018398815.1 Conus ventricosus
TGTGCGCGCTGCTGTTGTTTTCACTACACGGGTCATGTTGGTTTGCCGACAGCAACGAACTGGTGGTAAGGGAGACAAATCAATAGACCATATATATATATATATATATATATATATATATATATATATATATATATATATATTATATATATATATATATATATATACATACGTATATGTATATACACATTTTTTTGATGCTGCACTGCCGTCTAGTGTTGCACGCCGTGAACGATGACATAATCCAGACGACACAGAAATGTAATGCAAAAGCGCGTGATTGCCTACTTTGCGTATTGTCGGTTTTATTTCTTTTTTGTTTGTTTTTGTTTTGTTTTTGATTTTTTGTTTGTTTGTTTTCTCGTTTTAAGTTAAATCATGTCATCTTTAGATTAGAAATGTGTATAACTAAATGTCCGTCGTCTGTT
This sequence comes from Conus ventricosus, assembly GCA_018398815.1. Taxonomy (NCBI): domain Eukaryota; kingdom Metazoa; phylum Mollusca; class Gastropoda; order Neogastropoda; family Conidae; genus Conus; species Conus ventricosus. Next base: position 40,307,414 of record CM031601.1, read on the forward strand.
TTCTGCTTCATAAAACAATTAGTGATATTGATTTGTGTCGTTTGTGATCACGTCAACTCGTCGTCGAATTAATGTAGCCACTTACGGTGCAGCTTGACTCTGTATGCTGCGCATGCGCCACTAAAGCTATGACCTCTCTTGTTAAGACAGCCAGCTATGTTTCGTAGGCATAGCTTCTTTTAAAAGCAGAAAACACTAAAAGGTCGGTAGGGAAATAGAACAAAGCAATGGAAAAAGATAGGAAAGGGATAGAACAAAAAATGTCATGGAAAAAGTGATGAAGATTTTAAATGTAATTAATGGCAAACCGCCAACAAAACGTAGACAAACGAATCACAAGACAAAACACAACGCGTTTCGACCTCTTAGATCTTCTTCAGGCAAGATACAAAACACTTAGGACAACGAAAATGAATGCGCAATCACTTATCTTCATTCTCTTTAGCGCAAGATGGGCATAGGATCAGAAAAAGTTATGATAAAGTAAGAGAAAATAAAGGATAAGAAAAGGCAGGGGGGGGGGGGGGGGGGGGGGAGGAGCAAGAAAGATGGGGGGAAAATGATGAACAAATCTTGGAAGGGGTAGGTTCCCGAAGATGGAGTATGGCTGCCTTAATGACGGGATAAAAAAAACAAAAAACGGTCATACACACAAAACTCCACTGCCTGTCTACACAGGCAGGAGTATCAACCTGCGTACGCGAGAAAGAAAGAAAGAAAGAAAGAAAAGAAAAGAAAGAAGAAAGAAAGAGAAAGAAAGAAAAGAAAGGAAGGGGTAGGAAAATGAACGGAAAAGGTTTAAAAAGATCAAAGTCCGGAGCCTATGGCCGTAGGGGCAGTGACCTGTCCGAGGGTCACTGTGTCCAGGACACAGCATGATAGAAGGCAGGGCCCATCTCTCGCCTTCCGCCGCCGGTAACCTTCTCGATCAGAACCACGTACCTGTCTACCTACTGCTGGGTGGACAGAAAGGGTTTTTCAAGCTGAAAAAAATCCCATTCATCAGTGGTTCGAACCATGAGCTTCACAGTCAAACGCTCCAACCATTTGATCACGGGTTTCTAGGAAAGGTAGAAAGGGGGGGGGGGGGGGGGGGGGGGAGGTAGAACAAAGGCAAGAAGACCAAAAAAAAAGAGAAAATTCAGGATGAAAAAGAAGGAAATGATAAGAAAAAGGTAGGGGAAAATTGGGGGGGGGGGGGGGGGGGGGGGGATTCAGGATATATTAGAAGGGGTAAAACAGAAATGGAAAAGAAAATGTTTTTTTTAAAAACTGTTTAAAAAAAAAAAAAGAATAAGGCGTTTGTCACTGCTCGCCGAGTCCGGGACCCACTAGCATCACGGGGGAACCACAACGCTGAAGCTTGCACTGGTTGTCTCCCTTTCTGACAGATGGAGGCAAGTGTCTGAACTGCTGCAAAGCTCTTCCCAATGTGATCTGTCTGGGCCAGCTCTATACACCCCCCTGTATTGATAAATCCTCCCGCTGAATGCCCCCTCCCCCTCCCTCGGCTCGGTGTGTGTGTGTGTGTGTGTGTGTGTGTGTGTGTGTGTGTGTGTGTGTGTGTGTGTGTGTGTAGTCTTGTGTAGTCTTTAGCTGAGTATGGGAAGATTTCCTTTCGTTGGAAGACTATCTCGGAGGTTTGTGCTTGATTTGGTCAAATGTTCGAGATCACTCACGAAAAGGCAGAGAATGGAAAAGTAAAGAATGAAAGAGACAGGCGAACAAAAGAAAAATTGGGGAGATGGGCGAAACATTTAACAAAAATTAGAAAACGCTGAGGACATTTTAGAAACGTGTAAAAACAAAATGTTGAAAACTGGGACAAGCGTTTCTTCTTCTTCTTCTTCTTCTTCTTCTTCTCTTCTACTTCTTCTTCTTCTTCTTCTTCTTCTACTTCTTCTTCTTCTTCTTCTTCTACTTCTACTTCTTCTTCTTCGTCTTCTTCTTCTTCTTCTTCTGCGTACGCAGACTGATACTCTGCGGACACTCCCTGTATGCAAGGATTTTTCCCATCTAGCAAGGATATAAACGTACAACGTAAAGTAGGAAAAGTGGCCAATATGGTAAAAAACATATCATATAAGTAGGAAAGTTAGGGGGGAAAAAATGATCCAAACATGTACGATAAAACAGGGTAAAAATTGGACAATGATAGAAAACAGTAGGATAAAGCAAACAAGTGGGGACACTAATGTAAACGTGTTAGAGGAAAGAAGGTAAAGTGGAGGGAACGATAGACACATATTAGATAAGTAAAAAAAGGTTGGGATATGATAAAAACATGTAGGATGAAGTACGAAAATTAGAGAGAAATGATAGAACCATATAAGATAAAGAAGGAAAAGCGGGAGAAAATGATAGAAAAATGAAAGATAAAGAAGGAAATGCGGAGGAAAATGATAGAGACATGTAAGATAAAGAAGGAAAAGCGGAGGAAATGATAGAAAACATGAAAGATAAAGAAGGAAAAAGGGGAAAGAAAAATGATAGAAACATGAAAGATAAAGAAGGAAAAGCGGAGGGAAAATGATAGAAACATGAAAGATAAAGAAGGAAAAAGCGGAGAAAATGATAGAAACATGAAAGATAAAGAAGGAAAAAGCGGAGAAATGATAGAAACATGAAAGATAAAGAAGGAAAAAAGCGGAGGAAAATGATAGAAACATGAAAGATAAAGAAGGAAAAAAGCGGGGGAAATGATAGATATGCCTGTAAGATATTGTAGGGAAAATGGGGGGGGGGGGGGGGGGGGGGGGGTGGGATGAGCAGCATGCAAATATAAATAAAGTAGAGAAAGAGCAGGGAAATTATAGAAACCTGTGTGATAACGTAGGAAAGTAAAGGTAAATGGTAGAAACAATATTTTTCAAACTAGAAAAAAGGAGGAAAATTATAGAAACATCTGAGAGAGAAAAAAAGGAATAATTGAGAAAATGGACAGAAAGACGTAACAAAAAGCAGGGGGGGGGGGGGGGGGGGTGCAAATCTGGGGAAATGCTGAAACATTAGCCAACGGTACGAAAAGTGAGTTAAAAGAGACAGAAAGGTAGAAACATGTAGGAACAGCAGGGGGAACTGGGGGATAAGATGGCTTTAAAACGTAAGATAGTGAAAAGTAGCAAAAGACAGGAAAACAGTGGCGAACACTTAACAGCACGGTGTTGATGACCAGTTGAAGTTTCATCATCTGCTGTAGACATGCAGCAGGGGGCTCAGTCTCTGCTGTAGACATGCAGCCAGGGGGCTCAGTCTCTGCTGTAGACATGCAGCCAGGGGCTCAGTCTCTGCTGTAGACATGCAGCCAGGGGGCTCAGTCTCTGCTGTAGACATGCAGCCAGGGGGCTCAGTCTCTGCTGTAGACATGCAGCCAGGGGCTCAGTCTCTGCTGTAGACATGCAGCCAGGGGCTCAGTCTCTGCTGTAGACATGCAGCCAGGATCTCAGTCTCTGCTGTAGGGCATGCAGCCAGGGGGCTCAGTCTCTGCTGTAGACATGCAGCCAGGGGCTCAGTCTGCTGTAGACATGCAGCCAGGGGCTCAGTCTCTGCTGTAGACATGCAGCCGGATCTCAGTCTCTGCTGTAGACATGCAGCCAGGGGCTCAGTCTGCTGTAGACATACAGCCAGGGGCTCAGTCTTGCTGTAGACATGCAGCCAGGGGCTCAGTCTCTGCTGTAGACATGCAGCCAGGATCTCAGTCTCTGCTGTAGACATGCAGCCAGGGGGCTCAGTCTCTGCTGTAGACATGCAGCCAGGGGCTCAGTATGCTGTAGACATGCAGCCAGGGGCTCAGTCTCTGCTGTAGACATGCAGCCAGGATCTCAGTCTCTGCTGTAGACATGCAGCCAGGGGCTCAGTCTCTGCTGTAGACATGCAGCCAGGGGGATCAGTCTCTGCTGTAGACATGCAGCCCGGGGGCTCAGTCTCTGCTGTAGACATGCAGCCAGGGGGCTCAGTCTCTGCTGTAGACATGCAGCCAGGGGCTCAGTTGCTGTAGACATGCAGCCAGGGGCTCAGTCTCTGCTGTAGACATGCAGCCAGGATCTCAGTCTTGCTGTAGACATGCAGCCCGGGGCTCAGTCTCTGCTGTAGACATGCAGCCAGGATCTCAGTCTCTGCTGTAGAATGCAGCCAGGGGTCAGCTGCTGTAGACATGCAGCCAGGATCTCAGTCTCTGCTGTAGACATGCAGCCCGGGGCTCAGTCTTGCTGTAGACATGCAGCCCGGGACTCAGTCTCTGCTGTAGACATGCAGCCAGGGGCTCAGTCTCTGCTGTAGACATACAGCCAGGGGCTCAGTCTTGCTGTAGACATGCAGCCAGGAGCTCAGTCTCTCCGGTAGATATGCAGCCAGGGGCTCAGTCTGCTGTAGACATACAGCCAGGGGCTCAGTCTCTGCTGTAGACATGCAGCCAGGGGCTCAGTCTTGCTGTAGACATGCAGCCAGGGGCTCAGTCTCTGCTGTAGAATGCAGCCAGGGGCTCAGTCTCTGCTGTTTGACATGCAGCCAGGGGCTCAGTCTCTGCTGTAGACATGCAGCCAGGGGGCTCAGTCTGCTGTAGACATGCAGCCA
>CM031601.1:40314485-40327055 GCA_018398815.1 Conus ventricosus
TTACTCGAATTTTTCGCCCAGTCATTCGGGCCAAACCGGGGCAAAATTTTAAATAAAGCCATTCACACGTCGTTGAAAAATTTCAGTAAAAAAAAAAGAGAAAAACCCCCCTTTGAAAAGTCACAGCAGTCAATAGGGGGGTGTGGCCGCCATTCGAGCCACACTTTCCTCTGCACCGACGCCGCAGGGAAATGAACCGGGTTTGAAAGGGGTCTTTTTTGGGGGGAATGACCTCCTTTTCCTGCTGCGGAACGGGCAGCGGGCCAAAACAGCGGGCGGGGGTGGTTTTTCAGCAACTCGTCTACCCAGGACGTCCCCCCGGTCTCAAATGGGTGCCCGGGCCCTGGAGAGCGCGATGGCCACCCAAATCGTTGGATCCCCTCCCTCGGGAAAGAATTTCCTCGAAACCACGTGGCCCCGATGCGGGGGGGCCGTTGCCCGTCCGGGGAGAGTCGAAACCAAAACCCAGGCCTGGAAGCTGGCTGCACAAGGGGGCCCGGACGACCCTCTTTCCCGATAACGCTGACCCTTCAAAGACCCCCCTGGATGACGTACAGGGGGGCCCTGCCATGGAGAAAAACCACCCCACACCTTACCGAAAAAACCCTCCATAACTTGCCCCTAAACGAATGTTGGGGGGCATGAATCGTTTTTTCCTTGTCTGCGCCAAAACCCCGCCCCGGGCCATCTTGAATGAGACAGGAAAGGGAAAACCCCCTGGGAAAAAGAGGATCCTCGCCCAAACCTGCTCCCCCTGTTCCAAATGCTGATGGAGGGGGCCCCAACCCCAGGGGGGCCTGTCGGTGACCCTGTGTCAGGGGAAAAGGGGATGGTTTTGGCCGACGAGACTGGGGGTAAAAATTCAAGAAGGGGGTTGCGGACAGTGAAACGCTGACATTGCTTTTGCGTTTCCCAGAGGCGACGTCCCCGCAGGGTGTTGTTTTTTCTGTCCCGTAAATTTTAACGGGTAGAAAAATGGGTCATCCCGTCACTGGTCCCAACGGGGAACGTCCAGTGCGCCCCCTTTTTCTTCCTTCCTCCCTTTGTCGCATAACGTTAAATTGAGTCTGTGAATACTGAGGCCGAAAACCTGAAGACGCCCTGCCCCCCCCTGGGTAAAGACCACCCTCTGCTACCCAAACGCCAGAGCGCGCCCCATGCACTGCACTCAGCCCCGTCTTTTTGGAGGCATGTCGGTTTGGGTGTCTTTTTTAATCCCCTTTTTCTGAAAACCCTTTTTGGGGTGCATTTTGTGCGGATCATTTTTCACATTGTAAATTTGCTTGCACGTGCAACCTCCCGAATCGCTGCACACCCCGGTCGGGGTCCCGGGGGCTTGTTAAAAGGGTTCGGCCCAAATTTCCTAAATTTCCCTGAATGTCCCGCCGCTGGCGAGGCATTGAGGGGCAGAGTGTGAGTACGGGAATCATACCGGGTGCCCCGGGGCAATTTTTCAAGTACCTTTTCTGCTGCATTTTTTCAAAATGGGCGGCCCTGGGGCCTTTTTTTTTTATTTCATTTAAAAAAGGGTACAAAAAACATAGGGCGTTTCCCTTAAATTGTTGCGGGGAAATATATGTATGCTCAAACTGAAACGTATTAAACCCAAAATTGATAACATTTTTATTCAAAGAAACGATGCTTGGCCTTGTTCATATGTTTTCAAATATATTGAAATTTGAAAGAGAAAAAGGAAGACAGAAAGATAAGATAAGAAAAATGTTGCTTTTAAAAGCCCCCGCCACCGGGAAAGGGGCCCCTCAGGGTTTTTCCCCTAAAGTTTTAAAAAACAAAATTTCCCAAATTTTTTCAATTTACCCAATTCTTTAACAATTTACGAAAAAAACCCAATTTTGAAAGTTTGTTAAAAATTTTTTTCCACTGTAAAAACCCCCAGATCCGATGAAAAAAGACAAAAAAGAAATAAAAAAGAAAAATTAAAGAGAGAGAGGAAAAGAGAAAAAGAAAAGGAGATGGAGATGATATGATGAAGTTAAAAAAAATTTGAAGAAGGAAAAACAAAACAAAAACAGACAGGAGGAAAAAGGGGGAGGAAAAAAGACAGAACAACAACAACAAAGAAAGACGACAACAACAACAACAACACCAACAGCAATAAGAAAAGTAGTATAGCTGTGCATCTCAAGATCTCTTTCCCTTTTAGTTTCAGTTTTTATCAAAGGGGGCATCACTGGGGGTGCGGACCCTTTCCCTATACCCCCAACACCCCATCCCAAAATTTGAGACCACACTAAAGCAAAGATTTTAAAAACTTTATAATAAATAATCAACAATAAATGAGAAAAACTGAAGAAGGGGGTCCCCCGTGGGTACAACCCAAAAAAAATGTCTACCTACGCAACAGCCCAATGCCCCCAAACATTTTTGAAAGAATGGGGGGGTCTTTCTACCGGGCTGATGCCCCCCGCCGTCACAACAGCGGGGCCCCCCGAGGGGCACTAACCTATTTTCACTCACTGTCGGGGCGGGTTTGACAGGGGATGCCGGGGCCCCCGAAAAGTAACACCGCTGCGTAAACGATGTTATCACGACAAGGGTTTTAAACACACAGTATTCTATCTTTCTTTCTTTTCTGCGAAACCCGGGGATACTCCTCGGACACTCCCTGTATACCCGGCAGTGGGGTTTTGTTGTATGACCCTTTTTTTTTTTCCCCCCATTAAGGCACCATACCCATCTTCGGGGAAAAGGGCATGCTATGTGTCCCCGTGTCCCTCCATACCAACGGCCAAAAAGGGCCTTCTCTTCCCAAAGTTGGGGATGGGATTTTTCGTGTGTGTGTGTCACACACGAACCTCGGTTTATAGTCTCATTCGAAGGAACTATTATGGGGAATGGAGTCAGAACCAATGTTAACCTCCGAGGGAAAAATCCCCCTAATACCGAAATTCGTAACCCGCAACCCCGGATCACGAGTCTGGCGCTCTACCAACTGGCTATCCGGCCCCCACAACACACAGTTGAATGACGTGAGAATGTGGACAATTAACAAGGCAGACCATGTTGTTGAGTTGGTTCCCCACCCCACCCCTCATACTCCTTCGTCCACTCCTTCCCTTCCCCCCCTCCCTCTCCTCCCCCCCCCCCCCCCCCCCCCCCCCCCCCCCCCCCTCCCGCACATCTCTCTCCTTCTTCCACCTCTCCCGCCTCCATCAAAGGCAAGTAGGTCCAAGTTTTAGGCGTGGGGGGCGTAAGAGAAGGTAGGAGGAGGGTATGAGAGGACGGCAAGGGGGACATTTGGCTGGGGGCTGTTATATCAAGCTGTTGGCCCGCCACATCAAAGACGTCGCCGACCAGTGGTTCAGAGCAGTTACAGACGTGGAACTCCCCACTCCCCCCCGCTCCCCCATCCCCCCCCCCCCCCCCCCCCCCCGCGCCCCCTTCCCCCCCCCCCCCCCCCCCCCGGTTTGCTGGATGCTCTTCGTCCTCCCCTCTCTCCCCTTTTGCCTGCCCCCCCCCCCATCCTCACCACCACCCCACCCACCCCTCCCCTCTCCGACCTCCGCCAACTGTGCCCTCATCTCCTCACCTCTCCTCGTCCATGTCCTTTCTACCCTTCATCACTCATCATGGAAAACGGACGCTAGGGTAAGGAGGGTATGGGTCGGTACTCGCATCTAAAGACGCAGATTTACTTGCTAACTTTCTTCTCAGAAAGGATGACATTCGTACGTCGCCAAAAAACTCACACGCCGTACATCGTGGGTGCGCACACACCCATGGTCGTTATATAGGCGATTCGGTGAAAGTCCTCGCCGTACATCGTGGGGCACACACACCCATGGTCGTTATATAGGCGTTTCGGTGAATAGTCTCGCCGTACATCGTGGGTGCACACACCCCATAGTCTTTATATAGGCGATCGGTGATTAGTCCTAGCCGTACGTCGTGGTGTGCGCACAGACCCATGCTATTTCATAGATTTGCATTTTATTTTTGCATTGTTTTTTCTATGCATGCGTATTCTGTGATGTGTGTGTAGTGTGTGTGTGTGTGTCTGTGATGGTGACGTGTATGTGTGTGTGTGTGTTGTCTGTCTGTCTCTCTCTCTCTCTCTCCTCTTCTCTCTCCTCTCTCTCTTCTCTCTCTCTCTCTCTCTCTCACACACAACACACACACCACACATGCGAGTGCGAGTGCTCGTAAGAATTAAAAGAAAAGAAGAAAGTTCTGCAGATGAAAATGTTTATCCAACTGCTTAAGGAGCAGTTCGTATAACCTATCAGCGCATGACAAAAGCAGAACAGCAATAAAACATTGTCATATCATAACAAGAGGGTTGATATAAGAATGCAAGTGATAAAACAACGTGTAATTATCATTTCTCAGTTCAAATAGAAAATCAACTATTGTTAACACTAAAATAACAAGCATGGACTAGATTTATGACAGAAACATTTGTTGCAGCTGTTGAATTTGAGGAAAGAATCTTCCAGACAAGTGGAGACGACCAAGTTGACACGGACTTTCTCCTTTGGGTGCATCAGTGATGATCGGCACCACTGTTTGCAGACAACATTGGTGTGCTCTTTGCAGAGCCAAGCGGAACAGCCAGAAGCAAGATACGGGCCACAGATCAGACTCAGGGGCCATATCATCTGAATCCTCAGCACTTGCAGAAAGCTCTGACAACTGCAACCAAAACATAACCATAGCTGTTTATCACATACACAACACACAAGACACACACATACATAATATCTTTGCAAAGTCTTACTATATTGACTGAAGAATGCTAGCCTGCACTTGTTTTCCCCCACTACTTAAAAATTTGTTCAGCATTATATATGGGTGTGTGTGTGTGTGTGTGTGCTGTGTGTGTGTGTAGTGTGTGTGTGTGTGTGTGTGTGTGTGTGTATTCTCACAAGCATGAATGGCATAAATATGTGCGCACATTATGGTGCCCCATTTTTATTTGGACACAAATGCACTGAAAACTGCCAACAAAAATTAAATTCTTTGTAAACACACAAAATCCCCCCATCCACTCACGTGCGCACAACCAGGAAAACATCAATACGGGTTCATACATCATGTGTGTGTTGTGTTGGGTGTGTGTGGGTGTGTGTGTGTGTGTGTGTGGGGTGTTTCTCTTCACCTTACCATTTGCTAGTCCTTATGAATCAGGTTCTCTTCATCAGTAAGGTTCATCACCTCTGACTGGTCTCCCGTCACCATCCGCGTTGTCTTGAATAAAATTCAGTGCATCGTCTGGGGGCTGGAAAAAAAAAAAGAAAGAAATATAAAAACGTTTCTTTCTGTTCCGTGTTTGTGTTTCTGTTTAGTGTGTGTAATACTATGTAAAGTGTGCATGAAGTTTCTATGTCGATGTGTGTGTGTAGTATATGCATCAATTCAATGTGTGTCTGTACTTTTAAGGAAAGCATAAACTGAGTTCATCAATACCACGCTTTGATCGTTGCTCACTGCACACATGCAGACTGGTTTTTACTGACTTGCTTCAAAGCGTATGAGGCAAATGAGGCGGCTGGAATACTTACACTTTAGTGCTTAACAGCATCATCTGGTTCAGCTCATTGGCAACATTCAGGGCTTCAAATATGTTGAGATTGGTCCATTATGGATGCAGCCAGAATATTCATATGTACATTTTATTTTATGGTTCCCCAAAATATATTTTGTTTTGGATCTGAACCATCAGTTTTTGCTCTATCGCTGTGCTGCATACGATTTTACTGTATGCATTAAATTTGACTTGCTTTCATGTTTACTTTTTTTTTCCAGGGGGGGCCCGGGATAAAGACCTTTTTATGGCTGTGAGTGTTGTAACATTACCATTTCAATATCAACTGGCTAGCCTATCGTATCAATGAAATTAGTTTCACATGCTAAAACTAAAATTGATAGAACACAAAACGCAGAATGTAGTTACATGCACTACTAAGACACAATGTTATGCTCGTTTGACCACAGCCCTGTACTATAAAAGAGCTTATGAGCAATATGTGTGAAGAGATCGAGCCCGTTATGGAATGCAGTGTAACTTATGTATAAAATGAGAGGTAGGTAAACAGAAAATGTGAATGTATACTTACTTTGAAACACAGCGAAACTTCAGCACGTGGAGATCTGAAACTTTTTACACAGGATCGGCAGGGCTTCCAGTGGCGGGATGTGACGTCAGTAAACCAAGCAGTACTATATTTTGCTCACGGCACTGTTCTGTCGAGTTCTTAGATGAGCTAGCACAGTGTGTGGAAACTTCCATTACTGAGTAGGGCTTAAGCACGCTTAGTTTTTCTTGGGCGTATGGGTGTGTGTGCACCCACGTCGTACGGCCGCATAGTTCCCTTCTTTGGCAGTAAGGGGGGTGTGTGTGCACACGCAAGTACAGGGAGGTTATACGATTGTTTTTGTTGTTTGGCGTAATTTGTTTATTTAAAGGCAAAATGGCATCATTTTGGGTATATGTACGTGCTCAGTCCCATTACTCACAAATCATAAATTTCAGTAAGATTGTATGCACAATAACTGAAAATATTGAAAACATTAATAAAAGTATTATGGGGCTTTGCACCACGGTGTACCGGGAAGGGTTAAAAGACGAGTTGTCAATGTGATCATAATGTTCATGTTCTGTTCATTATACATGCAATGACTTTGGAGTTCAATTTTGTCATTTTTGATACGTTTTGTTCCTTTTATTCCAGTCAAGGGTGCGTCTAAGTAAGAAACTTACAATAGAACGTTTTGCATTTCGGACGTACCACCTGTTGTGAAATCATCCATTATGACAAATGTTCCTTTCGGTGACGGTGCCCATTTTCAACAACGGTGCTTACGCAAATGCTAAGAGTCATAAATTGTATGTGTGATCTCTGTTTACTTTATGGCATTGTGGCAAAGGTAGATCATTATTAATACCATGTGAATTAATTTATTTTTGCTGTATGTTAACTCTTTTCAAGATGAACGTGGACACTTTTCTGGAGAAGATTATAATATTCGTATTTTGGTTTTTCAAAGTGTCAAATCCATTTTTCGGCCAATTTGAGGAGAAGAAGGTGATGTTCGTTCTTCGTTTTGATTGTATTGATGTTGTTTTGTCCTTTTTCTTCGAACACACATTTATTCAAGCAATATGAGAGCTTGCGTGTGCACAGAAAGAAGACAGTGCGCGGAGATCTTCACAACATATTATAGGCATATCCGTTGCATGACATACATAAGATAATGAATAAATATTCTTCACAGACAGTGAAAGTAGAGGAAAAAAATGAAACAGCTGTAAAAGTTATCCGTGCACTCCGCTGAGCAATCAACAAAGCAACAAATTATTATTGTCGGCTTTTCCTCACGTGCGCGCGCGCGTGTACATGTGTGTGTGTGTTAGTGTGTGTGTGTGTGTGTGTGTGTTGTGTGTGTGTGTGGTGGTGTGCGTTGTGGCGTGCGCGCGCACGCGCAGCGCGTCGTGCGTGTATGTACGCGCGCACGTGGGATGACTGTTGTCTCCCTTACAAGAAGACCAGGTGGTCAAATTGGTTCTTGTTTGTCATGTAACTTGTTTGTTTATTTCTTACAGCGGCAGAGTATTTTTTCTTGTAAATGCCTATTTTTGATACTTATATCCTCCCATAGGTGAATCATCGCAGGAGGTTGGGCACAGGCATCGAGGAGCAATGGACCATGGAGTCCATTTATAGTCTCCATCTGTGCAGTGGAATTAATCTGCAGTATCACGTGCATCAGCTGAAACGTTGTACATCCAGTTTTTCTTCCTCCTTTCTTTCTTCTTCATTCATCAACTAGAATTCCATCGTTTATCATCACTAATTTTTTTTTCTTTCATTTATTTATTTATTTATTTTTGGTCATGCGATTGTTTGTCTGTATTTCTCACCATATTCTGTTTTCGGGGTAGCTGTATGAAAGCACGATACCAGCGTGCGTCTGTGATATTTTCTTGTCATCACAACCACCTGCACACGGTTGGCTGCTCTAGACCAGGTGGTTTTTGTGCGTTCTTGCTGACAGACAGACAAACAAAGCACACACACGAAGATAATAACGTAACCTTGGCAGAGTTTAAAAATATCTTGTTTGCTCTGTGTGTGTGTGTGTGTGTGTGTGTGTGTGTGTGTGTGTGTGCGTGCGTGCGTGCGTGCGTGCGTGCGTGCGTGCGTGCGTGCGTGCCGTGCGTGCGTGCGTGCGTGCGTTGTGTGTGTGTGTGTGTGTGTGTGTAAAACACCCCACCACCCCCTGCTCCTACTGAGCCATTCCCCTTCGCCCATCTCTTCATACCTCCCGCCCTCATTTCTTCCGCCAGAGAGATCATCGAGGTACACAAACAACCAACACCTGGTAAACAAACCTCAGTCTTAAACATACGTCCTGCATAAGCAAAATAGATGGAAATATAACAAGCAGATGATCTAAACAAACCTTCCCTTGTGACATGTTGAGAAGCCACACCATCCACTCCATCTCCTCCCTCCGCCCATTTTCTCTCTCTCTCTCTCTCTCTCTCTCTCTCTCTGTCCCTCTCTCTCTCTCTCTCTTGGTTGGCATTTTACGTCGTGTAAGACCAAATCAGGGGAAAAGGAAGAGAGGCCGATTTCGCAGCAGCTGGAGGCGAGACACCGAGGCAGAGATAAAGAGGCAGGGGACCAACTGGACAGGCATTCAGCGAGCAGCCCAGAACCGAGTGCGATGGTGGAGTGTTGTCGATGGCCTATGCTCACCCTTGAGCTATGGGCCGAAGTAAAGTAAGTAATTAAGACAACATCAATCTTCAGCACCCCCTACTTTTTCTTCACCTTATTTCCTTCCCCTCACAAGAACCACAAGACTCGGCCTCATACAGTAAAACTCTATCACAGATAAAGCCGTTTCAATCAGTGGACACAAATCGTCGCAATTTACGTCATAGTCACCTGCACTGAATATGGACCATGAGAGATGAGAAGTGATCCTTCGGGGAAATGGACATGATAGATGAGTGATCCTATGAGGAAATTGGACCATGAGAGAGAGAGTGATCCTTTGAGGGAAATATGGACCATGAGAGATGAGAAGTGACCATTTGAGGGAAATATGGACCATGAGAGATGAGAAGTGATCCTTTGAGGGAAATATGGACCATGAGAGATGAGAAGTGATCCTTTGAGGGAAAATGACGTCGCTGAACTAATCGTCAATTTTGATGGAATATGAAACAAGAGACCCTTACCCCGTTTTCCCTACTTGGAAGGTAGGTTACAGTGGACTAGACTGGTGTCCTCTCTCTCTCTCTCTCTCTCTCTCTCTCTCTCTCTCTCTCTCATACCTAAGAGATCATGCTGAGGTCAACTGGGCACAGGGGCAACGGGAAACATACCGCAGCCGGACAGGCGTGAATTCACACCTACTTCTCCAAGCCCTTGGAGATAGCTATGTTTGATCTAAACCCACCAGCCCGAAAAGATTACAATCACCAAAAGGCAGGTTCATGAGTAAATCAGCCACTGGATGTGAACTTCACTCCATCTGCTGGCCTGTGAAGCTTAGGGGCTAAATTCACTTAGACTTTGATTGGACTGTCCCTGTCTGTTGACACCTGTGAGTCAGCTAGCAACCAGCATAGTCAATTTGTGACTATAGCTAACCAAAGAATGGGAAAAATCACTCAGACGCTCGCGAAAGAATTGTAAGGTTGGTATCCAGTAGAAATAAAACATCCAGTTATATCCCAAAGTGATATACAATCATCTTCCCACTGCTGAGATCCTGTCTAAATTTCACAGACCTCAAAACCAAAATTAAAATAACATGGATCACTGTCTCAAGACTATGGTTCAGCATGAGACACACAATCCAAAGCAACACCACAAGACATGAATCAGGATGGGACACACAATCAAACCAACACTACAAGACACTCCCTTTAGGATGGGACCACAATCCACGCCAAAACTACAAGACACTGTTTGGATGGGACACACAATCACGCCAACAATACAAGACACCTATCAGATTGGGACACACAATCCACCCAACCTACAAGACATCTTTAGGATGGGACACACAATCCACACCAACACACAAGACACTGTTTAAAAAAAGACATGGGGGCAACAATCCACACCAAAAACTACAAGACACTGAATCAGCATGGGGAAACAATCCACCCAACACTACAAGCATGGTTAAGGATGGGACACACAATCCACGCCAACATACACTGGTTAGGATGGGACCCCACAATCCACGCCAAAATTTCAAGGATGAAAAGCATGGGACACACAATCCACGCCAACCCTACAGACACTGAATCAGGATGGGGAAAACAAAACCACCAACACTACAAGACACTGGTAAAATGGGGCACACAATCCACCAACATTACAAGACACTGGTTAAGAATGGGCAACAATCCACCCAACCACAAGGGCACTGAATCAGGATGGGGGAAACAATCCACGCCAAAACTCAAGACACTGGTTAGGATGGACAAAATCACCACACTACAAAACTGGTAAAGGGTGGGACACACAACACGCCAACACTCAAGACACTGGTAAAGGGTGGGACAAAAATCCACCAACTACAAACAAATGACCCGATGGGACCCCACAATCCACCCAAAACTACAAGACACTGAAATCGAGGGACAAACAATCAGCCACACTACAAGACACTGGGTTTAAAGGGTGGGACAACAATCCACACCACACTACAAGGACACGGAAAGGATGGGACAAACAAACCACACCCAAAACTACAAGACACTGGTTAAGGATGGGACAACAAACCCACCAACACTACAGACACTAAATTAGGATGGGACAACAATCCACCCAACATCAAGCACTGGTAGGATGGGACAAAAAAACCACACCAACACTACAAGACACTGGTTAAGGATGGGAAAAAAAAACATAAAAAAATCAAAAAATCCACACCAACACTACAAGACAAGAATCAGGATGGGACACACCCAAACCACCAACATGAGACACTGGAAGGATGGGACAACAATCCACGCCAACAATACAAGACACTGGTTTTAAGGATGGGACAAACAATCCAACCAAAATACAGCACTGGTTAAGGATGGGGCACAAAAATCACGCCCCACTCAAGACACTGAATCAGGATGGGCAAACAATCCCCGCCAAAACTCAAGACACTGGTTAAGGATGGGACCAACAATCCACCCAACACTACAAGACACTGAATCAGCATGGGACACAAATCCACGCCAACACTCAGGGCACTGGTTAAGGATGGGACACACAATCCACGCCAACACTACACGACACTGGTTAAGGATGGGACAAACAATCCACGCCAACACTACAAGACACTGAATCAGGATGGGACACACAATCCACGCCAACACTACAAGACACTGGTTAAGGATGGGACAAACAATCCACGCCAACACTACAAGACACTGTTAAGGATGGGACACACAATCCACGCCAACACTACAAGACACTGAATCAGGATGGACACACATTCCACGCCAACGCTACAAGACACTGAATCAGCATGGGACACACAATCCACGCCAACACTACAAGACACTCCTTCAGGATGGACAAACAATCCACGCCAACACTACAAGACACTGGTTAAGGATGGGACACACAATCCGCGCCAACACTACAAGGCACTGGTTAAGGAGGGACACACAATCCACGCCAACACTACAAGACACTGGTTAAGGATGGGGTAAACAATCCACACCAACACTACAAGACACTGGTTAAGGATGGGGCAACAATCCACGCCAACACTGCACGACACTGGTTATGGATGGGGCAACAATCCACGCCAACACTGCACGACACTGGTTAAGGATGTGGCAAACAATCCACACCACCACTACAAGACATGGTTAAGGATGGGGCAAACAATCCACACCAACAGGGTTCAGGCGGCCAGCCGACTAACCCAGTTGTCCAACCACTGTGGCGTCGTCACCCAGCAGGGCAGAGACCCCTCTACCTCTTCAACCTTGCACTGTGGAAAATAGAACAAGCCAACATGATCCCACCAGACGATAGCAGCTTAAGCCAAATCCCTCCCCTCCAGCACCCACCCTCAGTAAGTCAACCTCCAACTCTTAGAAAGTCTAAGGTGTTCCTCCCACCCACGGCAGCCTTCTGTCTTAGGTAAACACCTCTTACCCTAACACTTTCTAACTAAAGAAAACCGCTTCTTTTAAGTTACTTTCCTACCCTACCTTAACCCTGCGCCCTGTATTAACCTCCCGCCTTGAGTTAACCCTCCCACCATAAGTTAAGCGCCCGCTCTGTGTGAACTTCTTGCCTGTAGTAAGCCTCCCGCCTTAGTACATTTCCTGTCATGAATAAACCTCCCATCCCAATTCATCCCCCCCCCCCCCCCCCCCCTGCACTCACTCCTTCCGTAAATTTCCCAACCTAGGTAAATCTCCCGCACTGCGTACACCTCTGACACTCGGTCAACCTCAGACCCACCATGTGCAAAATCATGTCTGCAAGTACCAGTCACCACGCTGCTTCCAATAAGAGAGATGCAAGGCCGTCACTGATTGGATGGTTAATGAACCATTGTTAAGTC
>CM031601.1:40327155-40334655 GCA_018398815.1 Conus ventricosus
AGGGGGACACACCCACACACACCCCCCAAACCACCAAAACACACACACACACACACAACAACACACACCAAACACACAAAACCCCCCCCCCCAAAAAAAAAAAAAAAAAAAAAGCCCGGTCGCTCCAAGTATGTTGTTGGTGTTTTAAAATTTATGGAAAAAGGTTGCATAATTGTATTATCACAAATTTTCAATAAAAATGTTATATGTGTGTGTGTGTGTAAATATTATGCATGTATATGTATTTAGTAGATGTATGTTGTATGCATGTATGTATGAGTAGTATTATGATGAGTATGTATGTATGTATGATGTGTTCATCTTTCCTTTTTATCTTTTTTTTCTTTCATTCATCTATCTATTTTTAAATTTGGGGGGCCCCCAATGCCCACTTGAGTATATATTTACCTTTAAAAAATCAAGCGGAAGGTAAAGGGGTTGGGTGTGGGAGGTGGGGGGGGGGAGGAGATCGGTCCACTCGGGTGTGTTTGTGATCGGTCTGCTTTCTTTGATTTACCTGCTTTCGCCTGGGAGGGGGAAAGGGGGGGCAGGGAGGGGGGGTAGGGAAGGGAGGATCGAGTGATAGAAGGGGGGCATTGAGTTCTGGTCGATCTTCTAAAACCATGCAAACATCCGCACGCGCGCGTTCACAACCACACACACACACACACAACACCCACACACACACCCACAAAACCACACACCACACACACACACATTCCACACACACATTCACACACACACCACCACACCCACACACCACACACACACACACACACACACACACACACAACCATAAAAGTAGACAAAACACTTTTTAAGGGGGCCTCAATTGGGCCCAATCATGATGTAAATTCTGTGCTAAGAATGTTTGAAAACTCCTTCGTAACAATGAAACGAAGACGAAAGACCCGTGCTCCAGTTCGTGTCATGACTTGATACACCACTTTCCTTGTTTTTCCCTTTTTTTCTTTTCTCCTGCCCTTCTGGCCCTTACCCCCCCCCCCCCCCCCCCCCCCCCCCCCCCCCCCCCCCCCCCCCCCCCTTTCCACACAGTTCTTTATTTCTTTCATTCCTTTCTCTCCGTTTTAAACTTCCCTCTCAGACCCCCAAGTAAAAACAAACTTTTTGTCTCTTGACTTCCCCTACGTCCAAACGCTACACGCCCTTCCACCCCTCCCCGGCGCCCCCTTTCCCCACTCACCCTATCCCATTCCATCTCCTTTCCTCTCCCCCCCCCCAAACCCTTTTTCCCTCCCCCCTGTCCCCCCCCTGTCCCCCCCCCCCGTCCCTCCCCCCCTGTCCCCTTTTCCCCCCCGGCCCTCCCCCCTGTCCCTCCCCCCCCTGTCCCTCCCCTCTCCCCTTCCCCCTCTCCCCTCTCCCCCCCCATCCTCCTCCCCTCTCCCCTCCTTCCCCCTCCCCCCCCCCTCCTCCTCCTCCTCCCTGCTTTTCCCCTTCCCCCATCTTTCTTTTTTTTCCCCCCCTCCCCATCCTCTTTCCCCTCACCCCGCCCTCTTCCCCCCATTTCCCTTTTTTACAACAACCAGACGACAAGAACAGACAGACAGAGAGACAGACAGACAGACAACAAAAAGCAAGCCAGCTCACTCCTGATTCATCGGGTCAATGAGGAGTCCCCCCCGGTAGTTGACACCAACAAGAAGAACTGGCCCCCACTCCACAGCCCCCAGACAACGTCGGTCGCTCCCGGGCGCCCCCCTCTGTCCGGGGGGTTGAAGGGATGTGGGGGGGGGGTTTTGGTGGAGGGGGGAGGAGGGGGGGGGGGGGGGGCCCCGGGGAGTTAGTCCCCCGATTGACTCTCCAGTCCCCCGCCGTGGAATCGGCTGAGATTGTCTACGGGCGAGGGTCTCTTTTCGCCCCTTGGCGGAGACTCCCTTTTCCCCCTATGTTTTTACTCTAAATTGTATTTGGGGGCGTCGTTTTGGGGGGGGGGGGGGGGGGGGGGGGGGGGGGGGGGGGGGGGGGGGGGGGGGGGGGGGGGGGGGATGGGGGAAGGGGCATGGTGGGAGAATGGGAGGAAAATAGGGGGAGGCGGGTAGAGGATTGAGGAGGGAGAGGGGGAGGGTAGGGGGTAGGGGGAGAGGGAGATAAGTTGTTGGGTGTGTTGGTTATGTCCTGGTTGTCTGTTCTTGTCTAACCTGCATTATGTCGGGGGTTGGGAGATGATTGGAGTTTCTGCTGTGGTTTATTGGCCAAGGCCAGGTGTTGTTTTGATGTACGCACACGTATGCAGACACATACATAGAACGGAGAGAGAGAGAGAGAGAGAGAGAGAGAGAGAGAGAGAGAGAGAGAGAGAGAAGCGTCTTCATTTTTCACCTCCTCTTTTTAACGATTTTTCTCTCTGTTTGTGCCTGCCTCTCCCACCCTCCATCTTTGTATCATTTCAACTCTCTTTTTTTTCCACGTAGACATGGTTTTCTCTTAAATTGTATGTACTTAATGTCTACCAAGTGTGGATCCGTTTGTCAGCTAAAGACTTGTACAATGGGCTTGATGATGTTGTCAGTATGTCGCGTTCAGTGACTTGCTTTTCCTCGGAGTATTTGAATTTCGCCTTTTTCAACTCGACAAATGGCTTTCAATTCAATCAGACAGACAGCGCCAGGCTTCACTTTGTTAAAGAACGAGGATAATTCTCGCAACGAGCTTGTTAGTGGATGTGTCAAGTGTCTAAATATCGAAGACATCCGACAACAGATGTCGAGTCAACTGATGTCTCAAGTGTCTAAACGTCAAAGACAGTTTCCATGTGTAAACAGTCTAGAGGCCATTCTTTTGTTACAATATGTAGAAGTTGTATCTGGCATTGGTGCTCGTACGAAATAAGTTACTATTCAATCAAGACCTGTGAAAATCTTATACGTGATTTTTGGGGTTGTGAGTGGTTTTTTTTTTATATCTTAGAAACTAATTTCCATTACTTTGTTTAAACATTTATTTATTTACTTCTTGCTTTCTTTCTTTCTCTATTTATTGATTCATGTATTCACTTATTTATATATCTATTTATTTTTCTTACTTCTGGGTCATTTATAAGTGAATAGTAAGAAACGAATTTTGGTTATGGTGAGTTTAGTGACATGAAATCAGTCCATTCTTAAAGCGTGCTTTATAGCCAAAATATACTGCACAATGTTGTTTATTGGTTTAGGTTTTTAAAAAGTTCTCTATTTGCACAAACTGTTTGTCTATACAATTCACTATTGATATAAGATAATGAACAATTTAGGAATGTATTGCAGTAATTGCATATAATAATTTATTTCATTACTATTTTCTTTCAATTAACGTTCATACATTTACAGGATTCGGGAGACAATCAAACAAGCAAAAAGACAAACAAAAATTAAGGGAATGAATGTAATAGTCTGATTAATGGCAGGGTCATATCTAGTGGTAAGACAGAACAAGAACGAATGGCTAATATCGATTTTCCTTCATAATCTGACAATATTTTCCAGAGATTATGTATCATTTGTATATCATAATTTATCAACGAATAAAACGCGTTATAAACACAAAACCTTTTATATTTCATTAAAGCAGATGTTGCCTGTCGTTTATGAATAACGCTTGCTGAATTATAAATCGTGATGATGCGTAAACAATGATCATAAACAACTTTTGCACAAACGGCACCATCACAGATGTATGGTCTCCTGAAGTGCAGGCAAACACCCCCTAGTTTCTGCATGCAGATTTCCTGTCCTCCATCTTCAGTCACAGGTCTACAAGACCAAAATCATCACTATCCAACCTCTCAGCCCTGTTGCGTCCAGTAAATGACTTATGGTGGTATAGACTGAAGATTCAAAGTTCTGGTCAACAATGGCCCCTGGTGTGGGCATTGGAGATACAATACACAATTTATGTTTCAAGAGACTACACGCAAGAACATTTCTGACGAGGAAAAGATCAAAAGACATCAAATTATCTGTACATGCTTCCCTTGCTTCATGTATTTACAGAAATCTTGAAAGAGGCAGAGAACAGAAAACAACAGATAACAAAGTTGGGTTACTCTTGTTCACTTGATGAGCTAATTACCCGCCTTTAACTCCAAACCAATGTCAGGCGATTTGGTGTCGTGAGCAGTGTTCGTTTGGAGTTGTAGGTATGTCATTATCACATCAAGGAGTTGTAGGTATGTCATTATCACATCAAGGGAGTTGTAGGTATGTCATTATCACATCAAGGGAGTTGTAGGTATGTCATTATCACATCAAGGGAGTTGTAGGTATGTCATTATCACATCAAGGGAGTTGTGGGTATGTCATTATCACATCAAGGGAGTTGTAGGTATGTCATTATCACATCAAAGGAGTTGTGGGTATGTCATTATCACATCAAGGGAGTTGTAGGTATGTCATTATCACATCAAGGGAGTTGTAGGTATGTCATTATCACATCAAGGGAGTTGTGGGTATGTCATTATCACATCAAGGGAGTTGTAGGTATGTCATTATCACATCAAGGGAGTTGTGGGTATGTCATTATCACATCAAGGGAGTTGTAGGTATGTCATTATCACATCAAGGGAGTTGTGGGTATGTCATTATCACATCAAGGGAGTTGTAGGTATGTCATTATCACATCAAGGGGTTGTGGGTATGTCATTATCACATCAAGGGAGTTGTAGGTATGTCATTATCACATCAAGGGAGTTGTAGGTATGTCATTATCACATCAAGGGAGTTTTAGGTATGTCATTATCACATCAAGGGAGTTGTAGGCATGTCATTATCACATCAAGGGAGTTGTAGGTATGACATTATCACATCAAGGGAGTTGTAGGTATGTCATTATCACATCAAGGGAGTTGTAGGTATGTCATTATCACATCAAGGGAGTTGTAGGTATGTCATTATCACCTCAAGGGAGTTGTAGGTATGTCATTATCACATCAAGGGAGTTGTAGGTATGTCATTATCACCTCAAGGGAGTTGTAGGTATGTCATTATCACATCAAGGGAGTTGTAGGTATGTCATTATCACATCAAGGGAGTTGTAGGTATGTCATTATCAAATCAAGGGAGTTGTGGGTATGTCATTATCACATCAAGGGAGTTGTAGGTATGTCATTATCACATCAAGGGAGTTGTGGGTATGTCATTATCACATCAAGGGAGTTGTAGGTATGTCATTATCACATCAAGGGAGTTGTGGGTATGTCATTATCACATCAAGGGAGTTGTAGGTATGTCATTATCACATCAAGGGAGTTGTGGGTATGTCATTATCACATCAAGGGAGTTGTAGGTATGTCATTATCACATCAAGGGAGTTGTGGGTATGTCATTATCACATCAAGGGAGTTGTAGGTATGTCATTATCACATCAAGGGAGTTGTAGGTATGTCATTATCACATCAAGGGAGTTGTAGGTATGTCATTATCACATCAAGGGAGTTGTAGGTATGTCATTATCACATCAAGGGAGTTGTAGGTATGTCATTATCACATCAAGGGAGGTCATTATCACATCAAGGGAGTTGTGGGTATGTCATTATCACATCAAGGGAGTTGTGGGTATGTCATTATCACATCAAGGGAGTTGTAGGTATGTCATTATCACATCAAGGGAGGTCATTATCACATCAAGGGAGTTGTGGGTATGTCATTATCACATCAAGGGAGTTGTGGGTATGTCATTATCACATCAAGGGAGTTGTGGGTATGTCATTATCACATCAAGGGAGTTGTGGTATGTCATTATCACATCAAGGGAGTTGTAGGTATGTCATTATCACATCAAGGGAGTTGTAGGTATGTCATTATCACATCAAGGGAGTTGTGGGTATGTCATTATCACATCAAGGGAGTTGTGGGTATGTCATTATCACATCAAGGGAGTTGTGGGTATGTCATTATCACATCAAGGGAGTTGTAGGTATGTCATTATCACATCAAGGGAGTTGTAGGTATGTCATTATCACATCAAGGGAGTTGTGGGTATGTCATTATCACATCAAGGGAGTTGTAGGTATGTCATTATCACATCAAGGGAGTTGTGGGTATGTCATTATCACATCAAGGGAGTTGTGGGTATGTCATTATCACATCAAGGGAGTTGGGGGTATGTCATTATCACATCAAGGGAGTTGTGGGTATGTCATTATCACATCAAGGGAGTTGTAGGTATGTCATTATCACATCAAGGGAGTTGTGGGTATGTCATTATCACATCAAGGGAGTTGTGGGTATGTCATTATCACATCAAGGGAGTTGTGGGTATGTCATTATCACATCAAGGGAGTTGTGGGTATGTCATTATCACATCAAGGGAGTTGTGGGTATGTCATTATCACATCAAGGGAGTTGTGGGTATGTCATTATCACATCAAGGGAGTTGTAGGTATGTCATTATCACATCAAGGGAGTTGTAGGTATGTCATTATCACATCAAGGGAGTTGTGGGTATGTCATTATCACATCAAGGGAGTTGTGGGTATCTCATTATCACATCAAGGGAGTTGTAGGTATGTCATTATCACATCAAGGGAGTTGTGGGTATGTCATTATCACATCAAGGGAGTTGTAGGTATGTCATTATCACATCAAGGAGTTGTGGGTATGTCATTATCACATCAAGGGAGTTGTAGGTATGTCATTATCACATCAAGGGAGTTGTAGGTATGTCATTATCACATCAAGGGAGTTGTGGGTATGTCATTATCACATCAAGGGAGTTGTAGGTATGTCATTATCACATCAAGGGAGTTGTAGGTATGTCATTATCACATCAAGGGAGGTCATTATCACATCAAGGGAGTTGTAGGTGTGTCATTATCACATCAAGGGAGTTGTAGGTATGTCATTATCACATCAAGGGAGTTGTAGGTATGTCATTATCACATCAAGGGAGGTCATTATCACATCAAGGGAGTTGTAGGTATGTCATTATCACATCAAGGGAGTTGTAGGTATGTCATTATCACATCAAGGGAGGTCATTATCACATCAAGGGAGTTGTAGGTATGTCATTATCACATCAAGGGAGTTAAGGGAGCAAGAGTTACCCTACTTGTTTGTTACTTGATACATTCAGCTAAACTGAGCAGAATACCCCCCCCCCCCCCTCCCCTCTTTTTCTGTTTTTGTTTTCGTTTTTGTTTTGACAATGAGAAGACGCTTTGAGAATGAAAACAGTGACACTTTTCCTGTGGACAGTAAATAGAAGTTTCTTTCGTAATGCACCAAATATTACACATTCATCATAATCCATTTAAAAAAAAAAACCCTCTCTGGCAGTGACTACTTCATAGTCTATGACATCAACATAGATTCCTTTTTCGGTATAAAGGTAAATGCAGTTTGGCAAAATACTTGCCAGACTAGACATACAAAATTAGCCGTTCTGTTGTCGACTGCGTGTTTCTTGTTACTTCCAAACCATTCATATTTTTTTTTCGAATTTAGAATGCTGATCTATCGTATTTTTGCTTTTAGAAATGTGTTCATTTTTCATACCATCTTT
>CM031601.1:40337155-40342155 GCA_018398815.1 Conus ventricosus
TATCTATGCATGTTGTCTACATAACTGCCTAACGAACAACTCCGTTTAACCTATGGACGTCGAAAATATCACATCAGTTTCTAAGGGAATAATCACACAGTAATCATCCTCTTCAAAGCTACGACCACTTTGCCCACAGGCATTCAGCCAGACAATACAATCAGCCCGGTGCCGTGTAGCAACACCAGAGGAACAAAGAAAAGACTCCCAGTCTTCGAGTGAATGGTCCATAGGCTCGGGTCTTTTCACCTGTATTGACCAAACCTTCCACTGACTTTGCCCCCAAAATCACACTCGATGTGCCGAGGTGGGTAGTTTGTCCCGCTTGACTATTGTAGGCGTCCTACCTGCCTTAACGGAGTGCTGTCATCTGTCAATAGACCTTAGCTGAGTACTGTCATCTGTCAATAGACCTTAGCTGATTACTGTCATCTGTCAATAGAACTTAGCTGAGTACTGTCATCTGTCAATAGACCTTAGCTGAGTACTGTCATCTGTCAATAGACCTTAGCTGATTACTGTTATTTGCCAATAACTACCCGATAGTTTCGAGCTCCTTCACGCGGCCTGAAGGTCTGCACTAACTGAGGACCATAATGCTAACTGACCAATTATCCTCTTATCTATGGCACTCTAAACTATTGTCGTCTGTTTAAAGTCCTTAACGCTCTATATGAGATTTCGCTCCCTTGGCAGCACGCCGCTCCAATTCAGTCCATTCCTCAGTTTAATCTATTACAACCTAGTAGTGTCCAGTAAACTCCATCCCGTCCAGTCCCTTATGTCATTTATTCCAATCCAGTTTTGTCTCAATAAATCTGATCCGTTCTTCGATGGAATCCTCAACAACATAGTCCTGTCAAGTAATCCAACTCGATCAAATCCCCAGTGTAATCCATTACAGTCAAGACCCAGTAACCGAATCTAATCCAACTCACCCAAATGCAGCTCTCCATGCTAATCCAAGGCAAGGCAGATCAATGTTTATTTCTTATACCCTAAGGGGGATTAGAGGGGGAGAGGGGAGGGCACTAAACGAACTTCTACGGCAACATCTTCAGACTAGCATAGTAACATTAACACAAGAGTGGCGTCAAATGAAACAAGACGAAAATAAAGAAACATAAGTACAATCTTATTCAGCTTGATCCAACCAAATTTATTCAATTCCAAATCAATTTCAATTCATCCAAACCGAACCCAACCTACTCTAATCACATAAGAACAAGAATCTCACTCATTCTAACTCATTCCAGTGCCTGAGTTCAATCCCTAACTTTTGTATCATTCAATCGAACCACTGGCATTCCTGTTTGAACCAATCCCGTCCGACTAATTTAACCTAACCCTAATCTATTTTGATCCATTTTTTTGTGATCGAATTCAACCCAATTCAATCCCATTCTAATCCATTCAGTCTTAAAGCAGTTCTGATCCAATTCAGTCCAACCGAATCCCATTTTCGTCATTCCAATCTAATCCAATCCAATCCTGGTTACTCCAGTCACAATTTAATTCTTTTCAATGTCAAAAGTCCGTACCAGATCAACCCAAATAATTCGAAGTTTAATCCATTCTTGTCTAAACAAATCTCGTTCAACCCAACTCAATTCCAGTCCAGTCTATTCCAATCCTTTATGATCCAGTTCTGCACAATCCCACTATAATCCGTTTCAACACACAAAATCCAGTTCAGCCTATTCAAGTCTGAATATAACCCATCTAAGACTGTCCCCAACACAGATCACCTCCCAAATTAATCAATTCCACATCCAACAACACCAACCTAATCCAACCCAATCGAGTCATTTCCAACCCATTCCAATTCATTCCAACCCAACCCCAACACACACTCGGACATACACCTGGCTGCCCCACACCTGCGCTGTCCTCTCTCCCTCAAGGTCAGAGGCCCGTTAGAACAGATCCACACCTGCGCTGTCCTCTCTCCCTCAAGGTCAGAGGCCCGTTAGAACAGATCCACACCTGCGCTGTCCTCTCTCCCTCAAGGTCAGAGACCCGTTAGAACAGATCCACACCTGCGCTGTCCTCTCTCCCTCAAGGTCAGAGACCTGTTAGAACAGATCCACACCTGCGCTGTCCTCTCTCCCTCAAGGTCAGAGACCTGTTAGAACAGATCCACACCTGCGCTGTCCTCTCTCCCTCAAGGTCAGAGGCCCGTTAGAACAGATCCACACCTGCGCTGTCCTCTCTCCCTCAAGGTCAGAGACCTGTTAGAACAGATCCACACCTGCGCTGTCCTCTCTCCCTCAAGGTCAGAGACCTGTTAGAACAGATCCACACCTGCGCTGTCCTCTCTCCCTCAAGGTCAGAGACCCGTTAGAACAGATCCACACCTGCGCTGTCCTCTCTCCCTCAAGGTCAGAGACCTGTTAGAACAGATCCACACCTGCGCTGTCCTCTCTCCCTCAAGGTCAGAGACCTGTTAGAACAGATCCACACCTGCGCTGTCCTCTCTCCCTCAAGGTCAGAGACCTGTTAGAACAGATCCACACCTGCGCTGTCCTCTCTCCCTCAAGGTCAGAGACCTGTTAGAACAGATCCACACCTGCGCTGTCCTCTCTCCCTCAAGGTCAGAGGCCCGTTAGAACAGATCCACACCTGCGCTGTCCTCTCTCCCTCAAGGTCAGAGACCTGTTAAAACAGATCCACACCTGCACTGTCCTCTCTCCCTCAAGGTCAGAGACCCGTTAGAACAGATCCACACCTGCGCTGTCCTCTCTACCTCAAGGTCAGAGACCCGTTAGAACAGATCCACACCTGCGCTGTCCTCTCTCCCTCAAGGTCAGAGACCTGTTAGAACAGATGAGGGGAAGTGGAGTGGGGGTGCGACGAGTAGGGGTAGGGGTGGGGGGCAGGGAAGGGGTGGGTAAGGTGAGGAGGGGAAGGGAGGTGTAGATAAGACTCAGGTGTATTGAACCCTTGGCCAAGTGCAAAATCCTTGGACTCCAGAGCTGGCCAACCAAGCCTTCCTGACGGTCATCAGTCGCTCGATCAATGACATGGAATAAATTATTACACACAAAAACAACAAGACAGGCAAGTGCACTTTGTTCCTCCTCCTCCTCCTCTCTCTGTCTGTCTCTCTCTCTCTCTCTCTCTCTCTCTTCTTTTCTTTATTGTTCTACTATGACTGTAGGGCTGTATTGAACAGACGCTCGGGGGAGATAAGGATCTCATAAACTGCACGCTTACCTTCGCTTGCTAGGTTGTGTGTGTGTGTGTGTGTGTGTGTGTGTGTGTGTGTGTGTGTGTGTGTGTGTGTGTGAGAGAGAGAGAGAGAGAGAGAGAGAGAGAGAGAGAGAGGAGGGAGAGAGAGTGAGAGAGAAAGAGAGAGAGAAGAGAGAGGGAGAGGAGAGAGAGAGAGATACGTCGTTCTATTAGTGTGTTTTATTTTTGTCTTTCTTTTCTCTTCTCTGTTATCCACTGTCATTGATTGATGCATTCATTCATTATTTTCGGGTGAATGTGTGTGTGTGTGTGTGTGTGTGTGTGTGTGTGTGTGTGTGTGTGTGTGTGTGTGTGTGTGTGTGTGCGTGCGCGCGTTTCTCTTTCCCCCTTCTTTCTTCCTCATTGATTCTTGTGTATTTCTTTCCTTTTGTTCCTTTTTCTCTTTCTTTTCCTTTTTCCTTTGTTTCTTTTTTCTTTTTATCATTTTTGTTCTTCTTTTTTCTCTTTATTTTTCTTCTTTCTTTTTTGTTGTTGTTCGCTTTCATCTTTTCTTTTCTTTCTTTCTCTCTCTCTTCTCTGGATATGGTCTTGTATGGGTCGGCAGGAACTGACGGTGTGAGAATGATGTCACTTAGGAAGAGACAAGGGACTAAGGATATGCGGGGGGGGGGGGGGGGGGGGGGGGGGGGGGGGGGCCGGGGGTATGCAGGGCGGGGGGGGGGGGGCGGGGATATGCGGGGGGGGGGGGGGGGAAGCGAAAAATAAGACACAGAGACAGAAATAAACACAGAAAGGACCGAACACGAAACAACAACAACAACGACGACGACGATGACAACAATGACAAAAGAAAACAAACAAAAAAACAAACAAACAAAACTCGTTCATCAACGACTCTACACAGAAATTGAAAAAATACGACACAGCGGTAAAGATGAAATCATATAAGATTTGCAAATTTACAAAGACTTACTCCACCCCACCCCCCACACCAAAACAACAACAACTAACACTACCACCACCACCACCACCACCACCACCACATCCAACAACAACGAACGTAAAGAAAGAATTAGAAGGACAAAAAAAAAAACCCAAAAAAAAACACAAAAAAAAACCCGAAACAACAACAACAAAACCCCACCAAAACAAGAACTCTTCAACTCGAAGAATACGAATGACTTGTAACAGCCCTACACAGGGGTCAAGGCCGTATCCGGGTCCTGGAGACTGACCAAATCACGTGACTACGGGGCTGCCAAGCGGGAAAAAGACGTGCGCAAAGAACAGGCTTCTGTGCCTGTCATCGCTTCAATCTGATTAGGTCCAGCCTGGTACCTGCCGTTCACTGACCTTGAGGGCTTGGGGAGAGAGAGAGAGGAGATGAGAGAGAGATGAGAGAGAGAGAGAGAGAGAGAGTGAGAGAGAGAGAGAGGGGGGTGGGGGGGAGAGAGAGGAGAGAGGAGGAGAGAGGAGAGAGAGACGAGAGAGAGAGAGAGAGAGAGTTTACCAGGAAAGAACTCAACTTTTTACGTTAGAGAGAGAGAGTAAGAGAGAGAGAGAGAGAGAGAGAGAGAGAGACAGACAGACAGACAGACAGACAGACAGACACAGACAGACAGACAGAGGTAGAGGCAGAGACAGAGGCAGAGACAGGACAAGACAGACAGACAGAGAGGTAGAGGCAGAAACAGACAGATTTATCAGGGAAATTTTCAACTTTTCACGTTGAGAGGAGAGAGAGAGAGAGAGAGGAGACGAGGAGACAGATGAGAGAGAGGAGAGAGAGAGAGAGAGAGAGGACGAGA
>CM031601.1:40344655-40347155 GCA_018398815.1 Conus ventricosus
CGCGAATAGTTACGTACTTGCACGCGCATGTGTGTGTGTGTGTGTGTGTGTGTGTGTGTGTGTGTGTGTGTGTGTGTGTGTGTGTGTGTGCGGGCGCGTGAGTGCGTGCTTGTGCGTCTCTCTTTCTCTCTCTCTCTCTCTCTCTCTCTCTCTCTCTTCTCTCTCTTCTTTCCCCCCCCCCCCCTCTCTCTCTCTCTCTCTCTGTGCATTGCATTATAGGTTTCCACACATGAACAGCCAAAAGCTCGAACTCCAACCAAACAGTTCGCAGTGAGACGAGGCGAAATCGAACCCTGTCGACGCCGATCATAATTTGATCAGGCTATTTGGCTGCACACCTTAACCCTTCCGAGACCAGCCGTTCTGGAACCCCAGCATTTCCTGTTGCCGCTTGATTCTGCAATTACTCTCTTTAAACACTTGCCACCTTATCGCCTTTGAAACCATTCTCTCTCTCTCTCTCTCTCTCTCTCTCTCCGTGAAGTACCTTATACATAAACGTTATCCAATGAACACTATGGAAATTTTGTGACAACATCACCCTAAAACGCTGCGCACAAAGGCCTGCTGTTAAGCACACGTGATCTTTCTTTATTCACCGTAGATCCGACTCGAACTTTCCAAATGTGACCGTTCTCCAAATGAAAGTTAATCGGCTTTAGAGTTAGACGGCTAGGCAGTCGACACTGGTGATAACACTTAGCTGAGAAGGCAGCCAGTGTTTGCTCATGCGGTACATTTTGAGTGTGTAGGTGACAAACATACACCCAGTGGTGTAAATGACAGGTTCCATGGTTGTGGGCCCTTTACACTAACAGCTGACGGTAAGCTAACAGCAATGCACACTCCCTTGCTTGCAGACGTTGCCTTCTTTCCCACAGCGGCGCGCATGCCACGTGTTTCTGTCACAGAATCAGTTCCAGCTAGCGCACGTCTTCAGAACAAATTCCACACACAGCACAGCGCTATTTATCATACTTACCGGCATGTGGGCTGTCTTTCTCACTTTCGTTCTCATAGTATAGTGACCAGGGACAGTGCGGACTGAGGCACTGACCCAGTTCTCATTGAACGCGTGTAAAGCAGATGATACTATGGTATGCATGCATTCATCAAGTGGGGGAAGGTGCAGCACTGTTTCATTACAGAAATCGTATTTTCTTTTGAAATATTCTTTCATTGTGGTGGATTCCAGACTCAGTACATTAATTACAATGCGTATGTTTGTGACTAATCGACGAAAGTGTCGAAGATAAAGGCAGCATGCTCTATTTGGGACTGCTGTATGGATACGGTGCTGCTGTGAGTGTAAGGGGCCCCTCACACGGTCAACCAGCCCACTGCAACTCCCGCAACCCTCCCTGCTCTTGTGGTCAGTTCTCTGAGGGCTTTGTTCGCTTGACAGCTGGGTAGCTGGGAACGGTTTATGCCGTTACACCCCCCCCCCCTCACACACACACACACACACACCACACACACACACCATCTCCTTCACCCAATCCTTCAAAACCGTTCAGTTATAGCCAGTTGTTCTGATCTATTTAGCGTGTAATCTGATGTGTGTTCTTGCTTATTGTAAAAGTCTAGGGCATGCACTTGATCAGGCGTTTAAAGATTGAATAATGATAATAATAACATAGCCTTGGTGGGGTTTGGGGTGTAGAAAAACGTTGCTGCTGCTGTTACTGTCGCTGTCACTACTGCTGTGGCTGCTGAAGTGAGGCAGACGAAAAGAGAAAGAAGGGGAAGAGGGAGGAGGGGGGGGGGGGGGGGGGGGAGGGGGGTCAATGTCGATCCTTGAAGAGGCAACCCACCAGAGGAGACACTGCACCGCCGCCGAGTCACTTCGGTGGTACTTCTTTTGATCCAACATACGTAGGACACCACCTACTAAGTCCCTACTGAAGGCAATAATTGCTTAGTCGCGGAGCTAGCGTGAGTGAACTGTTCCTCTCACTTCGGGCGCCACCACGTCCGTCCAACGACATCCCCCATGAATTTGCCGATACCGGTGACCCTGACGGAATCAAACCAAGGCCATAGACGCGGAGAGGACATCGAGCAGGGCATGAACGGAGACGTTTTATTATGCTGATCGATGAGAATGAGAATGATGCCACGGTTTCCATTCGGTTTGAGACTGCATGACAGGGCTGTAATCTATGCTTACTTCCATAATTCATCCGGCGTCAACTAGGTCCGCGAGATTGAGACACTGCAACGTTGGTCAGGAAATCTGAGCAACACTCTCAGAAACGCATCCATTAAGTGGATGAAACTCGACTGTGTGGTCCCAGTCTTCCCAACTGAGTTCGCAGCAAAGTCAGCTCTGGGTAGGAGCCGGTCGGAACAGAAAAAATCCCACATAGTTCTGACGGGAATCGAACCCACGACCTCCCAGCCGGGAGTCCACGTCACTAACCACTTCGCCACGGCGGAGAGTAAACACTCGGGTTTTAAGAATAAATATATACCTAACGAATGTGTCCCAACTCTCCGC
>CM031601.1:40362155-40392155 GCA_018398815.1 Conus ventricosus
TGGATGGATGGATGGATGTGTGGATGTATGGATGGATGTATGGATGTATGGATGTGTGGATGTATGTATGTATGTTTGTATGTGTGTATGTGTGTGTGTATGTATGTATGTATGTATGTATGTATGTATGTATGTATGTATGTATGTATGTATGTATGCGCGTATGTATGTGTGTATGTGTGTATGTATGTATGTATTGTATGTATGTATGAATGTATGTATGTGTGTGTGTGTATGTATGTATGTATGTATGTATGTATGTATGTGTGGCTGTGGTGGATGTATGGATGTATGTGTGTGTATATGTATGTATGTATGTATGTTTGTATGTATGTATGTATGTATGTATGTATGTATGTGTGGATGTGTGGATGTATGGATGGATGGATGGATGGATGGATGTATGTATGCATGTATGTATGTATGTATGTATGTATGTATGTATTCCGGCCCCCGTCCACAGCAACAGCCTGACCCGTCGGCCGCAGACCCGGCATCGGTAATCCACAGTGAGCTGCCAATGCCAAGTGGTCATGAGGCAATCCAACAGAGATGACACTGCGCTGCTGTCGAATCATTTCGGCGCTGGTCAGTGGCGCTTGTACTGAGCCAGCATACGCAGGACACCACCAACTAAGCCCACTACTGACGATAGTATTTGCTTAGTCGCGGAGCCAGCGTGAGTGAGCTTTCCTTACGGAGGGTGCCACCATGTCCGTCCAGCGACAGTCCTATTAGCTTGCGGATATCGGTGACCCCGACAGAGCCGAACCAAGGACATAGACGTGGAGAGGTAATGGGAACTGGGGATGATCATGACAGCAGGACATGAAGGGCCACAGAGTTCGATACTTTTGATGCTGATCGATGAGGATGAGGATGATGAAGATGATGCTGCGGATTTTCATTCAGGTCTGAGACGTCATACAGAGCTGTACTCTGCGCTTACTTTCATAATGAATCCCGGCACCAAACCAGGTCTGGGAGATTCAGCTACCTGTTGTGTTGGTCAGAAATCGAAACCTTTCTATATTACTTTTCAGGCAGAAATTAGAACATTGTGTTCAGTGATCCATAACTCCAATTGAAGAGACTTTTGAATCCAAATTGTCAATATTTTGATACAACACGAGTGACGTCAGTGTACACACGTTACAAACAAGACACAGCCGAAATGCAGAAGAACTTTTCAATTCATTTCAGGGACAGGGTTAAGCGTGATCTTTTTGCCATGCTTTGTAAGACATTGGCCCTTTTTTATTTTCTGACTTGTTTGGAAACATATAATCACCTCACATGGATTGAATGAACTGAGTGTCTTGGTGCTGGAATGATTTTTGCTAATAACTTCACAACATCAATACTGTATATTATGAACATTCTTCACCGGTCCGTACTCAGCAGAGTCCTGCTTTCCCATAGCATATTCCTGACATGGCAACACAAAGTTACCGGCCTTGTTCTTTTCGATGATAACTGGTTTCAGAACCAAGTCAGAATCACCAGAGCCAGTAACTCGATGTATTATGTACAACTTTATAAGATTGAATGTTGATAGGTATCTGATATTAAGACAAGAGAGAGGTAGCGAAAATAAGAAATAAAAAAGAGAAAGAAGCGGGTGGGTGGGTAGGTGGGTGGTGACATGATGGTGGAAAGGATGGGTAGGCCTATCGGCGTGGAGGCTGGGTTATAATACAAATGAATTATGTCATCTTGTATCCTCACCATCCTAAAGTATCAGAACATCGATAAAACAGGTGTTTTACTCTTATCAGCTATTTTGATATAATTGATTTCTGACAGGATCAGCGTTTCCATGGCCAGAACTTTTCTGTTTCCATTCTCTTTGACAAGAAGAAGCCAAGGAGTATAACAGAGCGAAATGCTGAGTAGGAAGACAAGCATTCCCATTCCTCAAAGTCCTGATATGTTCACAATTAAAAAAACAAACAAACAAACACGGAAAATGAAAGCAACAACAACAAAATCAACAACAATAGCAGCAGCAGCAGCAGCAGCAGCAGCAACAACAACAACAATTAACTATTGTCCCAGGTCATTTGTGTGATGGAGGAAAAAAACACCGTGGCACAGATCTGATGGGAGTATCACTTTTGGCCTGGATGTGCGTGACCTTCCCCTTCGCCACTAAATCAGTTTGATCATCGTCGCTACTAACAATATCAGCGGCGAGCCAAACTACCTTCCCCCCTCCTACTTTCCCTGCCCGGCGACACTGACATCGTCTCGTCGGTAATTTATGGGAGCTGGCGACCAGTTCATCTGTTTTACGACTGTGTCGAGGACACAGGATTGGCTTGTACCGTCTGTACAAGTGGCCCCATGTACTGAGATGTTCAAGATGTGTGTTTCCATTTTTATCGACGCACAGAGTATACAATGTAGAATAACGGTACTTGTTGACTCCGTCTGAGTCTGAAAACCATTTTTCACTGGGTGAAACTTCTTCTGGATGAACCTAGTATCTCTCATAGTTGTGCATTGCGCTGTCTCTGTGATTGTGTTGTAGTCTTTCTTTGTTCTTGAGTGTAGAGATCCAGGAACATTCAGTTATATGTAACGCAAGGACCTTTTCTTTCTTCTCTTTTTATTTCTCTGTGAAAGAAACACTTTCAGCATTCTCCCTGTTGTGATTGACACAAAGCGATGTAACCCTGTGAAAACCAGTGGCTGGTGGTGCAGTGGCTGATGTTGCAGGCTTGCAGGTTGGGACCCCAGGGGTTGGGGTTCCATCACAGGCACTTATTTGTGGAATTGTAATGACCAGACCAGCTCTTAACCAGAGTTGAGCGTGATGGGAGCCCTGATGGGAAGACTGGATCCAAACAACTGAGAGTTGAGCGTGATGGGAGCCCTGATGGGAAGACTGGATCCAAACAACTGAGAGTTGAGCGTGATGGGAGCCCTGATGGGAAGACTGGATCCAAACAACTGAGAGTTGAGCGTGATGGGAGCCCTGATGGGAAGACTGGATCCAAACAACTGAGAGTTGAGCGTGATGGGAGCCCTGATGGGAAGACTGGATCCAAACAACTGAGTTGTATCCACTCGACGCTCCAGGTGTCTGCATCTCTCAGACCTGGATTATTCTGGAATGCTTCATGAAAGGAAACCATTTTTATATCTTCATACATCAGAATGGAACGCCATAGCATCATCTTCATTGTCACTGATTATTTAAAAGTTTCCAGTTCTGTTGCCCTTCATGCCCTGCTCTGGTGGTGATATAATATTTAGGGCAAAGCAAAAGACACCAAAACAAAAAAAAACAAACAAAAACCTACACAAGCTTTCCTCGCATGGAAATATTTTTGTGTGGATTGAATTTGATCTGTCTACAAGAACTCTTGATTTTGGACGTGAGCGTTTCGTTCTGTACATTTGTAATATTCATGGTATTTTGCAAAACAAATCAGTGAGATTTTGGACTAACAGATCGTTAAAACCGATTTCAAAGCCCATTCAAAGCATTTCCAAGCCTCATAAGCCTAATGACTAGTCTCAGCCGAGCATGTGCAAAAAGTGTTGCATGTGCGATGTGTTGTCTCCCATGAGAAAGGACTGTCAACTCCAGTCATTGTTCTGTGGCTAGATCACCTCAACACCACGATCTTTACAAACGATATTGTTGGTCATCAATGAAAAAAAAAATCAAAAGAAAATTCAAGGAAATAAATTCAATGAATAAAAAGCTAAGAATCATCGTCATTTCATGACTTTGTTATAAGACATAATAATTCTGGCTGTTAGACCTGATAATTCGTTCATTTAACGAAACCTTTTACTTTTTAGATTGATGGGACAAATTGGCAGTTTTCATCTTTATGTTTATATGCGATGTATTTATGAGACGGTTATGTTTTGTTGAATATAACAAGAGAGCCTTAACTGATTTGTGAAACGTTGTCTCTTGGGCTAAAAGATCCTTTACCATTTGTTTTACCCAGTGTATGCGTTTGTATCTCGTCTCAAATCCCATTTCATATTCACATCTCTCTCTCTCTCTCTCTCTCTCTCTCTCTCTCTCTCTCTCTCTCTCTCTCTCTTCTCTCTGTGTCACGAACACGCATGACACACACACAGAGGTGCAGTGCAAGCGTGATAAGTTCTATATTTCAGTATCACATATAATATCCCTGTTATCAATATCTACTCCTTTAGCCCTAGTCGTTTTCATAGAGGTTTTTAAAAAAAAATCGGTTTGAAATTCAAATAAAAATTGACCAAGGAAGAACAGAGGAAAAGTAAAAGGAGAGAGAGAGAGAGAGAGAGGAGAGAGAGAGAGAGAGAGAGAGAGAGGGGGGGGGGGGGGGGTTGGGAGTTGGGAACGACAAAAGAGGGGGGGGGGTGGAGGGTGGGGATTATCTGGAGACCAAACCCCAGATTTGCCAATTTGTCCCCAAAAATTCTGCTGCCCTTTGGCAACGAATTAATGTGCCCTTTAACTTCTGACATTTATTATGTTTAACCCTTAGAAATTATCCCAACTTTAAAGAAAGAGGTTTTTTGTTATGTGACCACGTGCGATGTGTGTCATTGCCCAAAGGGGGCACCAGCCCAAAGCGTGACGGGGGTGTAAAGAAAAGGTCAGAAATGCGCGTCTTGGTTCTGAAAAACCCTCACTTTTTCCAATGAAATGTTTTTTTTCAATGGGGCAGGGGGTACAGCAAGCGCGTAACATTCGCGCGATGAAAGGGGGAGGCGGCGGGGAGAGAGGGGGTTGGGAGGGGAAGGGGAAAAGTCTGCCGGAACCTTTTTATTTTTGGCTCATGCAGAGATAAAAAAATGGCGGCACACAGCTGGCAATTGTACTGATAAGAAAGGCATCAGACTGTTTCACCCCTTCATCACATACACATCTTCGTCGGAATTTTTTTCCAATTTTTTTTCAACATCTTCCTTTCCCCATTACGGTTTAGACTGAATTTTTTCATTTGCACAGTTTTTGTGTTTGGTATGTGTGTGTTTTTGTATAGCTTTTACATTGTTTGTTTTTGTAAAATACTTTGTGAAAATCAAACTTTGTTGTAAGGCAAAAAAAAAGTGTTTGACATTCCTTTAAGATTTCTCCATTTTTCGGGATGTTAAATTTTCGTTTTATCATCCTAAAAACCAACGAGTCTCAGGGGAAAAATATGTCTGTTGATTATAGTTTGAAACTGTATGAAAAAAAATGGAAATGCTATTTTTTTTGTCTAGGGGTTTTTCTGTATTAACATTTATACTTATTCAAAAAATATTCTATATCCACAGAAAGTTTGAAAAGTTAGTCATAAAAGTATTTTTCTCTATTAACATTTCTTTTTTTTACTTTAAAGCCTTTTCAAAATTCAAGCAGATATAAAAAGCAAATCAAGTGAAGAAAAAAATTCCCTTTCTGGCCATGCAAAAATGATGAAATTTTTAGTACACAATTTCTCTGAATATAGAAATAAAAAGAAACAATGAAAACGGCCATACAGCAGATGTAGCAGGCGCTGATAAACGGGACTAAGTTTTCCTGTTGTCTCTCCCTCCACCCAGTCCCCCTCTAAGGTGCCTAGAACCCACAACTCCTCCATCCCTTTCCCTCGCCTGGAAGAATTCACCCCCACAGCTGTGTCATTTCGAAACTGTGTCACTGTATATCAGTAACGAGCCAAATGTCTGTTGTATCCTCCTCATTTTACCAAATTATTCAAACATTTCAAGAACACTGTCGCAGCTCTTTCTATCGCCAGGTTTAAATGTCTGCGAAATGCCCATCCCCAAACATTTCTTTTCTCTCTCATAAACCAAAGCACATCACAGCCCCCATGTTTTGGGAAAATTTAAAAAAACATTTCAATGCATGACAAGGCAAGATATTATAACGAAACAAGCCAACTAACTGTGTGTGAGACGTTTGTCTTTTAAAAAAATTACCGAGGTTAGATCTGGCAGGAGAACACTTCTAGTATGACCTTCACCCAGCTGATTCAAATTAGACTGGTCGTCCCACCAGCTAGCCCGGGAAAAGTGGCGGTCCAAAATATCGTCACCCCGCTCACCCAACACTACTCACGCCGCCTGGCCAGACTGACTTTGTTTGTGGGCAAGTTATGGAAGCTGTCGAGCTGTTCGTCACTTTTAGGACTCTGGAGGACACAACACATGGCAGTGCCGTCTGTACAGTGACCCCCGGAAGGAGTAAAAGAAATCCGTGTTTGTTTCATTTCTGCACGCAGCATGACCAGGACATAGAAAATATATTGTCCATCCGTGATATTTGGCCAGCCTGACTGGAGAAGAGTTGTCTGATTAATAATGTGGGGTTTAAGACAAACGTGGAAAACAAGTCCAGGGTGCTAGATGGAACAAAGTACACAAACTGTCACCCGGTACAAACTGTCACCCTGGTACATATTGTCACCCTGGTACAAACTGTCACCCTGGAACATATTGTCACCGTGACATTGTGTGCCAGATGTGAAGGCACATGATGTTGCTCCCAGCACAATTATATTGTCACCCGGACGACAATTTGTGCTATGCCTGATTTTTTTTGTCTTACAGGAAATAAACTATGGCAGCACTGAAAACTATCCAAAAACAAAAGAACAGGCAGAACAAGAGGTAAAGTAACACAAGTTTGATATACAACACGAAACAAGCAAGTTAATTTCCGACAACTATGTCTTCTTCAGATGTTATGAACGATAGACAAAAATACACAAAGTGATACGCCCTTGACAGCAGTCAGCATAAGCAGCATTGTTCCCTTGTTCATCCTGACTGATGCTACCGTGTTTTTGTTGTGTCTTGGTTCCCACAGGCTAAAGCTTCACTAATCCACTGTAACAGCCACATACTATTAGTTGATCGATTTTAATGAAACTTGGTATCAGTGTAATAGGTTAGTAATGATTTGATCTCATGTCCCTTAACCACTAACAGAGGAGGCCGTTGAGGCACCATTGCACGGTCTTTTTTTTTTTAATCATTGCCGTTTCTTCTGTTGTGTAGACTTGATTATTGTATTGAGCTTCAACCAGTTTCATTGAATCATAGTGTGAGTGTCGCGGGCCATGGGTCGTCAAGGCACTACTGGTGTTTTGTTTTTCTTTTTTTTCCTTTTTATTTTAAAGAATCATAGCACAAAGAGTGCAGTTAGACTGGCTGAACTTTTTATCTATTAAAAAGAGTCTTAAACTCGCTGGAAAAATGGTGATACAAACCGAACAAGAGATCAATGGACGCCGCTGTTGTCTTTGAATTTGGCAGCAGAAATCCAGCTGCAATGTACAAGAGTCGGTTAGATCCTCCACCTATGATCCCACCCAGCGAGCTCAGCAGCTTCAGCTAGAACCCGCTGGACCACCGGATTTTAACAGCTTTATTACAACCTCACTCTGCTTCACACGACTGATTCATTTTCCATGAGACCAGGAGCTGTTTGGTTTCACAAGGATGGTGATGTGTTTGGTGTGAGTGATCGTATGAAAGTAGCCTGGCTCTAATCAGGACTGCCTTCTAAATAGATGAAACTTACAAATCCATTTCTCCAGCGTTTAACTAGGCAAATCGGGCGTCTGGACGATTAATCATTAGATACCATCATCCCAATACATAGTCGAGGGAGTCCAGCTTTCAACTGCGTATCTATTTGAAAGGCATCATCCTAGTATTTAATTTGATGAGTACAGCTTTCGGTTGGATAATCCGTAAGTAGCTGTCACCCTCATTACGGCTGAGAATGGTTTAGCTTCTAATCGGGCGAGTCCGATCTTCATTCAGGTAACCCTTAGAAGTCCAACACCCTGTGAAGCAATCGACTTTTTTTCATTAAGACTGATAATAACCAAGTTTGTAATCAGTTGAGTTTGGCTTAAGGTCAGATAACACATAGAAAGTATCAGATAGCAGCGCTGGGGCTGAGAATAGTGTGGTTTCTAATCAGGCTAGTCCAGCTTTTAGTCGGAAAACTCAAAGGGAGCCATTACCCTGGCTTCAGTTTGGTGGGGATGGGGAGTAAGAAAGGGGTGGGGTGGGGGAGATTAAGTGAGCAATGCTTCAGATGCTGTCTCACTGCACCCTCCCCTTCCCTCCCCTTCCTCCCTTCCACCCCCCCCCCCCCCAGCACTTTCTTTCTAACATGCGCATGCACATCACACACAACACACACACAACACACACACACACACACACACACACACACACACGCACACACACGCACACACACATACATACACATACATACACATACATACATACATACATACATACATACATACATACATACATACATACATATGTACGTATGTATGTACGTATGATATTACATCAAATCACTTGAATGATGAAACATGATGAGGAACTGTGAAAATGCCCAGTTGGGTCTGCAAGCATTATATGGGAATTGAACTTCAGTCATCAGAACAGAAACGTGGTGCTGCACCAACTGAGCTGGATCTCATGTTATTTATTGGCATCCGTGACATCATGAAATGTGCTTTGAAACGTAACATGATTGTGGTAGCTAAATAAACGCACAATCTAGAGAGCAATAGCCACTGTTGAAAGGATTCTTTATCACTTTATAATCACAACCATTCTAATGGAAATCAGGTAAGTTATTCTTTTTAAACTAAAAGCAGACAGACAGATGGATGAACATGATGCCAACCACACAAGATATGTGGAGTTGATAATGTGTGTCAGAGTGACAATCCGTGTCACCGGAAACAGGGCAACAATCTGTAACATCACTTCTGGCACAAAAATTAATGGTCGCCCAGCGATAATTTGTGACAGTGTGACAATTTCTACCATAACGCAGGACAAAAGATGGTCACCCCGCTCAACCATTACGTGGTAGACTGACTTGTCTCGCAATCACTTTTTTTGTCTAGGGGTTGTTCTGTATTAACATTTATCACTTATTCAAAATATTTTATCACCCCAGACTTCCTGATGCTAGTCATGTCATGTAAGTATTTATTTTTCTCTATTAACTTCTTTTTTTACTTTCAGCCCTTTTTCCAAAAAATTCCAAAGCAGATCTTAAAAAGCCAATCAAGTGAAGAAAATAAACTTTCCCTTTCTGGCATGCCAAAATGATGTATTATCTAGTACCACAATTTCTTCTGGAATCTAGAAATAAAAAGAATCAATGAAACGTGCCATATCAGCAGATGTTGCAGGCGCGGAATAAACGGGACTAAGTTTTCTGATGTCTCTCTCCACTCCATGTCCCCATCTAAGGTGCTCTAGAACTACTACAATCCTCCCCTCCTTTCCCTCCGCCTGGACGCATACACCCACACAGCCTCGTGTCATTTCGACAACCTGTTGTTTCACATGTATAAGTTAACGCGCAAATGTCTGTTGTAATCTCCTCATTTTTACCAAATTATTCAAACATTTCCCCCAAGAACACTGTCGCTGCTCTTTCTATCGCCAGTTTAAATGTCTGCGGAATGCCATCCCCCAACATTTCTTTTCTCTCTCATACCCCCCAAAGCAACATCACAGCCCGTGTTTGGAAATTAAAAAAAACATTATTTTCAATGCATGACAAGGCAAGCTATTTAAACGAGCAAGCCAACTAAATGTTGTGTGAGGACTAGTTTGTCTTTTTAAAAAAATTACCCCGAGGTTAGATTCTGGAGGCGAGAACACTTCTGTATGGACCTCACACAGCTTGATCAATTTAGACTGGTCGTCGTACCAGCTAGCCGGATAGAGTGGCGGTCCAAATATCGTCACCCCGATCACCCAACCATACTCACGCCGCCTGGCCTGAAGACTTTGTTTTGTGGGGCACGTTATGGGAAGCTGATCGTGCTGTTCGTCACTTTGTGGAATTGGAAGGACACAAACACATGCAGTGCCGTCAGTACCCAGTGACCCCCGGAAGGAGTAAAAGAAATCCGTGTTTGTTTCAATTTCTGCACGCAGCGAGACCCAGGGACATAGAAAAATTGATGGCCATCCGTGAATATTTGGCCACAAGCCTGAATGGGAGCAGAGTTGTTGATTATAATGTGGGGTTTAAGACAAACGTGGGGAGGATACCAAGCGGTCCAGGGTTGCCTCGATGGACCCCAAAGTACACAAACTTGTCATCCTGGTAACAAACTGTCACCCCTGGTTAACATCTTGTCACCACTGGTACAAAACTGTCATCCCTATGGAACATATTGTCACGGTGGACATTGTGTGCCAGGTGTGACGGCACATGATGTTGTCCAGACTAACTTATATTGTCACCCGGGACGGACTAACTTGGGCTCTGCCTGATTTATTTTGTCTTACAGGGAAATAAACTATCGGCGCACTGACAAATATCCAAACAACCAAAAGAACAGGCAGAACAGAGATAAAGTAACACAAGTGTGATATACATCCGAAACAAGCAAGTTGATTTCCGACAACTATGTCTTCTTCAGATGTTATGGAACGATAGACAAAACTCACACCGCCAATGAGAATACGGCCTTGACATCCCGTCCGCATAGCAGCCAATTGTTCCCTTGTTATCCTGACTGATGCTACCGTGTTTGGTTGAGTCTGGTTCCCCCACAGGCAAAGCTTACTAATCCACTGTACACCCACCAACATACTATTAGTTGAGCGATTT
Source organism: Conus ventricosus (assembly GCA_018398815.1). NCBI lineage: Eukaryota > Metazoa > Mollusca > Gastropoda > Neogastropoda > Conidae > Conus > Conus ventricosus. Next base: position 40,372,780 of record CM031601.1, read on the forward strand.
TAAAGAAATTGGATCCGTGTAATAGGTTCGTAATGATTTGTCTCATGACCTTACACTAAAACAGAGGAGGCGTTGAAGGCACCCATTGCCGGTCTTTTTTTTTTTAATATTGCGTTTCTTTCCTGTTGTGTAGACTTGATTATTGTATTGAGCTTCAACAGTTTCATTGAATCATTGTGTGAGGGTCGCGGGCCCTGGGTCGTCAAGGCACTATGGTGTTTTGTTTTTTTTTTTTACCCTTTTTATTTTAAAAGAATCATAGCACAAAGAGTGAGATAGACTAGGCTGAACTTTTATATACTTAAAAAGAGTCGTAAACTGCTGGAAAATTGGTGATACAAACGAACAAGAGATCAATGGGACATACGTCTGTTGGTCTTTGAATTTGGCGCCAGGCAGGGCAGAAATCTGTAGCCAGCAGAGCTGCAATTTGTATAACACAGGAGTCGGTTAGATCCTTCACCTATATGATTCCCCACCAGCGAGGCTCAGCAGCTTCAGCTAGAATTCCCGCTGATGGACCACCGGATTTTAAAGCTTTTTTACAACCATCACTCTGCTTCCACGAATCTGATTCATTTTCCCCCTGAGGACAAGGAGTTGTTTGGTTTCCACATGGATGGTGTGCTGTGTTTGGTGTGAGGATCGTTTTTTGGAAAGTCGCATGGATTAATCCCGGATGCCTTTAAATAGCTGAACAACTTACAATCCATTTACTCCTGCGTTTTTTAACTAGCAAATCTGGCGTCTGGGACGATTACGCAATAGCTACCATCATCCCAATACTAGTCGGGCGAGTCCAGCTTTCAACTGCCGATCTATTTGAAAGGCATCATCCTCGATTTTAATTTGAATGAGTACAGCTTTCGAGTTGGTAAATTCCGTAAGTAGCTGTCACCCTCATTAGGCTGAGAATGGTTTAGCTTCTAATCGGGCGAGTCCGATCTTCCATTAAGGTTAACCTTAGACGTCCTCAAACCCTGTGAAGCACATCGCCCCTTTTTTCATTAAGGCCTGATAATACCCCAAGTTTGGTATCAGTTGAGTTTGGCCTTTTAAGGTCAGATAACACATAGAAAGTATTCAGTAGCAGCGCTGGGGCTGAGAATCGTGTGGTTTCTACTAAGGCTAGGCCAGCTTTTAGAGGAGGAGGGGAAAACTCAAAAGGGTGCATTACCCTGGCACAGTTTGGTGGGGATGTGGAGTAGAAAGGGGTGGGGTGGGGGAGCTTAAGTGAGCAATGTTCAAGATGCGGTCCACTGCACCCTCCCTTCCCTTCCCCTTCCTCCTTCCAACCCCCCCCCCCCCAGCACTTTCTTTCTAACTTGCGCATGCAATCACAACACACACACACACCCACACACCCACACCCAACACACACACAACCACACACACGCTCACACCCCGCCCCACACCACACTACATAACTCTAATACACATACATACATACATAATACATAATACATACATACTACATACTTAATATGTACGTAATGTTTGTCCCGTATGTTATTAATCCATCACGTGAATGATGAAAAACTTGGATGAGGAATGTGGAACACTGCCCCCCGTTGGCGTCTGCACGCATTATATGGGAATTGAACTTCTGTCATCAGAACAGAAACGTGGTGCTGCACCACTGAGCTGGGATCTCATGTTATTTATTGCATCCGTGACATCTGAAATGGGCTTTGAAACGTAACATGATTGTGGTAGCTAAAATATAAAACGCACAATTAGAGTGCAATAGCCACTGTTGAATGATTTCTTTAATCACTCTTATAATCACAACCATTTAAATGGAAAAATCCAGGTAAGTTATTCTTTTTAAATCAACAGCAGGACCAGACAGGATGGATGAACATTGGTGCCAACCACACACAAGATATGTGGGAGTTGATAATGTGTGTCAGAGTGACAATCCGTGTCACCGGAACAGGGCAACAAATCTGTAACAATTCTGGCACAAAAATTACTCGGATTCGCCCAGCCGATTAATTTGTGGACCGCTGGGACAAATTTACCATAAACGAGGCCAAATGTGGTCACCCGCTCACAATTCACCGCGGTGGCTAGACTGATTTTGTCCTTGCCGGCAAGTTATGGGAGCTGTCCCAATTTTGTTCGTTCCGTTTTTTGAATCGACTTGATCAACACAGCCATTCACTGTGTTACAACCGTACGTACCTGTTAGGTTCAGATGCCATTTCATTACTGACCAGCACAAACACAAGATTGGTATGATTAAAGTCAGAGAACATGTTTTGTCCTCTGTGAGACAATCGGATTAGCCAGACGGGCGAGGGGAACGGAAAGGTGCTGTCTGGATAAATTGGTGGGGTGAGATTCAAAACAGACAAGGGACAAGGGCTGAGAAGTATAGTTAGAGAGTGGAGCCAGGACATATGGTGTTAAAAAGAGTCATAATAATTACTGCGGGTAGGGAAGGAACGTGGAGGGGTGAGAGGTGGTGGGGTGTAGGGGAAGGAACGGGGAGTGGGAGAGGAGGAGGGGTTTGTAGGGGGAAGGAACGGGAGTGGGAGAGGAGGGGGTGGGGGGGGATGGAGGGAGGGGGAGGGTGGGGATGGAGACGAAAAGCTAAACGTAGAATTAGCAAAGAAAAGAATCATTTTTTTACTGACCCCCACAAAAAGCAAATAAACATGTCGCGCTTAAATTACAAAGTTTCCCCTCCCTCGACCATCTCTCTGTGCTCTGTCTCTGTCTGGTCTCTCTCTCTCTCTCTCTCTCGTCTCTCCTCTCTCATCTCTCTCCTAGCTCCCTCTCTCTCTCCCCTCTGTCTCTCTCTCTCTCTCTCTCCTCTCTTCTCTCCTCCTCCTCTCTCTCCTCTCTCTCTCTCTCTCTTCTCTATCTCTCTTCCACTCATGTTTCTACACTGCGTTGTTCCATATCAGATTAGTTCCCAGAGCCCCCCAAGATACCAGCCACGAAACCCTGTCTACGGCTGTCCCCGTCAAGTGAAAAATAAGTCCTTTACTGGAAGAACAACACGCCCTAACATAGCATCTGTCTAGGTGTCACCGTCTAGAGAAAAATAAGTCCTTTACCGCTACGAAACAACACGCATAGCATAGTTCCTTTATGGGACGACACCAAACATGCTTACATAGCATCTGCAAACTTAGGTGTGGGGAAGGCATCAGCCGTTCACTTGTGTGCTACCACAGAAACTCAGGCGTAGCGAGAGAGAGAGTGAGAGGAGAGGAGAGTGGCGAGAGTCAGGAGAGAGATGAGAGTAGAGGTGATGAGGGAGAGAGAGAGTGAGCGGGGCAGGGCTGGATCACAGGTTTTTCACAGGTAGGGTGCTGGTAGATGTTTTCGGCCGGGGTTCCCAGGGGACCGCCTAGGCCCCGGTGGGGTCTAGGGGCAAAGCCGGGTGGGGGACCGGGGGCAAGCCCCACACGCCGAAAATTGGTTTTTGACATTTTAAAAAGCTGTTTCGTGGCATTCTACCTGATAAGCTGGGGGAGACATTATTCATAGCGTTTTTATCAATTTTGCAAAGTGTGTTTAAATTTCATATGACCGGCTACGTGGAAAAGAGGGAAAGAGGGATTGGGGGGCTTTTTGTTTTTCCTTTTTTTATTTAGCCCGCGGGTTGTTGCGATGGTGGTTTTTTTAGCCGGGGGGGGGGGGGGGGTGATGGGTTAGTAACCAAAGCACCCCCCTGGATCCTCGGTCTGGAGGGTTGTTGTTAGTGTGAGGATGGGTGGAGGAGGGACTGCGGGGACAGAAGACAGCCCATCAAGGAACAATGGGAATTGGTCCATCCCCAAATAACTGTTTCTGCTTAGCTGACTCTCAAGTGTTGTTCCACTATGAAAGCCGACTACACGCAGCGAAATGATCCATTTCCTGCTCCCCACTGTCTGTCCATCTGTCTTTTTGTCTGTCTGTCCTGGTCTGGCTGTCTGTCTGGTCTGTCCCTATTTGAAATGGATTTCCTTGCTGACCCTGCTCCTTTCTTTCTATGTTGCTATGATATGGTTTTGCCGTTGAATACGCAAATAAACTATATGACAATTCTCTTTTTTTCTGTCTGTCTGTCTCTCTCTCTTCTCTCTCATATCTCTCTCCTCTATCCTCTCTCTCTCTCTTCTCTCCTCTCTCTCTCTCTCTCTCTCTCTCATGATTCTCAACACGATGATAACCAAGTTAACCCTATTTCTGGTTCGGATTATTAATGAAGAGGGGGGATAGTAAACAGGGGGTCACTCAGTTGAAAGTACGAGTGCAAGATAGAAACTCAACAACCACAACAACACAAACTCAGAAAAATATGCACACCTTGTCTCGAATTGCTGCCACCTCTTCTGCACTTAAAACAACTTATGGCCAACACAAGAAGTAAAATTAACGGCAAATGTAGGTGAGACCAACAAATGTCAGTGCAGTGTGTGTTTTATAATGGATTGATATATAGTGCATTCCGGAGCGCGAGTTACCACAAGGAGTTCGGCTCTGCATGTGCCTAAGCGAGATAAATTCGATGGTATGGTTGTGGTTGTTTCTTTTGTGCGTCTCCCTCTTCTCCTCACTCTCCTCTCTCTCTCTCACTCTCTCTCTCTCTCTTTTCTACTGTCTGTCCTGTCTCTCTTGTGTGTGTGTGTGTGTGTGTTGTGTGTGGTGCTGTGTGTTGTGTTGTGTGTGGTGTGTGGTGTGCGTGCTGTGTGTGTGTGTGTGTGTGTGAGAGAGAGGAGAGATAGAGTGGAGAGTGGACGAGAGGAAGATTGGAGGAGCTGAAAGAGAGAGAGGAGGGAGGGAGGAGAGATGGACCGAGGTAGAAGAGTTGATGTGAGAGGGTAGGGGGCGGAGGAGCGAGAGCAGAGAGAGGAAGCGAGAGAGTAGAGAGACGACGAGCGGAGAGGACTGAGAGAGGAGAAGAGAGAGAGAGAGCATGGCAGACCGACAAACAGACATTAGAAACAAGAGGCTGAGAAGGAGACAGAACAGGACAGAGAGAGCTACAGTTCGGCATATGGGGGTGGGGGGGGGGGGGGGGGGGAGGGGGGGGGAGTCACTAGGTACTCTATTGCGTTGAACACGCCTTTCACAAACAAAATAATGCTAGGTCAACATGCCAGTTACTTACGCCCACTTCATAGGAGAAGAGAAAACGTCACAATCAGTTTTTAGTTACACACACTCCCCAACAGTAAATAAAACCTCAAACATCTCTTCTGTGTCTGGGGGCTTTTGTGTGCTAAGAACAAAACAATCGGAAAAGACAAGTAAGAAAAGAAAAACGAAACAACGATGACCAAAGAAAGATCTGACAGTACTCTTCTATTGTACCTCTGTCTCCAGCCTGACGAATCAGCCGAGGTTGTTAGTCTTCATGACTGCTAACAACGGACGAGTGGCAGACCAACCGTACCATCCACCCGTTCGCTCACTCCCTGCCGCTTCCTCTGATTGGCGTCTTGTCGGAGAGTTACAGGAGCCTGTCACTTGTTCGTCAGTTGTATGGACGGTCTAGTCGTAGACACCGTGCTTTGTTGTACCTGTCTGTACCCAGTGACCCCCGCTACAGTGAGTTTTGTTGATTCATGGAGCCAGAACTAACGACAGAGGCACAAAAAGGTGTTCGGTCCCCTATGTGATGATCAGGCCAGTGTGAGAGTTCTTGTGTGGTAATTGTGATCCCGGGTACAGACCATGGTACAGGACACAGGACACATGATAGATGGATGGGAAATTGCAAAATTGTTGTGCATCTGACTGTAGAGAACAGGTGGAGAGGGAGGTGAAGGCTGTTACCCGAAGAAACGGAATGTTACGTCTCATTACCCTTTATTTTTGTTTATTCTTCACAACTATGTTTGTCGTTCTGTCTGTCTGTCTGTTGTCTGTCCTGTCTCCTCTCTCTCTCTCTCTTCTCCTCTCTCTCTCTCTTCTCTCTCTCTCTCTCTCTCTCTACTTCTCTCATCTGTTTCAGTACCGTAACCAATATTTGTGACCGCCCAGCGACCGATACAGTGCTGTCTGGGCTCTCACACGAGGGAAAAATGTCCTGTTTTGTACAGAAGCAATGCACACCACCAGGCGATCCTTAAAACGGAAATGATGCCGCAGATTGGAGAAACAGCGTATGGACGTGGAACGTAGCTGGCGACTTAATTTGATAGCGACCTGAGTGGTTTCCTTGTATATTGTATTCTGTCTCTCCTGCTATTTTCTGTCTGTCTGGTGTCTGTCCATCTCTCTCTCTCTCTATCCTCTCTCTCTGTCTATCTCTCTCTCTCTCTCTCTCTTTCTCTTCTCTCCTCTTCATCCTCTCTCTCTCTCCCCCCTCCATCTTCTCTCTCTTGATTTAACACAACCTGGCTGTCATGCTACAGATTGTTCTGTCACACACACACGCACGCCGCACGCCAAACACACTACACACCCACTCACACCACCACACACACTCACACACACACAATCCACTACCCCCGCCACCGACACACACACACAACACACACACACACACACAACCCAACCACACACACGCACACACACATGGCACAACACACACACACACACACACCACACCCACACACACCCATAAACACACACACCAACACCACACACACACCCCACACACACACACATACAATATTGCGCGCGCGCACGCCCAAAACCCACAAACACACACCACCACACTCACAACACCCACACACACAACACACACAACACCACACCACACACACACACACACACAACACACACCACCAACACACACTACACCATTTTAACCATGCTTGCAGTGTATTATGCACCTGCTTGGGTTTGCATTTTCTTTTTACTGCAGATATACGACAACAAATACATCATCAAAAACAAATCAGAAAAACATCTATCACCTGAAAGTTTGGACATAAGGCACAACCTCGTGTATCCGAAACACATGAGAACATTGAAGAAGCCCCCGAAAAATGCGAGATAGACATAAAAGACAAGGTCAGGAAGTACTTTAATGAGGGTTGACGATGTGGATGGTAAAGGAGAGAGAGAGAGAGAAGCGAGAGAGGAGAGCGAGCGAGCTGAGAGAGAGAGCAGATACATTTGTCACTGCATGTGTCAGTGAGAGGACTGTTTTGTTTTTGTTTTTCGGTTGTGTTGTGCGTGTGTGTGTGTTTTGGTTTTTTTTTTTTTTGGTGTGTGTGTGTGTGTGTGTGTGTGTGTGTGTGACAGAGAGAGTGTGAGAGATGCGGAGAGAGTGATGAAGAGTGAGAGAGCGTGAGCGAGAGCGAAGATTGACCACAGCAGGGTCACAGGTGTGAATTTGCCTCTCACAACACAGAGGTCAGGCTATAAACACCAGGTCACTCCACGCACCTTTTAGTAGGGGAAGTGGATTATGTTGCATTTCGTTTCAATCTACCCACCTACCGTGCACAACCCACCCCATACCAGATCTGTGTCCCGGACAATTTGTCTGTTGGATGAAAACAATTTCAAAGAAAATTAAAATTTTTTTTTTCTCCCGGGCCAAATAAGGACAAACAAATTACCAAAACAAAAACACGACGTGTTTCGACATCTTTGGTCTTCTTCACGCCAAAATAAAACACATTCGGGCTATGAAAGTTACAGGAAAGGCACTCACTTGCCTTCTCAAATTAAGCGAAACCTGGATTTGAAATGAAAACGAGGCCGACTGGGAAAGATATAATGGTTTTAATATAATAATGATGGACTATAACAACAGCAACACATGTGCTACTACTACTACTACTACTACTATACTACTACTACTACTTCTATACTACTGCTACTATACTACTACTCTACTATACTATACTACTACTACTACTATTAGTAACAAACAACAATAAATAATACTGATAATGATAAAAATGCTGCTCTATGAATTAATGATAAAGATAATAATAATACTGATAATAATGATAATAAGATAAGAAAAAGCACTGAATTAGAGAGGGAGTATACAACCTATCTGTAATAATATGATGATAGTAGCTGCAGTATCGATCGTGGATATACAGTCAGAAGGGTATGATAGATGACAGTAGCTGCCAGTATCGATAGTGGGATATAAGTGAGCTCGCGAGGGTATGATAGATGACAGTAGCTGCCGTATCTATAGAGGATTTCCAGTGAGAAGGGTATGATATGTTGCAGTAACTGCAGTATCGATCGTGGATATACAGTGAGAAGGGTATGATATGCGGACAGTAGTGCAGTATCGAAGTGGGATTTACAGTGAGAAGGGTATGATATTGATGACAGTAGCGCAGGTATCGGTAGTGGATATACATGAGCAGGTTATGATAGGATGACAGTAGCTGCAGTATCCGATAGTTGGTCTACATTGAGAAGGGTTTCTGATATGATGAAGTAGTGCAGTATCGATAGTGGATATACAGTGCAGAAGGGACTATGATATGATGATAGTAGTGCAGTATGGGCTAGTGGATATACAGTGTGGAAGGGTAGATATGATTGACTGTAGCTGCTGTATCGATAGTGGATATACAGTAAGAAGGGTATGATATGTGCCAGTAGCTGCCAGCATCTTAGTGGATTATACAGTGAGAAGGGTATGAAATGATGATAGTAGCTGCAGGATCGTTCGTGGATATACAGTGAGCAGGTATGATATGATGACGTAGCTGCAGTATCGCTGTGGTTACAGTCAGAAGGGTTAAGATATGATGACAGTAGCTGCAGTATCGATAGTGGATATACAGTGAGAAGGTATATGTTATGATGATAGTAGCTGCCGTATCCCGATAAGTGGATATACAGTGAGAAGGGTATGATATGAGCCAGTACGATTGCAGTATCGCTAGTGGATATACCCAGTGAGAAGGGTTATGATATGAATGACAGTTAGCTGCAGTATCGCTAGTGGATATACAGTGAGAGGGTATTATGATAGATGTGGTCTGGGGACGTCGCTCACATCAAGGATGTGACGCTCATCGCATGTAGTTTAGTGATATGAATCATTCCCCATGGCCACTACTGAAAAGGAAGGATATCTTCATGTGGCTTGACTAGTGTAGGCGGGCGTCCCCAAATATTGTGAGTTATGACTCAGTAAAGAAAGAAGGGTGGTATTGGGTGACAGTGCCCACGAGGTGAAAGTTTAACCAGGGCTGGTAAGGTGTGGGTCATGTGTTTTGAACACTGCGTATGCACTCACTAGGAGGAAGGAGGATGAATCAGTTTTAACCCAGCAGATGGCTAGAGACTCGAATGTCAGGACTTTGGGTCTTCTGTGATCAGTCATTACCAGGTTGAGCGATAGATAGATGGGACAGACTCAGGGGGGAAAATTTATAGAAAACGGGAAAAAAGCATTCATATGTTGAATTAAGAAGGTTACTTACAGAACTTAATGTGTTTTTCAGCCCTTCACCTTTTCCCTTCGCCTTCACCTTCACTTCCATCCGTGAGGTGGTTGAAGATGGCCATGGTGTGGGGGAACAACACCGGTAGGCTGCCCAGGAATTTACGGGACTAGGGAGCGGAGTCGGGAAACTCGTCATCCGCTCAGGGACAGGGAAGACGAGGGAGAGGCGTTGGAACTATCTTCAGTGGGACAAGAAAGAGTCGCGGGGAGAGGGTCCCGGAACGTCCATTCTCGGACGGAGAAAATCGACGGGGGCGAGTTGAGTCTGAAGCAGAGGACAGGGATTCCTGACGGATGAGGCGAGTCGTAATTCGGCTGCATGCATGCATCAAGGAGTGGAGAATAAATTATTTTCCTAGGTCTGGATTGGGGGCCAAAGTTGTGTGAGTGAAGGCCGTGACTTTCTGAAGTCTTGCGTGCAGTTAGTTTGCTCTCGTGGAAAGAGTGTACTGTATAACTTTTGTTTATAACGTGTTTGATGTAGATTTAGTAAAGTGTTTAGAGGAGAGGGGGGCGAAGAACAACATTCGGTGTGCGCCTTTGGTTGATTGAAGGATTCGCGTGTGGTAGGGAGAGTAAAATGCTGTATGAATGCAGCGCGAGCAACACGTGCCAGTGTGACAGTGGATGAACCAGACGCAGTTTCCGACGTAGCTGCGTTGTTTTTGTTTCTAGAAAAAAAAGAAAAGAAATTAGTTAATGATTTATTGTGTATAATATTTGCTTTGTTGTTTTTTTTCTCTTTTATATGTGTTTCGGGTGGTTGACATATTCTTTGTTTGCTCTACTCCGTTAAGGTTTTTTTTTTGGTAGGATTTACTTTTTGACCTACCCCCACTCAGGCCACTAGCCTAAACCTCCTCTTGCTCGTACTGGCAGCCAAGGGGGCAGGGCGTTGAGGATCGCTGTCTTCCCCTAGAGATATTAGATTTTTTGTCCCTTTCCCAGGATGATAGCCCCAACCTTTCCTGCGATTAGAAGGGGGGCATGGCGTTGGGGACGTCACTAGTACTTCCTTCTCTAACTATTATTTCTTTCCCTTTTATTGTTTTTCAGTTTGCTTTATCCCCTTGCCCCTCGAGGTGGGATCAACTTCTCCTCGTCACGCTAATTACGTGTATTTGGTGGAGTTGATTTCCGTCAGCCCAAACTAAACATTCTATATCTTTTGATTATTTTTTTTCTCGTGTCTTGTGGTGCGAGATTTTCTATGGTGTTGGGTGAGTGAATGTGCATATATTGATTGATCTGTTTAGTAATTTTGTATTATTATGTCGTGTGGTGTATATTGTGAGGGTTTTGTTTTTCCGGTCTCCAGTTTACGGGAGCCAGTAACCACTCGGGGTGCTGTTGGGGTTTCCTTTTGTGTTTACTTGATTTCTTTCTCTGTTCGGTCTGTGTATCCTTTCCATTTTTTACACCCTTTTTCTTAAACCTCCTTACCTTTCTATCAATACGTTATTAGTTTTATCTAATTTTCATCTTTAAGGTAGGCTTTCTGCTAGTTAGTGGTTTCTTCCCTCTTTTTAATTATTTGTGCTGTCCATTTGTTGGTAAATTTATATTCACCTTAGCTTATAAGGCGATACATTTTTTTTGTAAAGTCTTTGAAATTAAGGTTAGGAAAGAAAGACTGCAACAAGAAATTTCAGCAACCTAAATTTTTAAAGAATGTATTTTCAGAAACTTATTGTGGTTCTTTCCTTTTTAGAAAAACAGTTTTGCATTCACTTATTTGTTTTGTAAATTCCCAAATTGATAGCGTTGACACTTATTTAGGAAACATACCATTCTTGGATTTATTCAACCCTCGTTTAAGTAAGTGTTTTCTGTTTAACAGCAAAATTGAAATCCTTTTTATGTTTCTATTATAATTTACATTTTGTGAACACATATAGATTATATATGCTTATTTTTATTATACTTTAGAGATGTTTTGTGTTATATCTGATGACGGATTCCATTAGGATGATTTTGATAAATATGTTAAACAATCGGAACGCTTGGGTTTTTGATGGGAGAAACAATTACGCCAACTTTGTGCACAATGAGAGATAGGGAGCAGGCAAGACCGAGGGAGTGAAGAAAGCTAAATAAGAGGGAAGCTGCAAGACAAATAAAATACAGAGGGAAGCTGACATTGAGAAAAAAGATTACAGGAGGGAAGTGAAGCATGAAGAACGGTCAATTTAAGTTGAGGCCGTTAGCCCTAGAGACTGAAGCCTGAAACACTTAAAGAATTAGGCTCGAGAGAACCTCCACCAGTCGTTCGCAAGCGCCCTAACCAAAGCGGCATATATTTCCAACAACGTTAAGACTTTGAGAAAAAACGGATGACATTGATAGTTTTCTTTTCGATTTGAAAGTCACGCCACGTCTTGTGGTTGGCCCACGGAAAAGTGGACATTGCTATATTGGTTCTTTGTTTAAGGGTAGCGCTAGACAATGTACACTCACTTGCAGCGACACAAATAAAACTTGGGCTCAGATAGAAAGAGAACTCCTCAAGAAATTTCACTGTTCTGCTGATCGTTTTGGCGAACGTTTCCGTTCTGTGCGCCCTGACAAAGGCGAATCGTTTCCGTCGTTTCTGGATGTATGAGTCATGTTTGGATCGATGGATCGTTTATCTAAAACGAACAACACTTTCAACTCACTGCGTGATCTATCATAGAGAACAAACATTTTCCAGAGCGGAGCAAAGATCTGGCACTTCTTAAAGAAGGCAAATTGAAATCGTTGAGGAAATGTGTAGAGGGCTGACAATATTGTATCGCACACCAGAAGGCCAGTGGGTAGGAAAGGAGAATTTCCATCTTTGAGTTCTGCGTCATGTATATCCCCATCAGGACAGGGAAGTTTACCGGAAAGGAAAACTCGTGGGTCATTTCTGAGTACAAGGGATATTACCTCTCCTAGGAACGACACGGGATTTTCCGCGGTTCGAGTGATTTATCCTTACCAGTACTCAACGACGGAAAAAACCGTTGCTTCTCTGCAAACGTCCGAGGTCGTAGGACAACGACCAGCGTCGACCTTTTGGGCCAGTTCGTGGCAGAACCGAAGATACAAAAATCTGTCAGTGCCCGATCCAGCCAAGGCGATGTTTCTATTGCGATTGCAAGTTCCATTTGAAAGAAATTGCCTTCCAAACCAAATGATCCAAAAATCCGCATTAGTTCTCCACTGATTGGGACGCGGCTTGTTTTGGCACAGGATCAATCGGTTGATGGATGGTGTTAGCAACGGAGGCCATCAATGGATTTGCAGTGTCCCTTCGGTTTTGCGGAGGACATGGGTGACCAGTGGTGTACGGCAATCTTTCGTGCTTCATAAACCAGTATCTCAACCACTGTCCACAAGTGTAGGAGTCGTATGGAGGCAAGATATGAAACGTTTCGTGGCCCGCATATTTCAGTCGATACCCGTACTATCGTGTTTTCTTACGCCTGTGTCAATGTAACCCAGTCTGGACTATGATCTTGGGCAATTTGCCAGGTGTCGCTACAGTACATGGTGGTGTGGAGGATCGTTTGTTATGTCTTGTGAGTACCAGATCCGACCATCATAGAGCCGGGCAAGGCTACCAAAGAGCTAAAGGTCTTCAAAAGCTGAATGACTCCAGATGACCCCGTAGTCTAAAAAGCAATGAGGCAAAGACCCCCCGAGACGCTGTCGACAGAACTTTTGTGCTCAACAGATGTAACGGAAAACTACAGGAAAACCAAACATACATATGGACTCTGACATTCTTAAGGTGTGTCTGGACAGGACAACAAAACAGGTTGTCGTTCCCCCCACAAACCCATTAGAGCAACAGTACTACACACGGCTATGATGCATTGTTCGTGGTCACTGTGGAATCAAAAGCACATTAAAGAAGAGTTTTGATTTCTTTTTATTGGCCAGGCTGTCAAAAGGAAGTACAGGATATGTGCGCTCATGTGGCCATTGCCACAAAAAGACATTCAGAAAGGTGCGTTCTATGTGCACTATTGCAAAAATGCCTTCCATTTCCGTTCATTTCGGCAGGTGGCAATTAGATTCTTGTAGGGCCTTTACCCTGTTTCTTCGGACCTCGCTGTATCTTAAACTTTGGATGGATACCCGCGACACGGTATCCAGAGGCGATTCACTGAGACGATGCTACAGTGTTCTGTCGCTGAAGCTTTTACTTGCCCGATTTTTTCAGAGTGGGTTTCCAGACGCCAATCACTAGGAATTGAGGAACGCAATTCATATTTGATATCATGATGTGAAATTTACAGAAGTTGTCACTCTTTATTACCACACGCCATATCATCCCAATCGAATGGCATGGTTGTGAACGTTTAATGAACGTTGAAAGTCATGTTGAGAAAGGTTTTGCAAGGACAAGAAACCCATGAATGGGATGTTTCATACCGGGACATTTGTTTTTGCTATACAGGGGCATGCGAACGAAAAGTGGGATTTACATTTGAGCTTCTGTAGGACATCACAAGGGTCCTTTGGATTATAGCTTGACACCCTGGGCCGGAAAAAGACTGAAATACTGACAGTACAAACTGTTTACCAATACGTTTTATGCCTGCATCAATCGTTTGAAGGCAGCATGTGAGTTGCTCTCAACCAGGTAGCTGTAGATAGGAAAAACGATGTGTACAAGGTCTTTGCAGACAGAAAAGCAAAGGCACGTTCCTTCGCATTGGGGAAAAATGTCCTTGTGTATTCATGCTGACCCATAACAAGCTTCGTGTTAAGTGGAAGGGCCTTTTTAGGAGGTCGAAAAACTTTCTGAGTAAATTATACGATCAAAATGGCAAAAACACTGAGAAGTTATTTCATTGTGAACATGAGAAGAAGTTGTTGAACGTCACAAATGTTGCCATAACCAGTCAGTTGAGTGGTATTGATGAGTTCCACGAACTGAATGTCAACATGACAGGAATATCAGTGCTGAGATTTGTCCCCAAAGTACGTACAGGGGAAGCTCAAGGTTATGAAAACAGCAAATGTAGGAGTGTTAACATCGACAGTGGAATGATGATGTACCCATCCTACTCTGTTGTTAAAGGTGAAACCTATGTGATGAGATTTTGTCGGAATGATTTGTAAATTCCAAACCCGAACAAGGCTCAAAGACATTTTGAACGACTTTCAGGATGTAGTAGACGGATACCCCAGGTCAGTAACTGGTATTAACCCATTAGTATTCAGTTCACTTTGAAAAATACCAGTGCGGAACTCAGAATACACCTCCATTGCAAAAAAAGAGGGGAGGAGATGAAGAAATAATGTAATGCTGGATTTAAAAGGTAATAGAACTTTACATTCGTACAGTCACCGTTGTATTGGAGTGGACAAACTGACGGGTCGAGTGCGTATCTGCCTCCGATTCAGGAAATAACAGAACACTGTGTTATGAGCGAGGCAATCCAGACATTGAAGCACTCTGTGTCAGCTCTCAGAAAGGAAATTTTGAGACAGTAGATCTTGACCTAAAGAAGTTAATTTAATTGAACGTGCTGGTACACAAACTGTCATGGCAGATGTATTGTTCAGTGTTGACTATAAGGAAACTAGTAACTGCTCTTCAAGGGAAAGACTATTCTGATTTTTGTCTTTCTTAATGATTACGGTCTGTGATCACTTTTGACAGTGATTGTCTGCTACTGACGAATTTAAATACCAAGTGGTATTTATGCATAATTTGCTTGTTGAGTGACTCTTATGATTTAAAGCAAAAAACAACTTGATGTTGATGTATTACCTATCTTTTCTTAGCTTTATTCTTTCGTAAAAATGAAAAATCCTCATGTACTATTTAAGTCTAACTTGCTTGTGAAGTGCATCTATATGTTAGTGTGATGAGCAAATTACTTTAGAAATGTATTACATGTTTTGATTGTGCAATGAGGACAAACCAATGTTTTCTTTTGTCACTGTCAACAATGGAACGCCTGAGACTTTTCAATGGACTATAACATTACATGGGGAAAAAATGTTTAACTATGTTTATTAAGTTTACATGTCTCTTGAGAAACCATTTACACTTGGAAATATTCTCATTTTCATGAGGGTTTTGAAACAGGATGTGAGACAAGAACAAGGGAAAATATGTGTTCCATCTTAATATGTGAAGACACCGTTGTACATTTGAATTGTTAATATCCTATTGTTTTATCCCATGTAATTTGTGAAAAGTAGTTTGTGAGCTGTGGTGTCAAATATGAATTTCGTTTTTTTTTTGAAAGACTGCAAAGTTTGAAAATATGCTATTTATATGGAGGAACCGTGATTGATTCTATACGTTGCTTATTAATTTGAGTGAATCATGTGTGATGGATAACATTTTGAGATTCAGGCTGATGATGTGTTTTAAGTGAAGTTGTATTCCTTTACAAAAAATTTTTGGAGAAAAATTTTTTCACCAGGATGGGGGGTGTCCCTGTGAGTAGCCTCACATCACGGATGTGACGCTCCATCGGCATGTTAGTTTGTGATAGTAATCATTTCCCCCTGCCACTATGAAAGGAGGGATAATTCCTGGGGCTTGACTAGTGTAGCGGGCCGTCCCAATAATTGTGAGCATGACTCAGTTAAAGAAAAAGAAGGAGTGGTACTTGGGGTGATGTGAAAGTGCCCCTGAGTGAAAGCTTTAACAAGGGCTTGGGGGGGGTAAGTGCTGGTATGTGTTTTGAAACTGGAGTATGATCACTAGGAGGAAGGAGGAAGAATCCGTTTTAACCAGAGATGGCCTAGTGACTCGAATGTCTAGGACGTTGGTCCTCTCTGCTTACCAGTCCTTACCAGGTGAGCGATAGATAGTTGGGGAACCTTACAGGGAAAACTTATAGAAAAGAGAAAGAAAGAATTCATCAGTTGAATTAGAAGGTTACTTACACGAACCCCCTTATCGTGTTTTAAGCCTTCACCTTTTCCTTCGCTTCATTCACCTTTCCCGTGGGTGGTTGAAGATGGGCCATGGTGAGGTGTACACACCTCAGCGTAGGCAGCCCAGGAATTAAGGTTCCGGGAGAGGTGACGGGAACTCGTCTTCTCAGGGACAGGGGGGAGAAGACGCGGGAGCGGAGTTGGAACTATCTCTCCAGTGACAAGAAGAGTCGAGGGCTGAGGCGTCGGAAGTCATATTAGGAGGGGTGAATCGGGGGGCGAGCTGCGTTGATGAGAGACAGGGAATCCCTGAAAGGATGGGGGAGTCGTAATTCGGATGCAGGCATAGCATCAAGGAGTGAGAGAGAGAATCATTTATTTTCTGGTCTGGATTTTGTGGGCATGGTTGTGTGAAGGCGTGACTTTATGAAGTCTTGCGTGAGTTAGTTGCCTCTCTGTGGAAGAGTGCTACTGTATAAATTGTTTATAACGTGTTTGATGTGATTTAGTAAAGGTTTTCACGAAGAGTGGGGGAAGCAAGAAGAAAAAACCATTCGGTAGTGGCCTTTTGTTGAATTGGAAGAAAGGATTGGTGTGCGTATGGAGTAATGTGTATGAATGCGCGCGTGCAAAAGTGCGAGTGACATGATGACAGTAGGCTGCAGTATCGATAGTGGATATACAGTCAGGGGTTATGGATATGATGGACAGTAGCTGCAGTATCGATAGTGGATATACAGTGAGATGGTATGCTATGATGACAGTAGCTGCAGTATCGATAGTGATATTCAGTGAGAAGGGTATGATATGATGACAGTAGCTGCAGTATCGATAGTGGATATACAGTGAGAAGTGTATGATCTGATGCTAGCTTAGTGCAGTATCGATAGGTGGAAATACAGTCAGAAGGGTGATATGATATGATGAAGCAGTAGCTTGCAAGTATGATAGTGGCTATACCTGTGAGAAGGGTATGCTATGATGACAGTCAGCTGCAGTATCGATAGTGGATAGCTCAGTGAGAAGGGTATGATATGATGAAGTAGCTGCAGTAGCGATAGAGGATATACAGTGAGAAGGGATGATATGATGACAGTAGTGCCCCCCCCGTCTCGTCGTGGATATAAGTGAAGAAGGGTTTTTATTGATATGATGACAGTAGCTGCCCAGTTGATAGTGGATATTACAGTGAGCTGGGTTATGATATGCGGACAGTAGTGCAGTATCCGATATGAGGATAATACCGTGAGAAAAAGGGGGGGGGGTCTGATATGATGACGTAGTGCTAGTCTCGATAGTGGATATAAGTGAGGAAGGGTATGATATGAAGACCCAGTAGCTGCAGTATCGCATAGTGGATAAACAGTGAGAAGGGTATGATATGATGACAGTAGCAGAGAATCGATAGTTGGATATACAGTGAGAAGGGGTATGATATGATTACAGTAGCAGCAGTAAAGATCGTGGATATACAGTGAGAAGGGTATGTATGATGACCCGTAGTCAGCAGTATCGATAGTGGATATACAGGAGAAAGGGTAATGATATGATGACAGTAGCTGCAGTATCGATCGTGGAGATTACAGTGAGAAGGGTCTGATATGATGACCCGTAGCTGCAGTATCGATAGTGGATATAAGTGAGAAGGGTATGATATGATGACAGTAGCTCTGCCAGTATCGTAGTGGATCTACAGTGAGGGGTATGACTATGCAGACAAGAAGCTGCAGTAATCGATAGTGGATATACCGTCAGAAGGGTATGATATGATGACGTAGCTGGCAGTATCGATAGTGGTTAGTACAGTGAGAAGGTCTGATATGATGACCAGTAGTGCAGTATCGCTAGTGGGTACCAGTTGAGAGGGTAATTATGTATGATGATAGTAGCTGCAGATATCGATATGGATATACAGTGAAGAGGGTATGATATGATGACAGTAGCTGCAGTTGATAGAGGAAATACAGTAGAAGGGTATGCTCTGATGACCCAGTAGCTGCAGTATCCGATCGTGGATATTATACCAGTGGACGGGAGATTGGAGAGGGTCAGAGGATTTATGCACAACTGGTTGTACGGCCAACATTGTTTAGCGGCAATAATGATGGTGATTTATGATAATGGTAATGAAGACTTGGTGTTAATAATAATAATGATGATAAGGTTGCTAATGATAATAACAATAACATGATAGTAATAATGATATAGCATGAATGATGATCGTGATGCTGATGGTGATGCTGATTATGATGATGATGATGTTAATGATTGATGATGATGATTATGATTGATGGTTGCTACTGTGATGAGATGATGCTGATGGATGATGATGATGATGGTGATAATGATGATGATGGTGATGATGTTGATGGTGATGTGATGATTGTTGATGATGATGATGGAAGATGAAATGCTGTTTAATGGTGATAATGATGATGATGGTGCTGATTATGATGCTGTTGATCATGATGATAATGCTGATGTGCTGATGATGTGTTGATGATGATCATGATGATGATGGTGTAATGATGATGATGGGTGATGATTAAGATGGATGCTGATAATGCTGATGATGTTGTGATGATGAGATGATGGTGATACTGATGATGATGATGATGATGATGATGATAAAGATGGTGATAATGAGTTGATGGTGATACTGATGATGATGATGATGATGACCGATGATTGATGATGATGGTGATTGATAATGATGATGATGGTGATGATGCTGCTGAGATTGTGATGATGGTGATAAGATGATGATGGTGCTAATGATGATGATGATGATGATGGTGAAATGATGATGATGGTGATAATTATGATGATGATGATGAAGATTATGATGACTGGATGAGGGGTGAAGGAAGAGAAAAGCAATACCAAGGTGGCGGTTGTGCCAGAACTCTCACGGTGACCTTCACACAGATGACAAATCGGTCGTTTCTCGTCGTCACTAACAAGGCTGCGAGGCGGGCGAACTTTCTCACCCCACCAACCCACCCCACACACATAATCCCCCCCCCCCCAAACTCACTGACTCGTACACTGGCTAGAAGATTTGGTTTGTCGGGAAGTTTATTTGTCGGGAAGTTGGAAGTAATTTGATGTG
>CM031601.1:40412155-40419655 GCA_018398815.1 Conus ventricosus
TGACTTCCGCTCAGCCTAGCGAGAGGACGTGTTTTGTGAGCTCTCGCCGAGCATGCATGCGTTTCGGTGAAATGTTCAGTGAAATGGCTTAAACTGGTCGGGAAAGTTTAGGGAGACAGGTTTTCTATGGATAAGTGACAGTGGTTCTTTTCTTTTTGTTTGTTTTGGTTTAAGTCGAAATGTGTATTTTTTTTTCTTTCAGAAACAAATATCCCTAAGCATGCCTAATATGAAGGGACAGTAGTTTATTCTGTGGATGGAAACGCGCTGAATCTTAGTGCTGGTGCCTTGAGCCTGTTGTAATATGACATCCACTGTGTCGAAATATTTTTTTTAAATATTTTCTACTTTTCACAAGAAAATGTAGCTTGTTTTGCTCTTTATGATTTTCTTTTGCTTCTAAGGTGGTTCCTTTGGTTGGTTTTTGAAAACTCAACAAACATACTACGGTATTGCACACCAGCCTTTTTCTGGGATAGCATTCTTCTTAAAATCGAAAAGGCAGAGGAGTCAAGTTACCACTTTCCGCGGTCACTGAGGAGCAACAATCAGGTTTCGAAATACCGGTATCTGACCAGGAGTTATATGTTAGTGAGTTTCCTTCCTGTTGGAGATTGTCTCCTCCTTGGAGACTATAAGCTTGCTGAAGGCTCATTTTGAGAAGCATTTATTAGTCCCCATTCACCACTCAAGCACATACTGTTAGTTGCTTAGGCAGAATTATCTACCACTGCAGATATGAATGCGTATCTCCCCTGTTTCTTCAATCTAAGACATAAGAGCAAGCCTTGTTTATAATTGAATGTTTCTTGCGGTCATTGCAACACCAAGCTGCTCTGTAAGTTGCTGGAATGGTGCGTGGTACTTATCCTTGGAATTTATTAGTTTTTTTATTATTTTATTATTATTATTATATATATAATAATAGAGAGAGAGAGAGAGAGAGAGAGTGCTGAACAATTAAGTTTGTGGGGGAAAAACAAGTGCAGGGTATACACCCCCCCCCCCCCAATCTACATATCTACCTAATTACCTCCCCCTTCCCTGCCTACCTACTTACCTACATATGTAACTAATGTTCATACCTACGTACCTACATACGTACAAGCATGAATGATAAGGTGAGGGTACTGGGGGGGGGGGGGGGGGGGGGGGGGGTGCAGTGAAACAGAACGTTCATTACAAAGCAGCGCACTAGTCCACAGATGGAGCGGTTTTCTTTACTGGTGGACACGTAAATATGAAGCTTTAGAATCAGAGTTAGTTTAGAGAGAGAGAGAGGTCAGAGTTAGTTTGAGAGAGAGAGAGAGAGAGATAGTTTTAACGGAGCAAAATGCAATGATTTGGAAAGCTTTGCATTGAACATGCCTTATGAATTAGGTCTCATTGAATAATGTAGCGCGCGCGCGAGCACACAAACACACAGACCCACAGACTACACGCACGCGCACGCACGCACACACATACACATATATAAACAAGCGCGCGCACGCACACACATACATACATACATACGCACGCACGCACGCACGCACGCACACAGACACAGACACACACACACACACACACGGTCAATCTATCTTTCTCGCACGCACGCACGCACGCACACACGCAAACACACACCACACACACACACACAACACACACACACACACACGCCCCGGCGCGCGGCACGCACACATCAATCCCTCACGCAGCAGGGTTTTTCCACCGAAGCGGCCAGATCGATGCAAACAGAGACGATAGTGTTTTCCACCCCCTCCTCCCACCCCCTGCGATGATAACTGAAATCGAAGCCCGTGGAGGATCAGTGTGATGTATGGCCTGAGTTTCATTTATTCGCCGACATTGGGACCCGCACAGAAACTGTGCACCACGTTTTGGCCCAATCACGTTTCGCCGAGTGTTTCTTGCCCAGTCACGTTTCGGCCATTCGCGTTTTGCTCAACCACCGTTTCACCGATCATGTTGTCAACACGCTTTCGCCCAGTGATGTTTCACAAGCAATTTTGCCAGCTTCGCCCCGTATGTTGTAAATTCCATTGAATGTGAGTGACTATAACTTTTGTACCTCGTGGCTTTTTGATTTGTGTTCCTTAAACTTAGATGATATAGAGTTTTTATAGCGTGACATAGTCATTTTGGTCATATTTGTGAGGGAAAATTCCTCCCCACATTGATTGTTAGTGTCCCCAATCAAAAACTAAATAGATAAATAAAAAGCAGGAAAAGAAAAAAGAAATAAAGAAAAAAGAAAAAAGAAATTAAATTTGCCCATTTTGGAGGGGGGAAAAAGAAAGAAAACATACAGAAAGAATGAAGGAAAAAAAAGAAGAAGAAGAAAGAAACAAAGAAAGAAACAGACACATACAAACGAAAGAGAAGCTTTCTTCGCTAACAGTATTCAACGTATGCGAACTTGAGCGTGTCAAAAAGACATAATTATACCCAGCAGTTTTATTCTTTTTTTTTTTTTTACCGCAGTTATAGAAAAGGAACGAAAAAAAAAAGAGAGAGATTAAACCTGTGTTTATTTTTCTCAGTTTCTGCACAAAAAGTCGAGGTGGTTCCCGTTAGCTTTCTCCTTCCCAAAACCCACATCCCTCACCCCCCCCCCTTTTTTTGTTGCTCCCCCCATCAACCCGCGCGCCACCTCCCTCTCCCCACCCCCCCCGCCGCCCCCCCGCCCCCCCCCCCCCCCGCCTCTGACTTGCATATCCTGCCCACCTCGCCCTTTTTCCATGTAAGTCTAGGTTGATGTTGGAACTTATACTATCGCGATCGTTCAACTTTTCGTTACCATTATTATGAATATTTACCGGCGGAATAGCTTCGTTAAATGCTTCATCTTTAATTAAGAGAGGATGACAGATGCGCTTACTCCGATTTATTGTGTTCATAATGGAAAATAAGTAAGAACAAAAAACAGAACTACTATGATGTTGCGAAATGTTGCAAAAGTGCGAAGGTGCGTAGTAAATCGATCTCATCGCGTATGACCCCGGCTAACCCTGAATTCAGAGAATCAGAAATCAGAGAAACACAACTAGCACAACTAAGCAAACACAGTTCAAATACGATGCTCGTAATGATGAAGTAAATGCAAATCATTTACTCATGGTATAGTGTATTTATACAAAGCTTTGTAAATTATCGTAGTAAATGTGTGTATATTTGTTTTCTGTTTCTGTGAGAACACGCTGCAACCATCCCGACAGACAGGTCGTGGCGAGCGGCGGATTCCAGCAATGCGCAGTGGTATAGGCCATTCTACTGACGAGCAGGGGCGTTGGGCTAAGGGATGAACAATTAACCGCATACTGGCGTGGCATTCCGATTGAGAAAGGTCATGAACTAACTCCATGTGAAATGTGAAGAGTCCTAACTGGAGTGCCACAACAAGGCTTTACTTTTCGTTTTAACGTACTATTTTGAGACAATGGCTTGCAATTTAGATAGACAACACAGCGTTGTTTTCTTTTTGTGGTTGTGCCCTTCGATGGAAGAATCGTTTGTTTTTTTTTAGTCCCCATTCGTGAATTTTGTTGCAGTAGCCAGAGTGGACGATCAAAGCTATTATCGAAGCTGGGTTCCAGTCTCCAACACCAAGTATGAGGTGTTGGTGTGTGAGTGTGTGTGTGAGTTGTGTGGGTTGTGTGTGTGTGGTGTGTGTGTGTGTGTGTAGTGTGTGGGTGAGAGAGAGAGAAGAGGAGAGAGAGAGAAGAAGTAGAGAGAGTTTTAATGCCTGGCCACTCGTTTTTTATAGCGAAAGATTTCTATTGTTGAAATTTTTCAAGGTTATTATAAGTGCATTTAAACTGTCCTGTACAATTTAGATTATGTGGGATGCAAAATGTCAGGGGAGCAGGGAGGAGAGGGGGGGGCGTGGGGGGGGGGGTGGGGGGGGAGAGGAGGTTGTGCGAATGGGGAGAGGGGGTGGGGGGGGGGGGGGGGGGGGGGGGGGGGGGGGGGGGGGGGGGGGGGGGGGGGGGGGGG
This sequence comes from Conus ventricosus, assembly GCA_018398815.1. NCBI lineage: Eukaryota > Metazoa > Mollusca > Gastropoda > Neogastropoda > Conidae > Conus > Conus ventricosus. The sequence goes on from CM031601.1 coordinate 40,416,152, forward strand.
GGGGGGGTGGGGGGGGGGGGGGGAAAGTGCTTCAGATGTGCGAGGGAGGTGTTTGCACACACCAAGTATACTTCTTGAAACAGTGTATACTGCCTACAATGTAAGCCACATATGTAAATTGTTTTAATAGCATATTTTTATTACGTGTTGTGTGTGTGGTGGGTGTGTGGTTGTGTGTGTGTGCGTGTGGTGAGTTTGTGCATGCGCGCGGCTGCGTGCATGCGTTGCGTGCGTGTGGTGTTTGTGTGTGTGTGTTGTGTGTGTGTGTGTGTGGGAGAGTGTGTGTGTATATGTCTTGTGTGTGGTCGGGTGTCGAACACGTCCTCTCTCTCTACCCTCTCTCTCGCTCTCTCTCCATCTCTCTCTCTCCCTCTCACTCTCTCTCTCTCCTCGATCTCGATGTGTATGTATGTTGTTTTGAGATGGTCAGTAGTAGGACCAATAGTGATATAACAGAAGTAGGCTCAATTTAGCATAATGCAAATATAATATTCCTACTTCAGACTCTGTATCATTAACCACGAGGGCAACCAGGTTCAGTCGCCCCAAACACATCCTACAAAGATGAACCCCACACAACGCGAACGACTTTTCCAGTGTCAAAGAGCCGGAAATGTTCCGAGGAATTGTCAAGGACGCCTGCCTGTCATCCCTGAAGAAAAAACTACAGCAGAGACAACACGTATCGCCATGGACAACATTGTGTGCACCTATGTTGCTGAGAGAGTCAAGCAATTGCAGGCAACAGACTCATACAAAACTATTATACTTCAGGATCTTGAGCATGGTGTTCGAGTGTTTCAACCAGAAATATTGACTGTGAACTGGAATCTAGCGTTTACTGTCAAACAGACAAAGAGGAACAAGTGATTGATCATCCACATGAAGCGCGAAATTTTAGTAAGAAGACAGGGTAGAAGCGACAGGATATAAAAAGACAGTCGAAAAACATTTTCAAACTTCACGCACTTGGACAGACTGACCCGTCAATCAGAAAACAGCTTTTTGGATCTGAAGTCCGATATGCTTACTGACATGGTGAAAGCAACACAAAGCGGTGGCACAGACTTAGTCAAATTAAAATAATGAACCAAAAGGTAGACCGTGCAATGAATAGGCGAGCTCAGAAACGTGAACATAAACAGTAGAGCATTACAATAGTCCAGTTTAAAACTCGAAAGCCTCGAGGGCAGAGACTTGAAAAGAACACAAACTTGTTATTTCTGTGGAGAAGGAAGATCGAATCAGGACAGTTGTTCAGTGACTCGCTCATTTTTCTGTTGATAAAACGATACTGAGTAAGCAGAGATTGCTGCAAGACAGAGACACAGTCTCTCCGAAATCTTTCAGAAGGGTGCATGCATTAGCTGATGCTAAGAACCATTCAATTGTAAGCCTGTGCATTACACAACCGCTAACAGACGCAATCTAAGGAAACAGAGTAGTTAGCAATGCTCTCACTGACGGAGTCTTGAAGCTACAGTTCTCAGTGAACAAAGTTTTCTTAATGGAAAGACGAAGAAACAATTCAACTTTCACTTTTCAAATTGTCCCCGAACTCTGCAAAATGTTGACAACAGAAAGCTGATCTGGATCCAGTATATGATAGAAAAGTCAACCCAACCAGACTGAAAGAAGGACTTCTTAGTCCCAATACCAGATCTGCAAGCACAGAGGCAGGAAAGTAAGTTGTCCTGCTCTTTGATGCTGACATGAGCAACATAGTACAGTGCTGCCACTCAAGCTGATGATAATGCTGGCACATTGCACGAGGCTGCACAAATTGTGCGCAAGACATACTCTCAAAAGAATACATAGTATAAGATGGCACATTTACTTCAGAGGCAGCAGAAACTGAGTTCCCCCTATCCATCGTGCTTTTATTGGCAATGGCTATGCAGGAGGTTCAGTTGAAGCTGTAAGTGCCCACAATGGTGCAAAATTTAAATCCGTTTTAGTCGTACCAGAGCTAATGATGTTCAATACAAAATAGAAAGATGTTGGACAAAGATTCACTCTCCTTCAAAAACAATATCACCCCAAAACCACTGAGAAACACCACTGGCTATCTACATTAGCCTGATGATATACTTCCGGACAAGGCATAGGGAAACAATCGATAAACACTGAACTGGGTCCTGTGTATCTCCCTAACATGCAGAACGATGGAAATTGTCACTCAGCTTGGTACCTCTGTGTCTTCAAGGTTTGAGGAGGACATGTGTGTGTCCACCACAGCTGAATGAAGGACTCCTTACTGTTGGGCTGTGATGATAATCTTGACCACACACATCGTCTCTGCGTCCAAAAGACCGTTTCAACCGCACTGCATCTCACTTGTGCAGCTTCCAACATCAACAATCCCTGAGCAAACCAAGAGAAAACACCTCTGATCATTCCCAGAGCAAGCAAAAAGGTCACCTTGCCGCCTGCAGAACATACACTGACATCTCCAGAAGCAGAGCCACTACTTCACCAGAGACTGTTATGCACCTGAAACCGGTGGTGATCTGAAGCCAGTCTGATGCCCTTATGACTTCTATTGGCAAAGGAAAACGAGTGTTATCAAATGTTTGAAGCATGGTAAGTAAAGACAAGTCTTGATAGCGGAAGACATTTTCAATTTTCATGTGCTGCGTTTCATGCTAGACACACAGCAAGTGGAGAGACCTTCTCCAAAATATCTCTGCTGCCACATATCTACATAGAAAGCACAAGTCACATGTCATGATACTTCACGCCATGCACCTCAACAGGGTAGCCATACAGAACTAAATCAATATGGTTTTTGAACATGATACGTAAATTAGATATTTTCATAATTGGCATAATACATTTAGAATAGTATATAATAGCCATCAAAACAATATCCGATATGTATGTGTCATTTTCTAAGTCAAAAGACGACACCAAAAGCTGCTTTGTGTACCAAACTTGACGAAATCATACCAAACAGAACAATAGTTTCCGACATCAAAATCAATTGCATAAAGTCCAAGAAGCACAAAAATGTTTGCGTCTAATCTTTAAAATATTACATGTTAATTACCATATTGAGCAAAATCAAAATAGGTTCCTATACATCCAATATATAGCCTGACACAATTACATAGTGTACTAAAATGTTGTATACACTCAGATTTGTTTTTCTCATAACTTAGGATAATTCAATACAAGCTTCAATAAGTTTGAGCAGTAAACATTTAACCTTCCAATTCGTAGTCCGATCACGTGGTGTCATACTCTTCTTTAATCGAAAAGGGCATCAAAACTACGTGTGTGCCAAATATATCATGAAATTGTAACGATCTGAACTGATGATTTCCCACACCTCAGCCTAGACTAAAGATGCCTGGTGAACGCTTCCTCATCTGCATTGTTTGGGATGACCGACTTTTTCACCCTGTCCCTCCGCCCCTTCGTCTCCCCAGTCCAGCTCCCTCCCCCCCCTCCCCCTCCTTTCTCTTCCACCCCAGTGACCTTTTGTTTTATCTATCTTCATAA
>CM031601.1:40429655-40437155 GCA_018398815.1 Conus ventricosus
AATGCTCTGTGTGTGTGTGTGTGTGTGTGTGTGTGTGTGTGTGTGTGTGTGTGTGTCTGTCTGTCTATCTGTGTGTCCGTGGTCAAAATGTGTTCCACTCGCTCCAGACAAAACTACTAGGTCGATCTTTCTGAAAATTTGTTAGTATGTTCATTGTGGGTCAAGGATGATGCCCGACGTTTTAGTTTACTGTTACAGCCGTTACTAACGGCTGTAACGGCCTATAACGCTTTATCTTCTTTATGGAATATCTCCGAAAGTACTTGGCCGATCTTTGTGAAAATTAGCAGGTATGTTCATTATGGGTCACGGATGATGCCCGATGTTTTAGTTTACCCCGTTATAGCCGTTACTAACGGCTGTAACAGCCTGTAACGGTTTTTCTTCTTTTTAGAATATAATAAAAAGTACTTGGCCGATCTTTCTGAAAATTTGTAGATATGTTCATTATGGGTCACAGGTGATGCCCGATGTTTTAGTTTACCGTTACAGCCGTTACTAACGGCTGTAACGGCCTGTAACGTTTTTTTCTTCTTTATGGAATATCTCCGAAAGTACTTGGCCGATCTTTGTGAAAATTAGCAGGTATGTTCATTATGGGTCACGAATAATGCCCGATGTTTTAGTTTACTGTTATAGCCGTTACTAACGGCTGTAACGGCCTGTAACGGTTGATTTTCTTCATGGAATATCTCCGAACGTACTTGGCCGATCTTTGTGAAAATTAGCAGGTATGTTCACTATGGGTTACGGATGATGCCCGATGTTTTAGTTTACCGTTATAGCCGTTACTAACGGCTGTAACGGCCCAAGACGGTTTTTCCACTTTATGGAATATATCACGCGTATTCAGGATAAACTGGGAGTACATTTATATGCTTTGCATCTTGTTTTTCTTTTCTGCTCGCGTTTTACCTTTTCCTGTCCGTCTGTCTGTCTATATATCATGTGTGTGTGTGTGTGTGTGTGTGTGTGTGTGTGTGTGTGTGTGTGTGTGTGTGTGTGTGCGTGCTTGCGTGCGTGCGTGCGTGCGTGTGTGTGTGTGCACGCGCATGCGGCTTTGTGTGTAGGGGCGCGCGTGTGTACGAACGCTCGCAATTGTGCGTCTGTTGTAGGGGATTAGTGAGGAGGGAAAGGGCGTAGAAGTGTGTGTGTGTGTGTGTGTGTGTGTGTGTGTGTGTGTGTGTGTGTGTGTGTGGTGTGCGTGCGTGCGTGCGTGCGTGCGTGCGTGCGTGCGTGCGTGCGTGCGTGCGTGGGTGCGTGCGTGCGTGCGTGCGTGCGTGCGTGCGTGGTGTGTGTGTGTGTGTGTGTGTGTGTGTGTGTGTGTGTGTGTGTGTGGTGCGTGCGTGCGTGTGTGTGTGCGCGCGCGTGTGTGTGTATGTGTGTGTCTGCGTGTCTGTATGTCTGTCTGTGTGTGTATGGAGGTCTGCCATCTTCTCCATCAGTGTGGAAGCCGAGAGAGAAGGACCAACGACTGTGAAGGAGGCATTATTAAAACGGGTGTGTCAAGGATGAGGAGTCTGGGAGGCAGGGGGGTCCTTTACTTGCCCCTCCGCTTGCCTTGACACGTCAACGGCAACTTGACGTCGCCCGCCACAGCACATCAAAGACCTGAGACGCCAGCAGTTGTTGGACCTTAAAGGGGCGGGGAGACGCCAGGGGCAGCAGTCATCAACACTCAATCCACTTCCCATCCACGTTAATCCTAAGACCCTCCAGGAGGGGGCGGGGAAGGGAGAGAGAGAGTGGAAAGGACGGAGGAGGAGGAGGAGGAGGTCGATGATAGACAAAGCGAGAGAGAGAGAGAGAGAGAGAGAGAGAGAGAGAGAGAGAATGCGCACGTCTTCATTCAGTGTAAGCCAAAGACTCTTACTGAAGGGGCTGACGTAACATTGACATTTCTTTGAACATTTAAAAACAATTCTTTTTATCTCCGTTTAATTAAGTAGAAAAAGAATAAATGCATCATTGGGAAAAAAAGCAAATCAATAGCGCGCGAGCACACACACCACACACACACACACACACACACACACACACACACACACACACACACACACGCATACACACAGACACACACACGCGCGCGCGCGCACCCCACACAACACACACACACACACACACACACACACACACACACACACACACACAGAGAGAGAGAGAGAGAGAGAGAGAGAGAGAGAGAGAGAGAGAGAGAGAGAGAGAGAGAGAGCATCAACGCAGAAATCACTAAACCAATGACGAAGAGTTTGTAAGGGGAGGAGTCTACACACTAAGACAACATCCAGTATAGGTTACTGGTTAACTGCTGTTCATTTCTGTATGTCTGTATCTTAGGGGAACAATTGTAGCTATAATTGGAAGAACTGTTTTTTTTTTTGTTTTTTTTTTTTGTCTGTGTGCTTTTGGCAGTCGTAGCTGGGTTTGTACACCGATTTCTCATTATTAAAGTTAAATCATTGCCAGCGGATACTTTCCTTGAGATTTCCGATGTTACACTTAAAGCCATTCTGTCGTATGGTTCCGGGACAAGGGGTTTACAGGTCGAAAGACCTCTGGAAAAATTCGCATTAGCCTACAGAGAGTTCACATAAACCTGTGGAAATATTCTTAAAGATTTGATAGGGACATAACAATAACAGCGCAGTTTGGCGTACTATGGTAAATCCCATGTGACTTTAATGCTTTTGAGAGTTTCATCACGTGTTGGTGTAGATTAATTCCCCAACTCGTAGGATTTGGTATTAATGTATGGCAATCAAGGGAGTGAAAGAACAGTTCAGACGACACACCCAAAAACCATGCTGTGTAAATTTGAGCTAGGTCATACGCACGCTGTTCAAAATGCTGTCAATTTTAACTGCTGTTGTAAAGAAAACAATGTTTGATTTTATTTTATTTTTGAGAGGAAAGTGGTTGTGATAAAGAAAGGAGGGTGGTGAGGGGGTGCAGAGAGTGGGAGAGAGAGAGAGGGAGTGGGAAAGGGAGAGAACGCCCAATGACTGTACCCATTCTGGTATGACTATTTTGTAAGAAGGTGACTGCTGGTTTGATTCATACGAGTTTATTTGGCATGCCACTCGGATAATCATGAAAATGTCGTCTTTTTTTGTCCGCTAAAATCAAACAGACAACCCGTACACTGAAGTTTCCGGAATGGCAAACCGTAATGCCTAATTATGATTTTAAAAATTGTGACCCAAATGACATTGAAGGCCTTGTTCACCTGTTTGTTTGTCCAAGACATAGGACATTGCGTAAAAAAATGACATCCTTTGAAATGCTGCCTGACCCATACTCTTTCACATCCGAGTTGTTCTGTGCTAATCTGTGTGAAAGACTGGCCCTCAGATATGCTTTATATGCCTGTGGGTGTACGAAATTGAAAAACTATGTAATTTTTGGAAGTACACTGTTCACATGCTCATTCAACAAATACATAGTTGTTTCTTATTCTGTCCATATGAGACAGACAGTCTGAAGAGACTGAATTACAACATTGAACTGAGCTTGAATAAATGGCTCGTACATGCCGCCAGAATGGTAAAAACAACAACATAACAATGTTACATGAAGAACTTCCTGCTTGTTCACGTAATGTTTAGCTGTTTGAAAGCTGCAGATGCTTTGTCTGTTTTGCGTGAGATTTCATTGTCACTCGAATCCAGGTAGTCTAGAGTGAGCATTTCAGATAAAGAAAGTTCGTATCATCCGTTGACTTCGTCTTAGGCTACACGTTGTCTCACAAAGTGATGAATGATCTCAATGAGAGCATGTCATTTACTGTTCTTGCAGCAAACAGTCAGAGCTTGTGGGCGCTGACATATTCACGACATCTTGGGGACGCTGCTATCACCTGACTATACTACAACGTAATCAGTAAGTCAAAGATGGACGAGAGTTTCATCCGTATCAGTCGTTGCCTTCATTCTTCGTTGTCTCCTTCAGGTCCCATTCAGTTGTTGCCACAAAGAGAGCGGGAGAGGTAATGCAGCCTTGGGTTACGCCGGTCAGCATTAAAAAAAACAACAAAAAAACAACCAAGCAAACAAACAACAACAACAACAAAAATAGTTGCATTAATCACGTCTGTTCACGACAGCCACAGGTGTCAAATATGTTTGAAAGTGGCTGCATACTTTTTTGCCGAGAACTTCTTTTGGAAAGGGATAAAGCATATGATGATGACCTGCAGATCTCGTGAATACAACAACAACAACAGCAACAACAACAACAACAACAACAACAATCATCGTCATCGTCATCATCATCATCATCATCATTATCATCATCATCATCATCATCATCATCATCATCATCATCATCATCATAATCATCATCAAATTAACAGTAATCCCACTAATCGTCAAAATAAAGATGACGATTATGACGACGACGCCGACGACGACAACGACGACGACGACAATGATGATGATGATGAGGATGATGAGGAGGAGGATGGTGGTGGTGGAGGTGGTGGTGGTGATGTTGACAAAACAACAGCAACAACATGAAATATGAATTATGAAAATAAGAATGGTGATGATTTTGTTGTTATTAATAATAATATAATAATAACAACAAAAAAAATAGATAATGTAATGATTTATAATGAGATGATGATGATGATGTGATGTGTGATGATGATGAAAATAATAATATAACATAATATAACATTATATAATAATAATAATAATGATAATAATAAAATAATAATTTAATAATAATATAATAACAACAACAAGCAATTAATCATAATCATATCATAAAAATAATAACAATACAGAATTGGGATGATGATGATGATGATGATGATGATGATGATGATGATGATGATGATGATTGAAAAAAAAGTCAATAATAACATCACTCGGAAAAGAACGCCATTTGTGCATTAGCCCTTTCCCTACACACACACACACACACACACACACACACACACACACACACACACACACACACACACACACACACACCACACACACACACACAACACACACACACACACACACACACACACACACACACACACACACACACACACACACACACATTTTTACGATGAAAGTTGTTTTTTTTCTTTCTGTCTGATCTCCCGCACACGCTGGTTGCACTGCACCCTTGCCGCTCCTCCAGGCGCCCTGTCCACAGCCACAGCTGGTCTGTCACGCCACAGCCCCAACACCGGCAATCCACAGGGAGCGCTCAATGTCAAGTCGTCATGAGGTAACACACAAGAGGAGACACTGCCTGCTGCCGAATCACTTTGATGGTGTTCAGGGGTGCTGTTCTGATTCAACACGCTGCGCAGGACACCACCAACTGACTAAACCCCGACTGACGACAATAATTGCGTTGTCGCGGACCCAGCGTTAAGTGAGCCCTCCCTCTGGAGGAAGCCATCACGTCCGTCCAACGACAGTTCCCATGAGTTGGCCGGTACTGGAGACCCTCGCAGACCAAACCTTGACCACAGACGTGGAGAGGCAATCGAAAGGGAGGTCACCATGAAAGCACGGCATGAAGGGCCACAACATCTGAGACATTTTAAATCAAAATTCTGTTCGATGAGGAGGAGGAGAGGATGCAACGGATTGCCATTCTGGTGTGAGATTGCTGACAGTGCTGCTGCCAGACCCTCACTCGCGTAACGCTGAAACACAACAAATCAGCCAGACAGAAGGGAGTTCCCCCTTTTCATTAGCACTTGAATATTTTTAAAACATTATTTTCACAAAAGACTTCTTCACGACGGTTCAAATATTTACAGACGTTTCAATACAAACACACTATCCAGGTCTTCACGGACTCACAAATACTTGGCTTCAAACAGTGCCATACAATCTTCTCTTTTAACGAACAAAGATGCCCAGGTCCTCACTCACATATAATTACAGTTTTCTTTCCTGGTTTTGGCCTCAGCAAGCCACACAAATCTTTACAGTCTCCACACCCTCACGTCGAATTACAAACCACGAACTGTGCCTGTGCTCATCTTGGTAAAAAAAGAAAGTGAAATATACGCCCATAGAAGAAAAAAGAAACACCCGAAGGTGCTGGGGAGGACCCAGAGAAGCACTGTCTTCACCTGCCTTTAGAGCAGTCCTGTACCACCCTTGGAGGCCTGCCGCTGTGTTGAAGATGGGTACAGGCACGCGCAGGACACTCCATTAAGATATCAAGGGACATAACTGCTCCTGAACAGAGGTAAATTAGACTACAGGATGCAGCTCATAACAGCCTTAAAGTAGCATCCCCATGGGTGTACCAGCCCGTATTTCATGACTGCAGAGCCCACCGGCGAAAAACACCACCCTCCAGCTGCCGAGCACACCCCACAGACCCAACCACCCCTGCCCACGGACAGATGAAGACAGTGCCACTCCAGACACAGCCAAGCTTTCGCCATACGGTCTTATGTGCCCTCAAGAGAGAATCCAAAGTTGTAGTCTTTCCCACTGTCAACAGGACTTTCCCTGTGGTCATGGGGTCTTTCCTCACCGTCACTGGACCTTTCTCCAGGGTCAGCCTAGTTAAGGCAAAGAAGAAAAAGAAACACCCGAAGGTGCTGGGGAGGACCCAGAGAAGCACTGTCTTCACCTGCCTTTAGAGCAGTCCTGTACCACCCTTGGAGGCCTGCGCTGTGTTGACGATGGGTACAGGCACGCGCAGGACACTCCATTAAGATATCAAGGGACATAACTGCTCCTGAACAGAGGTAAATTAGACTACAGGATGCAGCTCATAACAGCCTTAAAGTAGCATCTCCATGGGTGTACCAGCCCGTATTTCATGACTGCAGAGCCCACCGGCGAAAAACACCACCCTCCAGCTGCCGAGCACACCCCACAGACCCAACCAAACCTGCCCACGGACAGATGAAGACAGTGCCACTCCAGACACAGCCAAGCTTTCGCCATACGGTCTTATGTGCCCTCAAGAGAGAATCCAAAGTTGTAGTCTTTCCCACTGTCAACAGGACTTTCCCTGTGGTCAGTGGGTCTTTCCTCACCGCACTGGACCTTTCTCCAGGGTCAGCCTAGTTAAGGCAAAGAAGAAAAAGAAACACCCGAAGGTGCTGGGGAGGACCCAGAGAAGCACTGTCTTCACCTGCCTTTAGAGCAGTCCTGTACCACCCTTGGAGGCCTGCGCTGTGTTGACGATGGGTACAGGCACGCGCAGGACACTCCATTAAGATTATCAAGGGACATAACTGCTCCTGAACAGAGGTAAATTAGACTACAGGATGCAGCTCATAACAGCCTTAAAGTAGCATCCCCATGGGTGTACCAGCCCGTATTTCATGACTGCAGAGCCCACCGGCGAAAAACACCACCCTTCAGCTGCCGAGCACACCCCACAGACCCAACCACCCCTGCCCACGGACAGATGAAGACAGTGCCACTCCAGACACAGCCAAGCTTTCGCCATACGTCTTATGTGCCCTCAAGAGAGAATCCAAAGTCTGTCTGGAGAAGAAGTCATCGACAAGAAATTAGA
>CM031601.1:40464655-40467155 GCA_018398815.1 Conus ventricosus
TCCATTTTTTAACCTATTTACAGCTAGTAGAACTTCTTCATTTGTTATTGGACGGTTTATAAAACTAATTTCCTCCTCATCGGTATCATTGCAATTTCCAATGAATTAGTAACATATGTTGTTACTTCTAATTCAAGCAAATCTTTAAAATGTTTGAACCAGTCATCGACTGTTAGACTATTTTGAACACGTTTTCTTTTAAAGGATATTTTACGCACAGTTTCCCAAAATTCTCTCTGATTGTTCACTGATGAAATAAGTCTGTCTAACAACATATCGTTATACTGTTTTTCTTTTCTCTTTATCAGATGTTTGTATTCTCTTCTTGCTATGCAGTAGGCATCACTGTCTTCTTTTCTTCTCGTTTTGCTAAGAATAGAAAGCAGCCCTTTTGCCTTAACTTTGCTTAACCTACATTCTTTATCATACCAATCACTGTTTTTGTCATACTTTGTTAGATTAATTCTCTTTTTCATACAACTTGCTTGCCTTTTAATCCAGTCATTAAACAGATGCAAAGCACCATTGAAATCATGATCAATTAAGTTTGTGGCACGATCAAGTACCAACAGTGTTTCATCTGATGTCATTTTCTGAGTATAGACTGACCCTAAATCGTTGTTCCACACAAACTTTTCAATGACCTGGTCTATTTCTGTGGGATTTACTTGCGATCTGGTTTTTCTTTCAGAAAATCTGAAATTTAATTCGATAGGCAAATGATCTGATTCTATTCTCTCTGAGATCACCATTTCACATGAAGACGCAAAACCGAAAAAACAATTCCTTAGACAGAAGAAAGTAATCATTAACGCTACATCCTGCTTCTGAAATGAACGTATAGTTGTCGTCAACATCCCCATTACATGTGCCATTTAGAATCCACAGTCCAAAGGTTGTGCACATATCTAACAATATCTTCCATAATTATTTATTACACTTGTCTGCAGACTTCCTCATGCCTTTGGCAGAAAAAGAACAATCATAAACAAGGTGATCATAAACATCATTTTCATCAAAGATATCTGGACAAATGTCAGAAGTCCTACTATTCAAATCGCCTGACAGAATTATATGCACATCCTCAAACTCAAGTAGAGAATCAGAAAGACATTGTTCAAGCTCACTAATACCATTTTCAACATCAAAATAAGTGTAATATGGCGAACCCTCAGGTGGAATATAGTACATACATATAACACATCTTCCATAAAGCCAAAAAACACTCTTATCAACCAAAAATAAAAGAATATTTGGGGAGTCTGTCTTGATTTCATGGACATAGGGTGTAAGTTCAGTTTTAATGAGACATATAACTCCACCAGAATGTCTTCCTTGTTTTGAAAACTTAACTGCTGGTTTACAGAAAATGGTATAGCCCGGAAATATTAAGTTTTGGAAATCCTCTACGAAGGTTTCGACAAGACATATAACATCAAATTTCAACAAAAAGGGAGTAAAGTCTATATCACTTAATTTAGTAAGAGTCCATTTACATTCCAATGCAAAAAAGAGACGGAAACATCACAATCTTTATCATTTTCACAACCATCAAAATGTAACACACTTTTATTCTCACTGACATCTTTCCTTTCACCCCTCAGTGTGTTCCTCTCCAATCGTTCACCAGACACATCATTATCACCCTGTCCTCTGTTTCCGAGTTAACGTTTTCCTTTTGAGATGTCCCCTCTTACAACTTCCACTGTCAGTTTGTGTGTCACGTGATACTGATCGGTAAATGTCTTCAACTCTGTTTTCACCACAAATATTCATGTTATCATTTTTAGAACATAAGAAGGTCGCTTCGCCTGCATTAACACAATCAGTCATATTCATATCAACAAAAACATTTTGATCAATACAATTCAACATAAATTCTTCCTCCACATTTACATGTGACCCCCACCCGCCTTTGCGCGCTCAGTATTTACGACGTCAACGTAAATGGTTCACAACACAGTTCCGCACACCACTGCCATCGCACCCGGCCTTTTGGCGTTCTGCACAGCTAGCACGTGCAGATCTGTGGGATGACACGGTGTCGAGCTGGGCTGGCCTCCCCCTATCTTGATTCTGTAAGAGCTCCCCCTCTCCCAGATAGTACTTTTTCCCTCAATAAAGAGGTGATCGAAGACCATAGTCGCTCGCTTGCCCTCCTCTCTGGCCTTCTTTAGATGCGGGGACAGTTGTTTTCTTACGTCTCTTACACGTAGAGAGAAGTCCTCGCCAACGAACACCTCACTTCCCTTCAGATTACGTTTGGCCTTTAGAATTTTCTCTTTGTCTCTGAAGAAAGTGCAGCAGGCGATGACGGGCGAGTTGGATTTGCCGTTCAAGCGATGGACCCGGTCGAACTGACATCTCCAGTCAGTTGTAGTTTGTCCACTAGCAGGTCGCCGACGATGCCTTCACATTCAGCCGGCGTCTCGTTTGGCTTACGCGGAAGACCGTAGAAAATTAAGTTGTTTCGCTTGGAGGTCCTTCTAAATCATCGGCT
>CM031601.1:40479655-40482155 GCA_018398815.1 Conus ventricosus
AAATCATTGTTGCAAATCAAAGCACTACGAACAGCTTTTTTCTATTTCCATGAACTCACGAGAGCTTAAAATTCAGCTTGATGCTGCAGAATGTCTTATTTCAATAAACGTCAATGAAGGTAGCAGATTTAATGATATTGGTAAAGCTACGCTTTGAAAAAGAGAGTAACTGCGAGCAGAAACAAAAACAGAGACTGGTTTGATAATAAATGTAGACTGAAGAAACGTAATGTACGTGCAAATTATGTAAACCATGGAGAAACAAAAATTGATAAAAATGAGAGAACCTCGCTCTGGATCACATGGCGTGACTATAAATATCTGCAGGAAAACAAAAAGTAAGAACATAACCACAGATTATTGAGCAAACTTTTAAACTCAGCTGCTTGTCGACAAACCGTGCAATAGCATACACAAGCGGACAAAAGAAAATCTCAACCTGCAAATGAAATTCCGGTCGATGAATGGTTTCGACATTTCAAGAAGGTTTCAGTAAAGTATAGTGAGGATATGTTACAGAGGCACAAAAGAGGATGCAGATAACGATCGTGGAGAAAATATTTTTGATAGACCAGTATTAAAGATGAGATGCGGCAGCGAAATAAAGTGCCATAAAATGGAATATCAGGTAGCCCAGATGGACTCACAACAGAGTTCTTCCAAAACTTTGGCGAGTTTTCCATTACATATTTTTCTGATGCTGTATGATTATCTATTTGACTCTGGCATTCATTAAAAGAAAAGATGGGAGGAATCCACAAATTTACCATTGTTTAAGAAAGGCGAAACAAAGAATGTAAAAAGTATAGAGGAATTTCTTTAGGCAATACACGCAGTGAATTGTATGAATTTATTGTCAGGGAAAGATTAGAGAAATTGATAAATATGTATGATTTAATCGGTGATCACAGGGCTGGCTTCAAAAAAGGCTGTTCTACTATTGGTCATATATTTACTCTGATAGCCGCATTTCAAAAGCGGTATGCAAATAATTGAAAATTGTAGATCTCATTTGTCGACTTTGAAAAAGCATTCGACTCAATTTCCAGAAAGCTGCCACAGTCTGTTTTGATAAAAATGGAAGCAAAGGTATATTGTACTGATGTGTGAAAGCAAGAAAAAGATTCTATGATGAATAACTTTTTGTAAATTGTGCTTGTAGGGTTAAAAAAAAAAAGGGAGCATGTGTACTCCTCTTTTGTCTTTTTTGCTGATTACCGACTTTACCTGGAAGATAATTCAAAATGGTCGGCATGGCGTTTTCTTTGACCAAATTGTATTGTTTCGTTACTTGGTGGAGTTTTTTAAATTGTCTGAAACAGTTTTGATTTCAAAATTATAAAGGCTTGCATTTAGATACGCTATCTAAAATTTAAATCAAAAAGACTAAAACCAATTTACGGGGGGGGGGGGGGGGGGGGGGTGTTGAAAGATGATATCTGGACTGTGGAGTGGGGCTGGAAAAAACCCCTGCTGCTTTAATGTATAAATCCCCTGGAAAATTTTTTAACACAAATCATTTTGTTTCATTGCTAAGAAAATTTTTGGGAGAGAAAAGGGGGAAAAAAAAAAGCAGTTACGGTAAAATAAAGTGCTTTGAAAAGGCGTAGTTCTCTTAGTTTGTTTATGAAATCGTTTGGACCCCCTGGTCCCCCAGAAAAACCGTTGGGGCGGGAATTCGCATTTCTGAAGCTACGGTGGGTGTGTTGTGTGGGGGGTGTGTGTGTGTGTGTGTGTGGGGGTGGTGTGTGTGTGGTGTGTCTGTCTTCTCTCTCTCTCTCTCTCTCTTTTCTCTCTTTTCCTCTCTCTTCTCTCCTGTTTTTGGGGAAAGGGGAAAGTGTTTGTTATAATATGTTTTTTAAACTGTTAGAAAATGTGAACAAGGTCAGATTTTAGAGAGAGTTGAAGCCAGTATCCCTATTATGTGGAATTACAAAGCACCTGTAAAACGACAGAAAAGAGGGCAAGAAATTTCGTAAAAAAACTAAAGGGGGATCCACAAAACAACAAAGTAGTATTTCATAGAATGGGAAGGGGCGAAAAAACAAGGGCACAACTAACGAAGAAAAAGAAAGAGATGTAGAACGGTAAGACAGATTTAATAAGTACTAAAGAGGCAGGAAAGACATGTACGAAAAAAGGTATAGGAGGTAATATAGATAAAAACAACTGGTTGATTAAAACATGCGAAATCAAAAGAAAGAAGCACAAAAGCATCAATAGACTGACATGGACGAAAAGGAATAAAAACCCAACATTTATGAAGGAAGGAGATGAGGCTTAAGGAACAAAAAAAAAAAAGCGCAGTTATACAAAAGAAACAATTAGAGAAAGAAAAAACCGTATTACAAAGCAAACTACGACCTCACTAGTACAACTCGTTAAGGACAGCCGAATGTTCTGGAGCAACCATAAAAAATATTACACAGTGGAAAGCAATTTCGAAAGCATCTTGAATCCACAAGACACAGAAATGCTAAACGATAGGAGAGAAGGAACC
>CM031601.1:40487155-40489655 GCA_018398815.1 Conus ventricosus
GAATATCCATGTGTCTGTGGAAAGCGTTTCGCTACCACCCGTGGCATGAAAATCCACAGAACAAAGATGGGATGTGTGAAGACTCATCTGAATGAGCAGCAGCGCACTGCATCAGCAGATAAGACGTCGGAAAACCAAGGCCAGGATTTAAACCACAGTGCCAAGGACATCCACGCTGTTGGTTCGGATGAGGAATTTGCACAGGCCCTCGATGCCAGGCGCCTGAAACTCAACCTGCACGAGCAAACGAAACTGAAGATTGGAGAAACTGGATGCAAAAATCGTCCAAAGACTCGATGCAACTGATAGGGAAAAGCACCCTGGAACACAAACTAGCCACATATGGGGACATTGTGTATGCCACATGTAGAGACGCCTATGGAGTAAAACTACCCAAAGAGAAAACACCTCCAAAGAAATCCAGACGCCAAGAAAAGATGGACAAGATCAGAGTCCAAAAGAACAACCTCAGAAGCAAATGAAGACCGCACTGCCAGCTGAAAAACAAGGCTTGGAAAAACTGTGGGAAGACCTGAAAGAAAAACACAGCGCCCTCAGCAAAGCGGAACTGCGAGAAGAGGAAGAGCAAAAAGAAGAAGACACAAGAGCGCTTCTTCAGAGACCCCTTCCAGTTTGCCAGAACACTGTTTGAGCAGCCAAAATCTGGGACCCTAAGTGTGGACAAAGGAGTTCTTGAGCAGCATCTGAGGAAAACATACTCTGACTACACAGAGCAAAGCACCACTCGACATTCAAGGTCTGGTGTGGCCAACCAACCTGAGGAACAGTTCAATGGCAAGCCTCCAACGTTGGCGGAAATCAAGAAGGTGGTCGACAAAGCCAGAGCCCAAATCATCACCAGGGCCAAACGGAATACCTTACCAGCTTTACAAGAAATGTCCCAAGTGCTGGAGTGGCTCCACAGGCTGCTGCGATCGCTTGGAGAAACCAGAGATCACGGCCAGTGGATGACGGCAGATGGTGTGTACATCCCCAAAGAGCAAAACTCAAGTGACATCAGCCAGTTCAGGCCAATATCACTACTGAACGTCGAAGGGAAAATCTTCTTCTCTGTCATGGCAGCAAGGCTGACCAAGTACCTGATGGAAAACAAGTACTTGGATTTGTCAGTCCAGAAAGGTGGCATCCCAGGCGTGCTGGCTGTGTAGAACACGCCACAATGATCTGGGACGCAATCCAAAAGCAAAAACAGAAAAGAGAGACCTGGACGTAGTGTGGCTTGATCTGGCAAACGCATATGGATCTGTGCCCCATGAGATGATACAGTTGGCTCTTGAGATGTACCATGTGCCAAAGAACATCCGCGACATGCTCAAGAAGTACTTCAATGGCTTCTCAATGCGTTCTCTACCAAGGAGTACACAACTGATTGGATCAACTTGGAAGTGGGCATTGCAATGGGCTGTGCAATTTCCCCGATACTGTTCGTGCTGGCAATGGAACTCATCTTGAAAGCAGCAACAAACAACGCGAGACAAACAGACCTTGGCGATGGATACAAGATGCCTCCTCTCAAGGTCTTCATGGATGACACTACAGTGATTTCATCCAGAGAAGACGAGACACGTCATGTGCTGGAGAGGCTGGACGACAATGTTGCCTCATCCAGAATGAAGTTCAAGCCAAAGAAATCACGGAGTCTCTCACTGAGGAAAGGAAAAGTGCCGAATCTGTGGTCTTCAGTGTTGCCAACCAGGCCATTCCAACAGTCACAGAAGAACCAGTCAAGAGCCTTGGAAGATGGTATGATGATACGCTGAAAGACACACAAAGAGCAAAAGAAACCAAGCAGATGGCGGAAGAAGGCTTGGAGACCATTGACCAGTGTGGGCTCCCTGGCAATACAAGGTCTGGTGTCTGCAGTTCATGCTGATACCAAAGCTCCTATGGCCTCTGATGATAATACGACATCTGCACCAGCACAGTGGAGGCAATGGAAGCCAAAATCAACAGTTCACAAGGAAATGGCTTGGTGTCCCACCCTGTCGGACTGACATCGCGCTGTACTGTCGCCAAGCAAAGCTCAAACTACCACTGAAAATCCATCCTGGAGGAATACAAAGCAGGGAAGATCAGACTTCAAAGCATGCTGGAGGACTCAGGAGACAAGGTGGTAGAAGCAATCAGCCCCAGCTAAAGACAGGCAGAAAATGGAAAGTTCAAGAGGCGATGGATTCTGCAAAAGAAAGTCTGAAGATCAGAGAAATAACAGGACACACACAGACCAACAGACAAGGACTGGGGTGACCAAAACTGAATGGTTGGTCAAAGGCCAAAGGAAAAGCCAAAAAGAGACATGATGATTCAGAGATGAGAAAGAAGAAGACCAAAAAAGACTCCAAAAAGCAGTCCAGCAGAGCCAGCAAGGGCAATGGACAACGTGGGAGAATGCACTCCAAGAAGTCTAACTGGAATGACATTTGGCACATGGCCCCTCTCAGGATCAGCTTCATTCTCAGATCTGCATATGACCTTCTGC
>CM031601.1:40512155-40514655 GCA_018398815.1 Conus ventricosus
TATTTTTTCAATCTTATATTCAACCAGATATTGACTGTGCCTCGACACTCTGGGATTTAGCTAGCAATGAGTTGCTTAAACCATTGACTAGTATATACAAGAGAGCTGTCAAAATAACAATTGAGGAACCCTCGCCAGGGCACCCTGATTGTAAACGAGCAGGTATCCTTCCATTCAAGACCAAACTATTGTACAATAAGGCACTCTTTATGCATAAAATACTACACGGCAGTGCTCCTTCCTATTTAAGGAATATGTTTACTTCTAATGATAATCGACATTCGCATAAAATAAATCTCCCTTTCCCATCAATTAATTTATGCAAATCAAGCCTTGCTTATTCTGGTTGTGGAATAATATCCCAGAAAAAACCAAAAAACGAACCAAACACTAGTAAGTTTAAATCCAATCTTTTTGCGTACTTGATGTATCTGTCTGATCTTACACCACTTTACCCAAAGATGTACCAATAACTGCTCTGTGAAAATGTTTCATTTTCCTTATCAGTTCATCCTTTACTTCCATCCCCCCTCCTGTCATTCTTAATTGTCCCCCATCCCACCCCATCCCACTCCCACCCCCACCGTCTCCCACACCTTCTGTCGGTGTTCCCTCTCTACATAGATTTTGTGTCCATTTGTATTTTCATATTTCGTATTTAAGAGTTATTTTCCATTGTTTTACATTAATCAGTATTTTTTTCTTTTCCTTTCTTAAATTCCTTTGGCCCCCTGAGGGCTGGATGTAAAAAAGCAGTGATGCTTATTCCATTCCCTCTGAAAATAAAATTCGTTCGTTCTCTCTTTTCTCTCTCTCTCTCTCTCTCTCTCTCTCTCTCTCTCTCTCTCTCTCTCTCTCTCTCTCTCTCTCTCTCTCTCTCTCTTCTGAGACAATTTAAATGGATAACAATTTTCAAATGTCTTTAATGAACAAATGAATTGAAAACAGCCTTTCCGTGACACAGACAACATAGACGATATGTGTAGCAACACAAAGCGTGCTAAAGAACTATGCTACGTCATTGTGCTACAATACCCCAAAACGTGACACAGACAACATAGACGATATGTGTAGCAACACAAAGCGTGCCAAAGAACTATGCTACGTCATTGTGCTACAATACCCCAAAACGTGACACAGACAACATAGACGGTATGTGTAGCAACACAAAGCGTGCTAAAGAACTATGCTACGTCATTGTGCTACAATACCCCAAAACGTGACACAGACAACATAGACGATATGTGTAGCAACACAAAGCGTGCTAAAGAACTATGCTACGTCATTGTGCTACAATACTCCAAAACGTGACACAGACAACATAGACAATATGTGTAGCAACACAAAGCGTCCTAAAGAACTATGCTACGTCATTGTGCTACAATACTCCAAAACGTGACACAGACAACATAGGCGATATGTGTAGCAACACAAAGCGTGCTAAAGAACTATGCTACGTCATTGTGCTACAATACCCCAAAACCGTGACGTAAGAATAGTGCATCTTATGTATAACATATTCGTTTTTACAAGATTAGTATTGGTCAATAATTCGCGCATTATTACCTCTTCAAACTTGCTGTATTTTTACCCATCAGTCTGTTTATCTGTCAACATAGTACACACAAACCACCGGACGGATTTTCACGACACATTGTTCAAAGATGGAATGTGCCCCCAAGAGCGAAGACGTAAAAAGTTGGTGTGGATCCGTTCTGCTGATCCGGATCAAACCAAGGATCCGGGATTTATTCAACATGGCGGAGGTCTGCGTTTCCCTGATGGCCTTGTAGTTTTGTGTTAAACTGAACACTGACGTCACACAGACTTGTAGTTTTGTGTTAAACTGAACACTGACGTCACATAGGACAGGCTAGCCCAGAATAGCCCAGTACTGAAAAGTTATGTCCTTCCTTGAGTCAGTCTGGGGTAAGGTACCTCTGGTGTGATAGTCTGTTAATTGGAAGCATCTATTCCTTGAGTCAGTCAGGGGTAAGATACTTCTGGTGTGATAGTCTGTTAATTGAAAGCATCTATAGAGGAGGAAGTCATGGAAATCAGATCAGCTGGTTCGGGGAGATTCCCCCCCCCCCCCCCACCTCCTTCTTCCTCCTTCCCTATGCTCCCTTAGGGGTAAAGGAGTTAAGTCAGTCTCAGTCTCTCGCCCAGTCGCTAGAAGTGGTGTGGTTGCTACTTGTTTGAAGGGAGAGTAAATAAAAGCAGATCCTGTGGGCAGTGTGCTCGTCTGCATACAGAGATAGAAAGAGAGAGGGGGAGAGAGAGAGAGGAGAGAGAGAGAGAGAGAGAGAGAGAGGAGAGAGAGAGAGAGAGAGAGAGAGAGGGAGGGAGAGAGAGAGAGAGGGAGAGAGAGAAGAAGAAGAGAGAAGAAGAAGAGAAGAAGAAGAAGAAGAAGAAGAAGAAAGAAGAGAAGAAGAGAAGAAGAGAAGAAGAGGAAGAAGAAGAGAGAAGAGAGAAGAAGAAGAAGAAGAAGAAGAAGAAG
>CM031601.1:40519655-40524655 GCA_018398815.1 Conus ventricosus
AAGGGAGGGCTGAGCATAGCCCTGTCCGGGATGGACGGCTGGAATATATTCTGAAAGGGAGGGCTGAGCATAGCCTGTCCTGGATGGACGGCTGGAATATATTCTGAAAGGGAGGGCTGAGCATAGCCCTGTCCTGGATGGACGGCTGGAATATATTCTGAAAGGGAGGGCTGAGCATAGCCCTGTCCTGGATGGACGGCTGGAATATATTCTGAAAAGGAGGGCTGAGCATAGCCCTGTCCTGGATGGACGGCTGGAATATATTCTGAAAGGGAGGGCTGAGCATAGCCCTGTCCTGGATGGACGGCTGGAATATATTCTGAAAGGGAGGGCTGAGCATAGCCCTGTCCGGGATGGACGGCTGGAATATATTCTGAAAGGGAGGGCTGAGCATAGCCCTGTCCTGGATGGACGGCTGGAATATATTCTGAAGGGAGGGCTGAGCATAGCCCTGTCCTGAATGGACCTTCAAAGGATCATTTTTATCATCGTCACTTTCCGGACGGCTGGAATATATTCTGAAAGGAAGGGTTGAGTATAGCCCTGTCCTGAATGGACATTCAAAGGATCATTTCTATCATCGTCACTTTCAATGATTATCATAAACAGACTCCAATTCTGTGGTCCTTCACACCCTGCTTCGTGTTGTCCTCAGGTTGAAATCCCTGCCCCAGCTCATGCCCATGTGGTCCTTCACACCCTGCTTCGTGTTGTCCTCAGGTTGAAATCCCTGCCCCAGCCCATGCCCATGTGGTCCTTCACACCCTGCTTCGTGTTGTCCTCAGGTTGAAATCCCTGCCCCAGCCCATGTCCATGTGGTCCTTCACACCCTGCTTCGTGTTGTCCTCAGGTTGAAATCCCTGCCCCAGCCCATGCCCATGTGGTCCTTCACACCCTGCTTCGTGTTGTCCTCAGGTTGAAATCCCTGCCCCAGCCCATGCCCATGTGGTCCTTCACACTCTGCTTCGTGTTGCCCTCAGCTTAAAATCCCTGCCCCAGCCCATGCCCATGTGGTCCTTCACACTCTGCTTCGTGTTGCCCTCAGCTTAAAATCCCTGCCCCAGCCCATGCCCATGTGGTCCTTCACACCCTGCTTCGTGTTGCCCTCAGCTTAAAATCCCTGCCCCAGCCCATGCCCATGTGGTCCTTCACACCCTGCTTTGTGTTGTCCTCAGGTTGAAATGCCTGCCCCAGCCCATGCCCATGTGGTCCTTCACACCCTGCTTTGTGTTGTCCTCATTTGAATTCCCTGTCCCAGCCCATGTCCATGGCGATTCCTGTCAAAGTCGTTGGCATCCACAACCTCTTGGGGACTATCATTGAATGGTTCCCTGTGCAGAGGAACAGTCATTCACTCTGGCTCTGCGACTAAGCAGACATCGTCGTCTGTGGCAAGCCCAGAGTGTGGATGTTGTAAAATATGCTGGATCAGAAGAGATATTATTGACACCACTGATCTGGCAGCGGACCAGCGTGTCCTTTTGGAGGGTTGTCCCCCGATGACTTGGAATTTATTGTTTCCTGTGATCAGTAGGAATCTTAGGTGCGAGTAATACCACTGGGAGAGAACGAGGTGGGGGTGGGGATGAGCGCAGCGAGAACGAGGCCGAAAAATACCGATTTACTTCATGAGCAAGAAATAGCAAGGAACACATTTAATATCAAGCAAGTATATACTTCAACCAAGTAGAAATAGCAAGGGACACATTTAATAGCAAGCATTTATCCTTCAACCAGGTAGAAATAGCAAGGGACACATGTAATAGCATGCATATATCCTTCAACCAAGTAGAAATAGCAAGGGACACATTTAATAGCATGCATATATCCTTCAACCAAGTAGAAATAGCAAGGGACACATTTAATAGCATGCATATATCCCTCAACCAAGTAGAAATAGCAAGGGACACATTAATAGCATGCATATATCCCTCAACCAAGTAGAAATAGCAAGGGACACATTTAATAGCATGCATATATCCCTCAACCAAGTAGAAATAGCAAGGGACACATTTAATAGCATGCATATATCCCTCAACCAAGTAGTGAAATTGTGAACGGATGAGGTTTTGTTCAACAAAACGTAAAATGACCACATTACACACTATACCCAGGACATTGACATCTCTTTGTAGTCTTGTTGCAATACTATTTCAACGCCATTGTGCACTAACATTATTCGTTGCTGTTTCATGGAAATAAGGAAAAATCAATACGCTGAAATTCTTCGTATCATCAGCCGTGTGTGTGTGTGTGTGTGTGTGGTGTGTGTGTGTGTTGTGTGTGTGTGTGTGTGTGTGTGTGTGTGCGCGTATGTTTGTGCATATGTGTGTGTGTGTGTGTGCGTATGTGCGTGCGTGCGTGCGTGCGTGCGTGCGTGCGTGCGTGCGTGCGTGCGTGCGTGCGTGCGTGCGTGCGTGCGTGCGTGCGTGCGTGCGTGCGTGCGTGCGTGCGTGCGTGCGCGCGTGCGCGCGCGCGCGCGCGCGCGCGCGCGCGTGTATGTGTGTGTGTGTGTGTGTGTGTGTGTGTGTGTGTGTGTGTGTGTGTGTGTGTGTGTGTGTGTGTATGTGTGTGAAAGTCTTCTCAATGACATCTTTGCTAACAGAGCTTCACATAATTAATAAGTGTTTCAAAAGTAATTTAAAATAATAACGAAGCTAGAAAAAGGTAAATGTGAATAACATATGGAGACAGGAAACACTCTTGGAATATACTTAAAATACAGGGAAACGTAGGCAGGGATACACAATTCCATTTTTTTGTTTGTTTGTTTGTTTTGAACAAATGAATTGAAAAGAACATTTTCATGACACAGGCAATATGTGTGGTAGTTGAAACCATGATGTACATTTAAGCTACATTACGTTCCACGATATTCCAAAGATGTGGCAAGAATTTATCTTAAATACTACACACTCAAATTGTTTTTGCACGACAGTAGTATTCATTATGTTTGTTTCACGCAAATACCTCAAAAAAGTTATTACAATTTCTACAATTTCACCTGTGTCCGTTGGTTTGTTTGTCTGTCTTTCAGCACCACTACACACAAACCACTGAACGGGTTTTCACAAAACGTGGTGGAAAGATAAAACGGCGGATCCGGGATCCGGCTGACCATGACAGAGGTTTGCATTCTCCCCCCATGGTCTTGTAGTGTCATTAAACTAGGAACTGATATCACGTAGGATGGCTGAGATGATGTTATGATTTTGTTGAGTGTAATCCAAGGCAGGTCAGCCTAGTAATCACAGTACCAGACGATTATGTCCTAACTGGAGTCAATCAGAAGTGGGAAGCTGCTGCTCGCGTGATGGTTTTCTAAGTGCAAAATTCGGTCGGAGGAAGCCATGGGAATGAGATAAACTGATTTGGGAGACTCTCCCCTTCGTCTTCTTCCCTTCTTCCTTTGCTCCCTCAGGGGTGACGGGACGAAGTCAGTCTTCCTCTTCCATCCAGTCCTTAAAAGTTGTGTGATTGCTGCTCGTTAGACTGGAGAGTACATTAACATGGATCTTGTTGGCAGCGTGTTTGCGTCCATTCAGAGAGAGAGAGAGAGAGAGAGAGAGAGAGAGAGAGAGAGAGAGAGAGAGAGACAGAGACAGAGACAGAGACAGAGAGTGTATGTGTGTAAGAGAGAGAGAGAGAGAGAGAGAGAAGAGAGAGAGAGAGAGAGAGAGAGAGAGACAAAGAGACAAACACAGAAGAAGAAGAAGAAGAAAAGAAGAAGAAGAAGAAGAAGAAGAAGAAGAAGAAGAAGAAGAAGAAGAAGAAGAAGAAGAAGAAGAAGAAGAAGGGAAAAGAGAAGACGAGAGAAAGGGACGTCATATTTTGTTTAGTAGACATGTGTAGAGTTGCGTATCCATTCCATTGCAAATGGAAAGGTAAGCACAAATGAGTGTATATGAATAGTATGTTTCAGCTTAAATTGTATTTCTAATTTTCTATTCATTATTTTACCTTCTTCGCAATTACATCGAGTTTGATTCAGAACAAAGACCTGCCACTAAGCTCTAAATTAATTCCTCGAGAATTTTGTCATCCTACTTGCACAAAACTTGAATTTTTCGTTCCCATAAGTGACAGTGCTTCCAGAGAGTGGCACTACAGACTTGGCGACATCTTTTTTTTTCCAATGCCCTGTGAGAGTAGAAGAAACAGAACTGCGGTCTAGTCTCACTCGAAGAATGTCGGATAAGACCAAACTGCTCGATCCCAAGTGGCAAACAGAGCTTACTTTCTACCACGGAGCACCCAGTGCACGACACTAAGTTCACAGGGTCTGTAGGACAAAAGGTGAACACCACTACTACTACTACTACCACCACCGCCACCACCACCACTACCACCACCACACTGTCTGACCTGTGGAGAGTCTGTGTGCTGCAGCCTCACGCACGCTCTGCTTCATCTTCTTCCGGACGGGGTCAACCCTGGGCCCATCCAATCGAATTTGTAGTCAGACAGTTTGGCTGGCGACCACCCTCTTGACCCGGTGTGTGTGCTGTCTGTAGGGCGGAGGATCTCATCCAAACCTCCTTTGTCTTGCTTCGTGTTGTCATTGTCTCTTACTTGGTCTTCAACTGGCTGTCACATTTCCCTTGTTTGGCGCGGTGGTGGTGTGGGTGGTGGTGGTGGTGGTGAGGGGTGGTGGTGGTGAGGGGTGGTGGTGGTGAGGGGGGTGAGGTGGGGTGGGGTGGAGGAAGCAAGGGTTAAGTTGTGCATGGTGGTTTAAAGGTTTGAGTATTGCTGCCTCTAATGAGGCAATGAGAATGGGGGGTATTGCTGCCTCTAATGAGGCAATGAGAATGGGGGTATTGCTGCCTCTAATGAGGCAATGAGAATGGGGGTATTGCTGCCTCTAATGAGGCAATGAGAATGGGGGGTATTGCTGCCTCTAATGAGGCAATGAGAATGGGGGGTATTGCTGCCTCTAATGAGGCAATGAGAATGGGGGGTATTGCTGCCTCTAATGAGGCAATGAGAATGGGGGTATTGCT
>CM031601.1:40532155-40539655 GCA_018398815.1 Conus ventricosus
CATCAGACATATTCATATTTCAAAAGCCTTACGATTAAGAACCTTCAGTTCAACGTGTGTTCACAAGGTATATCGGATGAAATACAATGCCGAGGTCCCTGAGGTACGTCCCTAGCAGACGTAGAAAAAATGTGATAGCAACGAGGATGTTTTCCTTAGAAAGTGTGTGTGTGTGTGTGTGTGTGCGCGTGTGTGTGTGTGTGTGTGTGTAGAAAATGCATTTGGATAGATCGACAAGAACATGGTTATACAGACCGAAAACACAAACTGGGTAGTATACTGTACCACGTTGGCGCACCATTACTGGCAGGAACCGCTGGAATTTCAGAGAGTCACATTCGTTGTGAAAATGAAGTTGTACAATACAATGCAATACAGTACGATACAATACAGTACAATACAGTACACAGCGATGCCACAAAATGCAATGTGATGCAGTACGAGGCGATGAAATGCAATGCTATTCAACACAGTGCAATGCAATACAAAATGATGTGACACGGTATAATGTAACATCATGCAATGTAATGTAATGTAAATTAATGTAATCTAATCTAATCTAATCTAATATGATATAATGTGATATAACATAATATGATGTAATATAATACAATATAATATAGTATGATATAACATAATATAACATAACATAATATAATAGGATAGGATAGGATAGGATAGGATAGGATAGGATAGATATAATAATATAATATAATATAATATAATATAATATAATATAATATAATATAATATAATATAATATAATATAATGTAATGTAATGTAATATAATATGATGTAGTATAATATAATATGATATAATATCAACATAATAATTATAATACAATATGATATAACACAAGGAAACAGATCATAATATAGTATAATTAAACATATATAGTATGATATAACATAATGTCATGCACTATATAATGCACTACAGTACAAAGCAACACAATGTCATGCAAAACAATGTGATGGAAAACAAGTGAATGCAGTCCAGTGCAGAACGATGCAACACAGTGTAATACAAAACAAAATATGAACACAACACTCAGTTCCAGACAACGAGTGAATTCACAACGTTAATAAAACGACACCGTGACATCTTGTTCATATATGTCCGCAGACAGATGGGTTCGCAGTATATGTATGGTCATTGATAAAATCATGTTTCATGATTACAACACACATCTGCAGCTCATATATTGACTTGCTGGCACGTACAACCCCCCCTCCCCCTCTTCCCCTCTCCCTTTTCTACCAACACCCCCACCCACACCCACCCCTCCATTCCAGCCCCGGCCCTTACCAATTGCACGTTTTCATCTTTCTGCTTGGTTATCATGCAATGTTTCAGAGAGTTGGCTTGATGTGAGTTCCTTTATTGGAATCAAGTCTGATTTTCGCAAGATGTTCGAACCTATGGTTTCGGGGTTGTAATTTTTTTTTTTACCCTTAATATAAAAACCAGTCAGTCCTGTAGACATGATTTAAAAATGGATTAGTGCTAAACTACACTTTCATTCTACAAAGATCAAAATCAGTTATGTACAAATGGTTAACAACGCCAGATGTAAATGGACATTTATTCTGCAGTCCATTTTCAAAGTTAAGAAACGACAAAAGGCAAAGTCAGACGTGTACAAATGATTAACAGCATCACAGCGAAGCGTTTATTCTGCAATCCATTTTCACAATTAGAGAAAGACTCTCCCCGCCTCTTCCGACCCTCTTTCCCTTCCTCCTCCTTCTGCTCCATTTCCATTCTCTTCCCGGGCCTCAACCAAGTTCTTTTGCCCCCAACCCACCCTCCTAACTTCCTCTGGTTGCAAACCTCAACCCACCCTCCTAACTTCCTCTGGTTGCAAACCTCAACCCACCCTCCTAACTTCCTCTGGTTGCAAACCCCAACCCACCCTCCTAACTTCCTCTGGTTGCAAACCTCAACCCACCCTCCTAACTTCCTCTGCTTGCAAACCTCAACCCACCCTCCTAACTCCTCTGGTTGCAAACCTCAACCCACCCTCCTAACTTCCTTCCTCTACTTGCAAACCTCAACCCACCCTCCTAACTTCCTTCCTCTGGTCGCAAACCTCAACCCACCCTCCTAACTTCCTCTGGTTGCAAACCCCAACCCACCCTCCTAACTTCCTTCCTCTGGTTGCAAACCCCAACCCACCCTCCTAACTTCCTCTGGTCGCAAACCTCAACCCACCCTCCTAACTTCCTTCCTCTGGTCGCAAACCTCAACCCACCCTCCTAACTTCCTCTGGTTGCAAACCCCAACCCACCCTCCTAACTTCCTTCCTCTGGTTGCAAACCCCAACCCACCCTCCTAACTTCCTCTGGTCGCAAACCTCAACCCACCCTCCTAACTTCCTCTGGTTGCAAACCCCAACCCACCCTCCTAACTTCCTCTGGTTGCAAACCTCAACCCACCTTCCTAACTTCCTCTGGTCGCAAACCTCAACCCACCCTCCTAACTTCCTCTGCTTGCAAACCTCAACCCACCCTCCTAACTTCCTTCCTCTGCTTGCAAACCTCAACCCATCCTCCTAACTTCTTCTCTGGTTGCAAACCTCAAACCCACCCTCCTAACTTCCTCTGGTTGCAAACCTCAACCCACCCACCTAACTCCTTCCTCTGGTCGCAAACCTCAACTCACCCTCCTAACTTCCTTCCTCTGGATGCAACCTCAACCATCCCCTAACTCCTCTGCTTGCAAACCTCAACCCACCCTCCTCACTTCCTCTGGTTGCAAACCTGCAGTCTTTCTTTTTTTTTCTTTTTCTTTTTTTTTTGCGTGGACGTTTCCCTCTTCTTGACTGTTTCCCAGTCACTCTAGGAGTCGGCCGCTCCGCGCGTTTCACAATACTGAAACGCCTCCCTTCTTCACGCAGTTTTGGCGGGGGGGGGGGGGGGGGGGGGGGGGGGGGGGGAGAGTGTAGGCAGGTGTGTGGGTGTGGGGTGCGGGCAGAGGATGTGTGGCGGTGAGTGGGGGTGGGGGTAGGGGTGAGGGCTCTCTCCCTAAGCGTAGTTTACAATGGCCATTGATTTGTCGGCGCGCTTTCCGGACCGTCGGCGGGCAATGAGCCCTGAGGAGAAACCGATGTTTTGTCAGCAGCGAGGCGGCATTAGGCTCTGGGTCAACGACCAACTGCTGCTGCCCCGTCCTGCCTGCCGTCAGCGGCGTCGGCTCGTTGTGGTGGCGGTGGTGGTTGTGGGTGGCTTGCTGGCTGGCTGGTTCGATGCTGGCTGGCTTTAATGGTGCCCAAATGATGGATGTCTTCCCCGCCGCCTCCTGCTACACTGTCTGGGACAGCCTGACAACGATGCCTATGAGATGTGGTGGTGGAGAGCTGCAGTTAGTTCCCCCCCCCCCCTGTCTCCTTCCCTTCCCCCCCCCCCCCCCTTCTCCGCTCTCCCTCCTCTCCTTTGCGTCTCTCTCTCTCCCATTCTCTCTTCCCTTGAGTCCTTTCCCTGGGAGAGATGCTTGGAGGGGATGGTGAGAATTTGGGGATGGGGTGGTGCAGGTGGGATGGGGGAGGGGGGTGGGGGGAGGGGGTGGGGTGGGGTGGGGGATGGCTATGTTCATCTCAGCCAGTGAAGGCTTGCTTATCTGTTTGTGGGTTGTGAGCATCTGGCAGGGAGGCTGGGCAGTGGAGGCTGCGGTACAGATCAAATAAGCGTGCATGCATCCATGAATGTTGTGTGTGTGTGTGTGTGTGTGTGTGTGTGTGTGTGTGTGTGTGTGTGTGTGCGTGCGTGCGTGCGTGTGCGTGTGCGTGTGTGTGCGTGCGTGCGTGCGTGCGTGTGTGTGTGTGTGTGTGTGTGTGTGTGTGCACGCGCGCGCGTGCTCTTGCACAATCACGTACTTCTGTCATGAAAAGACATTGTGGCTCTTTTGTTTTATTTAAAATGTTCACAACAATGATCCCATAGGCTCAACTCGGAGGAAGCAAGAAGTTGTACGACGAAAGTGGGTGGGGTCACAGTACATTATGAAAGGACCGTAAAGCTTTGTGGTATTCCATCTTATTCACAATGTGTAATGAAATGGCCATAAAGCCTTGTGTCTCTACTTGCCAAAGATCTGTTGGTTCACACTATGCAATGAAAGGATAAGTAAAGCCTTGCATGTTTATCGCGTTGGAAAGATCGTCTGTCTTAAAAGGAACTTGAAGCCTTGGATCCAGTAGGTTCACAATCTATCATGAAAGGACTTTAAAGCCATGTGTTACAGTTTGGAAGAACAGTGGGTAGGGCTCACCACGTCTGATCAACAGCTCTGAAGCCTTTTGTCGATATTTTAGGCCACATTTGAGGAGTAAAATGATCGTTGAGATGAGGAGAACAGTGACTGATCGTTTTGTCCCCTATTTGAGGAGAGAGAAAAAAATTGATCGTTCTTCATTTCCATTATCTTGAAAGTTGTTTGTTTTGCCTGAAGAAGACCAAAGAGGTCGAAACGCGTCGTGTTTGTCGTGTAATTTATTTGTTTCGTTCGTTCGGCGACGTAGTAATTTTTTCTTTTAAGTTTGTTTCAATTTCCGCCTACACTGACCTCATTTTGAAACTAAACAAACGTAGCACGTTGTGCCTACATCCCGGAGTCCGTGGGGTTGCAATACGTAGCCTGTAACACATGAATGTTTCGTCAGCTGTTCATTAGGTGGTGAGGACTTATTACCTTAGATGTGAATACAATCATGTATGTCACCACTATTTTGTTGAAGCATTTTCCGAATGTATGCACCCCCCCCCCCTCTCTCTCTCTCCCCTCCCCTGTCCTCCATACGTCTTCCGTCTTCACCCCCTCATACCTGCTTCCTTATCTCCCACACTAGGCAGTCGTGTAATGAATTATACAGACAACAAGTTGAACCAAGGGTTACTTCATCGGGTTCAATATTGATTTATCAGGATTTTTTTTTCAGTTTAAAAATCAAAGCCAATAATTACAGATTAGTGAATCTGGAAGAAAAACTGACCTGCGCTAAAAACCTTCGTTTTCCTGCCACCCTACTGCACAGACTTAGAATACCCTCTCTCACCTCCTTTACAGCAGGCCTCTTCCCCCCCCCCCCCCCCCCCCCTTCCGCCATGCCCTTCCCACCATCTCCCTCTCCTTCACCTGCGTTCTTTTTCCTTTGATGCATCCTCTTTACCTACAATCCCCATTTGCACTGGAATCAGCAGATCCGCAAGCCTCACCATTCTGAAATGCCTCACCATACTGAAATGTCTCATCATACTGAAATGCCTCGCCATTCTGAAATGCCTCACCATTCTGAAATGCCTCACCATACTGAAATGCCTCGCCATACCGAAATGCCTCACCATTCTGAAATGGCTCACCATTCTGAAATGGCTCACCATTCTGAAATGCTTCGCCATACCAAAATGCCTCGCCATTCTGAAATGCCTCACCATTCTGAAATGCCTCGCCATACCAAAATGCCTCACAATACCGAAATGCCTTACCATACCGAAATGCCTCACCATACCTAAATGCCTCACCATATTGAAATGCCTCACCATACAGAAATGCCTCACCATATTGAAATGCCTATCAGCAGTGACAGGTTGGTGCTTCTGGATTTGTCAGATTAAATTAAATAAATGAACACACACACACACACACACACACACACACACACACACACACACACACACACACACACACATATATATATATATATATATATATATATATATATATATATATATATAATATATATAATATATATATCTATATATATATATATATATACAGTATTCATATGTCATGAATTATGTCAGTTTATAATGCATCATTTGGTTACCATTATTTATGGCTCTATGAAGTACATTATGTAACTGCTATAGTTTGTTCAGGAACAAAAGTGCAGTATTTACAGGTAATGACAAGTGGATAGATGATGTAAATGTTGTCGACTGTTTTTACATGAAGTTCGATTGTAAATCATCATTGCATTTATGTAACGATATTAAATAACATGGTGAATTCAAACCACTTTTTAAGTATCTTTGTGCATATGTATCTAAATAGGCTAGAAACAAGTAACGAAACAGGTACGCAAACAATCATTTTTCGTGTAAAACACACATAGAAGATCGCAAAACAAGCAACAAGACAAGTAAATACATGCGTGCATACATTGTGACGAGAGTTGGGAGTGGGTTGGTGTGTGCTGTAGGAGAAGGACTAAGGATATTTTATCTCATAGAGTTAGTTACAATTTCACCTCCACCCTCTCTCTTACTAGTTATGGAAGGAACACCTTTGCTGGTACTAGTCATCGAAAGATATTTCTATTTTTCTCCGGACTGTTAAAACTACTCAAGCATGGCTCAGGAAGAATTTTCCTTAGGCTTCTAGACTTGAAAGTACTTGCAGCTCTGAGTGACAGAATTAGAGATACGTTCAAACATTCAGTACTGAATTAACAACAAAGAACTGACACAAGTTAAGTGCACTTTCACACATCAACTTTACTTGTTTATACAAAAGTGAAATATTGAAATCAATTTTACAAAGTCAGTTCAGGCTGATTTTTGGTTCCCTCTGTTTCATCATTAAGAGAGGGAAAGTTCTGCATGAGTTGAGCTGGAGTCCACTTGGAATATCAGCACTTATCTGATGTTGGAGAGGATAGCTGATCTCTCTCTAGTTGCTGGTGACTGATCCACTTCTCTGTAGACCTGCTGATCATGTGCTGGGCTGCAGTGTTGGTCCACTACCAGGCATGCCCACGGTAGGTAGGAAGCCAGGTTTTAAAACAAACAGAACCTGGTCTGTAGTTAAGTAGCTGAGAGTCTTGCTTGTCGAGTTCTCACACTTGCCCTCTGTCTTTCAGTAACAAAGGACTAGAATAGCATGAGTATATCTGCCATAGTTATCAATCTCCACTGTCGATCAGATTTTGAGTGGAGTTTAACAAAGGGTCGGAGACAGTAATACAATGCTAAACAATTTAGTCAAATAACTCTTCAAATTTTCGTATGAATTGAATTGCAGTAACTTGGAATACACTTAGCCCAAGTACACATGTGGTTTTAGACTTAGAGTCACACACTACAAAGCATTCTGACACGCAATAGTATTCATAAATCAACAATTTTCACCTAGTATAGGCATACAGTTTTTCCTATCAGAATTTATCATTCAGTTATCATCTTTACAGATAGAATTGAATACTGGCAAAAGAAAAGTATCGTTCAGTTATCATCTTTACAGATAGAATTGGCAAAAGTCAGATTGAAAACAAAGAATATTAATCAGATGGTTAACAAAAAATCTTAACCAATCATCTTAACTTGTGACAACCAACCTAATACAACAGAATACTGATTCATCATCTTGATAGATGTCACCAAGTATTGACATAAAGTTATACTGTTTGACCACATGGCGTACATACAATCAATGCATCATTTCAAAATTTAGAAACACAGTTTCAACTTTCAGTTCTGGGTGGTCACTGAACCTTCGACCG